>OY728155.1:1135685738-1136885738 GCA_963277665.1 Viscum album | reverse complement strand
ACAATGACTACGAAGGAGAAAGAGACATTTCTTTCAATTTTGAAGATGCTTAAGGTGCCTGATGGTTACTCATCTAATATTTCAAAGTGTGTTAGTTTGACGAGCAAGACATTGCAAGGGTTGAAAAGTCATGACAATCATATACTACTTCAGTAGTTGATTCCAGTCACGATTTGTGATTGTTTATCCCCAAATGTTGTTCAGCCGTTGATTGAGATGAGTAATTTCTTTGGACAGCTACGTATAATAAATTAATGAATGAGTGATTTAAAAAGTTTGTAGGACTGAATTATACAAACGCTATGTCACTTTGAGAAACTATTTCCCCCCTCATTTTCTAATGTTATGGTTGACTTGAATATTCAACTAACTGATGAAGTAATTTCTTCTGGTCCAGTGCAATTCAGGTGGATGTATCTTATCGAGCGGTATTTGAGTACATTGAAATTATTTTTACGCAACAGAGATCGTTTGGAGGCATCAATAGCCAATGGTTATTTGATGGATGAGTGTAATACTTTTTTGGCAGAGTATCTTAGGGGTGTTGAAACAAAATTAGATAAGCCCTCTCAGATTCATGATGGTCCAGCTGGAGAAGGAACCATATTTGATATGGACAGCATCGAGTGGATACAGGCGCATCGATATATCTTGCTCAATACTCCATCAGTTCCACCATGAATGCAGTAAGTGTCTTATCACTTTTATTGTTTATCTTTTACATTTTTTTTCATAAGGTGATCATTTAAACACCGCATTATCATTTTAAAGAATCACATTAATGAGAAAAAATAAGAGATGTATCATGCAACTGAGAATCAAATTCAACAATCTCATTATGCGTCGTTTCATGATTAGTTTAAGGATTTTGTGTGTATAAATTTATTTTCATTATGAGTGAAGTATTATACTAATATATTTATCCATAAATTATTATTTAATTCTACGAATTATGTAGGTTCTTAAGCTAATGGAGTTAGGGGACCCCACACCAACTGAAGAATTTATCCAACTAGCGAAGGGCCCATCTATAACGGCTCGTCGTTATAAAGCTATAGATTCTAATGGATTTATATTTCGCATTAAATATGTTGAAGAAAAATGAGTAACACAAAACAATGTCATCAGTTGTCCATTAATCGATTTTGGTTATTACTATGGTCAACTGATAGACATCATTGAAGTTGTATATGCACACAGGTTGAAGTACATACTGTTAAAGTGTAATTTGGTTGATCTAGAGAGTGGATGTAAAGTTGTTCAATATCATTTTCGATTGGTGAATTTTAACTATATGTTATATAGAAATGAACGAGTTGATAATGAACCTTTCATTTTGACAACACAAGAGGAACAAGTATTCTTTGTTACTTTTCCTTTGAATACAAGTTGGCAAGTTGTGAAAATATCCCGGTGAGGAGTGTTTGTTTGAACAAGATGAACCTGAGACTATTCCCTTTGTTTCCCAACAGCTTGATCAACATACCATAGTTCAATGTGAAGAAGATATTTATTAGGTCAGAGTGGCCATTGAAGGAGAAACTGTCGATTTTCATGTTTAATGAAAGGTATAATTGTTTTCCCGCAATTCAGTATTGAATGTCCAAGGATATCATAAATTATCTATCCATTTTATAAATCCATGTATGCTTTAATCCTCACTTTTGGATTTTTATTAATTTATAAATTTTTAGGGTGATTTCTATTTTGGTATCTTCATGTTATTATCAGTGTATCTTTCCATTGAGTTATTCTTCATTTGGTTCATGTGCTGCTTGAATTTTTATTAACTCAATATGAAATTTGGCTATGCATTAATTGGTTTTGTACATAATTTTCTGTATGTTTTTTTTACTTTCTGATTTTTTAAAATCCATTTACAACTAATTATTCAATCCATTTTTTTTATTATCAACTCTACAAGTTTTATTTTCTTAAAAACAATCCAATTTATCTTTTGGAAACTTTGGACAGTCCCCTTACTAATGTTTTCTATGACTGCAGGCATGTCAGGGGAAGATGCAGTAGATCCATATCATCCATATGATCCATCTTCGTCTCAGGGTCGAGGTATGTTTGAATGTAATTGTGTTTATTTTTTATCTAATTGATATATAGATATATATATATACTTATAACATCAATCAAATTATATATAATTTTTTTTAACAGGATCAGACTCAACCGCTTCTTCCTCTCGCAAGAGAGGCCTTGGTCGTGGCATTTCATCATGGAATTCTGACACGACGTTTGATGTTTCCTTTGATGATATATATCATCCCGTGGGACTGAATTCCCATAAATTTATTCATCATTTGGGTCATGTCATATGTGACCCAAATTGATTTCCATTAACCACACGTGACTGGGCTTCTATCCCTCAGGACACATTGGATCGTCTTTGGAGGGAGGTTCAGGTAAGAAGACCATTTTAATTTCTTCCCTATATATAAAAAATACTAAAATATGTGATTTGTTTCTTAAATATAATAATTTTAAAGTATCCCTCGATGATTTTGACCCTTGTTTATGAGAAACTTCTATAAGATGTGGAAAGATTATAAAGTCAAAGTCAAGAGGGACCATAGGGTACCAAATGTGGGTGCCCCATACATTCGGGAAAAAGTCCTGAGAGGTGTTCTCCCAGATCAGTGGTGTGACTTAGTTGCATATTGGTCTAGTGAGGGTGTTTTGGCTTGTATATTTATTTTGGTATATATATTTTCAAGAATGTGTGATTTTATTGAAATTTGAATTAGTTGAATGTAGGAGGTGTCGGCACACCATTCTTAGAATCGAGTGTTGTAGGGACCACCTCACGGGCTCAGGACTTGTTACATGTCTCAGATCCGAATTGAGCTATGTATTATTCATTTATAAATTTATTAATTAATATGGTTATGTGTTTATATTCTATTCGTATATAATTATGGGAGCAAGGTACACCGACTGATAAAATGTCAGTGTGGATGTGGACTCGTGATCGAAATGATCCCGAGGATGAAACATTGATAGTAAGTGCTTGTAATCGTTACCAATACTTACATAAATCTTTATATTAACATATATACGAATATATATTTAAATATTGCACAGGATCAATTAGAAGCTGAGTTAGAATAGCTCCCAGAGGACCAGCGACAACTTCCCATTCGAAGTGATGAGATCTTCTATCGCATTATTGGTCAGGACAGGCCTGGATATAGTTTGACCTATGGAACATGGATTCCTCGTTCTTCAGTATCACGCACTTTAGTTGTCGGTCCTTCTATTACTCAGATGAAACAACAGTTGTGATATTTTGAGGCACGACTGCGTGATTCTGAGGAGGTAAATGCGCAATTGATCGCTGAGGGTCGAACACTACAGGAATATGTGTGTCCAGGTGATGGTGCAGGGGATCATACGATGCATGTTTATAATAAATTAATTTAATTTTCTTCAATTATTTTTGTTATGAAAATCTTTATATTTTTTATTTGTTGTAGGCCACTGGCCCACCAGATGGAGTTAGCAGTCATGACCACGCATGGCGCATCATATTCACGAGTTGTGTTTCTTTTTTATTGTTGGGGTTGTTATTGATGTTTCAAAAGGTAAATTTATTTTTCTTCTTGATGATCAAGAATAATTTAATGTTTTTTGGAATTCCACACTTTACATGAGTTTCATGTTAATTGATGTGGTTGAATATGTCTTTAGAACTGAGGTAAGAAAGGATACTCAAGGACATTCTGTCTGGGTGTGTTGGGAGCTGTGTGGGGGGGGGGGGGGGTATGGGGTGAGCTATTTCGATGGGTGGGTAGCTTGGATAAGAAAGGATACTCATTAGGGAAATTGTTCATTAGGCTATTAGGCCAATAGGGAAATTGTCCAGTTGGTCAATTATCCAATTGCATGTTAGGCCAAATGGCCATTAGGCCATTATTCCATTATTCCAATTGTACAACTAGACAATAGGCCATTATTCCAATTGTTTGTTAGTCCCCTAAGTCATTAATATAATTTGCCATTAGTATTACTATGTTTAGAAAATTGACCATTAGTCCATTAGGACAATTGGTATTTAGACCAATTTGACATTTTCCCAATTGAACAATGGGTTGTTAGGCCATTATGCCATTAAGGGATTTGGTGAATTGATAAGTGGGACAATTTGACAATGGATAACTAGGAAAATTGACCATTAGGCCATTAGGATAATTGATCGTTATGCCGTTAGGACAGTTGTCCAATTGGATGTTAGGATAAATGGCCATTACGCCATTATTCCATTATTCTAATTGTACAACTAGACAATAAGAGCTGTCGTTTGACCGCAGTGACAGGACACACATTTTTGAATTCATAAAACACAAAAACGATGTGTAACAGTCAAATTCATAGAAAACATCCTCAAAATGACTTGATATCATAGGAAAACAATATAAATATTATTTGTGATATGTAGGAGGAGACGACATGTCAATCAGACATGTGGTGTGTGCGGTACGACTGAATATTTTGTTTTTAACAGATTGGAGGACTCTAAAAGGGTGTGTTGAGTGGTCAAAAATAGTCGAAAGACCTCATAATGTCATGAAATCATACAACAACAACTGTGGTGTGAATTGTGAAATGGTCGGGCAGACGAAATGTAAATCAGAGGTGACTTTTGACCGCGGTGACCGGAAACGTATTTCTGGAGTCATAAAACACCAAAACAATGTGTAACAATCATATTCAGTGAAAAAATCCTCATAATGTCTTTAAATCACACAAAAACTATAGAAATATTATTTGTGACATGTAGGAGGAGACAGTACGTTTATCAGACGTGTGGTCTGTGCGGTACGATGGAATATGTTGTTTTTAACAGTTTGATGCTCTCTAAAAGGGTGAATTGGGTGGTCAAAACCCATCGAATGACCTGAAAATATCATGAAATCATACTAAATAAATAGTGGTATGAATTATGAAATGTTCGGGTAGATGGTACATCAATCGGAGGTGTCGTTTGACCGTGGTGACCAAAAAAGCATTTATGGAGTCATAAAACACCAAAATGATGTGTAATGGTCAAATTCAGAAAAACATTCCTTATAATAACTTGAAATCACACTAAAACAATAGAAATATTATTTATGACATGTTGGAGGAGACTACAGGTCAATCGGATGTACGGTGCGCGCGATATGACTGAATATGTGGTTTATAAAAGATTGGCGCGCTCCAAAAGGGTGCGTTGGGTGGTCAAAACCATTCCAATGACATCATAATGTCATTAAATCACAGGAAAACAACCACTTTGTGAATTGTAAAATGGTTGAGTAGACGGTCCACCAATCATAGGTGTCGTTTGACCCCAGTGACCAAAAACACATTTCTGGAGTCATAAAAGACCAAAATGACATGTAACGGTCCAATTCCGAGAAAACGTCCTCATAATGACTTGAAATCACACAAAAAAATAGAAATATTATTCGTGACATGTAGGAGGAGACAAAATGTCAAATAGATGTGCGGTGTGCGCAGTACGATCAAATATGTTGTTTTTAAAAGTTTGGCGCGCTCTAAATGGGTGTGTTGGGTGGTCAAAGCCATCTGAACGACATCAAAATGTCATGAAATCATACAACAACATACATGGTGTGAATTTTAAAATGGTCAGGCAGACGGTACATCAATCAAAGGTGTTGTTTGACCGCGGTGACCGGAAACACATTTTTGGAGTTATAAAATTCCAAAACGACGTGTAACGGTCAAATTCAAGGAAAATGTCCTCATAATGACTTGAAATCACATGAAAATAATAGAAATTTTATTCTTGATATTTTGGAGGATACGGTACGTCAATTGGACGTGCAGTGTGCGCGGTACGACCGAATATGTTGTTTTTAATAGTTTGGCGCCCTCTAAAAGGGTGCGTTGGGTGGTCAAAACCAGCTGAATGACCTCAGAATGTCATGAAATCATACGACAAAAACCGTGGTGTGCATAGTGAAATTTTCGAGTAGACAATATGACAATAGGAGGTTTCTTTTGACCGTGGTGACTGGAAATGCATTTACAATGTCATAAAACACCAAAACGACGTGTAACAGTCAAATTCATAGGAAACGCCCTCAAAATGACTTGAAATCAAACTAATCCAAAATAAATATTATTTGAGACATGTAGGAGGAGAGTACATGTCAATCGGATGTGCGGTGTGCGTGGTACGACCGAATATGTTGTTTATAACAGTTTGGCGCTCTCTAAAAGGATGTGTTGGGTGGTCAAAACCAGCCAAAAGACCTCAGAATGTCATGAAATCAAAGTACAACAACTGTGGTGTGAATTGTGAAATGTTTTGGTAGACGATACATCAATTAGAGGTGTCGTTGGACCGTGGTGACCGTAAATGCATTACCTGAGTCAAAAAACACCAAAACGACATGTAACGGTCAAATTCAGAGCAAACGTCCTCCTAAAGATTTTAAATCACACGAAATCAATAGAAATATTATTCGTAACATGTAGGAGGAGACGATACATCAACCAGATATGCGGTGTGCATGACACGACCGGATATATTGTTTTTAACAGTTTGGCGCGCTCTTGCGTTGGGTAGTCAAAACCAGCTTAACAAACATGGAATGTCATGAAATCTTACAAAAACAACCATGGTGTGAATTGTAAAATGGAGAGCATACGATACGTCAATTGGAGGTGTCGTTTGACTGCGGTGACTGGAAACACATTTCCAAAGTCATAAAACACCAAAACGACATGTAACGATCAAATTCAGAGAAAACTTCCTCAAAATGACTTGAAATCACAAGAAAGCAATATAAATATTATTCGTGACATGTAGGAGGAGACGAAATGTCTATCAGATGTGTGGTGTGCACGGTATGACCAAATATGTTGTTTTAACAGTTTGGCGTTCTCTAAATGGGTGCATTGGGAGGTCAAAACCATCCGAACGACCTCAGAATTTCATTAAATCATACAACAAAAACTATGGTGTTAATTTTGAAATGGTCTAGTAGACGATACGTCAATTGGAGGTGTCGTTTGACCGCGGTGGCAGGAAACGAATTTCTGGAGTCATAAAACACCATTACGACGTGTAACGGTCAAATTCAGAGAAAACTTCATCATAATGACTTGAAATCAAATGAAAACAGTATAAATGTTATTTTTGACACGTAGGAGGATATGTTATGTCCATCATACATGCGGGGTGCGTGGTATGACCGAATATGTTGTTTTTAACAGTTTTGCACGCTCAAAAATGGTGCGTTGGGTGGTCAAAACTAGCTTAATGACCTCAGAATGTCATTAAATCATACGAAAACAACTATGCTGTGAATTGTGAAATGTTCAGAAAAATGGTACGTCAATAGGAGGTGTCGTTTGACCGTAGTGACAGGAAATGCATTTTCGAAGTCATAAAACACCAAAACAATGTGTATTGGTAAAATTCAGAGAAAACGTCTCATAATGACTTGAAATCACACAAAAACAATATAAATATTATTCTGGACAGGTAGGAGGTGACAACACGTCAATTGGACGTGCAGTGTGCACGGTACAACCGAATATGTTGTTTTTAACAGTTTGACGCCCTCTAAAAGGGTGCTTTGCGTGGTAAAAAATAGACGAACGACCTATGAATGTCATGAAATCATACGAAAACATTAGTGGTGTGAATTGTTAAATGGTCAGGCAGACGGTACATCAATCAAAGGTGTCGTTTTGATCACGGTGTCTGGAAATGCATTTTCAGAGTCATAAAACACCAAAACGAAGTGTAACAGTCAAATTCAAAGAAATATTCCTCAGAATGAATTGACTTCAAATGAAAGAAATAGAAATATTATTCGTGACATGTAGGAGGAGACGAAACGTCAATCAGAAATGCGGTGTGTGCGGTACGACTAAATATGTTGTTTTTAATAGTTTGGCTCACTCTAAAAGGGTGAATTGGGTGGTCAAAACCAGCTGAATGACCACATAATGTCATGAAATCATACAAAAACAACTTTAGTGTGAATTTTTAAGTGTTTGGGCATACGGTACATCAATCAGAGGTGTTGTTTGACCGTAGTGACCGAAAATGCATTTCCAGAGTCATAAAACACCAAAATGACGTGTAACGATCAAATTCAGAGCAAACGTCCTTAGAATGACTTGAAATCACATGAAAAAAATAGAAATATTATTTGTGACATGTAGGAGGAGACGACACATCAATAAGACATGCGGTGTGCACATTACGACCGAATATGTTGTTTTTAATAGTTTAATGCGGCGTGCGCAGAGAGTATTCCTTTTTAGACCACAAAACACTTCCACAAGCTAAACCAAAGAATCCAAAACAAGAAAAAAAATCCTCAAATGATAAAATTTCATAAATTAGGGGTTTTTAATTATTATAGAACCCATGATTTGATGTCAGACTTAATTTTATTATATATATATACTAACTAAATAAATATGTCTAATTTACGTTTGTTTTGTTTAGTTGTTTTTTTGTATATTATTGTAGGTTTATTGAAGCAGAAGATTGAATTTTATTGGACCTATTTGGATCATTGAATCTGAATCACGTCATTCAATTATTGTTTATGAGGATCCTGATGTTTATGCTATTTGGAATTGTTTTCCATTTTTTATTATTTTTACCCTATTTATTCTGTTTGGGAACCATCAGTGATTTTTCTTAAAAACAGTTCTCCATGATAGCGATTGGAATTGGCGGTCTCTATAGGTCTGCCAGGAAGCTATTCAGCGACTGCCAGTGGAGGTCGCTATTGCTTTGCCAAGCAGTAGGTCAGCGACCGCCTGTCGGTCGCTATAGGCCAAATTTTCGGCCCCTTTCAGCAACCGCCATTGGTGGTCACTGTACGCCTAGAGCATCGGGCCTAAAGAGACCTCCATTTGAAGTGTCTCAGTAGTCTCTAAAGAGCATTAGATACTGCCATTGGCGGTCACTAATGCCTGAATTTTTATTAGTGAGTATTTATGCTTAAAAATCGAATTATTTTCTTATTTTAAGCCTCTAAATTTTATTGGATAAATGTAAAAACATTTAATAAACATATATAATCATATTTTAGTTATCTATATTCATTCCGGTCAATAAAATGGCTAGTGTTAACTACCATTTAAAATAACAATATTATATTATTAGTGTGCAACGTAAGCTTTCAAAGAAACCCGTAGTTGCGTATCAAGTATGCCATCGAACATAGAAACCCCTTTAAAGTAAAATTAATATTTAATTAAAAAATATTAAAAAAAATGGAAAATTATTATTCTTTATTAACATGGGAAGTTACATCCCTCCTAATACCATTATTGTTTTGTTAAATTTAAGCTACCATACATTGAATTGAAGGAAAGGTGTGAATGTTTCACTACTATACAATAAGTAAGGTACATTTAATAGTGTTTTCTAACTACCACAATGAGGAGGAGTTTAGTACATCCCTCAGGGGTGATAAAAAATAAAATAATGTTTTCTAATAATAATTATGTTTCAAATATTTAATATTCAGATTTTTTCGGTAAACATAATAATAAGGTATCTTAGTCACACCCAAATTATTTTTTTCTTGTTTGTTTCAATCATATTTTGAAAGGGGTAGTGACGGTTGATGAAAAGATAAGAAAATTGGAATGTATTCCTTCCACTAAATTTTTTTCAAGAATTTATTATGGTGTCTATAGACTATAATATTTTATTTGTGAATCTATAACAAGAAGATCAATAATGAGTATTTGAGTTATTATCACATGCATGTGAGTTTATGGATATCATAGACCACCTAGTTTAAATGAATATTGTATTTTATAACTGGCCAGACCATATAGAATTAGAGTTCACTAAAAATTGGATTTTTCTAATATAATCATGTTCCTCCATACTTCACTCATGATTTGATCAAATTATGATCCTAAATAAAAGTAGGATAATAAGTTGTTTATAATGAATGTAATGAATATTGTGAGATATAAAGACACCTTTTCTAAATTTTAATTTATTATAAAAAAGGAAAGATATTGTATTCTTTTAGTTTAGAGAATATGGAAGGGGTATTGGTTAATAAATACCAAGGGGAATATTGAATTTCAGAAATTATGTTGTTTTATTTTTTTAGTGAGTTTGTAATAATTTTAGTCAATATATTATGACAACGGCTTGAGGTTCTTCCATGATTGAATAGAATAGAACTCTGAGGATATAAATTGCGATTATTACATGGAATAAATAAATAAAAAGATAAATAATTAAGTGTGATGATTTATGTGTTGATCTTAATACTAGAGACATTTAATAATGGCTTATGGTTTTTTCCAGAGTAGTTAAACTATATGGGAGAAAATCATGTTTATTTGGATATAAAGAACACTATCCGGAGATCAAAAACAAATCTATGGAGTGTTGTATATGGAAAACATTTTTTCATATGAATGATAACCCTTGGATAATTTTTTGAGATGTTTTTAAGAAGTATGAGAGCAATTGAGAAGGTATTTAATTGGATTAATGAACCTATAGATTGAATTATGTGATGTATTGAAATTTAGTGCGGCGTTTATGCATAATTTCATATAAGGATGGAGGCCCATGTAATTAGTAAAATGTGTAAGAATCTATTCCCTTAAGTATAAATAACCTACGAAAGCATGAATTTATTGTCCATATAATAATTATTTCAGCATGTTCTAGGATGATCTTCACTTGCATAAAAATCCTTGGAGGTCATATAATCTTTATCTACAGAGGCATCAATATAAATATTGATGAATCAGGAATGTTGTGAGGATTATGTGCTTCTGAATATGAATCATCTAAAATTTCATAAGTATTATCACATTGTGAAATTTTTAGAGATATGAAGTCCACAAACTAAGACATTTAGAATTCTAAATTATAAATAAATTGATAATTAATTTAGATGATGCTTTATATTTTTTCTCCATTTATCAAACATCATGGTTTTTATAAATTGATGGATATTCAGGCCATGAACAAATAAGTAATAGTACAAGGATATTCTGGTAACCTGAGATAATTTTTACACCATATGAAAATGTTCAATATAATAATTCAAAAAGGGAATACACATATGGATGATTTAAAAAATAATTAAATGCATTTATTTTTTTTGGAAGAATAACATGTTATTTTGAAATATTTTATGAGTTAATAATATGGAGTCTTTGGAGGATTTAAATTATTTTTTAAAATGAGAGTTAAACTATAAATATCTTCTATAATTGAGATATAATATTTTATAACCAATACTTAATTTTTTTACATATTCTAAGGGAAACTAAATATTCATGATATTCTGTGGTTATTAAATAGTGCATGTACCGAAGAAGGAAAATATCAGATATAAGAGAGAACTCTAATTTTTTTCTAAAATACTTAATAAATATGAGATCGTGATACACACACTATTCTAAATATAAGGAGGAGAGTTAAAAGTTATGATTAATTCATGAAAGTAAAGACCAAGGTACCTATGTGTTCGAATAACTAAGAACAATCAGTTCATTTGAATACCTGGAGTACTGCGTGATCCAAAAGGACATGTTCTAAAGATGACATATATATATATATAATACATTAATCTATACATGAGAAGAACCATTTATCTACGATTTTTATGGATGAAGATAATTGTACAAGTGGTGCATAATAACACTGGGTCATAGAGTAATCTTTTTTTGATGGGATCATACATTGAATGAGAGTGTTGTTTTATCTAGTGAGAATATATAATCTAGAACACTATTGGAATATATTTTAATATGGTTGGGATAATCCTTGGTTATATCCACTTGTGTTGGTACTGTAAGAATCCATGATTTTGGGTACTAACCAATTAAGGCGAGGAGTATGGTATTCTAGCTGAAACCAATAAATCACAAGTGTTATGTTAGCTTTAAATTCCACTATATATGGGGTGTATATGTGGATATTTAATTTTGTGGGATAATACGTCTAACAATTCAAAGAGGTTGAGTTCAATATAAATAATAATTCATAAAATAATACTACTTATTCACCCCTAGTGGTCAATATGGTCATACGCTTTACAATAATGTTTTTATTTTTATTATAGTGATATTTATGTATGTGTTATTTATATTAAATAACGAAACATAGTATCTCTAACTTCTACTATTGTTATTTACCTGAGTTTATGGTATCATTTTATTTATATTAATATTATGTAATATATATTTTTTATTTTATATTTAATATTATGATATAATTGAATAATATTTATTTTTTTACAAAGTCTATGTGATTTTTTATAGAGTACCAAAAATATTGGAACATTCTTTCACAAATAAAATTAATCCATATGAGTATAACATAAAAAAAGTTAAGAAAGAAAATTTCCTATTAAAAAATATCAGTTTTCATAGTTTTCCACCATTAGAAATTTCATGCATAATTTTTCATCCATGCCTTTATTCAATAACATTTTTAGGTACTTTTATTTTGTTAGATATTCATGTTCTCCTATAGTCTCATTATACTTATGTTTTCTACTTAATAGTTTGACAAGATATATTTTTTGATTTTAAAAAAATTCACCGCTATGATCCAATATCTTCACTAATGTACTCTCTTAAGAGATATCATAGTACAATAATTAATTCTCTAGATTTATCCCATATTAATGTTTCAAAATAGAATTTTCTAGGACAAATACATGGAACTCATTTTTTTACTTGGGAATCGTATAGTTGAAGTGAAAATAAATAGGCCATAACTACTATATGATAAATAATCTTAAAGGGGAAAATGTAACTTTCGATAAAATTGCCTATCCTAACCATATATTTTTCTATCTACTATATATTCAAATGAATAATTTATCTTAATCATCAAAATATAGGTTTTTTCATGGATTATCAATGTAACTCCCTGATTGATTTTGTCTTTCTTTAATACGTTGTTGAATAGAATGGAAATTCCCTATCATTTTTTTCTAGGTCATATACCAATAATATCCATTCCCTAAAATCTCCCTTGAATGATATATTTATCCATACATATTTATATATACCACCACATGGTTTCATAAGTATACTTGAGTGAAAATTGTTCTTGTATGGTAACTTGAAGGATGAATACTATTGATCTCATTATAATTTTAAATCAATAAATAAAGATCTCAATATGTCTTTAATTTTTCTAATGGTATTTTCATATTAAATACCTTTTCTAAAATGATGACCCTTATTATATTACAACTCGTTGTTCAAAAAAAATTGAAACTACTTAAGAAAATTATGGTGAACCATGGATCTTGATTAGATATAATTTGATATTATTCCCTATGAATCCTCACCATTTGCTCATAATATTTTAAGCAATATTTATAAGGAAATAATCTTCTTGATTTTTTTATAAATTGATATGTTTTAATATTTTAATTCACCACAATCCGGATGATTTTATTATATATATATATATATGAATAACCCCTAAAGAATACATTTTGATATTCCTTCATTTTGAATGGGTCATTAGTAATGGTTTATTGACCATATTAAACATATGGAGATTTACCTAATCTTTTAGTTATACAAAGAACATTAATATATATTATATAGTCTTATTCTTTATGAAGAATGCATGAAGATCTAGGTAAAACATAATAATAACTATGTAGATGGAGAAATATAAGTAACAAAACTCAATACATAAGCTATTTAACTAAAAATTTCACTAATTTTATATCAAAAATATATCTATAGTATAATATTTAAGATTTAATGGTTATTTCCCATGTTCTATGTAAGCATCAATAAATGTATGGCCTACATCTCCCCCTCATTCTATCAAATTTTCATTTTTGAAAAAATATATTTTGATTTTATTCATATAATTATTTATTTTGTTACATCTAGAAAAGAACTATTCTTCCTTTCACTAGTAATGATCAATGTCTAAACTCTTTCTTGAATCTCATTTCAGTCATTTAAAATTCTACTAGACTAATTATATGACATTAAAGAAAATCCTACTATATAAATCCATAGAGAAACATGTATTTGTGGAATTGTGGATATGAAATTTATTAGTAGTAAACTCTCTGTTATTTAAGAAATGATATATATGATTAAATCATTTATAGGGACATACAAAATATTACACCTTATATTGTAGAAAATGGAACTTTGGTATCAATACCAATTGTTTTGGGAGATTATTTTTAATGAATTTTGTATCCCTAAGTAAATCACATTTATATTTTACATAATTATAATTATATATGAGATTTATCAATCAAAATTATTTCCTTGTATTTTATAATCCCACAAAAGTTACCATATATTTATAATGATTATATCTCTATCAATATTAGTCTTTTTGAAATATATAATGTCTATTTAAATAAAAAACCCTTAATGAAAATGTCCCATAATCAATTATTTTATAGACAGTTATATAGCTAAAAATATATTCCATTCATATTATTGTGTAGATCTATTAATATGAAAATATATCCCTTGATTCTAAATTAGAAGACATCCTAACCCAGTCACAATTGATTATTGAACCACGTATTGATATGTTCTTCATTATTAAACATTATGGAATGTATAATGACCAATTTTAATCATACGACTGAATTTATTGGATAACAATATGTGATAGTTGGGGCCAGAAATAGAATACCCCTCCCCTAGTGCATTGAGTGGTCTCATTATCTTATCCAAAATTCTTTATTATAAATTTATAAGTATATATTATTTTTAATCTCAATCATTATGTTATTCATCATTCTATTTTTCCATAATTAGGGTATGATTTATCTAATTCCCCAGCATAGGCCACCTGAATAGACCCGAGTGGGGGGGGGGGGGAACTACACTATATCTGGCATGCCTCCCCATACACCAAAGGCTTCCAACTAGTGTAAATGAACTAAAATATTCGTGAGGAAACTACGTCCTCCATTAAAAATATAAAATGGTCTACAAAATGTGGAAACTATTACAGGGAAATAGTTAAACATGGAATCAAATAGATTAATAAAATTTAACACTAGAATGTAATACTCACATGCATTCTTCAGAATCCTCGACCTCCACGACCTAATCAACCTATAGAATGACTCCATCACCCAATGATACCTATGTCTTTAGATAAAATTGGGAAATCATCCCATGTAAAATGAATTTCATTTCATATATGAGGGTTTGGATGAGTACAATGACTCGATAGGTTACCCCAATGCCTCAACGGTACTGAGTGTTTCTATGATAAATTATATGAGCATGAAATACATATATATAGTGAAATCATGTACATAAAACAATCCCACCTAGATACATGACTTGGAATGAAACAAAATCACACAAGTCATGTCATCGTGTGCTAACTAGACAACCACAACACCAGAAACTACCTACATTAGTGGAATGTGGTAATCCTATGTCATGTATCACTACCCAATCCACACCCAAAGATGTTGTGTAGGAATTAAAAAAATGATTTCCACCCACTCTCAAATACTCAGGGTGGGGTTTCATTTAATCCTTGACCCCCTACGAGAAGGATCAAGGAACAATCATACATCCATGAGTCTCAACCCATTCATAAAAACTTGATTTAGTCCATTTTATATGTTTCATGTTGACCCATGAACCATCACCCAATTTGGTCCTTAATTTTTACCAATATTATCCCTTTTAGGGTCATTTGTTCATGCAGAGTAACCCGTCCCCATAGAATCTGGGAAGGTTCTTTATTGATACCTGAAAGAACATGGTTCAGAATATCAAAAAACAAAGACACACCTATCTGGGACATAGAACTAATACCATATTCAGGTAATGGTTATTCTACTAAGCCCACCCTACAATCTCTGTGAAGGTCCATCAAGTATATCCAGTAATCACTTCAGACACACTGGAGGCCACATCAAGCACACATAAGAAACAGAAAATCAACGACATAACCTGTCACAAAGCCCTCTAGCTTATAACTATTTGTCAAGTCCCTTAGGTCCTAGTCCAGAGTTTTGATGTTATTTTAGATGCACGTCACACCTTATAGGGTTTCTTAATTTCCATTGTTACCAACTATCACTTTGATACCTTAAAAAAAGTACTCAATAGGGAAACCCGCAAAATACATGCATCAAAAAACACACTTCCATAAGTAATCATGAATAGGAAGAATGCCCTGAGTACAAGAATTATAAAATAGGGAATCACCTTCATTATTAAATATAGAGGAAAAAAAATCAAGCCAATACCTTTAGACATCCTTTAGAAAACCCATTCCAAATACATTTTTATAATATTTAAAAAGGAATTACACTCTACATCACTCACATCAGTCCATAATTCCAAATACCATCCATATTATTTAGAAAGAACATTTACCATTTTAAAACCAATACAATCCACCCACAAAATCTATATATAGGTCCACATAAACTCGTCTGACTAGAGTGCCACCATAAAAAAATTTAGTAATCTATACAGTCCATGTGGTCTATTAAGATGGTGTGAGCTGGTAACAACCTTATGTAAACTCACAAATATTAATGCAGTATACATAAAATTATACTATTAATGGAACTTGAAAATAAGATAACCAATCTACCAAGTGATGAAGAATAGTCAATGCCCCCAACATCAAACATTAGTCCAATAAAATTATCCTAAGACTGTACAAGATTCGATCAACTCTACGAGAACATTTCTCATAAAAAATATCCTCATATTAATTAATTAATAAATTTAAACCAAATTAAAAAAGTGGAATAACAATCACTAAACCCACTAAGTATTCCAATGGTGTTTGAATCTCAATCAACCAGGTTCGTATTCTCCTAAGACACCACTGATACTACATAACATAAACTCCTCAAGTTATAAATATGAATCGATGAACAATTTTACACAAAATTTTTATAAAACATAAATAAATTATAAAATAATAAATATCATGGTAAAAAGAAAATTAAATATTGTTTATAGCCTCCTGAGACTTCCTCTACATGAAAAACATTAATGTCCCAAAATTTGAAAATGATTTATCCTTTATTCGGTGAATTATTCATCAGAAACCTAGTACAACAAAATAAAATCCGAGAATACTATAGATGGGAGGAAAGGAGGATATCTAACCCAGATCATTGAACATAAAATAAACCAGAATCACCTAGAGAAAAAGGGAAAGAATGGGAGATGAAGACTTGTCCTCCTCTACATGTGGTCTCATTCCAAGAGAAGAAACTTGAGGGGGGTTTCTACTATACAAACCCCATAGCTAGTTAAAACTATGAGAATCATGTTTCACAGTGTGAACCAAGTATCCAAAACATGAATTTTCATGATATGCCATTTCCACTTTTTACTCTTTCGTGGACTAAATTCCCGCCAAATGTTATTCACATAATTAATGATCCATTCAAACTATGAATGGTCTGAAAGCACAATTTTCAGTAGCCCCACCACTCTGAATATTCCAATAAATCCTACTGAACACATAGAACATCACTCAAGTTTTAAACCTCATAGAAAAGAACATTTTAAGGTACAAAAACATGGAACACCTATATATGTCCTAAATAAAAAAAATCCATCACTAAAAAATCCAAATTCCCTCTAGAGATTCCAACCAATAATGATGCGGGTCATTAAAAACTTTGCCCATACTAATTCTTATCCTCAATAAGTCTTGTTAGTCCCCTAACCAAGAAACATAGACTACCTAAATCATCAATTAGCTACTTAATCATTGCACTTAACCTCTAAAATCCACAAACACTTCCACTACACCACGTTACCACTACTCCAAAACACCAAATTCCTCCAAAACATCTATTTTGAATTTAAACCACAGAAACCCTGACCTAATGGATTCCTTTCATGAAATTTCTAACTCACCTCATCTATTTACATAAAAAAATTCCTATCAGCCTCCCAAAATGACTTTTCCCAAAAGAACCCAACCCTAACCATCGTCATATAAAAACATTACCCGAAAAGAATTCCTAAAACCCAAGGGGAATCATCGAATCACCTAGACATGATTCCATACTCCAAAATGAATCATTACGTCAACCATAACCCAAACTAAGGTCTGGTCAAGGTACTCAATGTAACCCTCTAGTAAATTCTTCAAATGACCAGATCTCTTATCACACTCCACACTATGCACCAATGCTTTCCATATCTAACTCACCCTTAGACCACATAAACTTTAACCATGTGAATATTGTAAGTGTACTGACTCCAATTACTGTGATTAAGTCTGTCACTACACACTAACCCCAATATATTCTACATAAATATATCCTATCTTGTATTCTACATCGAACCAGATCAATATGATCCGTCTGTAAACATTCATTTCAGAGTCCTTCTGACGATCCTAATACCTGAAACATCCATGAAAACACAACACTCAAGAATGTGGAACTACCTTTACTCATTTCCCTTTTCTAATTAGGTACAAAAAACATTTTATGCCCTCTTTAAAAGATACAAGACTTCCATTAACCATGAATTCTCACTGACAACCGCATATATTGGTCTAACTCACACCCGCTAGCCATGATACCAACAAACCAACTCCAATTACTTAGTTTCCTTGAACGAAACTTTATCACATTTACACACATGATTCACCCCTGAAATCATGAAATAAATCATATTCACACTTTGAATCATGTGATGATGTAGGGATTAACACCAAGAAACATGTCATGAAACATGGTTAAAAACGGAACCATGTCACGGACTAGGAGTCACCCAATTAAAAATGTCACATACCATTATGTATCCTAAAAAAATATCACCTATGGAAAAACCCCTAAATATAAAAGTTGGTGCCACCCACTCACATAAGAATTCCTAACCCGAAACATAGATTACAAAAAAAATAGATGGTACTCAACCACACCCATTGATTACAAATACCAACATGTTAAAAAAATTAAAAAATATAATGATTCTCCCCACTATAAGAATTCTCTAGCGATGGTTGATTCCAACTAGTTTTGCTCCCCACTATAGGAATCACCTTCAAAAAAACATTAGTGGTCTAACATGAAAATCATAAAAATACACATCAAGGGGTTCAACAACTAAAAACCCAAAAATAATATTCAGCTACTTGATCCCTACATCAAAATTAAATCCCCAATCCCCCCATAATAGTATCCATAAAAAAATTCTCAACATACCTTTACAGAAGCACGAATCAACAACATATGTAACACCATAGGAATTTTATGAGAAATATTCTTTTTAATTTATTTGATTTCTTGTGTTTTATGCTAAAATAAGATTACCTTGAGCTATACATAACACCTTATTAGTTTTTATTATATGAAAACACTATTCTTGGCTTGTGTTGCAAGCAAGATCAACCTTTATCGATAGTGTTTGTTGTACGCAGTACAGAGTTTCACTAAAAAACGATATATTGTTATAATATTACTATAAACTAGACATTATGAATAGTATTAAACGAAATTTTTATTTTATAACATTATAATTCATTTTAAACATTTTCTAGATTGAGGTATGAAAATATAATCATTTTTTTTGGATAAAAGAAGTATTTTTCAAAAAATGCTATTTTACCACCTTTTGATGGCACACCCATTTTAAATCTAATTTTTGACAAGTTTATAAGTTCATGTTTACAAAATAAACTTCTTACTTTGAATCATTAAATAAAAATTCACAATGTAATTTTTTTTATACTTTTCTGATAACTTTCATATTTTGATGAATATTAAAAATACGCTAAATTTTTCTTAAAAACATCTTTTTTCATCAAGATAATTTATATGGTTAAATTATAAAATTTAATGGTTTTAATGTATAAATAGAATATATTTTTTACCATTTAATATAATTTATGTCATTACCATTAATTTTACATTGAATTCATAGGTAAAAACATTTCAATCTTTGGTAATGTTTTTATCTTTTAAAACCAGTTTTCTTAACAAAGGGATTAATTTTAAATTAATTACTAAAACTT
Source organism: Viscum album (assembly GCA_963277665.1). Classification (NCBI taxonomy): domain Eukaryota; kingdom Viridiplantae; phylum Streptophyta; class Magnoliopsida; order Santalales; family Viscaceae; genus Viscum; species Viscum album. The sequence continues at coordinate 1,136,865,718 of OY728155.1, read as the reverse complement.
CTGTGTTTTGAATTTTGAAAAATTGATTCCATATTTGGATTCAGTGGGTCCAAATTATGTTAATAGGTCACTTTTATTTTTTTGATATTATGAATAGTAACTACGGTAATTTTTATTTACTACAGGTAAAGGTAAATTGGGTAATTATGAGAAAATTTATGACTGTAAAATTACCCTAACACTTGAAAAAAATCTATTGGATGACTAAAATTAGACCCATATAACATAAGGGTCAAAATAGATTCATTTCATGGAATTTTGGCAATAAAAATGATATAATTATTATCAAAAGCAATGAAAGTGACAACATGTCACACTCTTATATCTTATAAGTGTAATAATTTTAATTTACTGATAAAATTCATAAAACATCGAATATAAATATTCTACAGAAATATAATAAAATTATGTACATCATCAGAATTTATTTATAATTTCTAAGGATTATATAATTATCATTAATGATGACACAATAGGGATGTAGAAATTATTTTACTGATTGAAATATCAAATAAATGGTTCTAAAAATACAAAAATAAATATTATATGAACTAACTAATGTTCTCCTAAGATTTTTGAGATGCATATGACATGTTATGAATATACTAAATATCTTGGTTTGAATATATACTCTATGTGGATTTTATTTAAATTCAAATAAATGAATAGTGTCAAAATGGACACTATTGTTATTTTATAAAAAAACATATTATAAAATTATATATATAAAAAATTTAAAAATTATAAATTGAAATTTATATGGTCTACAATGTCCTAAATTATTCAATTATGGACAATTGAAAACACTTAACTAATTATTTATAACAATTTAATATTAATAATATAAATACCACAAATAAAATTAAATAGATAAATCATGCTGATATGGTTTGACATAAATTCCCAAAATGTGTAAATTTTATTGTTTGATGATATTAAAACCTTATCTAATCTATTCATCGAATTTGAGTCATTTTTTGAGGTTTTTATGTGGAGTTTGAGTTTATTATAAATTATTATTTTAGTTGTTTCCAAAAGTGCCCATCTCTTCTCTTATAAAAGGGCACATCCTCCCTCTCATCCTCACAACATTTTGAGCCTTCAAGATCAGACAAAACCTGTACATTTATCTTCTATAATTACCTAGAATCATACTAGAGTTTCTGGTATTCTTTAAATACCAACATTATTGCCCTAAGAGGAGGTTTAGAAGAGGTGTGTTGAAGAAGAGGTAATATCCTATACCGACTCTTTAAAAATTATATCTTCTTATACATCCTCTTATTTATTTGTTTCATATAAATTAATAAAATCAGTATAACTAATATATTGATATGTTATTATAAATATTAAACAACCCCATTTCACCCTCTATCCATCGTACATAAAATAAAATCACCGCGCTTGCATACGTACGAAATACCGTCTCCACGCCGTGGTGGAATCTGTTTTTCCAACACCACCTTACTTGAAAAGGTATAATGGTACAAATAATAACTATATATGATTATTATAACATGATACTAATTCTGAGATATTATATCATCCACTACAATTCCATTCAATAATTATGGGAATGATATCATAGCTCATGCGTACGTACAGATTACCATCTCCACGATGCGATTAGATTCATTCTCCATGTTAACAAATCAGGAATGATTATAAATTATATATAATGAATAATAATGAGATATATGACATAATAATTCTACTTTATTTATGTATATATATGTATTTCATCTACTTACATCCATTAAATTCAATAAGGAAATGAAAACAACGTTCATGCATACATACAACCTACAGTATCCATGAATGGTGTATTTCATTTCATTTATCTATCTATTATATATATATATATATCTATAAATACTGAATATATATGATATATAAATCATATTTTACTTTCTTGAAGTAAGTAAATCATGATATAATTAATAATAATATCAATAACAACAAGTCCAAACACGTACAATAAATGATACGATTATTACCCAAAATGTTGCTTTAACATAAATGAATGGGTAATATAAATACCTAAGTTAATCATATATGATATCATAAATATTATTATGGTTCAATTACAATTCTATAATATGTTTAAACCCACTATAATCGTTTTTCATTTTTAGTACGTGATACTTATTGACTTTTCTGGAAAAAGTACATGAAAAATGTTTATTTTTAACTTATACGACATGAATGGATTTTTATGATTTCATAGGACATTATTTCCATGAATATTACTTTACAATTTTTCTTGTTTATTTTTAATTAACTTTTTTGACAATTTTATGACATGTTGATAAAGGAAAAATTTTTTTGAAGAAGAAAGGATATTTTCCTCAGGAATGGAGTTCAAGTGTTTTATCAAAATTAATTTCCATCTATGATAATATAGGGTACTATTTCTATCCCTATTATTAAATTTATTTGGTTATGTTATAATGGAATTATTTTTATGAAGTTCTTTTATCTTATATGGATTATGTTATGATGGCATGATGTTTAAGAATCCCATTTTCATTACATTAGTTATGATATGATGTATGATTTAGGATTTTGTGGCACACATAATAATGGTATCATTATGAGATGTGTGAGACATATATCTCCATCAAATGAATTGGGTAGAGATTTATATCTCATGAGATAGACATGGCTGGAACTACAAGTGAATCTGGTTCAGTAATACAGGGCTGGAACGACAAGTAAACCCTGTTTATTAATTGAAATTGTCCACTATGATGGCCTTGGAAGAAATTCCATGGCTACTATGGAAATCATATCATGTTCTTAATGGTTTTTCACAATTATATGTTATATTCCCATGATACTTTATCATGATAAATGTTCCTTTATGATCTATGCCTTATGTAATGCCATGTTTTATGTCATTGCTAAAGATTTTGATGTTTACATTTTATGTTCCTGTTTTTATGTTCAAATGTTAAAGGATTGTTTTATGTTCTCCATATTTACCCTTACTGAGCATTTGAGCTCACCCTTTATTTTTTTTCTCCCCAGGAGTTAAATAAAGGTTTTAGGTATGAAAACAAAAGGGGAATATCTTTATGGGAGATGTTGAAGATCTTTCCCCATGATTATAGGATTATGTTCCATGTTTCCAAAGGCACTAAACTATTACTATCCTTGGGTGTCTTTTTTTGTTATGTATTAAGTATTCCGCAAAAGTAATGTAATTTCCATGTATTTCAAGCTTGGGTCTCTACAGTTGGTATCAGAGGAATGGATTAGTTAACCTTTGAAAACTAGGATGTGAAAAAATTAGTGAGATCCCTAGAGATATTTCTAAGGTATGTCTAGGGATGTCCCTAATGTTAAGTATAAGTATAGGTTACAGTCCTAGAATTATGATAATGATCATGAATAACCTAGGATTAAACCTAGATGTTAGAAATTTCAACTACTCCCTTTGATTATGTTGTTTTCCTAGTATGATTTGTGCCTCACACTATTCTTTTTGGGTTTTAGACAATGTTTGGAACCTGAAGGAACCGTGTTGATAAATGTAATAGACAATGCAATGATTTTCCTTCTGAACAACAAAACATTATGGTAAATGGAGTGAAAAATCTTATTTCTATACTTACACATGCTATGAATCATCATGTACTTCCAAATGAGCAGAGAAAAGAACAATATTCTATTGAGTCCTTTATGAGGCAACATCCACCTTCTTTCAGTGGGTCTTCTAATCCACTTGTTCGAGAACAATGGATCAGTACCATTGAAAAGATATTTTATATACTTCACTGTTCAGAAAATGAAAAATTCATTTTGGCTGTTTACTGTTTAGAAGGTGAAGCAGACCAGTGGTTGAGTCTAATTAAGAATAGAAGGCCCTGAGTTGAATTTTAATCAATGGAATAGGATGAGTTCAAGAACTTTTTTTTTCAATAATTACTTCCCTTGTATTCTTCAAAAAAAGATGAAAAATGAGTTTCTTGAGCATAAAAAAATTATTATGAATCTGTTGGTATATATGAGGCGAATGTTACAAGGCTAGAAAGGTATGCATCTGGATTTATCATCCAACCTGAATGTAAAGATGATCGATTATTTGGTGTCTTAAAACCAAGTCTTCGAGGGGAATTATCTATAAGATACTTCAGTAGCTATGAAGATATTGTGCGTTGTTCTATCAAGGTAGAACTGGAAGTTAGTGTTACATATCCATCTCATGGTTTTGACAAGAAAATAATGATGGAGTTCAAGGAAAAATCTCAAAACTATGGCGAAAAGAAGACAAATGTTTCATTAAGCTCAATGTGTGGGAAGAAGAATGGTAGAGATTGTCTTAAATGGACTATAAAATGTTTTATGTGTGGAAAAGATGGTCATCGAGTAGCTGAGTGCCGACGTAATGGGAAAAAGTTAGCTAATTATGTGAATAGAGAAAAGACTATATAGAACACAACACCAACACTTTAGTGCTACAAGTTCAAGTAAATGGGGTATTATGCTAATCAATTCCCTAATCCAAGTTTTAATGATGATCGACATCAACAACCTCTTAAGGAAAAGGGAAAAAGGGAAGTCACATGCTCTCACTATTGGAGATGTTGAGTATGAAAATTATGTGGTGGAATGATTATGTTTTTATGTAACTGGATTCCAAAATAATGTTGTGGAATCTCATTTATAGTATCGTGGAACATTAGAATATCTATGTATTGGATTATTGTGGTTTTTAACAATTTTATTATACCAGTAACCATGAAAAGTGATTGAAATATTTTTGGAAAGAAGATGATATGCGCATAATGAATGGATAAGGAGAAACTAATATGATTGATCAGATTAATGATTTCATGACTGATATAAGGACAAAGTGACATCAGGGTTTGAGTATATAGAAATTTCGGTATTTTGGTATGTGGAAATAGTTAACTTTTAACAGAATTCATGTTTTCACTAAGATTATATAGTAATTCATGTTTCTCGAGAATACCTGATTATGGAATTCACATGTTTTGAATGTGACCAAAAAGATATATCTTATGATATACGGGGGATAAATGATGGTATTCACATGTTTATTATATGACCTTTATAGTTATCATTTTCTGTATACTGTGAGTTTGAACAAAAGTATTTCAGATAAGCCTATAGATTAGAATGAATTACGTTTGATATCAGATAGTATTGTTTAAGGCTATAACTTTTTTGATATTATTTCTAGAATGTTATAATAGTATAGTTTTAGAAAAATGACGGGACAAAGATGCGGGAATCAAACCCACATCCAAAGTGAGATAGGCCTTTATCGCCTACCACTGTTCTATAGGAAGTCCCTGATTAGTAGAAACTAGTTTTATTTTATTAATAGGTATTATTGATGAAGTATAAGTCCATTTTTGGAACCATATACGATTAATCTCACCATAGATGGACTTATATTTGAGACAGATGGAATGACCTATCATTCTATCGTGTGATCAACTAACACTTCACAAAAGACAAATTCAACATCATTTCTTTAAGAGATTAAGTGGAAATTGTTTGAGGCACGAACAACAGTGATATTGTACATAAATCAGGTAAGTATTTCTTTTAATTAAAAAATTCTTCAACATTAGGAAAACGAGCTTGAAAACAAAAAATGTTGTCCTAGAGCCCTCATATCTAATGAATCAGATGGTACCTTAGATTATCAAAAATTTATTACTTTTTGATTGTTGGCTCTTTCATAGCCATGTCCTCTACCACTCTTCATCAGAAGTTGATGGTTAGATTTCTATTCTGTATCCATATTTTCACCTATATTCTCATATGTAGAAACCAGTGCTGAGTTACTTTGGGTGATCATTATGTTTCTAACATTCCTTTTTAAAATAAAGTTTTAGTATTCTTTTTTATTATGTGGGTTTCAATTAAAGAAACTTTCAAGTAGTAAATGTTTTATAACCCCGACGAATTTCGAGGGCAAAATTCATTTTAAGGGGGGTAGAATGTAACACCTCAGGAATTTTATGAGAAATATTCTATTTATTTTATTTGATGTCTTGTGTTGTATGATACACCAATATTAGCTTTACCTATACGCAACACTTTATTAGTTTGTACTATACACAAACACTATTCTTGGCTTTTTTTGCACGCAAGAGCGACCTTTCTCGATAGCGTGTGTTGAACACAATACCGAGTTTCACTAAAAAACGATATATTGTTATAATATTATTATAAACTAGCCATTTTCAATAGTTTTGAACGAATATTGAATTTTATTACATTATAATTCATCTTACACATTTTCTAGAATGTGTTATCAAAACAAAATCAATTTTTCAGATAAAAGAAGTATTTTTCAGAAAATGTAGTTTTATAGCCTTTTGATGGCGCACCAATTTAAAATGTAATTTTGGAGAAGTTTATAAGTTCTATTTTACAAAATATACTTCTTCATTTGAATCAGGATATAAAACTTTAAATTGGATAAATTTTTGATACCTTTTTGATAACTTTCATATTTTGATGAATAGTAAAAATACGCTCAATTTTTCATAAAAACAACTTTTTTAATCAAGATAATATATGTGGTTAAATTATAAAATTTTATGGTTTTAAAGTATAAATAGAATATATTTCTACAATTTAATATAATTTATTTCATTACCATTAATTTTACATTGAATTAATATGTAATAACATTTCAATCTTTGGAAATGTTTTAACTTTTAAAACCCATTTTCTTAACAACGGGATTAATTTTAAATTAATTACTGAAACTTTTGTGTTTTGAATTTTGAAAAATGGATTCCATATTTGGATTCAGTGGGTATAAATTATTATAATAGGTTACTTTTATTTTTTTGATATTGTGAACAGTAACTATGATAATTTTATTTACTATAGTTAAAGTCAAATCGGGTAATTAAGGGTAAAAATAAGATTTTAAAATTACCCTAACACTTTCCAAAATTGTATTGGATGAATAAAAGTAGACCCATATCACATAAGGGTCTTAATAGATTCATTTCATGGACTTTTGACCATGAAAATAATATAATTATTATTAAAACCAAAGAAAGTGACAACATGTCTTTCTCTTATATCTTATAAGTGTAATAATACTAATTTAGTGATAAACTTCATAAAACGTCGAATATAAATAGTCTATAGAAATATAATAAAATTATATACATAATGAGAATTTATTTATAATTTTTAGGTATTATATAGTTATCATTAATGATGACACAATAATGATGTAGGAATTATTTTATTGATTGAAATAACAAATAAATGGTTATAAAAATATTAAAATAAACATTATATGAACTAATTAATGTTCTAAAAATAATTTATAGATTAATATGACATGTTAAGAATGTATTTAATATTTTTTTTTCGAATATATTCTTTGTGTGGTTTTTATTAAAATTCTAATAAATGAGTAGTCTCAAAATTGAAGCCATTGTTATTTTATAAAAATAACATATTAGGAAATTATTTAAAAATCACAATAATATTTATAAATTATAAATTGAAATTTATTTGGTCAAAAATGTCATAAAGTATCCAATTATTGACATTTAAAAACACATAAGTAATTAATTATAACAATTTAAAATTAAGAATATAATTACCACAAATAAAATTAAATAGTTAAATCATGTTGATAAGGTTTACAATAAATTTTTAACATGTATAAATTTTGTTGGTTGATGATATTACAACCCTATGTCATATAATATCTTTATTTTAGTAATTTTTGGAGGTTTTTATGTGGGTTATTAGTTTATTATAAATTAATATTTTAGGAGTTTCTAAAAGTTCCCATCTCCTCTCTTTTAAAAGCGCACCTCCTCCCTCTCCTCCTCACAACATTTTGAGCCTTCCATCTATGCCAAAACATATAAATTTATCTTATACACTTCCCTAGAAACATGCTATAGGTCCTTGTGTTATTCAGAGACCAACTTTAGAGCCCTAAGAGGAGTTTTAGAAGAGGCGCGTCGAAGAAGAGGTAATATCCTTTTCCAACTCTTTCAAATTTATTTCTTATTATACTTCCTCTTATCTATTTGTTTAATTATAAATTAATAAAATCAGTATCACTAATATAATTATATTTTATTATAAATATGAATCAACACCATTTCACCTTCTATCCATCCAATAGAAAATGAAATCACTGTGGTTGCGTACGTACGGAATACCGTCTCCACGTAGTGGTGGAATCTGTTTTTCCAACACCACATTACTTGGATGGGTAAAATGGTGGAAACAATTACTATATATGATTATTATAACATGATATTAATTATTAGATATTATATCATCCACTCCAATAACATTAAATAATTATGGGAACGTTATCTTCGCTTGTGCGTACGTACGGATTACCGTCTCCACGACGCGATGAGATTCATTCTCCATGATAACAATTCATGAGTGATTATAAAGTATATGTAATGAATAATAATGAGATATATGACATAATAATGATACATTATTTATGTATATATATATATATATTTATGTCATTTAATTACTTCCATTAAATTCAATAAGGAAGTGAAAACAACGTTCATGCGTACGTACGACCTACAGTCTCCATGAATGGTGTATTTCATTTCATATATCTATATAGTATACATATATATATAAATATATATATACTGAATATATATGATACATAAATCATGTTTCACATTCTAGAAGTAAGTAAATCATGATATAAGTAATAATAATATCAATAACAACAAGTCGAAACAAGAAGGATAAATGATATGATTATTACCCAAAACGCTACTTTGACATAAATGAACGGGTAATATAAAGACCTAAGTGAATCATATATGATATCATAAATATAATTATGGTTCTATTAAAAGTTTATAATATGTTTAAACCCACTATATAGGAGTTTGGGACACGTACAAAAGAAATTGGACCTAAGGTAATCGAAAATCTCACAATCTCATTTTTATCCGAGATTGTTTATACTTCAAAATTTACTGGGGAATATTTATCATCCACATCCATATTTCCTCAATATGTAATATTATTTCTATCCTCCTAAATTTTTATAAATAAAATTTTACTTATTTTTGTGTTTTTAGTAAAAGATATTAAAGTAACCTTTTGTTGTTTTCAAAATGAGATACTTATTGACTTTTCTGGAAAAAGTACGAGAAGAATATTGATTTTTAACTTATATGGCATGAATGGATTTTTATGATTTCATAGAACATTCTTTCCATGAATATTACTTTACAAGTTTTCAAGTTTATTTTTTGTTAACTTCTTTTAAAATTTTATGACATGTAGAGAAAGGAAAAATGTTTTTGAAGAAGAAAGGATTTTTTCCTCTGGAATGGAGTTCAAGTGTTTTTATCAAAATTATTTTCCATATTAGATAATATAGAGTTTTGTTTCTATCCCTATTATTAAATTGACTTGATTATGTTATGATGGAATTATTTTTATGAAGTACTTTTATCTTATATGGATTATGTTATGATGGAATGATGTTTAAGAATTCCATTTTTATAACATGGGTTATGCTATGAGGTATGATTTATGATTTTGTGGAACACATAAGAATGGTTTAATTATGAGATAGGTGGGACCTATATCACACTCCAATGCATTGGGTAAGGATTTATATCTCATGAGATAGACATGGATGGAATAGAAAGTGAATCTGGTTCTGTAATATAGGGCTGGAATGACAAGTAAACCCAGTTCAGTAGTGGACTTTGTCCCCTATGATGGTCTTGGAAGAAATGCCTTGGCTACTATAGAAATCATATCATGTGCTTAATGGTTTTCCACAATTACATGTTTTATTCCCATGTTACTTTATCATGATAAATGTTCCTTTATGATCTATGCCTTATGTACTACCATTTTTTATGTCATCGCTCAGGATTTTGATGTTTAGATTTTATGTTCATGTTTTTACATTCAAATGTTTATGGATTGTTTTATGTTCTCCATGTTTACCCTAACTAAGAATTTGAGCTCACCCTTTATATGTTTTTTACACAGGAGCTAAAGAAAGGTTTTAGGTAAGAAACCAAAAATGGGAGATGTTTATGGGGGATGTTAAAGATATTTCAATATGATTATAAGATTATGTTCTGAGTTTCCAAAGACACTAAACTATTATGGTCCTTGGGTGTCCGTTTTTGTTATGTATTAAGTATTCCTCAAAAGTAATGTAATGTACACGTACGTCAAGCTTGGGTCTCTACACCAAAGGCCTCTCATAGTCAACCATCAATGTTCTAGCACATTGATCTGTACAAACACTGGTTAATATCAACACATCATAACAAAGACAGAGCAAACACCCACTCCACATTTTTAAATATTTTAACAACTCCAAATTTTACCCAAGGTGTCCAAAACACCCCTTAGAATCCAAGGGTTTTCATAAAATTACAAAATCACCAAAATCCATAGCCTAGATGGTATTTTCCCCAAATATCATTTTTGTTTTTAAAAAAAAAATAGAAATTAAATTTAAAAAATAATTCTTTTAGATTTTCCAAAAATTAAAAAATGAAAAACCATTTCAAACTCATCATATACATTGGCCTCTTCTATTAGAACTAACATTAAAAACCCTTTCACATACAACTCATGACACAACATGAGTTATGTTTTCAAAATTAGGTATTTCTCCAAAATACAAAACTCTAAAAAAAATTCCCTATAGTGTCCAAACAAACACAAATATAAATAAATAAATCAATTCCCTAATATCCATAATTATATAATCACCCCTTATAATATATGTGATAATTTTTTTATATTTTATTTTTCTTCAATTTATATGGATTTTAATGATAAATAATATCAAATAAAACCAACCTTAGATTTATATATGATTCCCTTAGCATTACACTATCATGATGAGTTTATGAACCATTTGATTCCAGCTAAGCCTTATGGTTCATTCCAAGATTCATCCCTCCTACTCTAGGATTCTCAATCTAAAAAAACACCTCACTATTCATAGAGTTACTTTTCCTAACATAGAATATCCCATAGAAATTATTTTTCCAATTGATGTCATGATATCTAGTCTTGTGCTCAATATACCTTAAAAGATTCAGAAACCTATCAATAAAACCATATAAAACTATAATATTCAAAGAAATTCCTCTAATATATTTTTTAAAACCCCATCCTAGGACCCAGGAATGGAGCCTATGCAGGGGTCACTGTATCACTAAGGAATGGCTCCCCATATTCCAGAGTTTGATGAATAAAGGTGAGGAACTAACATATTTAATAAGATAATATTACCTCTAGTAAAAATAGAAATCATTCTATATTATATCATAATAGGTTATAAAATAAATCTGAAATCAAATAAATAAATAAAATTTCACACTATATAACATTACTCGAACACATCAAATTGAGTGCTTAGACTCCAAAAATTTCTAAACATATACCATGAGTCGATCCCCCCACAATACCTATTTGTAGAGATAAATATGAAAATCTTTCCATTTACATCGAAACCCGTGATTTGTACACAATTTGGGGGTGAGTCCAATGACCCACTATGTATACTCGATGCCTCAACAATACTATGTGCTATTATAACCAATTTGATGTTCATGAAAACCATATATATGGATCAATCATGTTTGTGGAACATACCCAACCAAAAAAATAACATATAATACACAAACAACCCCACAAGTCAGGTCATAATGTTTTAACTAGGCCACCATATAAGCTGACACTACTTGATTTGGTGTCATATCATAATATTGGTTCATGTACCACCACCCAACCCATACACGAAGTTGTTGGGTAGGGTATCAACTTAAGATGTACAAACCACACCAGATGAATGGAGGTGGGGTCTCATACAAACCTTGTCAAAATACGTAAAGGATCGAGGCATAGTAATATATACATGATCCCCAAACCATGACTCACCACTTAGTGAAGGTCCATAACCTACACGTGATGTCGACACATGACCCAACCCCTAGGCTGGTCCTCTTCCCATTCCATAGCCACCTCTGACAAAGTCCTCTGATCATGCACACCGAACCATCCCTATTTAATATGGGGAGGTCTTCCATTGGTTTTTGAAGGAATATGAAATGAACATATAACTGACCTAAGATATTCTTGGAATTTTCCAAGACCCAATACCCTCATTAGGGAATGTTCATCCCACTAACACTTCTACTCATACTTTGGGGACATCCGTTAATCCCACTGGCCTATCTCGATATACATTAAGGATGAAACACATAGTGCACATAGGAAACATAAAATGGGGTATGAATCTTGTATCATAGATCACTATCTCATCATTAGGGAACTGATAACTCAGGTTTTTTTTACTTGAGTCTTGAAAAACTTTGAGTCCAACCTCACCCCTCCCAAGGTTTTGACACATCCATCTAGATTGACAATCACATTGACACCGCAATAAAACTTCTCACATGTCTACCCAAACAAAAAAATCATCAAAAAGCCCAATTATATACACATTCACCAATGGTATATTTGAAAATAACATAAACATTATAAAATAAGGAACCACCCTCATGTGGTCAAATGATACAAAAAATTCAAACCAAGCCATTTCAGCTTCCTTTAGAAAACCGTTATCAAATCGACCTTTTCGAACCATTTTGAAAAAATTATTACATGTTGATTTACAAACACTATATCTTATAACTAAACCTAAACAAAATTCTTTACTAAACTCATTTTCATTTTAAAAACCCTTACACACCACATTGTAAATCCATAGGGAGGTCCTCCAGCCCTCAATATATTAGGGAACCACCATCAGAATATTTAGTATTAAATATGGTACATAATGACTATTATGAAAATTTATTCCCATCCCAACATCATATAACTCACATAAATCAATCAATTGTTCAAAAAATTATACGAATTAATTCACAAGAAAATTAAAAAATCAATAATCTATGAGATGTAATAAGTTCAAGGCCCCCTACATCAACCATTATTCCAATAATCACATCACAACCCTATAGCAGCTTCCATTGAGTCAATGACCACCCGTCTCATTATAAAACATCATAAAATTTTTTAATTAATTAATTTAATTCAAATTATAAAAATTTATTTATCGACACTGTTATGTCCACTAGGTCAAATACCCTGAGAGGGTGGGGGGAGGTGAATCAGGGTATGGCAGATTAAAACTTTCTAAACATTGGATATTGTTTCATTGTTAGAAAAAACTCCATTCTATATTCATCCCATAGAAATATATGAACATGTATGAAATCATGCATAAGACACAATAATTTTTACTTGGTTCACCCTCACTGGTCTACGTCCAAGGAGCATACAAAGAAGATGTACTACTGTACCAATTTCACTAAGGCTCACAACCAATAACAAGTAACACTTTTTGGCTAGTTATTCCATGACTAGTCTCACTGTCTTTACAATGTTTAGGGTCTGATCACTTCATTCCCAAGGGTCACTCCCTATGCCTCTTTCTGTATCTCACTACTAGTGGAAAGGGTCACCATCTTCCTCTTCTTGTACTCACTGGTCTAGAAAGGAATCCAAAAATATTTTATCAACATGTAGGTCAAACATAGTTTAGGAACATGTAGGTACATTCATTTACATGAATTACTGCATCATCAACTTTAGTTAGATGCTTTGTTGAAGTTAACTTTTCACCCGTAGATGAAGTCCACCTTTCTTGATACTATTAGGTACCGAGAAATCCTTTTTCAAACTGATTTGAATATTTCTCAAGCTTACAAGTGCAAATAGTGATCCACCTGACCCCCCCCCCCCCCGCCGCATATCGCATACCAGTATTGGTACATAGAACACATCCTCCACGTACTGCTGCTGCTGCTGTGAACCACCCGATGCCCACAGACTGCGTTTTCTAACGGCCCACATACTGTTACCTTTGTTCCACCTATGGGAACTACCCCCTGTCTACATACTATTCTCTATTCATGGTCTGTAATTTATTTAGCATATAACAACTCTCCCTCTGCATACCACTTACGGAATTCACTCTCTCTTATACAATAGATTCCTCCTTCGTATACCGATTCTTTAGCAGAAACAACTTTCCACATAAATCATTCGACAAAATTCCTTCTATGCGAACCACTTTAGCCTTTGTGTAATTCTTCCTCATGAACCTACTTTGGGCTTTGCCAAAATATAGGACCGAAAATATGTTCTCTATTTATATTCGGACTCTTCCATAATTAGTGGGATTAGCGATTCTTATATTGGAAAAGATACCTGCAAAATCTTCTAATCCATGATTTACCAAATCTTCAATCTAGTATTCACCACTAAACATTCCTTTTAAAGCTGTGAAATGCAAGCCACCAGCGACGTGAATCCATCTACGTACCACACCACCTTCCACCGTGAACCATTTTCAGTTTCACGAACCACTCTAGAAAACTGTTCCCGTTTCTCCGCATACCATTATCGGAACATTGTACATAGTCCATGAATAATGGTACGCGGTTCAGAACCTTTTACAAATTTCTTCAACATTTTTCATACCGTTCACTCCTATGAAGAAATTCTTCCTTTTCAATCATCAAACTCTCGATTTTGTGGCCCAAAAATTTGGTAAACACTAGGAAACTACGCCACCTTAAAAACATATTTTCAGCAATCACTAAACATACTCATTTGCAGGTATCTGGCTTTGTCAACAAACCCAACCACACCCAAAAAATACCGAGAGAACACCTTGTGGGGTTTTTTCCCAACAGACACTAAACTCATCATGAATTCCGAAGGTGTTGTAATCATGAGAAACCATGTCCATTCTACTCGTAACACACCCACAATAATTGGAATCAAAAAAGGACCATATTATAAATTTCTAATCAACAATATATCATAGCCAATGTATTTGGAAAATATAAATAAAAATTCACAATGAGGCACCTCATAGTAAATATAAAATGATGTCTTGTTTATGGCATCTTGTCACATCCTCTATAAACCAAACATTAATTCTTCATCATGATAATTTATTTCACAATTCATTAATGAAATCATTCATATAAACCCTAGTATAAATGAATCTAAATCAATGAATAATGTAGATGAGAGGTAAATAATAGATTAGAGGAGATCTTACCATGATATGGAATAACGTAATAAACATGAATATCAAAGAGAAAAAGAGAAAAATTGGTAGAGTAAGGTTAGGACCACTACCACACATAGTGTGTGATCTATTCAAGAGAAGAATTCTAAATGGGTTTCTATTTTAGAAGCCCCTCAACTATAGGAATAATAGATCAACATTTTTAATGGAATAAACTAAGTGGTCACACCATAATATTTTGGGCTAGACCCCATCCACCACCACACATTTTCCCTATATGTGGCCTTAAACACCCCTAGAAGTCATTAACAATGTGAATAACTCATTAAAACTGTGAATAGCCTATAAGTATTTTTTTCAGCAGCCTAACCACACTAGATCTTCTACAATATCCTCCCAAATAGTTGATACACCCCTCATGTCCTAAAATATCCTTAAAAAATATTATTGGGGAGTTCAAATACATGAAACTACTATATGATTACCAATTCCAAAAAAACCCATCACAAGAGAATCCAAATTATCGAAGGAATTACTAACCCATAATAAAGGAGGCCATTATTTTTTATAATTCACAATTCTCAATAACGTAGATTGAAAATGTTAATTTAACAATAGTTTAGTATTTATTTATTAATTATCTATCCAATAACATCATATTGTAGTTGATATTACTTTCTACATGATCTTTGTTTCAATACACAACATCATGACGGGGTTTAAACATATCCAACTCATCACAAGCTAGAAATAATAATTCAGTAATGGTAAATGTTTCTATCAAATTATTCTACTGAGAATATAAAAACTAGGGGATCCCAACTCCAATAATTAGGTTTTTATCTATGCCACTCATGTATCTAATGTTACCTTGTTACATTATCCAACCATCATTATAGGTTATCTGAATATTTATTTAAATGACTCCACCACTAAAACCCCTATTGATTATTTTTCCATTCCTGATTATATTACCCGATTAAAATTATTCATCAATGACTTTAACCACAATTATAATTGAATCCCTCCATCTGAGGTAATTCCTATACAAAGTGTTATTCCATCCTTTGATTTCTATCATTGATTTACAATGTTAGCCACCATTATCACCCATTTTGAATTCAATCAGTTTCTGCACATTTATTATTTAATAAGAAGCATCATTTTGATTCATGATACTCATTTATATCATCTAACCAACTATATGGGGTTATGTTCATTGCATCAACTTTTAGGAATCCACTAATTAATATTACCACTACTTAATTTATATAGTAATACGACAATATTATTTCATTATTTGAATACCGAATACAATTATTATAATTAATTTTATTAAAATATTTTATTATTATCTATCCAGATCATTTGTGATTAACATCCATAATTCAATATTTTTTAGTTAATCTATAATCTCTAAAAGTTTCATCAACATGATTTATAAATTTTCACTAAATTTCACTATTCTATTCTTTATTGAATTTCATAGAGTTACTAGCTGATTATTAAAAACCATACACCTCCTATAATGATTATTAAAATCATCCAATTGATATATTAACAATCCTTATTTAAATACTCATCAATATTCCTTCGAAAATTATTAATATTTTGTTATAGTAACAATATTTACACGATCACTTAATTTAAATGAATATCACAATCTAATGATTCAAATTCCCTTAACTATTCTCCACTCAAAAAACATATATTTTGGGGCCCAAGGTGAAAAATCATGTTAATTCATTAATTAAAAAAATTCCATGTATTAATATTAAATTTTAATAACTTTTCATAATCATTTAATAATCAGTACAATATTTACATTAAATTCCATTTTTGTTTCCATTTCAGATAATGTTAATTTTAACTGGGTTGATAAGGAACCTATTCATGACCTAAAGTCTTGGTAAAACATTACCTAAAGACCCGATGGGAATAAATGTCTGAAAGGGAAATGTTATTAGACCACATGTTTTGGTCATTGAAGACCATTTCATCGAGATCTAAGACCACACCTATGTTCATGATGTGCCACACTATATGTTACACTAAGACCACACTCATAGTGATGATCCATGAAATTAGGACCCTTTTTTTCTAAAACCATGACCATCGCAATTATATATCTCTCCCATGTGTTGTTCCATTATGTGGATCCAGGTCATTCCCCTAAGGACACCATATTGTTCTAATGTACTTCCATACAATAATGGTCCCTAATCCACCATTAATCCCCCCAAAGTGATTCTACATAGATTTTTACACTGGTTCGATGTGGAATATGAGGTCCAATTTATACCCCTCACACTCCTCCACACACCATCTAATACCACAAGTAGTAGTAGAGGTGACACATTATATCCACATTCTTTCCTTGCATGTGAATTAGTGGTGTCTGATGCCTGTATACCTCTTGACCATTGGATATTCATGTGACATTGATTGAGTGGCTCTTAGATTACAAAATATATCCCTTATCACACCATTATAAGGTCACAATCATCACTTTTTAAGCTAATGATCAGAGAACTACCATTCATATCTCTCCCTCTACAATGGTATCCCCCATGTACAACCACTATGTAAATTATTTCCAAGTCATATTCATTAAGTATGTATTGAATGTTCATACATATTCAAATGATATGTTTATTACTACATATGTTAAGGTTGAAGGAATATATTTCTTTCTATCTTGCTAATAGATATGATGATCCTCATTTTCAACCTCTAATTTCACATATTGATATCTTTATCCAATATACTCTACCACTTCCAATGGAACTTGACCAACCATTAATGGATTCAAATGATTCTATAAATCTATACCTCATGGATTTCTAGATGCTTGATTTTTTATCTCTATGTAGATTTTAGAGATTTTGTTTTTATGTAATTTGAAAACTAGGGATAAAACAAAAGGGGTAGAAACTTTTCTATTAGATTCATGTAATATATAGAACAAATTGGTCTAATTTTAATGGTAATTTTTAATATAATGACGTTTTTTTCATCAATTTATTATTTTATTGTTGAAGAAATAAGAAAAAATGGTTTAATTGTTTCCCCAAAATTACCATAGTGCTTCTCTCTGATTTATCTCAAAATTTATTAAAAAGTTTTTTATGAACCCAATTTAGTAGATTTGTTTTAGAAAATTGAATAACATGCTAATTAATTAAGAGTATATTCAGTTATATGCTATTATAATGAAGGGGATGAAATTTAAGATCAAATATATGACATTTTGTCAGGAAATGATACCCATGTTCATTCTTTGACCTTACTTTATTTTTGACACTCTAATTTATGTCGGCTGACCATCCATAGAGGAGGATTCATCCTCAAACAATAACAATCATTTCCATTTCATTTAATTAATTATTCGACTAAGATGAATTATATAATACCTTTAATTAATTAATTATTTTTATTAAATAATTCCTTAAAAATAACTATGACATACTATTCACAATGATGGTCATCCCAAAAAATTACACAACCCCTAACGTATTATGAGAACCGAATAAAAACTCAATGACACAATCCATTTCTAAATCCAGACACCATTATTGGTTAATTTACCATTTAAACATTTTAATAAAAAATTAATATTTTCATTGAATGTCACTCATGGTGATCAATTAAGACACCAAAATAGTTCATCTAATTTTAAAAGGGTGCTACAAAATACCTTGTCACAAAATTAGACATCAGACTATAATAATATAAAATACAAATACACGATGAAGGCAGATAATGATAAATCCTACCCACCATATAAAATTCCATTCTTAAAAAAACTAACCAAATGTAACCTGATCAAAACACTAATCAATCATCCATCTCTAAATAAAGATCCCATATAATAATCACTAATCAATACTAGAAGAAGAATAATAAAAAGAAAATTATCTTTAACATAAATATAACTATATATAATCTATAGAGACCATAAAGATAAATCATCACTCACTAAGCTTTCCGACTCTATAGTTTTCTTCAAGTTAATTTAAGATATCCTAGTAATGATGAAATAATGATCACTTTTTAAAAAACCATGCTCATAAAATTGAATATATATCTTAAGTACTAAACCTATTGTTATCATGAAACACCTATAAAATAAATCCCCATATAACTGCTGAATAAAAATTATAGATATTAAGGTTATTATCTTTCAAAAGGGAGAGTTTGACTTACGACATTCTTCTATGGAAAACTAACATTTACTAACCACTCTTGGAATAAACATCAATCTTCCCATTATTGAATAAAGGACAATGTTTCCTTATGAAAATACATATGTCCCAAAAAAATCATTAGTCAACCGCATCTCATTAGTCAACATGAATCTCAAGGATCATCGACACTCAATAATTACTTTCTCAATTTTTCCACACAATCTCAACAACACATGGTCCATAAGACGACCAATAATACCACAAAAAATTAAAATTACTCTAAAAAACTAATCTGTGTGTATCCAAAGTTTCCCCAAAGGATCTATAAATGAAATCCCAGGAGGAAAAAAGGTCAAGACAAACCTCAAAATAAAACCACTAGTCTAGGGCACTAATGAAACCATATAATAACTCCATTCCATACCATGAGAACATCTACCCCACACCCACATCCACAAAATATTTCCATTGTAGGATAAAGATCAAATCCCACCCAGATTGTTTTATCTCCCCAATAACAACTACCATCCACTGAAAATAAGAAAATTTCATGACACACATGCACCACTTGTAATGATAATAAAAAACAATTATAGATTTCCATCAAGGAGAAAACATAAACCATAATTTTGGTTCATTTTTATCAATAAACACATAATGAATCAAATATTTCTAACACATTATCTATATTAGGTCTCTATATAATTTATACACCAGCTAAAATTATTAGTTATGATATCCATAATACCTTGTAAAATATTATAAGGCAATCTCTCAAATACTAATAAACTAGCGCAGAATGATGCTAATTATATAAGAAAAGGATTCAACATCAACCATTTTTAAATTATTTTAAAAATCCCCATCATGAATTCCTAGTATATAAAAAAAATTAAAAATTAGCCTCTTATTGAATTAGAATCGTCATATTACATTCCTATATAGATTCCCCTCACCTAGAGATTATGATTATTTATCTTTTTTACTCCACCCCTTATAGATATTCACATGACTTTTTACTAAGATAAATTGTCATATAAAAGGAATTACTCTCATGTTCATTAATCACAGTAAAATCTCCCACTCTCAGTATGTTTTTTGTAAGCTAATATGATCACAAGTATGAAACAACAACAAAACATACACTGGTTGAACTCTTATCAATGTAAACATAGTTTTATAGATCTCAAATTTATATAAAAGTCAATGGAGTCTGAAATTTCACGTGGTAAGGATTCTAAACCTAAATATAACCACAAAAAAGAGAATTTTTAAAAAAAAATAGCAATCAATTTCTATACTATTCTTTAAGGAATTGATACGAAAATATATGAAAACTACTATATGATTTTCTTGAGGTCCTCTAAAACTATTCATCTATAGCTATACCATAATGTACGATTTATTGTCTTAATATCATATCATCATCATAGCCATTAATGAACCATGAAATATCCTAATCCCTACAACCCCTAACCATTATCATTCATATACAATATTAACCTCAAAGACAAAGAAAATAATAATTCTAAAGATCATGCACTAGTGTATCCCACACAAACTATCTATAAACTTAATTAAATCAACCACAAGATCAAAACATCAGGTTTTTATACAATGAAGGATCCCCAATCTACATTATTATTCCATATATTAATGTCGAAGTTATGGTTCATCAATAAGATTCATGATCATGATATTTCATTACCACATCCATTTTAAATTCCTCCATTATGAAAACATATATTAGAGATACATAATAAAAATCAATCTAAACTACCCCAATGAATTATAATGTGTTCTTCGATCTATGTCCTATTCTATATGTTTAACACCATTTGTAACAACCAAGCCTCTTTAACAGAACATTCACTACCAGCACCCTATATATCTCTTGAGTCCTCACATTCTATTTACCTCCATTTTTCCTAAAAACATATATCTTTTAATTTATAAAACAACCAAGATTCTACAATATTCACTTAAAATAGTAATTACTATCCTCATTGGCCTATAAATATTTTTGAAATTTTATTTATCATCACTTACACACACCCCATGAAACAACCAAGGAGGTCAACCATCCTAAAACTACTCTAGGATAAGCACACGTAACTATGGATACATAATCAAGTATGTGCCTAAAATTAAAGGATAACCTTATTGTCATGGCTAGTACTAATTAGTATTTTTTGTCTTGAATTTATAGGGATGTACCATCCCCTACCATAAAGAACATTTTCATTATTATGGAACCCACAACTTAGACCTAGGGAGTTTCGTTACACTTCATTCTAGGTATTTGAAGTGATACAATTTTTATCACATCATTTCTCACCAGTAAGTGAAATCAACAAGATTTTCTACACTAGGCCACGTGATAGAGAAAAATTTTGTGCTATTCACACAACATTGGGGGAAATACCTTTAATAAAACCTTCTACTCCTATTATATATAAACATTAACTATGAAATATATTTATTATAAAATTCAACAACATAATAAAATCATATATTTAAAAATATTAGTGATATAATGTGAGATAATGTAAATATAATAAGTAGATATAACATACAAATCTTGAATAGATTTAATTATAATAACCAATGACATTATAGTAGATGTCATGATGAGAACAACACTCTGATAACTACCAATATCAACTGACTAGCTCCATCCTTCATGATCATCCATAATTTTCATCTACTTATCTACATAAACACATGAAGAAAAACTCACATGTTTAAATACAGGGTTCAATTAAAAAATACCCATTATGTTTATCCCATGTAGTGAACCAACCTCATAAGCATAAATAGTGTATGTGAATTAATAGACAGTAATGTTTTGAGAATATTTTGTCACTTTATATCTTGAAAATTTATGACCATGATTCTTATAAATAATCAAACTCAAAGAACACATTCATCACACATATAAAATATCAGTGTTTATAAATAAAGTAAAAAACATAACACAAAACCAATCATCAAATTAATTCCCCTTCTAATTCACCATGATTACAATTATCATGATATATTCAAGGAAATATAGATCTTCACCTATCTCGAATATACTATAGGAAATTAACAACTCCATCTATATATGATGTTTCTGTATAAATACACATATCGATCTAGAGTGAATAAACTTCTAAATATCCAACCACATATACATGTCTACAGGTCGATGTAAATACACATATATATGGCTAAATATGTATTTAATAATTGAATATAAAAAAACAACTACAAGGATGTGGTTATAGATTCCGTACTCCAAATCCTTGAGAAGTTGGTGAGGAGTAGAGATACTATTGGGTGTGCTAAAGTCTTCCTCAATACTAGAGTTGTGGGTGATGAAGACCCTAATCACTCAATGGAATTACCATACATCTCATTATCATATCATAGATACTGGATGAATTATACATCTCCACCTACCTCTCCATCCATGTTCTAATATAGGAGTTACTAATGGAATTTCTAATCTCCATCTATATTTGAGTGGATATGATGGATGAAATATCCATCCCTAAATATCTCATTGAAATATTTAATAAATCCCATACTAGTGTGTTGGGTGAGTATAAGTAAATACAAGTGTCAATAATCGTTATTCTTTACTTAAATCAGTGAGTGATAATTAGCACATCCACTTCCATCCCACTCTGACCCTAGGCAGAGGGTGAGTGTAGAGAGGATCCTACACCATATCCCATCACCATTGATATCCACCCATCACAAGTATAATCACATATAAAGGTATATGGTAAATTCAATATTAAGAACAATAATAATAAATGGTACCTATTTTATCCTCATAAGACTTATGTTTGGAAATCTATAACATCCATGTCATGCTTATGAGATTCCCACTGACTATGCACTTAGAAATCTAATTATAATTCAGTAATAGTTGAATGTTATTTACTAAATTATCCTGAAAATCACATCATTTAATAATCAACATCACATTACAATTAATCCAAAATTAATTCCACAAAACCAACATCATGTTCCTATAATAAAAACTCTTTATATTCTAGTGATAATAATTCTATAATAGTAATAGTTATCATTTAATTATTTATTTAGACATAAAAAACCAAGATGACACCACATCCTTCACATTGGGTTTCATCTACGTCTCTAAATTATCTAAATTTACCATGTTACATTATCCAACCATCCTGATAGTTTATCTGAATCATTTAATAAATGACTCCACTACCTCAACCCTTATTTTTCAATTCAAGACACATTATTATATACCACGATTAAAAATATTCATTAAGAACTTTTAATTCAGTCGTAATTATGTCAAACCATCTAATAGAATCCTCATTCTCAATGTTAAATCAAAATTTTATTTTTTATTATTAACTTACAATTTTAACCGCCATTATTACCAATTTGTTAATTTAATCACATTAAAGCTATTATTTATTTAAGAATAATTTTCATTTTGAGTAATGATATAAATTTATATCATCCAATTAACATTTTAGGATTGCATTTCTTATAATAAATGTAAATATGATACACATTTCTGTTGTCATTATCTCCCTCATTTAAGTAATTAAATCATATTTTCACTTCTTTTGTGGATATGCCAATTCTATTTTCATAATACCTTTCATTATACTATGTTATTCTTATCCATACTAGTGTAGTATGATTAAAATCCACAATTCATTATTTCCTAATGAATTCATAAAATCTATAAGTTTCATCAAGATGATTTATGAATAATCATTATTAAATTTGATGACTCGCTTTTCCATTGAATTTCTCATATTTAGTAGTTGATGATAAAAAAACATTCACCGCCATCCATGGTTATGAAACTAATATAATTGATATATTCAATATTTTTATATCAAGACCCTTGCCGATTAATGTAATTTTTATTAAGTTACATAATATAAATATTTACATGATCACTCTATCAAAATGGGTATCCTGATTTAGCGATTCAAATTCCAAGAAAACTATTCCACAAAATAAATTTATATTTGGGGACCATAGATGAAAATTAATGTCAATTATATGTTTATAAAATTAAAAATTACTATAATTAAATATTAATATAAAAATTATCAGTATCATTTAATTATAATTGCTTTAATTCACCAACCAAACAATATCTAAATTAATGAAATGCAATTCTATTAGGCCATAAAAGATATTGAAATCCCACAAAATATTTTTGGTGCCAATTTATGCCCCTCACATGCCTCTATACACCCTCCAAGACATCATCCAATATAGTTGTTCTATGTGTCAAAACCAGACATTACCTATGAAATCCACAATGTTCTCTCGCACCCAACTACCTATAAGTCATTCGATCTACATGAATTAGAGATTGGGAATCCCTCAGGGTGTCCACCACCCTCATATCATGACTTATTGATTCTAAATCAATCACATAAAATTTTTAGAATGTATTCCTTGAGTGATTGCAACTCATGTTGTATGGGGAACTCACCTGGACCACTATTGGGGCTAGCTGACCCTTCTACGAGTTACTTGACCAATAATTTTAAATGAATACACAAATTCAAATGATATGTTACTATCCACACAATCTCGGGTTATAGTAGTTCAATTGTTTCTATGTGATCATTAGATCATATGTCTGATGTTTTCTAACCCTAATTTTACATAGCAATCATGGAACCGTAACTGTCTACCATTAAGCCATAGCTTGTTTTGTGTTTTCACAAACATTAAGGTGCTGCGGATTTTTAGAGCAATGATGGGTTTTGATTAAGACCACTGTTTCTTCATATTGAATTTACTATATGACTTGTGGTAGGCCATTGGGTATTTGATCGCATATCGATTCACTATTCAAATCCACCATTATACCATTGGTTTAAACTGGTTTTGTAATGAATTTTAATAATATAATAATAAATTTCAAATAATTTTTGAATGAAATAATTAATGTTTATCACAATTTAATAGGTAAATTTTACATGTTTTGGTGTTTACATTGTTTGAGGAGGTGATTTGGAGAGATCGTAATAGAATTCAAGAAAAATGGGCCAAACTGTGCGAGAGCTCAAGACTGTTTGTGGAAAAATTATTATTACTGTAGATAATCTATGATTCAAATTTGGAAAAAAATGGGTCTATGAGTTTAACAAGATGTGGTCTACATTTCTATAAAAGATCATGAAGCACAATTCGTCCATCTGGAGGCCTAAAATCAGGCCACAATGTGAAGAAATTCTGGGCAGGAAAGAATGGACCAGCCTTCTTTTATCTGGGCCATAACTCAGGACTAGGAGATCCATTTGTAGTGATTACACCTCCCATGGACGACTAACGTGAATCCCTGCCTCTGAACCGAATTTCAAATCATTTTCACTTGTTGTGGTCAGTCAACCAACTGGATAAATATGGAGTAAAAAATATGCCTTGAATAGTCACCTAGTCTTTTAGAAACGTGACCACATTATGTGTAAATATGTATGTAATTTACCATAAAATCACTCCTCCCCAACATTTTTTATGTTTTACGACTAGAGGTGATGGTTAGTCGAATTATGAGAGCTCTCTCCACCCATGTTATTTCTCTTCAACCTCATGTACTTCTAAACCTCTCAGTGATCAATTTGGGTAGAGTCCTTTTTTGTAATCTCGACCTCCACACTTGTAATCTTCATAAGATAATTGATTTCCAGGTGTGTTGTCAATTGTTATCCATTTATACCTTCTAAATTCGTGTTTATTCTTTTATGATCAAATAAAAATCAATGGAACAAGAATCCACATGCTTCCATGCATAACCCGGATCTTGCGATGATTTCAGTGCAGTTCCCTCTTTTCTGACCCCTCCCATTCATGAGTGTGAAATTGGATTGTGTCGGTTGATAAAATACAAGATCTTGAAACTATGAATATAAATATTATTGTCTTGTGGAATATTTTTATCAATGACCCAAATCTGGTCATCTCATCACGTTGTTGATTTGGGCCTTGATTGAGTTCTGTTCTTACATCTACTCATTTTGTTGATTTTAAGTGGTTGACGATAATGAATATCATAGATCGATCAAATCCTAGTTGATAACTCAGTAATAACACACATACCATTACTGGTTTGGATATGTATAAAATCATGGAATCAATGATCCTCCCCTTTCCCTTGAGAGTGATTACCGATTGGGCATAAAGGGACACTTACCCAGGTTGATCATGATTTCTCCAATTGGTTTCTCTCAGTAGTAATATACATTTAATTTCTAATCTTAAAGAAAAAAATGTTTTATAAAACCCAATTCCATTTTTTTCTTAATCAGAACCTCATTTTTTCATTAATGATCTAAAGCTCCTTCAATAGATGACCTAGGTTTGCTGCTATACTGCAGAAATTTTAGTTAAAAATAAACATCTAATTTGACGCGCTCGACAACACGATCAGTATTCCCATACCATGGTTATTTTAGGGAGGTTAGTTTATAGGTCATCACATATTGGGGTTTTTATACAAGGGTGTTAAATTCAAATAAATTTTTTTGTTTTAAATTTAATCAAGTTGGTTATTTATTTATGTGGCATTCACGAGATCCATAATAAATTGGGATGATTATTTATGTTACTAAATTTAATCATCTAAATTTTATTTATTGTTTAAAGTATGCTCTTTAAATTATATATATGTAGTTTCTTGAATTTCATGATATGTGACCAAAGGGTCGTGATGGGAATGGCTGATATCATACTTGGATGGTATGAACATCAAGATTGGGTGTCATAGACATCATATTGTGGTGGCGATGCCATCAATTTGGGAATGGCCAGTGATATTAGGATGGAAAGGCTATCTGTTTCTAAGATACATGGTTACAAGGGAATGAGGTGTTAGTTGGTGTATCTTAGGTCACTCTATTTTGTGATTGCTTCCCACCAAGATGGCCAAAGAGCTGATTAAGTCATGTGCACATAGGAGGACTCTATGGTGGGGTTGTTTGGACCAATAATGTGGGTTGATCCCCAAAATAGGTTATTATTAGTTATTTGTTATTTGGGGTGATTTTTTTATAAAGCCACGTGGAAGGTGAAGAGCCTTATGTTGATAGTGATTAGGATATCGGGTTACGGGCTGACATCCCCATGATTTACGCAGTGGGCCTAGATATTTATTTTAGGACAGACATCAATGTTCGTTCTGTTGTCGTTCCATGGGTGAATGTGATATTTAGAGAAGGAGTCCATGGTACTAGTATATTATTATTTTAGTGTGCCTTCAACATGTTGGTACATGAGATATGAGGTGTCAGGAAGCACATGGTGCATGGTTACATGATTGAGGTGGAACCTGAGGGTTTACCTGAACTTTGTGACTACAAGGTTACCTTGGTCCATTGGACAAAGAAACTCTTTACTTCTGAGAATTTTGTGTTGGATGAGGTAAGGGATGGATTACTGGTTGTTATTGAGCACTAGATATGTCTTGTTTTTTATTACGACAAACTTGTTACATTTATTTATTAGGCATGTCTCTTTAAACACATATGCTTGGTAAACACCATTTTGTGGTATCCAACTATGATTCGTCTCACACCCTACATAGGTCCTTCAAAACATGTATAAATTTTATGAATCTATAATGACCCTAACCTTTTACAAATAAAATTACATTATTTTAATAATAATTATACTTTTGAGTAAAATCCAAGGATCATAAAGTCTATTGGCCTGGATGGCCAGCCACATAAAACTAAAAACATGGAACTAAAAAAATATTTCTTTATTTAATATTAAAATTTATATCCAAACATTTATTGTTCTTAAACATATTTATAGGGTACCCTAGGGATCACATGAATAAATAGATGAGATAAGTTCCTTAGTAATGGGAATAACCATAAAAATAGAGCATTATCACATGGGATAGAAGGCATGACATGATGATATAAAAAGGCATGTAACAGATGGAATCGTAACATATATACATGGAGTCATATAAACATTGAGTCATAATTATGTGGTAGAAACATAAAAAATTACTTTAGCACGAGTCAATTCTAACCACCAAGACCATTGCACATGGTAGCACAAGCCAAGGCTAACCCAAAGACCGTCGCACATAGCATCAGAAGCCATGTCCAACCACCAAGACCGTCACACATAATGTCTCATGAGACTCAACTATACCCAATGAATTGGAGTGATATCTAGGAGCACCTATCTTAAATTTTCATGAATGTGTTTTCCACATACAGAATCATAAATAATCAATCTTACATATACAAAGGTTTCCCATATAAAGAATTTGGTACCACAATAATTTCATAAAGCATAACAAATGGGTGTATCATAAAAGTGTCCATAAAAGAGAGGAAATAAAATATAGATAGAAATTCATTAGTTAAAATAGGAATGTTTCATGCTATTTAATTTCAAGAAGGAGTGTAAATATAAAATAAAATTATTTAAAAGATTTTAGATTGAAAACATTCTTTTTGTGGTTTTATGGAAAATAATATAGAGCCTTTCAAAAAAGAAAAGGGAACAATCCATTATATAACACCAGAATTTAACCAAGAAGGTTTTAATAATAAAAAATATGATTCTAACAAGAAATATGTGGACTAAAATTGATGATATAGTGCACTCAAAATCTGGTAAGAATTTGGGAAGTTCCCTCAAAACATGTTTTCTTATCGGGAAGTATTGTAGACGGAATCACTTAAAAGCATGCATATCTCCGAAAGAGATCAATGAAAGGGTCATGATAATTGAATTTGGTAAAATTACAAAAAATTTATAATATGAAAATAAAAAAGATAATATAACTTCATTATGATAAAATTAAGATAAGGAAACCTGAAGGAACAAAGGTGGTTCGGGTAGAATCCCTTATAGATTATCGGCATGGTATCAGGTGTACTTAAGAGGGATTAATGAGAGAGAAAGGGGATTCTCATCACTTATAAATCAAGGTCGAAATATGGTTGAGGTGATAAATCATACCCCATAATTAGGAATTATATATAAAAGTGCATAACAAAGAAGGGATTCTTGAATAAATGTGAGAAGGAGAAGATCCCTTACATTAAGTCTGATGTTGTTCTTTGCTTGATCTTAATGAAATGGATAGTTAAATAAGGTTCATTAAATAATAATTCCTGATAGAAACATAAAATAAAATACATATTTAATATTATGGTTCAACTATATATATTTTTTATAAAAATAATTGAATATGGTAATAGAATATGTTAACAAGTTGTCCTTGAATGTGATACATTAACATATCTCAGATGGTGTTTTTATTTCTCTCATATAAAAGGAGTTGAAAGGAGAGATGATAATGAATTATCCCATTAGCACAAAACAATTATAGTACATTTATATTATAGGATTTTTCATATAATTTGGAATATGATACGTTAAGAAAGAAAAGAGAACAAAGGAACATGAAAAGAAAATAAAATAAAAGAAAAGAGGAATTTACCTCTAGATTTAATCTTCCTCAAGATCCCCTTAAGGGGAGATGATTTGGTCTTTTCAGGAGACCATAGGATACTATTCATGAGTAGAGATCTTGGGGATAGATTTGGGAATAATTTAGGGTAGAAAAATGGCTTGAGATGAGTAAAGAGAAGAGGGGAGTTTTGGTGGTTTTTTAGTGGAGAGGAAGGGGATTTCTTAACATTTTAATCATTAGATTTTTTTTCATAAGACAAGAATTAGTGATTATTAAATTACCAAAAATAGTAATATGTTCATGTGAGTTCGAACCAATTTCCATTTACATCATCCATGACTCAACCATAATGCAGGAAGTTAGGTTTTAGTATTTATCATGAATTATCGTATTTTACTATTCATAAAAATTTCAAGTATTTTAGAAAAAACAAAAAATTCACCATAACCATTTGTCAATGTGTAAAATCCAAAAATTAACTCAATTAATTAATTATTTTAATTAAAATTCTAACTTACTTTAAAAATATGGATTTTAAAACTATAACTGATTTTATAATGCTTTCAAAAATTACATAAGGTCTTATAAAATTATCTTAAAAGAAGAAAACATAAAATTGGTAAATTTAAACAAATTTTGGGGAAATAAATTGTCATTTAAATTAATTAATTAATTTTAATTAATTATTTATGAATTATGAAAATACCAATACTTTTACTATGGTCATATTAACAATAATAAGATGCCTAAATTTTATTCTTACGTTCATGGATGTGGTCACAATTCTTTGGGACGATTGAATATACATAAGGGTCATATTACTATTCATAAGAGTATGATACTATTCATAAGGGTTTGTTACTATTCTCTGAAAATTTAGTTTTCTCGATTATACTCCAAACATCATACTGACCGCAACCGTGTATTTCAGATTTTTGAAATTCAATCCATAGGGATGAAAATATTATGTTTAAACGTCACATAGTACTTAGAA
The DNA here is from genome assembly GCA_963277665.1 of Viscum album. Lineage (NCBI taxonomy): Eukaryota > Viridiplantae > Streptophyta > Magnoliopsida > Santalales > Viscaceae > Viscum > Viscum album. Next base: position 1,136,834,978 of record OY728155.1, on the reverse strand, counting down.
GTTCACTGTAGTGTAATTTCATGTGATTATATGACATAACTATAAGAAGAGAATTTACATTGATAAAACATTTCGTTGTTATAGAATCTATGTACAGGTAAAGGACAAGCCTTAATAGCTGGATCTTATTATCCATTTGCGTGGAGTGGAATTGGCCTTGAGGTCGTGGCCAGTTAGAGTTTTACTTTGGTTTTCATTCCAGTATTAGTATGCTTATTTTACATATATCTACAGTGTTAAGCCATAGTCTTCCTTTTTGTACATAACATGTACGCCATATTATGAAATTAATGATTTGGATATTTTATAATAGTAGCTACAAGGGGTGTTTGGAATGCTAATCTATTTAATTTCCACTGATTATGCTGTTTATTATTTTATTCCACTATTTATTTGATATTGTATGTGATTCCACCAATGCTAGGTCTGGTTCAAGATTTATTTCCACTATATGATATATTTTATTACTAGGACATGTATTATGTATTCTCTTGAGGGTATAGTATCCCCATGATTGTTATTTACACACTCACTGCTAGTTGATAGAATTTGGTGTATGGGGAGGTGTATTAAGGCCAGTGGCACCCAGCCTGATAGCATTGTTCACATGGAAAATCAGGTCAGGGATGATACATGTGGTTTCAAAGGTGTTTCCTTTGCCACAATTAATGTTATTACTATTTGGGATATGGTATACTAGAGATTAGGTTGTGTCAGAAATGGGTTGACAGCATATTCTTGGGTGCCTGCAGCCCCAAGTAATAGGGAAGGACCATGTTAATAGAGGTGGGTTATGATGTTCTATTTTTCTCAGATTCGAATTTATATGGCTTCCACCTTAGTGGCTCACATATAATGTGATGTTGTTGGTTGTGATATGTGGACCTTGACCTGGTGAGGTATGGGATGAGAATATAGACCCTTGGACAAGTATGATAAGGGGGTTGTGATTCTTATTTTGGTTTGGATTTTGATAAGAATGTTTTAGGGTATTTAAATATTATAATTGCATGGATTCTTTGTAAAGTTATCATACCATGTGATATATATAAAATAACAAGATATGTGTGAATTTATTTGTGATATGTAATATATATTCAATTGTTTTTATATACGTGGAATTACATGTGGCATGAGAAATGGGATAAACTCTTATAAGAGTAGGCAGGTACAATGGATGTGGTGATTTAGGTCACCAAGATTGGGAGATTAGGTCATCGAATTGAGGCAATGTTGGTTTTTAGGACTAGTGTGGCCCGAGGATATTGATACGTCATTCTATTATGGGATGGTACGAAGGTCATGCGGACGGGATACCATGGTCCATGGTAGTAGTGGGGGGTAATAAGGGTAGTGAGGATGAACTACCCTTTTACAGCTTTCCCTATTTGTGTTATATATATGTTTTTATATATGTGTGGGATGTATGATCATTTATGGTATTTAGTTGGTTCATACTAGATGGCTTAAACAGAGTGTCAGGTGGGTGATGAAAAAGTGCGGTATGATCACGAATGGGTTCAGACCCCAAACGGTCATGCGGAACATGAGCCACAGGAACAAGCTCACATTCAGGATCTTGTATAAGTAGAAAACCATATATAATTGATAGTGTTTGGGCCGTGTATTGATGAGAAGCTCTGATCGAGCCTGGTACATATCATACTGCATATCGATGGAGGTGCTCAAGGAGGAGATCCATCTATGACGTACTTGATGCAGGAGTTCCATTCCTAAAACCTACCACTTTTCTAGGGGGAGCGTGGTCCACATGCAGTTGATAACTAGATAGAGAGAATATATATGATCTTAAAGCATCTCAAGATTCCTCCAGGGTGGAGGATCAATCTGGCAACGTACATTCTCAGGGGTGCAGATAAGCATTTGGTGGATGTGTAGGTTCATGCTGGAAAACGTGAGGGACAAGGCTAGAATGATTTTTAGTCATGTTCATTGAGCACTTTCTTTTAGATATTCTGAGCATAGAGAGAGATCATGAGATATTAAGACTTTAGTTGGGTGACATGTTCATCATCGACTATAAAGCTACCTTCACTGAATTGTATCACTTCACACCTGGTATGGTAAGAGATAACACCTCAAGGGTGAGGTACTTCTAAGATGGATTAAAATATGCCATTCAAGTGTAGGTAAAAATATTTAAGCAAGACACATTCTCAAAGGTGGACAATTAGGCACTAATATATGAGGGAAATTTGACAAATATGTCCTTCTTGAGATGTGACGAGACATTAAATGATGGTTCAAATGGAAGGAAATTTGGTCAGGATGAGTTCCATTAGGGTGGTTAGGCCAAGGACTCAACTAGACCACATTAGAGTGGATATTCTATGGGTTTCATCTACTGTGGGAAGATGGTACATGTCCATACACAGTGTGTTTGTCCTTCAAATGAGTTGAGGGCATGTGGCCAGGTCGAACACCTTGAGAGGCTCTACAGGCAACCTTCTCAGGTAGCCGGAAGGCAGAGACTATGGTCGGTGCAGGTTTAGAGGGCGGATAAGGCTCGACACCATGTTATTGTAGTTGAGGATCATCTACACACAAAGGATGTGGTAGAGATAGTTGGAACCCTCAATGGGGTCAGTGTCCAATGTCTGGTGCAACACCACTATGAGGACAAGCTTCAAGCAGTCTTGTATCTGGCCATGTGCACACCATGGAGCTGTCAAGGGTAGAGCAGGTTGGTTAGCTGATCACAATCAGAGGTACACCGCAGGTGTGGCTATGACTTGTTTTGTTTTCTTTTAGCATTCCCTATTGATGCATTTCTTTCTTGAGTGCATAGGGTGAACATGGTGTATATGGATTGACCAGAAATTGGTCATTAGGTTAGAATCATATGGGATGCGTTATCTATATATATGATGAGGTGTATGGAATCAGGAGGATCATTGGATGCGAGTTTTTAGGTGCCTTGGGCATCATGGTATTGAGGATGTGGGTTACATGATGTGCCAAGGGAATTAAGGCTTCTAGGATGTGATATTTAATTGAGTTGTAAGACATCATGATTGTTTTTTCCATCCATGTGATATGGGACCTCGTTCTTCCATGGGTGCCCTAGGCTCCAAGCGGGCACTGATATGGTGCAAGATGTGATTGGGTGTCGAGGGTGACATAAGAGCACCTGATAAGGTTTGTGAGTGATTAAATGTAATAGGAGGACTATGGATCCAAAAATATATTGATGGATATTTGATTAATTTTAGAATTGTTTTGGAATGGACATGGTTAAGAAATTTCTATGGTGGGGATCCCCCTTTAGGAATTTGGCATGAACCCTTGAGTCTTGGGTATTTTAGGCTCTTGTATTGGGATGTTTATGTTTGGTAAAATATCCAGGTTTCATTTTATAGCTCTTGGATAAGCTACGTTAATGTGGGGAGATTGTAACATCTTGAGTTTTTGAGTCAGGTTGAAAACCCCTCCCGATTTGAACTTCCAATTAGTGGGAATCCTACTTTTTTTAATTGATTGGATCTCATGTTTCAGTGTTCCTTTGGATTTATATCATGTTTCTAGGTTACTATGGGTTCTTGGAGAGTTCCCTAGGTATTTTGGTTCGATTTTGAGAGTATCGAAGTCCAAAAAGACTCTTTTAAATGTTCAGGCCAGGCAACATAGGTTAGGGAAAACCATGCAGCCCCTTCCAAGTAACCATGCATCCCATTTTGAATTGACATAAATTTTGGGTAAACTGTGCATCGAAGTCATACAACGATGTGATTTTCTTTCTATTTTTTGATATAGGGTTACCACATGGTTTTCACAAAGTGTGGAAAACCACGTGGGGTAGTTTTGCAGGCCTGGAGCCTTAGGAAGTGGCTTTCACATGGTTGCAACATAGTTTGGTAAACCTTACTGGTAAACTGTACAGCCATTACATGATTATTTTTTGGTTATTATTTTTTTTATTTTTTATTTCTCCTTTCATCCCCTTATTCTCCTTCATTGTTCACAATAGGGGGTTTCACCCTCATTTCTACTCCTCCACTAGTTCTGATCCCTCTCCTCAACCAATGATCCATTCTTCGATTTGTCAGAAGATATAGGACTGCATCAGTAAGGCTAACACCATGAATGAATCCTATTTGTTTATTTTTCACCTAATAGGTTAATGGTTCTATCCAAGCCAATTTTGGGGTTTTTGATAGAAAATATAATCAACATCGATCACCTTCAAATTGGTTCTTAATATCAGACGTTCCTACATTTACAAGTCTATGGTAGGTGGTGCATACATTGTTTTTTGTTTTCAAAATCATTAAGAGGGTGCCGCATTTTATCACATCAATTGGTTATGAGTGATACCCATATTGATTAATATTCAATTGACTGTATGCCTTGTGGGAGGTAGTTTCAAATTATCATACCTTGGTTATACATGCAAGGTCAGGTTAGAGGTCATCACCCCCTGGGATGTTTATCAAGGGGTGTTTAATTTAATTAATTTTTGTTGTTTTAGTTTTATTTAGTTGGTTATTGTTTTTGGAAGAATTCAATAACTCCATATTAAATTGTGATTATTTTTTAAGTTGTAAATTAAATAATCTATATTTAATTGATTGTTTAATGTATGCTCTTTAAAATGTATATCTTTAATTGATTGAATTGCATGATATGTGACCAAGGGGTTTTGATGGGTGTGGCTAAGATGACAATTGGATGGAATAACCATTGGGATTAGGCATCATGGATATTAGACTGAGGTGGAAAGGCCATAATTTTTGGCATGGACCATGATATTGAGATTTCAAGACCATCGGTTTCTGAGTGACATGGTTGTAGGGGTAGGAGGTGATGGTTTGTCTTACTTTGGTTCCTCTATTTAATGCTTTGTGCTCACCGTGGCGGCCAATGTGCCGATTGAGTATTGTTTACATAGGATGAATTTTTAATGAGGTGGGTTTGAAAACTAATATAAGGCCCCAGCCTTAAACCTTACTTAATCTTGAGTTATTACAAGATTACACATTGAGGATCTTTTCAGGTTTAGAGTTTTAGAGAATTAGATCATGAAACTTGCATTACATTCCACATTTAAACAAAGTGGTTACATAAAAGTCAGCATTCATTCTTCCCATCAACGGGAACATATTTAAAATATAACACGGATTCTTTCTTGACACATCCTTGACACTATCATCACATCATGTACCTTTCCCTTGACCTGTGAAAAACATTTCAAAAACTTGGGATGAGCATAAAAAGCTCAGTAAGAGTTATAAAAATATGGAAAGGAAACATGAGTTCATATATACATAAGAATGAAATCATACTTTACCCATAAAACAAAGGCACTTTAACATACCTCATCAAACCATGAATAAATCATAGAAATCATAAGACATAAAGGTAACTTGAGGCATTCATAACATTCTTATGTAGGGAGTAACCCTCTTGGTTACGTTTGGAATACCCATCACAGTATATTCCCTAAATCTCTTCGGAGAAACCTTAACGTTTCACTCCTTCGCGTTACCCAATGCATTGGAGAGCTATATCGGGCTCACCCGCCCTTAGTTTATCACGGAACCACCCGTTCTTCATAACAATGCCCAAGAACCATAACATAATCGTATCACATAAACATGAATAAAGGAAACATAACATTTCCACATTTCAATCACAATATAACATATTAGGATATTGAAATAATGAATCCATTCAAAAAGAAACCATTTCCAAAACCATTTAAAACATTTAATAAAGAGATTTTTGAATCAAAGTGTCCCATACCACCTTGAAGCTTTTAACATTTTAAACCATTAATATCCATATAAATAAATCCTTAAAACCATTTTGAAAACATGGATATTAATAAGAACAAATAACTAAAACATTTAAAACGATATTTTGGTTAAAGGGGTTTTACCAAAATTAGAGACACTTGAATACAATAATCAAGGAATAACATTTAGTCAGAACTTTATAATATCATGAGAATAAAAGGATTCATGATATAATACTCCAAAGGACAGTATATACACCATATAAGAGTGAATTGGTGCATAACAACAATGAACCCTCAATAGAAATGTCAAATGTGATGAAATACCTTATAAAGAAGGTATCCTTAAATTAAGGACAAATAAATCTCAAAAAAATATGTGTGACAAATATATAGACACCCAATATAAGTGGATATTAAGTGTAAAACAATAAAAGGTCATTCACACATATTCAATGGATGACATATTTAATGACTACAAGTTGAACCCAAAGAAATCGAAATTGGGTTAAGAAGTTCCCTTGACAGCCTAACGGCGTCACATCAAAATGAGTTGATGAGAGATAAAAAGAGTATCTCATCACTTGGACACAAAATTTACATCATTAAGGATATATGAGAACATATCCCAACATAACAATATGTAAATTAAAAGACCCAATAAAAGAAGTCTTTTAAAAAGAGGAAGGGTGAAAGGTTCCCTTACCGAATTGGGTATCTTTCAAAACATACACCCCATGAAAGAAGGGAAATAAATCATTGATGTAAATACTCATAAACGAAAGTATATTACACAAAGAGTAGAATAATGGGCAGTACATACACCACTCAAAGGAAATTGTGGCAAATGTAGCATAAATCTCACGGGGATAAAAGTGAGATGAAAAATCCCTTACGAAAACTCGGCAGCCTAACGGCGCCACATAAAACTTCCAAAAGGATTGATGAGAGAGAATAGGGTCTCTCATCACATGAAAATAAAAATTACAGTAGGAGTAATATAAAATAACATCCCAATCATAATAAAGATGAGCTTAAAAGAAATTACATAAAAGAATGTACTTAAAAAGAAAGAGAGTTGTAGGATCCCTTACCTCGGGTCCGACTTGACTCGATCATTCTTTAATCTCCTGAATAATAAACTTGAGTTAATTTCTAATTCCTTAAGAACCCTTTTCAAGTTCATTATTACTTTTATACCACTTATTACCTTGTCATAAACATTATGTAATCATTTAAGTTAATAATATTTGTTTTGCCGATATTTGGTTCTTAAGTCGAAAGTGGTCTTCTTACAATTACATGTTGTTCATGTGGCCAAATGTTTATTATATCCAGAATTGTATTCATTATTTAGATATCATATATTTCATATATATCCAGTACATGCATGCATTTATAACATTACATAATCATTTAGAGGTAAGAAATGAAATGCACCGTTCATGGAGACGGTAAGCCGTACGTACGCATGAACGCTACTTTCATTTCTATTTCGTATTTTATAGAATGGAATAATAATGATATAAAGGTATATTATAATTCCAGTATAATATCATATATAATATCATATTTCCATCCTTTATACATCCCACATATGGTATTTAACGAATCAAATCACTTTGAGGGGGCGGTAGTCCGCACTTCCTTAAATGAAGATATCGCGTATACCCATAATGGAAGCCACAAAGGTAAGACAAAAATGAAAAATACAGAAGCATAAATAAAACATAAACATATTATATATCATATATAAAAATAGTGACATCATAATGGCCACCTTTGAAGGTGTTAAATGAGTATTGAACAATCATCGTTTCGGGAGGCAGAATTTCACCGTCCACGGAAACCGTATGTTCTTTAACCATTTGATGTAGTTGTGTGAGAGTGTAGCTAAAATAAATCTTGTAACAACATCCTAGTATATTGAAGATACTGGTGTTGTTACAAAAGAAGTAAATAAAAAGATATTATAGGTTTGGAGAAGCAAAATAAAACAAATGAACAAGAGAGAATGAGTTACCTTTAAAAGTGTAATCTCCTTTTGATTTGAGCCTAAAGGCTTCCTTTGAAAGGATTCTGCCCAAAGGGGATCCTCTAGGATGAGGAGAGGGATGTTGAGAGAGTAAATGGGCAGGGGTTGGCCGAGCCAAAGGCTTGAGGGGTGTGGGAAAAGAGGTAGAGGTGGGGGCCTTTTATAAGAGGAGAGGAGGGGCACTTTTGGAAAGCAATGAAATATTACATTATTTGAAAATGATTTTCGGTTCTAAAGGGTCCCACATTGATAGAATTCGTGGATAAGGTGATAAGGCATCGAAATCCACTCATCCAATTGGTTTTTTCCATGTGTATATTGTATATTTTTCATTATCTTTCCATTTTAATTAAATTGTCAAATAATGATGTCATCGCTGCATCATTATTATGTCATAAATAATTTAATTTATTTAATGTCTAAAAATTATAAAAAAAATACTATGATATAGGAAATCTTTTTATCTTTCCAATGACTATTTATAATCAAAATTTGGACTTGTATAACCCCACTTAAAAATTGTTTTAGTAAAACATACTATGTTAGTGTCATTTTCACTTTAACATTAAATAAAAAGTATTTTATGTTATTTCCCAACAAAAGTGGATCCATGGGGTCCCCAAGTTAGGCCATGGCTTGTCTTGGTCGGCCATGACATAACCAATAGGGTTGGGACATGTTTCTAGGTCATTTTATATTATTAAAGCATTATTTATACCTTAAACTACCCTAATTACCACTAATCGCGATTAAGAACTTAATGAGTTACTATTCACCAAAAAATTATTATAATCCCATTGAACCACATTTTACTTCTTAATGACAACCATGTATGTCGGATTTTCAAAATTCAATACACATTAGTGGTAAAATTTCATTTAACTGAAAAATCAGTTTGCTTGATTACCACTTAGTGGTTTCACTATTCATCAAAAATTGAAGTTTTTCAGAAAATTACCAAAAATTCACCCTAAGCTATATTTGATATTCTGAATTCAAAAATGAAGTCCGTTTTACAAAATTCAAAACATATTAGTCACATTAATTAATTTAATAATTAATTCCCGCTGTCAGAGCAAATAGCGTGTTTTTATAAAACAAAAAGTATCAAAAGATTGACACTAGTTTAAGTCTAATTTCAAAGTGAAATTAATTCCAATGACCACCATTGGATTAAATGGTAAAAATATTTTCTAATTTAACTTTAAAAACAATTCAAAATATTATCTAATCATATAAATAAATTAGATTAAAAAGAGGTTTTGAATTAAAACACAACATTTTACACTATTCATTAAAAAAATGAACTTTATCAGAAAAATACCAAAAATTTACACAAAGTAAAAATTTGATGTCCCGATTCTTAATAAGAGTTTTATTTGGTCCAAAAGAATGTATAAGAGTGATAAAAACTATATTTAATGACAGTTCGCCATCAAAAGGCGATAAGTGAACCTTTAGTGAAAACTAGGGCATATATGCCTAAAATCGAATTCTTTCCGTATTTTAAGCCTCTATCCTTTATTGGATAATTGTAAAAACATTTAAAAACATATATAATCATATTTCAGTTATTTCTATCCATTCCCGCCATTACAACGGCTACAAGTTAACTACCATTTAAAATAATATTATTTTATTATTAGAGTGCAACGTAAGATTCCCAAGAAACTCGTTGTTGCGTGTTGGGTACGCCATCGAGCATAGCGTCCCCTTTAAAGTCATTTAAATATTTTATTCACAAATATGGATAAATATGAAATGTCATATTCTTTATTTACCTGGGATGTTACATCCTTCCCCCCTTTTGGGAATTGCGTCCTCGCAATTTTAAAATTGCGCTTGGAAACATCCTTGAAAGTCCCACATCGGAACAAAAGTCGGTAAAACAAACACTTTAAAATAAAGAAAGATAAGTACAAAGGTCACTCGTGTTAACCCATACTAGGATTCCAAGTATGAAAATATGGACATGGAGGAGAAAACATAGGGTCACGTTCTTATGGAGAGTGATAGAAAACATGTTTAGGAGAAAGTTAACAATGAGAAAATCACAAACTTGTGATGGGTTAAACGGTATTCGATTCCCCAGTAGGAAAAGTTAATATACAACATTTTTGTTTTAAGTTACTTTTTATTGAGGAATTTATTCATAAGGAAACATAATCACTTATCATATTGACTTTCAACTTTTATTATATTCCTTTCACAAACTCATATTTTCTCCAAAAGACGAGTATTTAGGAAGACTTGTTCACATTAAGAGTACTATAATCAACTTCTAGAGAATCACCTAATCCACAAAAGAGAACTATGTACATCCTATGTCTTTAGGCTTAAACCAGAGCCAAAACCAAAAAGTTTAGTACAAGATCAGATAATCCAGAAAAGGATAACCCCTTATAAAAAGAAAATCTATTCTTAATCTCCAAAATTTGTCCAACAAAACCCAAAGTTCAACGAGGACCATCCGATAAACAATTTGTCCCTAAAATTCTTCAAAGTAAACCTAATATAATATTGAAACCCAAATATTTGAAGGATTTAGTCACACAGTCTTCCATGTTAAATCGTAACATTTATCTCTAAACAACATTAGTTGCTCCTAAAGTCTAGTATTGAAAAGTAATTAACCTAATCACATATCCTCCATGATAGGTTAATCATTTTTATAAATAACCCAAAATCAACTTACTCTTAATTCATAAAATCATATAACCAAAAATAATCAGTCAAACTAACCAGGGACTTCACGTAGTCCAGTGGTAGGCGATAAATACCAGTCGCACTTTGGTTGTGGGTTCGATTCCCGCAGCTTTGTCCGACGCGACGGGATGTCACACGGTCTGCGTGTTGTCCTTTTTCCAAAACTATATAATTCTCAAAACATTCCCTAAAATGAGATAAAATCTTCAAAAATATTCATAACATATTTTAACCTCAAGTTTATCTCATTCCATTCCTTTTCCATCATATCATAGAGTAACCCATAATTACCTAAAAAGTAAGGATCATATAAACCCTAATGGTTACCTTAATAATTATTACCTGAATTTCCACATCGAGTTGGCCATCTCGTAAATGATGCATTAGAGAACTCACGAAGGTTGAAGTGATTGATCATGGATCCTTGATAGTTGGTTTAGAACAACTATGAGATTCCTCATTGAATCCCCTATCTCATCTAGTATCATAATCAGAGAACCACCACAGTTTCCTTCAAACCCATTGTCACTTTGGTGCCTGCTAGATCCATCCATTCACTAAAAACATAAATGTCAGTGTGAGTATATCAACAAAAACATCATGTACTAATGAGGAAGGTAGACTCTAAGATATACTTACTCATTCACATTATCTAAAATTAGGACTCTTTCTGAAATTCTAACCATTATGGTAATGTCACTTATGCTTAAAGAATACCCTAACCTCTAAAGTTATCTAAACCGACCTTTGATACCAACTATAAGGCCCCAGCCTTAAACCTTACTTAATCTTGAGTTATTACAAGATTACACATTGAGGATCATTTCAGGTTTAGAGTTTTAGAGAATTAGATCATGAAACTTGCATTACATTCCACATTTAAACAAAGTGGTTACATAAAAGTCAGCATTCATTCTTCCCATCAACGGGAACATATTTAAAATATAACACGGATTCTTTCTTGACACATCCTTGACACTATCATCACATCATGTACCTTTCCCTTGACCTGTGAAAAACATTTCAAAAACTTGGGATGAGCATAAAAAGCTCAGTAAGAGTTATAAAAATATGGAAAGGAAACATGAGTTCATATATACATAAGAATGAAATCATACTTTACCCATAAAACAAAGGCACTTTAACATACCTCATCAAACCATGAATAAATCATAGAAATCATAAGACATAAAGGTAACTTGAGGCATTCATAACATTCTTATGTAGGGAGTAACCCTCTTGGTTACGTTTGGAATACCCATCACAGTATATTCCCTAAATCTCTTCGGAGAAACCTTAACGTTTCACTCCTTCGCGTTACCCAATGCATTGGAGAGCTATATCGGGCTCACCCGCCCTTAGTTTATCACGGAACCACCCGTTCTTCATAACAATGCCCAAGAACCATAACATAATCGTATCACATAAACATGAATAAAGGAAACATAACATTTCCACATTTCAATCACAATATAACATATTAGGATATTGAAATAATGAATCCATTCAAAAAGAAACCATTTCCAAAACCATTTAAAACATTTAATAAAGAGATTTTTGAATCAAAGTGTCCCATACCACCTTGAAGCTTTTAACATTTTAAACCATTAATATCCATATAAATAAATCCTTAAAACCATTTTGAAAACATGGATATTAATAAGAACAAATAACTAAAACATTTAAAACGATATTTTGGTTAAAGGGGTTTTACCAAAATTAGAGACACTTGAATACAATAATCAAGGAATAACATTTAGTCAGAACTTTATAATATCATGAGAATAAAAGGATTCATGATATAATACTCCAAAGGACAGTATATACACCATATAAGAGTGAATTGGTGCATAACAACAATGAACCCTCAATAGAAATGTCAAATGTGATGAAATACCTTATAAAGAAGGTATCCTTAAATTAAGGACAAATAAATCTCAAAAAAATATGTGTGACAAATATATAGACACCCAATATAAGTGGATATTAAGTGTAAAACAATAAAAGGTCATTCACACATATTCAATGGATGACATATTTAATGACTACAAGTTGAACCCAAAGAAATCGAAATTGGGTTAAGAAGTTCCCTTGACAGCCTAACGGCGTCACATCAAAATGAGTTGATGAGAGATAAAAAGAGTATCTCATCACTTGGACACAAAATTTACATCATTAAGGATATATGAGAACATATCCCAACATAACAATATGTAAATTAAAAGACCCAATAAAAGAAGTCTTTTAAAAAGAGGAAGGGTGAAAGGTTCCCTTACCGAATTGGGTATCTTTCAAAACATACACCCCATGAAAGAAGGGAAATAAATCATTGATGTAAATACTCATAAACGAAAGTATATTACACAAAGAGTAGAATAATGGGCAGTACATACACCACTCAAAGGAAATTGTGGCAAATGTAGCATAAATCTCACGGGGATAAAAGTGAGATGAAAAATCCCTTACGAAAACTCGGCAGCCTAACGGCGCCACATAAAACTTCCAAAAGGATTGATGAGAGAGAATAGGGTCTCTCATCACATGAAAATAAAAATTACAGTAGGAGTAATATAAAATAACATCCCAATCATAATAAAGATGAGCTTAAAAGAAATTACATAAAAGAATGTACTTAAAAAGAAAGAGAGTTGTAGGATCCCTTACCTCGGGTCCGACTTGACTCGATCATTCTTTAATCTCCTGAATAATAAACTTGAGTTAATTTCTAATTCCTTAAGAACCCTTTTCAAGTTCATTATTACTTTTATACCACTTATTACCTTGTCATAAACATTATGTAATCATTTAAGTTAATAATATTTGTTTTGCCGATATTTGGTTCTTAAGTCGAAAGTGGTCTTCTTACAATTACATGTTGTTCATGTGGCCAAATGTTTATTATATCCAGAATTGTATTCATTATGTAGATATCATATATTTCATATATATCCAGTACATGCATGCATTTATAACATTACATAATCATTTAGAGGTAAGAAATGAAATGCACCGTTCATGGAGACGGTAAGCCGTACGTACGCATGAACGCTACTTTCATTTCTATTTCGTATTTTATAGAATGGAATAATAATGATATAAAGGTATATTATAATTCCAGTATAATATCATATATAATATCATATTTCCATCCTTTATACATCCCACATATGGTATTTAACGAATCAAATCACTTTGAGGGGGCGGTAGTCCGCACTTCCTTAAATGAAGATATCGCGTATACCCATAATGGAAGCCACAAAGGTAAGACAAAAATGAAAAATACAGAAGCATAAATAAAACATAAACATATTATATATCATATATAAAAATAGTGACATCATAATGGCCACCTTTGAAGGTGTTAAATGAGTATTGAACAATCATCGTTTCGGGAGGCAGAATTTCACCGTCCACGGAAACCGTATGTTCTTTAACCATTTGATGTAGTTGTGTGAGAGTGTAGCTAAAATAAATCTTGTAACAACATCCTAGTATATTGAAGATACTGGTGTTGTTACAAAAGAAGTAAATAAAAAGAGATTATAGGTTTGGAGAAGCAAAATAAAACAAATGAACAAGAGAGAATGAGTTACCTTTAAAAGTGTAATCTCCTTTTGATTTGAGCCTAAAGGCTTCCTTTGAAAGGATTCTGCCCAAAGGGGATCCTCTAGGATGAGGAGAGGGATGTTGAGAGAGTAAATGGGCAGGGGTTGGCCGAGCCAAAGGCTTGAGGGGTGTGGGAAAAGAGGTAGAGGTGGGGGCCTTTTATAAGAGGAGAGGAGGGGCACTTTTGGAAAGCAATGAAATATTACATTATTTGAAAATGATTTTCGGTTCTAAAGGGTCCCACATTGATATAATTCGTGGATAAGGTGATAAGGCATCGAAATCCACTCATCCAATTGGTTTTTTCCATGTGTATATTGTATATTTTTCATTATCTTTCCATTTTAATTAAATTGTCAAATAATGATGTCATCGCTGCATCATTATTATGTCATAAATAATTTAATTTATTTAATGTCTAAAAATTATAAAAAAAATACTATGATATAGGAAATCTTTTTATCTTTCCAATGACTATTTATAATCAAAATTTGGACTTGTATAACCCCACTTAAAAATTGTTTTAGTAAAACATACTATGTTAGTGTCATTTTCACTTTAACATTAAATAAAAAGTATTTTATGTTATTTCCCAACAAAAGTGGATCCATGGGGTCCCCAAGTTAGGCCATGGCTTGTCTTGGTCGGCCATGACATAACCAATAGGGTTGGGACATGTTTCTAGGTCATTTTATATTATTAAAGCATTATTTATACCTTAAACTACCCTAATTACCACTAATCGCGATTAAGAACTTAATGAGTTACTATTCACCAAAAAATTATTATAATCCCATTGAACCACATTTTACTTCTTAATGACAACCATGTATGTCGGATTTTCAAAATTCAATACACATTAGTGGTAAAATTTCATTTAACTGAAAAATCAGTTTGCTTGATTACCACTTAGTGGTTTCACTATTCATCAAAAATTGAAGTTTTTCAGAAAATTACCAAAAATTCACCCTAAGCTATATTTGATATTCTGAATTCAAAAATGAAGTCCGTTTTACAAAATTCAAAACATATTAGTCACATTAATTAATTTAATAATTAATTCCCGCTGTCAGAGCAAATAGCGTGTTTTTATAAAACAAAAAGTATCAAAAGATTGACACTAGTTTAAGTCTAATTTCAAAGTGAAATTAATTCCAATGACCACCATTGGATTAAATGGTAAAAATATTTTCTAATTTAACTTTAAAAACAATTCAAAATATTATCTAATCATATAAATAAATTAGATTAAAAAGAGGTTTTGAATTAAAACACAACATTTTACACTATTCATTAAAAAAATGAACTTTATCAGAAAAATACCAAAAATTTACACAAAGTAAAAATTTGATGTCCCGATTCTTAATAAGAGTTTTATTTGGTCCAAAAGAATGTATAAGAGTGATAAAAACTATATTTAATGACAGTTCGCCATCAAAAGGCGATAAGTGAACCTTTAGTGAAAACTAGGGCATATATGCCTAAAATCGAATTCTTTCCGTATTTTAAGCCTCTATCCTTTATTGGATAATTGTAAAAACATTTAAAAACATATATAATCATATTTCAGTTATTTCTATCCATTCCCGCCATTACAACGGCTACAAGTTAACTACCATTTAAAATAATATTATTTTATTATTAGAGTGCAACGTAAGATTCCCAAGAAACTCGTTGTTGCGTGTTGGGTACGCCATCGAGCATAGCGTCCCCTTTAAAGTCATTTAAATATTTTATTCACAAATATGGATAAATATGAAATGTCATATTCTTTATTTACCTGGGATGTTACATCCTTCCCCCCTTTTGGGAATTGCGTCCTCGCAATTTTAAAATTGCGCTTGGAAACATCCTTGAAAGTCCCACATCGGAACAAAAGTCGGTAAAACAAACACTTTAAAATAAAGAAAGATAAGTACAAAGGTCACTCGTGTTAACCCATACTAGGATTCCAAGTATGAAAATATGGACATGGAGGAGAAAACATAGGGTCACGTTCTTATGGAGAGTGATAGAAAACATGTTTAGGAGAAAGTTAACAATGAGAAAATCACAAACTTGTGATGGGTTAAACGGTATTCGATTCCCCAGTAGGAAAAGTTAATATACAACATTTTTGTTTTAAGTTACTTTTTATTGAGGAATTTATTCATAAGGAAACATAATCACTTATCATATTGACTTTCAACTTTTATTATATTCCTTTCACAAACTCATATTTTCTCCAAAAGACGAGTATTTAGGAAGACTTGTTCACATTAAGAGTACTATAATCAACTTCTAGAGAATCACCTAATCCACAAAAGAGAACTATGTACATCCTATGTCTTTAGGCTTAAACCAGAGCCAAAACCAAAAAGTTTAGTACAAGATCAGATAATCCAGAAAAGGATAACCCCTTATAAAAAGAAAATCTATTCTTAATCTCCAAAATTTGTCCAACAAAACCCAAAGTTCAACGAGGACCATCCGATAAACAATTTGTCCCTAAAATTCTTCAAAGTAAACCTAATATAATATTGAAACCCAAATATTTGAAGGATTTAGTCACACAGTCTTCCATGTTAAATCGTAACATTTATCTCTAAACAACATTAGTTGCTCCTAAAGTCTAGTATTGAAAAGTAATTAACCTAATCACATATCCTCCATGATAGGTTAATCATTTTTATAAATAACCCAAAATCAACTTACTCTTAATTCATAAAATCATATAACCAAAAATAATCAGTCAAACTAACCAGGGACTTCACGTAGTCCAGTGGTAGGCGATAAATACCAGTCGCACTTTGGTTGTGGGTTCGATTCCCGCAGCTTTGTCCGACGCGACGGGATGTCACACGGTCTGCGTGTTGTCCTTTTTCCAAAACTATATAATTCTCAAAACATTCCCCAAAATGAGATAAAATCTTCAAAAATATTCATAACATATTTTAACCTCAAGTTTATCTCATTCCATTCCTTTTCCATCATATCATAGAGTAACCCATAATTACCTAAAAAGTAAGGATCATATAAACCCTAATGGTTACCTTAATAATTATTACCTGAATTTCCACATCGAGTTGGCCATCTCGTAAATGATGCATTAGAGAACTCACGAAGGTTGAAGTGATTGATCATGGATCCTTGATAGTTGGTTTAGAACAACTATGAGATTCCTCATTGAATCCCCTATCTCATCTAGTATCATAATCAGAGAACCACCACAGTTTCCTTCAAACCCATTGTCACTTTGGTGCCTGCTAGATCCATCCATTCACTAAAAACATAAATGTCAGTGTGAGTATATCAACAAAAACATCATGTACTAATGAGGAAGGTAGACTCTAAGATATACTTACTCATTCACATTATCTAAAATTAGGACTCTTTCTGAAATTCTAACCATTATGGTAATGTCACTTATGCTTAAAGAATACCCTAACCTCTAAAGTTATCTAAACCGACCTTTGATACCAACTATAAGGCCCCAGCCTTAAACCTTACTTAATCTTGAGTTATTACAAGATTACACATTGAGGATCATTTCAGGTTTAGAGTTTTAGAGAATTAGATCATGAAACTTGCATTACATTCCACATTTAAACAAAGTGGTTACATAAAAGTCAGCATTCATTCTTCCCATCAACGGGAACATATTTAAAATATAACACGGATTCTTTCTTGACACATCCTTGACACTATCATCACATCATGTACCTTTCCCTTGACCTGTGAAAAACATTTCAAAAACTTGGGATGAGCATAAAAAGCTCAGTAAGAGTTATAAAAATATGGAAAGGAAACATGAGTTCATATATACATAAGAATGAAATCATACTTTACCCATAAAACAAAGGCACTTTAACATACCTCATCAAACCATGAATAAATCATAGAAATCATAAGACATAAAGGTAACTTGAGGCATTCATAACATTCTTATGTAGGGAGTAACCCTCTTGGTTACGTTTGGAATACCCATCACAGTATATTCCCTAAATCTCTTCGGAGAAACCTTAACGTTTCACTCCTTCGCGTTACCCAATGCATTGGAGAGCTATATCGGGCTCACCCGCCCTTAGTTTATCACGGAACCACCCGTTCTTCATAACAATGCCCAAGAACCATAACATAATCGTATCACATAAACATGAATAAAGGAAACATAACATTTCCACATTTCAATCACAATATAACATATTAGGATATTGAAATAATGAATCCATTCAAAAAGAAACCATTTCCAAAACCATTTAAAACATTTAATAAAGAGATTTTTGAATCAAAGTGTCCCATACCACCTTGAAGCTTTTAACATTTTAAACCATTAATATCCATATAAATAAATCCTTAAAACCATTTTGAAAACATGGATATTAATAAGAACAAATAACTAAAACATTTAAAACGATATTTTGGTTAAAGGGGTTTTACCAAAATTAGAGACACTTGAATACAATAATCAAGGAATAACATTTAGTCAGAACTTTATAATATCATGAGAATAAAAGGATTCATGATATAATACTCCAAAGGACAGTATATACACCATATAAGAGTGAATTGGTGCATAACAACAATGAACCCTCAATAGAAATGTCAAATGTGATGAAATACCTTATAAAGAAGGTATCCTTAAATTAAGGACAAATAAATCTCAAAAAAATATGTGTGACAAATATATAGACACCCAATATAAGTGGATATTAAGTGTAAAACAATAAAAGGTCATTCACACATATTCAATGGATGACATATTTAATGACTACAAGTTGAACCCAAAGAAATCGAAATTGGGTTAAGAAGTTCCCTTGACAGCCTAACGGCGTCACATCAAAATGAGTTGATGAGAGATAAAAAGAGTATCTCATCACTTGGACACAAAATTTACATCATTAAGGATATATGAGAACATATCCCAACATAACAATATGTAAATTAAAAGACCCAATAAAAGAAGTCTTTTAAAAAGAGGAAGGGTGAAAGGTTCCCTTACCGAATTGGGTATCTTTCAAAACATACACCCCATGAAAGAAGGGAAATAAATCATTGATGTAAATACTCATAAAAGAAAGTATATTACACAAAGAGTAGAATAATGGGCAGTACATACACCACTCAAAGGAAATTGTGGCAAATGTAGCATAAATCTCACGGGGATAAATGTGAGATGAAAAATCCCTTACGAAAACTCGGCAGCCTAACGGCGCCACATAAAACTTCCAAAAGGATTGATGAGAGAGAATATGGTCTCTCATCACATGAAAATAAAAATTACAGTAGGAGTAATATAAAATAACATCCCAATCATAATAAAGATGAGCTTAAAAGAAATTACATAAAAGAATGTACTTAAAAAGAAAGAGAGTTGTAGGATCCCTTACCTCGGGTCCGACTTGACTCGATCATTCTTTAATCTCCTGAATAATAAACTTGAGTTAATTTCTAATTCCTTAAGAACCCTTTTCAAGTTCATTATTACTTTTATACCACTTATTACCTTGTCATAAACATTATGTAATCATTTAAGTTAATAATATTTGTTTTGCCGATATTTGGTTCTTAAGTCGAAAGTGGTCTTCTTACAATTACATGTTGTTCATGTGGCCAAATGTTTATTATATCCAGAATTGTATTCATTATGTAGATATCATATATTTCATATATATCCAGTACATGCATGCATTTATAACATTACATAATCATTTAGAGGTAAGAAATGAAATGCACCGTTCATGGAGACGGTAAGCCGTACGTACGCATGAACGCTACTTTCATTTCTATTTCGTATTTTATAGAATGGAATAATAATGATATAAAGGTATATTATAATTCCAGTATAATATCATATATAATATCATATTTCCATCCTTTATACATCCCACATATGGTATTTAACGAATCAAATCACTTTGAGGGGGCGGTAGTCCGCACTTCCTTAAATGAAGATATCGCGTATACCCATAATGGAAGCCACAAAGGTAAGACAAAAATGAAAAATACAGAAGCATAAATAAAACATAAACATATTATATATCATATATAAAAATAGTGACATCATAATGGCCACCTTTGAAGGTGTTAAATGAGTATTGAACAATCATCGTTTCGGGAGGCAGAATTTCACCGTCCACGGAAACCGTATGTTCTTTAACCATTTGATGTAGTTGTGTGAGAGTGTAGCTAAAATAAATCTTGTAACAACATCCTAGTATATTGAAGATACTGGTGTTGTTACAAAAGAAGTAAATAAAAAGAGATTATAGGTTTGGAGAAGCAAAATAAAACAAATGAACAAGAGAGAATGAGTTACCTTTAAAAGTGTAATCTCCTTTTGATTTGAGCCTAAAGGCTTCCTTTGAAAGGCTTCTGCCCAAAGGGGATCCTCTAGGATGAGGAGAGGGATGTTGAGAGAGTAAATGGGCAGGGGTTGGCCGAGCCAAAGGCTTGAGGGGTGTGGGAAAAGAGGTAGAGGTGGGGGCCTTTTATAAGAGGAGAGGAGGGGCACTTTTGGAAAGCAATGAAATATTACATTATTTGAAAATGATTTTCGGTTCTAAAGGGTCCCACATTGATATAATTCGTGGATAAGGTGATAAGGCATCGAAATCCACTCATCCAATTGGTTTTTTCCATGTGTATATTGTATATTTTTCATTATCTTTCCATTTTAATTAAATTGTCAAATAATGATGTCATCGCTGCATCATTATTATGTCATAAATAATTTAATTTATTTAATGTCTAAAAATTATAAAAAAAATACTATGATATAGGAAATCTTTTTATCTTTCCAATGACTATTTATAATCAAAATTTGGACTTGTATAACCCCACTTAAAAATTGTTTTAGTAAAACATACTATGTTAGTGTCATTTTCACTTTAACATTAAATAAAAAGTATTTTATGTTATTTCCCAACAAAAGTGGATCCATGGGGTCCCCAAGTTAGGCCATGGCTTGTCTTGGTCGGCCATGACATAACCAATAGGGTTGGGACATGTGTCTAGGTCATTTTATATTATTAAAGCATTATTTATACCTTAAACTACCCTAATTACCACTAATCGCGATTAAGAACTTAATGAGTTACTATTCACCAAAAAATTATTATAATCCCATTGAACCACATTTTACTTCTTAATGACAACCATGTATGTCGGATTTTCAAAATTCAATACACATTAGTGGTAAAATTTCATTTAACTGAAAAATCAGTTTGCTTGATTACCACTTAGTGGTTTCACTATTCATCAAAAATTGAAGTTTTTCAGAAAATTACCAAAAATTCACCCTAAGCTATATTTGATATTCTGAATTCAAAAATGAAGTCCGTTTTACAAAATTCAAAACATATTAGTCACATTAATTAATTTAATAATTAATTCCCGCTGTCAGAGCAAATAGCGTGTTTTTATAAAACAAAAAGTATCAAAAGATTGACACTAGTTTAAGTCTAATTTCAAAGTGAAATTAATTCCAATGACCACCATTGGATTAAATGGTAAAAATATTTTCTAATTTAACTTTAAAAACAATTCAAAATATTATCTAATCATATAAATAAATTAGATTAAAAAGAGGTTTTGAATTAAAACACAACATTTTACACTATTCATTAAAAAAATGAACTTTATCAGAAAAATACCAAAAATTTACACAAAGTAAAAATTTGATGTCCCGATTCTTAATAAGAGTTTTATTTGGTCCAAAAGAATGTATAAGAGTGATAAAAACTATATTTAATGACAGTTCGCCATCAAAAGGCGATAAGTGAACCTTTAGTGAAAACTAGGGCATATATGCCTAAAATCGAATTCTTTCCGTATTTTAAGCCTCTATCCTTTATTGGATAATTGTAAAAACATTTAAAAACATATATAATCATATTTCAGTTATTTCTATCCATTCCCGCCATTACAACGGCTACAAGTTAACTACCATTTAAAATAATATTATTTTATTATTAGAGTGCAACGTAAGATTCCCAAGAAACTCGTTGTTGCGTGTTGGGTACGCCATCGAGCATAGCGTCCCCTTTAAAGTCATTTAAATATTTTATTCACAAATATGGATAAATATGAAATGTCATATTCTTTATTTACCTGGGATGTTACAACTAATGTGGGTAGAGGCCCTCGATCGCTGATGATTAAGTATTTTTTTTGGGTATTCTTACTTTAGAGTGCCATATTGAAGGTGAGGATCCTTTCGTTGATAATGATGAGGATATCGGGTTGGGGGATGAGGTTGGTCATGATTAAGAACATGGGCCTATAAATTTTTTTGATGATAGACATCGATGTTCCGACAGTTTCCATTCCATTGGCCAACATGACCTTTCGAAAAGGTGTCTATGGGACCAGGATACTATTGTCTGGCCATGTATTCAGGAATTCAGCACTTGAAACATGAGGTGTCAGGAAGAACAAGGTGCAGGGTGACGTGATTGAGGTGGAAACTGAGGGTACACTGGAATGTGTGACTATAGGGGTACCTTGGCCCATGGGAAAAGGACTCTATATACATAAGAGATTACAGTGTTTTCTATGGAAGGTGATTTTTTCCAAATGTCAATTAATCACCAGATAAATCTTGTTTATTATTTAAAAATACTACTTACATTTATTTTTTACACAAGACTTCATAGAAACATATGATTGGTATGCACCATTGGGTGATATCCTACTGAGATTTGTCCCACACCGTACATAGGTCCTTTCGGATGCATGTTGACTTTATGTATCTAGGTACAGTTAATGGAGAAGCCTCAAGAGCTAGATCATAGTGTCTCTTTTCATTGAGAGGCATTGACCTTGAGGTCATTCATAACCGGAGTTTTACTTTTGTTAATATTTCATTTCTGTACCAGCATGCATATTTTATATGTAGCTACAATGGTTAGCCATGGGTACCCTTGATGTACTTGACATGTATAGAATATTATGAAATGAATCATTTGGTAGTTTAATAGTAGTAGCTAAAAGTGGTGTTTGGCGTGCTGATCTGCATACTTTCTGCTTCTGATGCTGTTTATTTATTACTTTCACAATTTATCTAATATTATATATTCTTACACTAATGGAGGGTCTCCTTCAAGTTTTATTTCCACTTGATGAAATATATTTTTTACTCAGAGCACTATTATATCTTCCCCTAAGGGTATAGTCTCCCCATGATTGTCCTTTTAACCATCGGTGCACGTCATAATCCTTTGGCGTACAAGGGGGTGCACCTAAGTCTAGTGGAACCTGACCTGATGGAACTATTATGGTGAAAAAATAGATCGGGGATGCTACATCATTACTTCTAAAAAGAGAACCCAGACAAAAAAATTACCCCAAGAATCTGATCACACTATTTACACATGTTTAAAAATGTCGACTCACCAACTTTAAGAGTTTCTAACCATAGTGGTTAGGAAAATGTCTTAACCATAATATCTAGGTTTTGAACAAGAGAGGTGGAAAGGGCAGAGTGACTCAAATTTGTTTCTATCAATACAATATATGATGTATAAAAAACATATATCATACATCATATCATCTCTTATGGTGTGGGGTCATAGGCCTCTATATCCTATAGCTGGCATCGTCCCTATCCACCAGCTCCCCGAGACTAGAGCGTACCACCTAGGGGTGGTGGTGGTAATATTTCAAACTTTCGACCAAATCTTGTTTCCCTACATGCCCATATTACACATCCTACACCGTACACACCACCATTATCCTTCTTTAGTCACTGTATTAGAGGTCCCTTGACCATATCATGATTAGTTATAATACATCTTGTAAAACTCCAACCTAGATGTCACCGACCATTGTAAGAGACACATTTTCACTCCCGTGGCTAATTCGAGCCACTGGAAGAGCCATTGACATTGAACATGTATCATAGGATCACCTCTTAAAGCATCTGGTATGCTTGGATGCCTCTGTATTCTATCAGGTGGAAGCTACTGAGGCCTGAACTGTTAGGTACCCACAACTAACTCCCATGATTAGTGCATGGTCAACTAGAAATCTATTTACTTCCAAGAATCGTTTATTTATCCCATCATAAGTGGGAATAATAAGTTATAATACAAAATTCATGATATTATAGAGAAAATACTCACATGGAAAGTAAGAATCTGCATACACAACATGTAAAATAATTTCACATAATGTAAAGACACATGAAATCCTGCCTGTGTTGCCTGGACACGTTCGTGTACAGTGGTTGTGTCTGTGTACTAGCTCAAGTACACCTAGTCATGTCCATGTCCATGTACAAGTCATGCCACTGGCCATGCACTTTTTCCCTTATACATGTACTTCCTAAAGTACATACTGAGCTATTATAGAGGGATCACATAGAACATAACCATGTAACACAAAATGTGATATTTAACTTCATTTGAAACCTTAGTACCACTACCAGGGTGCCCACATGATATCTAACACAGGATTACACATTGTATACATTGGGATTTTCCATATCCCAAAGGCATTTCTATGAATTATGTGTGCACACCTCCACAAAATTTCATCACTAATGTTTGTAGAATTGGGGTCTTCTAAGCGAGGATATTAGTGATGGCCAAAATCTAGGCCCTCGATTTGTTTGGAAATCCGTCGATCGATCTATTCATCCACGCGCATAAAAACTGGGAAGAAAGGAACCAAAAAACCCATCTGATCCATATCTGTTCATCCACTATCATCATCACACATCGACCATACCATTAATAAAAAACCACACCCATGGTATTGATCTATTGTGATGAATAAAATTAATGCAATGATCATATACCAGGTTCTAATTGATCCAAAATCCAAGACGAAAATGCCTGTGATGAACTTAAAAAGAATAAGGGATGAAATCCAAAATCCCCAAAATATGGGGAAAGAACCTAGAGAATTCTTTTGGTCTCGATTAGGTCTTATAGAAGAGTATGAATGATGAGGAATAGATAAAAAATAAAAACAAAATAATTACATCAAATTTTAATTTTATTTACAATGTGCATATCAATTCTACTTTTGATATTGATTCGTGTTCATATCGGATTATGAAACAGGAAGTAAATCACAATGAAAAACATGTTACCTAGAGTATGGATCGATAATTTACAAATAACACTAGAATTTTCATCGATGAAGAGATCCACAAACTACTATGGCATAATAATCCATGATCTGATCTCGATCATTCATTGTTTTCCAAGAACGCTCTCCTCCAACGGCTTGTAGGTTTCTATGGTTTAGCAGGTAACCCTAAGAGAAAATCCATATCCATATATTTTAATTGGAAGTATGATTCAACATTGAAATTAATAAAACAAATTAATAATTTTATTTAGTTTATTTATTTACTATCATGATAATATTTTAAAAAATTGTCCATGCCAATAATTATTTTTTCACGCATAGGGTAAAAACCATGTTCTGAACTCATTTGTTCCCTAGTTTTTCTAAACAAGTCCCCTTTTTAGAATTATTCCATTTTTTCATGAAAGATGCAAGTACGTGATCTTTAATATATTTAATATATTTTAAACAATTAATCTATGCACACCAGGACTCATAATTTCATACAGTATCAGTGCTCAATTTTGGAAATAATCTATATAAAATCCATAAATACCGAATGGATAATCTGATTCATTACAATAGAGACCCATTGGGTTTGGCCAACTGATTTCATTTTATCTTTTTTATTTTCATCATGAGACTAATAATTCATTGATAGGATATCTATAATAAGGCCCCACCTATTTTTTTATGTTTAAATCATTTCTCATATATAGAATAATCAATTTATTTCACTAAAAAAATTCATTGTCATCTAATACATGTATTGATGAAATAATAGAGTTATTAATATTTCCACATTAAATAGAACAAATATCAATGTAAAAAATTATATATAGAAAGGGGATATCGTTTATGAAATAATAATCTTCATGATAAATAATATAGATATTTAGGGGAAATTTAATGTGTAAATATCACATGAATGTGAATAATTAATGGGAATGTTAATGACTATAAAAAGGAATCTCGAAAGTGAATTTCAATAATTTCCATGGTCAAAATGATCATAAAACATCCATTGAATGAATAAATATAGTATAATTCCAACATATAACCCTTGATGTAATAATAAAGGGTTTTTTATTATTGAATATGAATACTGTAAAAAGATATTCAAAAAAATTCTTGAGGAAAATATACATTTAAATTTTCAAAATCAATTCATAAAAATTTTGGAAAGTCATTTTCATTGAAAATCACTTTTCAAAATAATAATTTAAATAATACTATGGAAAAAAATTATTTGGAAATATCCTAGTAAACCTAAAATGTAATATTCAAAGAAATGGTAGTCAAGTTAGTGGGTAGTTCTGTACATGTTGTACAAGTTAAAAAGAACATTCATTCTTCACTGTAAAATGGTAAAAAAGTGCCTTTTTCGGAGAATTGAAAAAATATTATTTTGATTTCTATTGTAAAAAGAATAAATGGATGGAAATTTAATTAATATATATTTTTTAATGGTTAAAAAACATTCAAATAATTTTTATAGAATAGATTTCCTACCAGATAAAGAAATGAAGTCATATTTTATTAAAAACATTTCAGATGTCTTTTAATGTACCAGAGTGTGGAAAATTTGTAACATTACTTGAAAATATCATGAATTAATATAGCAGAAGAAAATTAAATTCTTTAATTGGAAATTTTTTAAATAATTTTCTTCAAGTAAAACTCTTGAATAAACACTCTCGATTAGAATTGGAATCTGAAATAAATCCTTAGAATGATCATAATGTTGAAGTGAGAATTAAAAAATTTATCAAGTATTTGTATCATATATAAATCCACATTAAAAAATTTAAATACAACATCAGATAAATAATATTAATTGTACACATAATTATTTAATTTCAATGATAATTAATTAGTAATATAACCAAATGAATAGAAATCGAGTTATGAAATTATTTACTAATTGGTAATGTTCATGTCAGCACACTTTGGAATAAATAATTAAAATTTAATTTTAAAATACCATGAATTATTAATTAATCATGTTATAACATGTCAAATGGTTACTATATACATTATATAAATGAAATTAGCAGCATAACATTACAATATGCCTCAATGGAATGAAATTGAGATGAAATCTCTTACCTCAGGATTCCTTTTGGTTGAAAATGATTTAAACCCATGTATAGTGATTCAAAAAACGTTATTAAATTATTATATGGACATATAAATATTTATAATATCATAATTTATCATTTTTAAATATATTATCACCCGTTCATTAATAATCATTCAATATTTTCATTTTATCTGGTGTCTTTTGCCTTGTTTTCTCATGCGTGTTTCGTCCAGAAAGATCTAGTTCATGTACATAATATGTAGTTATATTATGTTCATAATAATAATCATGAAATAATTATAATATTTTTATATCAATAATACTTTTAAAAACAATCATTAAAAATAGTTATGAAAAATTAATTACGTCATGATAATGGAGACAGTATGTCATATATATGCATGAGTAAGGTTTCCATTATTCAATGATAATTATGGAAAGTAGTTAAATAATATTTTTTCATTACAAAATTTTAGTAGTATCATATAAAATATTTAATTTTATTATATATATATATCTTCAGTGTGGTGTGGTGATGAGAAGAGAGTCACATCACTTCCTAAAGGTAGTAGTCCACACATACACAAACAATGTTATCATCTTTATGTGACTGAAAAGGAATGAAAGAATATCATAATTTGTAGATTTATAAATATGTAATTAATAAAATAATTATGTCACTTATATCACATATATTATATAAATTTATCTTTTTTTCATTCCATGTAAAATGTTAGTGAAAAAAAATCACACCGCTTCATGTGGTAGTGGTCTGTCTTACACATGAGCAATGTTATCGTATCACCTAAGGAATGGAAATTAAAATATTATATATAGTAAAATGAATAAAGAGGTATAATTACTTTACAAAAATCACATATATACTTTATATCCATCATCATAACCAACCATGAGAGGGTATAATCGAACAATGAATGGCATTAGTTTAGGAGATAGTAGTCCGCCGTACATATGAATGATGATTTAGTAACCCATTTTATGGATGTGGTGATAGTTTTAGGTAATAATATTTATAAAAACATAAAATTATATGTAATATATTGTTTATTATATCATCTTGTTTTAAATACTAATTTATGTAGGTGGAGAAAGAAATAAAAAACCCTTGTTGAAGAATGTTGCCTCCTCTTCAAGTATCTTCCAATGGTTTTAAAAAAGCCTTATTAGATTGGGTTTATGCCAAAAATAATAATTATTAGATTATTGGGGGGAATTTTGGATGTTATTTGGGAATTTATTCTCTGTTCCAAAGAGTTTTGAGGGTTTGTATAATGGAGGATAGTGGGTGTCTTTTTATAAGTGAGGAGAGTTTCGTACTTGTAATTTTTTTTGAAAAGAGTCAATCATACCCACGTTTTGATCATTCCAAAAGATTTCCATATAAACCATTATATAACCTAGAAAATAAACGGTTGAAATATTTCCATCCACTAGATTTTGGACGAGTTGGTAGATCATTTTTACTCTTATCTTCTTAGTGCAACCCTCTAGAAAATCATTTTTTACCATAACTACTATAATTAATATTTATTGTTTTCCAAATTAATTGAGGTGAAAACATAATTTGAAACTATTATAAATTTTAAATTTCTCTTATTCTAAATATCGTATCTCTTTTTTTGAAATTCAATTCACATAATTGTAACATCTTAATTTAAAATTACTTCCATAGATGTGATAAAAAAATGGATTTCTAAAGAGAAAATGATAAAAAGTTTATACTGTTTTTATATAAAAATTATAAATAAAAATTATATAAATGAAATAAACTATATTAAATGATAAATAATTTTACCAATTTCACTATATAATTAATTTAAAATATAAATTTTCTTTTTAAATATTTTAAAAAAAATATATTTTTCAATTAAAATTTATTATTTTTCACTATTCAAAAACAAAATAGATATTTTAATAGAAGTAAGAAACCCTTCTATAATTTTTATATTATAATTTAATGAAATAATTTAAATTTATACAATAATGTTTCTAAATGTGTTTCAAATTAATTTGAAATTATTTTCAGAAAGAAGGATTAATCCATCATTTAGAGAAATATAGTTTTTCAGAAAACATTTAGTCTTCTTTTAAATGATCCTTATTTGATATCTAATATACAGGTTACCATAATTTTCATAATTTTCTTATTATTTTTATTACCCACCATTTCTAATGAAAGGTGATAAATATTATATAAAATAATAATATTTTAATAATATTTTATATTTCAGTTAAACTTGGGGTTGTGTGTAATGCATGGTAAACAAGGTGTTGTATGTAATAAAAGCTTAACATAGCATTTCATATAACAAAATATACAATTAGTGTCGTGTGTAATTCAATAAATTAAAAAGATTTTATTTATTTAAATATAAATATATTTTAATTTCATAGTGTGTAATATTTTATTCTAATCTTGGTGTTCATGTCAAATATGTTATCGAATAAAGTGTTATAATTTTAAAATCTAAGGGTGTTACATTATCTAAACCTGAAATAAATTAAATCCTATCAATTTGAAAATTATATTATTATTAAAGGGTATGCTATTTTTTTTTGCTAAAATCCCAAATTGTAAAAATAGTTAATAAAGAATCCTCTAAATATGGGAGAAATGGATGTACTAAGGTTATATAGAATAACACGTAACTGGGTTTCCAAGTAGGAGAAATTTTTTGAAAACTGATGATACAGACATGGAAGAAACATCTAAAAAATTATAGAGAGTGATTGAGGTTAGTGAACAATCAATGGAATATTAAACAACTCAAAACCATTAATATGTGATGATTTTAATGAATATATGATTCTTAAGATATTAATGTAAAATGATAGCATGTTCCTTTAGAGATCCATTTCATAAAAATGAGTACCTATTTTACTAATAATGAATAGCATGAAATTTTTTTAATTGATACATTTTTATTTCCTAAGATTAATTTAATCATGTGGTTGTGCTTTGATCAGTTTCCAATTCATCCCTTACTCTGATAAATGAATATAGAAAAATGGTTCTTTCTTTCCTAATGCAATGAAATTCAATTTGAATATATTTTAAGACCCAAAAAAGAGTGAGAAGTCTTCCCAAGAGTTTACATATTTTTTACATAACTAATAAGTCTGTTTACAACATATCCACAATACAAAATTAATCTCAAATAATCAAAAGTAACACCACTGGTTCATAATTACCACTTATGTTTAAAACCATTCATCTAAAAATAACGAAATATTAACAAGGAAATCATGCATTCAAATGGTATGTGATAAAATATTACCATCCTTCTGTTATGGGTCAATTCCCCACAAACTTTCCAAATTTGATGGTTTATCACCCATCATATAGGTTGTATTTTTTATAAACTTTTTTAATATAATTCATATATTGTTCCCAAAAAATATGATCGAAATCCTTGAAATAAAATTAATCATTAAATAACCTTTTTTACTATGGTTTTCAATGAGTTTTTTTCAAAATGTATAAAAATTTTATTTAACAATTACTACAATGTCATTGACTCTCATAATAACCTTAAAGCTTATAAATACCTTTAAACTTATATCTATAAAATCTAAATGCATTATTCCTGAAATAAAATTTTTTCTAAAAAATATATTAAATAAAAAATATGTATTAACATTAGTGTTTTCCAAAAAATATATTTAATCATGTTATATTCCTACTAAAAAAAGTTTCAAAAGGGGTATTTAAAATCATGGAATTATCATTAACCTTAAACTCATAACCGATGATGGTATCCATAACTATCAAGATCCTGAAGACATAAAAGATTCAATATTTTAACACAATCATTAGATGATTCATGAGTCTTATAATCAAAATGCATTTAAAAAAATACATTCACTATTTAATTGTTGAATCATAATACACAAATACTTAATCCATTTTATTTTCACATAGTTGATTCCTTTTCTAGTGTTTACCCTTTAGAATAATTCATTGACTTGGAGAACTCCCAGGTTCTCCATATTTAAGGTATGGAACTGTAAATAGATTCTTAGTATGGGATTTATTTCGTTCCAAAATTATCTTCATTTTTTCTTGGGAATCCATTACTTTATTCAGTCTTTTCCACACATAAAACATTTCCTATTCCTTTGATACACCTTATTTTCAATTTATGACACCTTAGGTTTAACTTTGGACACTCATTTTCATCAACTATTCAAATACTTAATAATGGTTTGAAAATAGAATTTGAATTATCATATGCATATCCCCTAGGAGTGTCAAACCAAGTTTGTAGTAACCTCCCTTTTTAGGCCCCATGTGACGATCAGTTCATGGCCACTTTTCTAAACACCTTTCATAGTTTTATGATCCCAAACCAATGTTTTCCTAAATTAATTCCCCATGGTTTTCACTAAACATCCACTCATAACAACTGTAACGACCCTGACCCCAGCAACCTAGAGCTATTTCTTATTTTATTTCATTATCATATGATATATATATTGTCACAACCTAGATTACCGAATAATTATTAGCCTTTTAATCTAAATACATACATCATTCCCATATTATATTTCAATATATAAATTAAAATATAATTTATTTTGAGAATTATCATTATTACATGTTGCAAATTCATGCGTATATTTCATAGTAAACATCTTGGATTTACGAGAAAGGGAAAAAATAAGTGTGATCATAATTTCTCATTAAGGGTTTATAAAAGTGGAAGATATCATGAATCAATATGTATAATCAAAATGACATGGTAAATAATATAACACACATGACATGTAATCAACAAAATACAAAGGAAATTCATCTAGAGATAATAACAATATGAAAATATAATGGATAATATTGAATATGGTATGGTAAATAAATGAAAGGACATTACATTTAATTAATAACATGACTATAATAATTGGATAATGAATAATTAAAATAGAAAGGTAAATAACTAAAAATACATGCCATTTAATCATTAAGTGAGAATTAAAGTCTTCCAGAGATAATATCAAAGCGAAAATCTCATAGATAATATTTATTGAATTTTTAATGAAGTAAATTCATAATTATTGGATTTAATGGTCTCATGATAATTATATATCTAACATAAATCCCTTTCATAATATATTTTTAGACTATTGGGTATAAACCCATTGGATTTAACCATCCAATTTTACGATAGCTTTATGATTAGCCTCATGAGACTACCGATGAATTGAGGGGATGTCTATAATCAGGTTCCACTCTTGTATTATTATCCAAAGAATACAGAATGTATCTAATAATTTATTTAATTAATGAATAATGTGGTTTATCATCAAAAATATTTATTAAATAAAGAATACATATTATCAATATTTTCATAGTCAATTAAATAACATTTAACATAAAACATTTTATATTTAAAGGAGACATGATTTAAGAAATCAGCATGTCCATGAAAAATAATATGAATATTTATGTTAAATTCAATGTCTAAAAATTATAGTGAAGTGAATATTTCAAGGAAAATATAATGAAATCAAAAATGAATCAAGAAACTGAATGACCATAATTTCCCTAGTTATAATGATCAAGAACCATGAATATACTAAATAAGGAAGGTATCAATCCAACATTTAACCATTGTATTAAGAATAAAAAATTTCATTTATTATAGAATTTAAATAATGAAAAAAGATATTTAAAACAATTATTGTGAAAAAATATACTATTCATTTTAAAAATAACTTTTTAAAATATTTTGAAAATACAGTCCATGAAAATCAATTTTAAAACTAATAATTTACAGAATATTAGAAAAAAATTTAATTAATAATTACATTCTAAACATTCAATGGAATCATCAAATAAATTATGTTCATGTCGGTGAGTAATTTCTTACTTGCTATGCAAGTTAAAAAAACATTCCTTTTTCACCATTAATTGGTTAAAAATGTTACATGATTAGAAAATGAAAAGAAGATTGCAATGAATTTATTTTTTTATGAAAGACATATGTGTATGAATTTCTATAATAAATCATTTTAAAAATGTTAGAATAATTTTTTGAAAACATTTTCAAAAAACATATTGTTGACTGAAGGGGGAACTATAATAGGGTTTTCTTAAAAACATTTTATCAATTATTTTATGTAATAAAGTGTGGGAAAATAATATTATGAAATGAAAATATAAATAATAACAATATTATAATAAAATAAAATTGTATTATTATACATTTTTAAAATAATTTCGTTCAAATTGAATTCAAGGGTAAACAATATTGGTTAGATTGAGATTTTCAAATAAACAATTAAAATGATCATAATATTGAAGATTGAATTAATCAATCAATATATTAAGTATATCAACTATAAATCCAAATAAATATATTTTAAATAAAATTCATGCTAATGAAATTTCATTATACAAAGAATCATATAATATCAAAAAAATTGAATAAATAATATAACCCAATGAAAGGAATTTGAGTTTCGGTATTCTTGACTACTTGTTAATTTTCTTGTCAAGTCCCCCTTGATGAAGTAATTAAAATTGAAACATAAAATACCATTAATTATTAATTAATTATAATGTAACTTGTCATATAATAATTATATACACTATAAAATAATGATTACGTGTATAACATTACAGTATACCTCAATGAAATAAGAGTGAGACGAAATCATTTACCTTATGGTTCCTTTTGGTTTATTATGATTTAAAAACCTATATTTTGGTTTTAAAAAAATTATTTACTTATTATAGATCCATTTTAATATTTATAATATCATATATAATTCTTTTGTAGTATCTTATAACCAGTTCATTTATAATATTTCATTGTTTTTATTGTTTTGGCTGTTAATTGCCTTCTTTGGTCTTGTGTGGATCATCATGAAAGACCTAGTTCTTGTATATACTATATTATAATATGATATATATAATAATAACACTGATTTAATTATAATATTTTAACTCAAATTTTACTTCTAAAACCTATCAGTTAATATGGTTATGAAAAATGATGTATGTTACAATCATGGAGATGGTAGGTCGTACGTATGCATGAGTAACATATCAATTTTTCAATGATCATTATAGATACAATATAAGAAATATTGTTTTCTTATATAATGATAATAATATCATATACACCATACTATGTCTTTAAATATACTTATATATACCATTCATGTGCATTGATGATGAAATGAGAGTCACATTATTTCGTGAAGGCAGTATTCCACACATACACAAACAAAGTTATCATCTTTTAGTGAGTGAAAAGTTAGTAAAGAATATTATCTTTTAAAAATAATAAATATGTAATAAATAGCATAATTATTTCATTTATCTCATATGTATTACCTAAATTTATCCTTATTTCCTTCCATATTAAACATCAAGGAAAAATGAATCACATCGCTTTGTTATGTAGTTGTCTTCCATAAACTTGAATGATGTTATGATATCACCTATAGAATGGAATGTAAAATGGTATATATGATATAATAAATCCATGGGTATATGAATTTTGTAAATATATTATATATAATATATATATATATCATTATACCCAACTATGATAGGTGGTAATGGAAAAACGAATGACATCAGTTTGGGAGGTGACTGTCTGCCATACAGAAGAATGATGATTTTTAAACCATTCGATTGAAGAGGGGATGGTTGTAGAACATCCCATTATTTTAAAAACATCCTATTTTATTTAATATAATAAGGTTATCATATCATCAATTTTTAATAATAAATGAATGAGGTTGTGGAAGAAAAAAAAGAAAAATCTGTTGTTCATGAACGTTACCTCATTTTCAGGTTTTGTCCTTATTACTACACAAATTCCTTCCAATGATTTATTTATATAAAAAATAAGGGTTCTAGGAAGATATAAAGGTATTTATTATGTGATTTAGGTAGGTATTGTCCAAACCAAATAGGTTTTATTATGTGAATAGGGGAGGAGAGTGGGTGGCCTTTTATTAGTGATGTTTGTGGCATAATTGTATTGTTTTGAAAATATTAAATCACTCTACCATTTTTTTATGAAAAAGGATAAAAAATGAACCCTTATGAATGCTGTAATAGATAAGGGTGATATATGTCCATAAAAGGTGTTTTGTAAAATTTGGTATATCATTTTACCCTTATCTACTTATTTTATCCCCGAAGAAAATCAATATTAGACTTAATTGTGATAATTAATTTTTATTGTTTTCATTATTAATTTTTCTTAAAAAATAATCTGAAATTATTAAACATTATAAATAATTCTTATTCAAAATATTTAATCAATTTTTTAAAATTCAAATAATACAGTTTTAAATATCATATATAAAATTAATCCTGCAGACTTGACATGAAAGCAGAGTTGTAAAGAGAAAATGTAAAAAAGTTTACAATGTTTTTATATCAAAATTCAGTATGAAAATTATTTTAAGGAACTAAATTGTATTAAATGATATAATATTTAACTAAATTTATTTTAAAAACAATTTTAAATAATAGTTAATGTCATAAATAATCAAAATTAAAAGGTAGTTTTAAATTAAAATTATGAATTCTTTACTATTCATCAAAAAATGAATCTTTCCAAAAAAATCCCAAAGAGTCACTAAAATATAATTTTTGTATTTTGATTTAAAAAAATAATTTAATTTTTGATAACAAATTTTCAAAATTTGGTAAAAAATAATTGTAAATTATATACAAAAAGCGAGATTAAACTGTCTTTTAAGAAAATTTAGTTTCCCAGAAGCAATTTTTATTAATTTAAATGATTCTCATTTTATATCTTATAAATAGTTAAATATAATTCTAATAATTTAGTTACTACTATTCATACCCATAATCCCAACATATAGATGCTAACTATAATATTTAATAATAATATTTTAATAATATTTCACATTTTATTTAAAATCTGTGTTGCACATAACACAAGCTAAACTCAGTGTTGCATGTAACACAAGATAATCTTAGTGTTTATCCTAAGGAATAAAAAACATACTGTTGTGTGTAACTCAAGCTAAGAAAGAGATTTAATTTATTTAAACATAAATATATCAAGAAATATCTAGGTATTATATTTTACGCTTTTCTTGGTGTTTCATGTAACATATGCTATCGAATAAAATTATATTTATCTTTAAATCATGGGCTATTATAAATTTTTTATAGGCATGGTTGTGATTAACCTTTTTCGCAAGACCATACATGGATATATTTTTGAGTATCTGTGTTCATAATTTCATGATATCCCAAGGTTATTATTTTTCTAAATATCTATATTATATTAGTATTTTAAGATCAATGGCTCATCAGTATTGTCTCACAATTCATTACACATATACCATGGTATGTTTTCATCATTTGATATTACATGTCCTACTATCAGGCCTTATGAATGTTTTAATTTTTTTCACTTACTTGGCATTTCTGATCATCCCTATCTTTATTTTTCTATTCCCCGTGTTATGAAGATGAATATGTCATATGAGATTTTTATAAGGGGTTATTGTGTGGTAAAATTATAGGGAAATCTTTAATGTTATTTTAAATTTAATTTTATTTAGACAAACTATATATATATATAAAGAATTTTGTTCTTATAGTTTTTTCATTACTTCTACGATTTAATTAAATCATTGTAAAAATGATATGGGATATTAGAAATTTTATATTAAATCATCACACTTGGTATCAAATACTTTATATAACGTATGTATTTTTGTAGTGGACCTGGGAGTGTGTGTTTTAGGAATCACAACTGCAATTTTTACCCCCTGATTCATAATTTTTCCATACTTTCAAGATATATAGTTTTTTTGTACAATAATAACATGATAGAAGAATAAAGGTAAATAAAATTCTTTTTATATTCCTTCTAAAATATTACTCTGATTATAGTGATTCCAAGGGAATTGTGTTTGTATGATTAACGGATGTTGAACTGTGTATCACAAGTTCAATGAAACTATCAAACAAAATATAATAAATTGTTTTCTTATAATGCTCTTGTATATTCTCTATAATTTATCTAAAAACATATTTTTCAATTTTTTATGAATACAATGGTGGATTATTTGTTTCAAATAGGGAATAACATATTAAAAATTCATTAGTAGATTGAATCATTTGTTAATATAATGATGGGAGAGATGTTTATGTCCAAAAATGACATTTTTTTAAAAAGAACCATGGTAATTTTCATGCTATGGTGATACTACAATAAAATATATTTGATATATAGTGGTCTCCAATCCATGGTAGATGACTCTTCATAAAATCCAATATTTCCCAAATATTTCCATCTAATAATTATTAAATAGGGGGGGGGTTAGGTCAAAATATTTAAAATTTATTTTTTTAATAAATAATTCATTAAAAATTACTCTTCCACTACTGCACAAGATTGAAACCATGACTTAATATTACTAAACTCCCACCCTAGGGTAAAAATAATATTCTAGAATAAACAACATTGTTTTTTACCAATATGACGGAGCATTAATCGTGAAATTACAACTTTTACCATTTTAATATAAAATTAATATTTTTATTGAAAATAGTAATAGAGATCAACTAAGATATTTTTTCACTTCATTTATGTTTAATAGATCGCTAATAAATAAATCATTACTAAATCTTGCATAAAATTCCAATAAAAGGAAAAGGGATTCTCAGGTGGAGACCAATACTATAACATATATATTTTTCAAATATTAACATTTTTATATATAATAATACGAATATTATAAAAATCCATATATATTATAATATATAAATAAAATATACAGGATTTATAAATGAAAAATGTAATAATGAAAAATTGACATATATCAGTGTTAAATTTATCATTGACAAATCTCAACCTTTATCAGTGATAAAATATTCAAAGATAAACAATAAATTTAATAGTGATTAGTTTTTATCATATATGAATGTTGATATAAACATTTCTTTAATAATATCTAATATTTCCCTTAATGTCTTTTTAAAATAACCCAAACCCTACCACTACTTGAATTTTCATTTTGGATCACAGGAATGTAGAACCTTAAAAAATTATCAGTTGATCATTTTCAACAAATTAACTCAAAAAACTTAATGAATTCAAATAGAAAAATATTTTTATTGATTTTCCACCTTTCATGGTTGTAATTTTTATGACATTTTTTCTTTATTTCTAATATTTTATATATATATTTTTATAAATAAATTGAATCTAAACCTATATGAATATCTATTTATATGTGTGTGTGTACGCGCGTAGATATCTATATATATTAAAATATTTGTGTACACTAAAACACACAAACACACACACACACACACACACACACACACATATATATATATATATTTGTGGTTAAACTATTTGTGTTCTTGTGTGTATGTTTTTCTATCTGTACATAAATATTTATATCAATATATTTAAATATCAATTCTTTTACCATGGCATTTCCGTTGTTTTCAAAAAACATTTTTGATTTTTATTATTTTTTAAATTTGTATCAAATTTCATATGGTGCCATATTTTTACTCAATCGAATTTCAATGAATTGTAGTTATATAATCAAATATTTTCACAAATTCCTTACAATATAGAGTTCATTGTAAACTTTCAATGAGCGACATTATTTATATATTATTCACAGTAAAATTTATATTTCCAAAAAATATTTTTTTTCCATGGATTTAATTTTGAAAAAACATAATACATTATTCTTGGACTACCTATTTAATTTATAACCTGAATTTATTTAAAACTAATTAAATTTTAAGATCCCAAAATTTTTATCAACCCATTATATTTATTTTCATCAATTATCTAATTTGTGTTGATGAATTCTACCACTTACTTCATCAAATATATTATTCTTATACAAAAATATTGTTTTAAAAATCATTTAACATAATGTATCTCTATACAATATTATACTACTTCTAAATCATGGGACTATATACATCAGTGGGTATAAAATTATATGAATTACTTGTTTTTTTATATTTTTAATACATTTGAAAAAATATTTCAATAAATTAATGTATCATTGATTTTCATTTTTTATCACTTAAAAAATTTCAAATTCATTGGGTTATATATAAATAATGATTTATCATTGATTTTACTAATAAATAGGGTATAACAGTAAATAACATAAATAATCTTATTCTTATAAGGTTACCATTGTTGGAAAATGGCTTTGTCATCTAACTCTAAGAATTTTCATCATGCACATTCGTGTAATAAAAAATTTCAAAATGATGTATTATCTATGACCATCCCAATGCAGGTGGATCATACATCACCATTATCAATTCTGAATCATACCTATTTTATAGATCGCTCTTCAAATGAATATTTGATACCCTTGAACAATTGCCTCTTCCTCCAACCAATAGGTTTGACTATGTTGAAAATTGATGAATGATTCTATCTTTCGATTTTTGTACTTTTATGCAATGTCCCATATAGAGATATATGAAGTATTTATGTATATTTCATGACCAATCATGATATGGTGATGCTTGATGCCCATGTTTTTGGTTTCGTATTATAAAGTATCCATTGAATTCAATAGATAGACATTGGTTGATTGAATTGGTTTAGAGCACCCGCCACTCTTAGTTTTTATGACCTTCATTCGAACAAGGAAATTGTATCCTCCAACTCACATGTTAGTTCTTCATTAGAATTGTTTTTTATGTGGTACTAGTTTCTAGGGAATGTTTAGTGAAATATTGGTCATGGTTTCCCCACATTCTGAAAAGATAGTGATTTAACCTCCCCATGTTGTCTATGGACGTACGTTCGTGTCTTGACTCTCCCAATATAGTGATTTAGCTTAATCTTCCTAGCCTCCCTCTTCCACTTCTCATACTCTCTCTATTTAGTGGAATTTTTGTCACTATTCGGTACCAATTATGCACTGATGATCATTTTTTCAGTTTTCCAGAGTCTTTTGTTTCTCATATTTCCATGGAGACGGATCTCTTAAAACCTCTTCCACATCATATCATTCATAAATAAGGTTCCTTGGTCTTATTTTTGTGATTTATTTATATGGATTCTCTATTATAGGTTCTTGCTGACCCCGGTCAGTAGTCGATGGTGCAGGGGAGTGTTTTGTGGGAAATCTCACCCTCATCTAACTTGGTTTCTATGGAATCTATTTTCACAACATATTGTTTTTCACTACCCACTCTTATAGAAGTGTTTCCAACCTATTTGGGGATACCATAACAAGATATTCTTCACTATATATAAAAGGGGGGGTTATTCCTATATTTGGTGGTGTTCAGGCCAAGTCGTTACATTACATTATCAGATTTCATGGTTCCTTCTTCATATGACCCTCCTCCTTCTCCATGTTCGAGCCTTCAACATGGAAAATCTACTGTTTCTTCCTTTTCTACACTGATAGGTTTTCAATCCATTAGAACCCAGTCCTTTGGGTAGTTCTCCTATTCCCCTTAATAATTACATTTTTCTTTAACATCCCTTCTGTCTATCTCATCAGAGTTGGAGGTTCTATCTTCCGATACTAGGTTGTGGTTCTTTTATCTCAGTGTTGTGAGTACCAAATCCCAATCCAAAAATAAGATGATAATATTCATATAGGTACTAGGGTTTCATTGATATTAGTATTCTTTTCTAGGTTCCCTCTTCTTAAAATTTTTATCTCATAAATTTGAATGCTTGAGGATTAGGAACATTGGAGAAGAATGAATTTCATTCTAAAAAATTTAATCCCCATAATACCTCTCATGTTCTTATTATTGATCATAAGAGAAACCCACCATATAGTGATCCAAGTTTTAAAAAATAAATATTAACTTTTTTATATGAATATTCTTTATGGTATGCAATGTAACACCCCGAGATTTTATGAGAGAGATATATTTTTTTAAATTTCTTTGATGTCTTCTATTATACACTAAACCAAGATTAACTTGAACTATACGCAACACCATATTATCTTGCAGTATATGCAACACTAATCTTAGATCGTGTTCCACACAATTTCAAGTTTGTTTGATAGAAGTTATTCTACGTAACATTGAGTGTTTATATATATATATATATATATATATATTCAATGTATAAATGAAATATGGTTGGATTCTATTACATGAAACAACAAAGGAATCTTGCACTACATGCAACCCTGAAATGGCTTTCATTACACGCAATCATGACCTTCCATGATAGCGTGTGTTGT
Organism: Viscum album; assembly: GCA_963277665.1. Taxonomy (NCBI): domain Eukaryota; kingdom Viridiplantae; phylum Streptophyta; class Magnoliopsida; order Santalales; family Viscaceae; genus Viscum; species Viscum album. Next base: position 1,136,793,500 of record OY728155.1, on the reverse strand, counting down.
ATGAAATACCGAGTTTCACTAAACGAGATATTATTATGAACTAGCCGTTATGAATAGTAATAAACACTTTTTGAAATTTTATAAATTTTATCTTTCAAAATGAACTTCATTTTTGAATTCAAAATATCGAAATTCTCCTAGGGTGAATTTTGGGTATTTTTCTGAAAACTTTCAATTTTCGATGAATAGTGAAAACACTGGGTTACTATTTAAAACCCGAATTTTTATTTAAATAATTATTTATTTTATTTAAATTTATTTTATGTCAAAATTGATACATAATTCCTATATAAGTTCAATGTAATTAATTTGAGTCATTTTATCATAATTTTAGATATATTAAAATTTTATTCAACTTTTCACTGTATTTTACCCACCTCCTAGGTTAATTGGTAAATTTACATAAAACATAACTTTACCACTTCTTTGAGTGGAATTTTAAAAACCCGAGAGACACAGTTAATATCAAGGAGGAAAATGTGGTTTAATAAGATAAAAATAACTTTTGGTGAATTGTAACTTTTTACATTTTGTTTACCACTGTTAAAAGTAAATAGGGTAATTAAGGGTAAACATGATATTATTATTATCTGAAAACATGTCCTAATTCTATTGGATAAGTTTAATTCGATCAAAAACAACCTTAGGAATAAAATATGACCATTTAGGTCCACTTGGATTAGATTAGGGCATTTATTATTATTTTATTTACAGAAGAGTTAAAATATTAAAAATCAAAGTTTAATAAATAAAACATTTTTAACATAGGGTTATACATAAGATAAATTCAAATATAAATATTCATTAGAAAGATAAAAATATTTACTACATAATTGTATTTTATTTATAATTTTGAGACATTAAATAATATAATTTATTTATGACACAATGATGGTGCAGTAATTACCTTATTAATGAAATATTAACAAAATTGATGTTATAAATACCCAAATAAATGTAATTTTAGACTTTTTATGAATTATACAATTTTATAGGTTAATATAACATGTTATTATTGATTTAATTAACTTTTTTCGAACTAATCAGGCTTTTATGAGTTTCACAAAAATCAAGTACCAAATAGTGTCAAAATTGACATAAAATAGTTAATAAAACAAGTATTACATTATTAATTGTTATTCTATTCTTAAAAATATAAGGTTCATCCAAATGAATTAGTTAAGTTTATATATATTAATAATCAACCACTTGGGGTTCTTTTGACTTGTTATAGAAAGTTTATTAACCATTTAGTGTAAGAAAACAAAAAGACACGTTAAAAGTTAAATTATTTAACTTAGAGTTAAATCTAAATGATAAGGATAAAATAGTGAACTAAACTTGTCTAAAACCTATTGGTTGAGAGGGTTTAGACCCATCCACACCTTATATTAGAAATAAATCAATTTTGAGCTATTAAAAACCGAATATGACTTTATTATAAAATAATATTTTATGTTTCTCCAAAGGTGCCCCTCTTCTCCCTTATAAAAAGGCCACCTCTTCCCTCTTCTCTTCACAACATTTTGTGCCTTGAAGATCGGCCAAAACCTGCTAATTCCTCTACTCAACCTCTATAGTTATATAGTATAGGTTCTGGTATTCTAAAAATACCAACACTAGTTCCTTAATAAGAAGTTTAAAGGAGGTGCGTCGAGGAAGAGGTAATCTCTTCCACCGACTCTTTCAAGTTTCATTCTTCTTCTACATCCTCTTATTTATATATTTTTGATTATAAAGATATAAAATCAGTATTTATTATATAATTATATGTTATTATAAATATGAACCAACCATATTTCACCTTCTATCCATCCTACAGAAAATGAAATCACCGCACGTGCGTACGTACGAAATGCCGTTTCCACGCCATGGTGTAATCAGTTTTTCCACCACCACCTTACTTGGATGGGTATAATGGTGTAAATAATCATTATACATGATTATTATAACATCATACTGATTCTATGATATTATATCATCCACTCCAATTCCATTCAATAAATATGGGAATGATATCATCGCTCGTACGTACGTACGGATTACCGTCTCCACGACACGATGAGATTCATTTTCCATGTAAACAATTCAAGAATGATTATAAAGTATAAATAATAGGTAATGATGAAATATATGGCATAATAATGCTACTGGATTTATGAATATATATATGTATGTCATCTACTTAATTCCATTCAATTCAATAAGGAAACGAAAAACAACGTTCATGCATTCATACGGCCTACCATCTCCATGAACTGTGTATTTCTTTCCATTTATCGATCTATTATATATATTTATATGCTGAATATATATTATATATAAATAATGTTTGACATTCTGGAATTCATAAAATCAGGATATAAGTAATAATATCAAGAACAACATGTCGAAACATGTATGATAAATGAAATGAATTTACCCAAAATGATGCTTTAACATTGAATTTACAAAAGAATGGGTAATATAAAGTCATAAGTGAACCATATATGATATCATAAAAATGAATATGATTTTTTAATAAGTCAATAAAATTATTTAAATCATTATACAATAGGTTCGTATACATATGAAGCATATCAGACATGAGGTAAGAGATAATTATTCTAATCTCATTCTTATCTGAGATAGTTTATTCATAAGTACTTACGGGGGTTATTGTTATCATCCATGTACATGTTTTATAAATGTGTTTTTATGTATGATTTATTTCCTTTTTACCCATTATTGACTTTTAACACATATTGTAAAAGGTATATTTCTTTTGTTTTCCATACGAGGAACTTTTTGACTTTTCCAACAAAAGTACAAGGAGAATGTTATTTTTAACTTATACGGAGTGAATAGATTTTTATGGTTTCATAACACCTCATTTTCATGAAGTTTTATCTACAGTATTGCATGATTATTTTAAAAAAAACCCTTTTCTTTTAAAATTTCATGGAATTTTGTGAAAATAAAATGATTTTGAAGAAGAAAGGATATTTTCCTCAAGAATTCTTTTCAAGTGTTTTATAAAACTATTTTCCTTATAAAATGACATTGTTTCATATGTGTATGTTTCAAGTGTAATGTCTCTATGATTTACATGGTTTCAATTTTTTTATGATTAAATTATATCCATTTGTTTTATATAGATTATGTTATGATGGAATGATGTTTATGAAACCCATTTTATTCTTTAGGTTATGATGAATGATTTATGTTTATTTTGTGGGACACGAAAGAATGATTTCATTATGAGATGGGCGGGACCTATATCTCCCACCAATGCATTGTTTAATGATTTACATATCATGAGATTGACATGACTAGAACTGTATGTTAATCCGGTTCAGTGATACTGGACTTGAACGAGGAGTGAACTCGATTTAGAAAGGGACTTTGTCCACTAAGATGGTCTTGGAAGAAATTCCTTGGCTACTATGGGAATCATATCATGTGCTTAATTGTTTTCCACAATTACATGTTTTATTACCATGCTATTTTATCATGATTTATGTTCATTTATGATATATTCCTTACGTACTTCCAAATTTATGTCTTTTTTCAATATTTTGATGTTTATATTTTTTGTTCAAGTTTTTGCATTAAAATGTTTTTGGATTGTTTTATGTTCTCTATGTTTAACCTTACTGAGAATTTGATATCACCCTTTTTATGTTTTCTTTTCCACAAGATATAAAGAAAGATTTTAGGTAAGAAAACCAAAAAAATGAAGATCTTTATGGGAGATGTTGAAGATCTTTCACCATGATTAGAAGATTACGTATCGAGTTTACAAAGACACTAAACTAATACAGTATTTGGGAAAATGTTTTTGTCATGTATTAAGTATTCCGAAAAAGTAATGTAATGTCCATGTATTTCAAGCTTTGGGTCTCTAAACGCAAACATTCAATTGAGGACATTAACAGTTTAGTTCCATTATAATATTGGAACACAAACTTATTAATTCATGAATGATCTTCAATTTATGCCACAATTATCTTCCCATTAAGTAATATCCATATACATACCCAACATAAAACCATTCTTCATTACCTACAGAAAGGAAACAAAATAAAGTATGATATTAGATTCATTTTAAGGGTAAATAAGGGAGATAATTAAGAATAACAAGAACATAATGGTATGAGAACTTGAGAATAGCATTTGAAAACCATACCCTGTATATCAAAGATCATAATCTTGAGATATGGAATAAATATTGGTAGATTATAAGACATGAATCATATGGTAATCAAAAAACATGATCCATGAGGGAATAACATTAGAATAAAATATAGATAAATGGTATAAATATAATAATAGAATATTTATATAAATTCTACCCCCAAAACATTCTTTAAATGTTAGGATTTATATAACCACCCATTTATCTACTTTAGGCTAGGGCGAGACACATTGTAACTTATTTTTTAGGCTTGGGATATCCACCTTTGTACCCTCTATTTCGAGCATGGGTTAAACACTTATGTACCCTCATTTTTAGGTTTGGGCTAACCACCTGTGTACCCCAGAGTTCATAGAACATTTATCATTACCAAATCCATTATATATGGATATCGGTCCCACCATTCACATATTTAGAATCATATGTATTTTTTATAAAAGATCATATAAAATTAATCATATCATAACCCTTAAAATGAAATGGATTTTGTATAAATTTAATCAGATCAAAACCTATGGAAATTTTTTTATTTCACCATCATTTCATCATTTCATTAGAGAGTAACCCATTAAAATAAATCAAGCTTCATGAAAATTATATCATTATATACCTAATATAATGGAAATTTGTTTCATTAAAATCATGTTATAATGAACTATATAGATAATGAATAGTAATGGTATCCTTGGATCATATCCCCAGTAAAATATAATTAACCATAAAGGATGTCATTATAGATAAATAATAATATTGGAATAAAAATTACTAGGAAAATTTCATGAGGAAAATAATATTTATTTGAAAATCACTTCGACAAAATAAAATCATTTTCCAAATTTATTTCTTTGAAAGTAACCCTAAAAACTTAAAAATTAATCTCTAAAAATAATTCATAACATTTCATGAAGAAAATATCATTTTCCCTTCGATCATTTAAAACATAAAACATTTGTAAAAAAATTTCTTTTAAATTATCCTTAAGTACTTATATAGGAAACATTGAATAAATTTTTGGTCTTGATGGTGAGAAGCTTCGTTCATGTTTTATATGTTAAAACAAATATTCCTTTTCTGTTTTGTGAAAAAGCCAACCGAGCATTGTTTGGAATATGAAATGAATATTAATTTCAAAACATTTTTAAAGATAAAAATAGTAAAATATGTCTTTAAAAAATCATAGAATAATAATAAAAACATTTGAAAACCATTTTAGAAAACGCGGTCTTGGACGAAAATAGATTCTGACTGGAGAGTGAAATAAAGTAAAATTTTCTAAAAAACATTTTCTCAATTATGTTAAGTACTAAATAGTTGGAGAAACTGTAATGCCTTGACCCCAGTTACCCAGAGTTGGTTCAGTATTAGGATTCATTTGCATGATTACAAGTAATCAAGTCCCGAAAGACTGATTGGTTTAGCAGTCTTGGAAAATAGATTACATTCATGAACGTTACATTACACATTAGAAAATAAAACACAACATAAATGATCCTTTTAGAACACCATTAATCCCCTAGATTAACCCTACTAATCAATCATAATATACTTCTTCACATCCCGGAAAAAATAAAACATAGAAAGGGGTGAGTTCAGATTCTCAGTAAGGATAACAATATAAGGGAAACTTTCATAAATGAGAAAAAACATTTAAGGCAATGTATAAGAATAAAACAAAAGCCTTTTAAACTTGAACATCAGCATAATATATCAATTATGAAGTAAAAATAATACCATTTACTTACTCACATGGGTATTCAACAAGTCTAATAATCACATGCAATATCAATATCCACTTTCATAATGATGGAATACATAATTCCAGACTTCATAACCACATAGTCAAGGCCTTGTGAGAAGACTACAAATAAGATTTTGTCAAGACCTTGTTCCAAGAAACTAGTTTGTCTCATGAGAACTACCGATGCATCAAGGATCTATAGCGGGCTCCACCCGTCACATACTAAGTCCAATGTATTCCTCATATGAAATGGTTTAAACATAACATAAACATTCATATTAAAAATAGCATACAAAATATCAATACTTTATCCATAAACCATGAATGGTATAAAAATAACACATCCACATTCAAACATATCACAAATCCCTAAATATAATTCGGATGTTTTTTATCTTAATAAATCAACTTCAAATAAGTTTAAAATCTATAAATGGATGTTTATATAGATGAAATTGATTTGTAAAACTCTTTGAGAGAAATATCCCTTTTTCATAAAAACATCGAAATGTCACACAATTTATAAAGGAACACATTTAAAGACATTTTTGGATCAGTGTCCCATACCAATTTTAAACTTTTTAATGGAATTAACATTTTGAAAACATTCATGTCCATATAAATAAATCCTTAAAAACCATTTTGAAAACATGTACATTAATGAGAATTATTCATAAGAATAAATATTTAAACCATTTAAAATGATGATCTAGTTAAAGAGTACCTTAAAATATTTCTTTTGAATTTTTTTTTCTAAAACATAGATGTGTATGATAAATAGGTCCCAGTAGATAATTACGTATAAATAACCATTAATAATAAAGAGATTGTAAAATTAACCCTTACCTTGCACTTTCCTTTGGTCGAGGGTATATTTGACCTCTTATATAATGACCATAGTATGTTATTAAATTATACCAGAACCATATTCTTATTTATTATATCATACAAGTTTCATTTATGACTTTCTACTACCCATTTAATAATGATTTCCATGCTAAATTAACATTTTGGGTAATAATCTTTTTTTATCATCTATGTTTTAACTCGTTATTCAGGATCATATCATTTAGATCATGATTTAAATGACTCCAAAATATAAAACATTATTTAAATATAATATAAATTTAGAATATAAATATTTTTAATAGATATATATATATTAAATGTAAGGAACTGTTTATGGAGATGGTAGGCTGTACGTATGCATAACCGATGGTTCCATTTTCATATCGTATTGAACGGAAGTACGTGAATAAGATATAAGTAAGTAAATACATACATACATACATAAATACATACACACACACACACACACAGATATATATATATATATCTAGTAGCATCATTATTTCATATATTATATACTTTTTAATAATATATATTTTTATAATCATCGTTGAATGGTGAACATGGAAATAAATCTCATCGCATCGTGGAGACGGTAATCTGTATGTACGCACGAGCGATAATATCATTATTTTGATTTAAAATCGTATTTAAATATATGTTATATCATATATTCAGAATCATTAACATGTTATATTTATTATTTACATCAATTATACATCATTATTATACCCATCCGAATAATAATGTTTTCAATAACAACTATACCACGATGTGGAGACAGTAAGCCATACGTACGTACGTATGGTGACATGTCATTCATAGGATGGATAAAATAATTAATATAGTTGTAACTTATTTATAATAAAATCACAGTATATAGAAGATACTAGAGTTATTATTTTATAATGGAAACAACAAAGAAAGTGGAAGGTGAAGAAGAAAAGAACTTGAAAGTGGTGATGAAATATTTACCTCTTCTTTGGGTTCTTCCTTTTCACTTGATCAAAAGGGATACATAGGTTGTATTTCTGAAAAAAGGAAGGAATATAAGATGAAGGGAGGATAGTTGAGAGGGTATTTGGTCAAGGGTTAGCTGAGACAAATGGTTTTGATGGTGTGAATTATAGAGAAGGAGGAGTTCCCTTTTATAAGAGGGGTGAGGGGTACCTTATGAAAAGTTATAAATATTATTATATAAGAAAATCATTTTCAGTTTCTAATTGCTCCAAAATGAATAATTTAAAGTATAAGGTGGGGATGGTTCGAAAAAACTCAACAAATAGGTTTTAGAGTGGTTTGGGTCACTATATTAACTTTATCTTTTATATTTAACTCTTAGTTAAATAGTTTGACATTTACCATGTCTTTTTGAATTTTTATATTATATGTTTAATAAAAATAATATAAACATCCTAGAGAAATTCAAGTGGTTCATTAATGACATATATAATATTATTTAAGACCTTTTGAAGAACATTATATTTTTAGGAATATAATATCAATTAATAATATAATATATTTTTTAAAAAAACTCTTTCATGTCAATTTTGACACTATTTCTTATTTTGTTTTTTCTAAAATCATAATATAATTATTACTTAATAAAATACAGCTAAACAATCCTAATATGTCATATTAACCTATAAAATTAGTGTAATTCATAAAAAGTATCAAATTACATTTATTTGGATATTTATAATATCAATTATTATAATATTTCAATAATAGTGTAGTTTCGAAATCATCATTGTGTCATTTATATATATAACTAATTAATGTCTAAAAATTATAAATAAAATTCCATTATTTGTAAAATATGTTTATCTTTCTAATTAATATTTATAGTCTAATTATCTTATGTATAACCCTATATTAAAAATGTTTTAGTTATTAATCTTTTATTTTAACTCTTTTAACTCTTCTTTAAATAAAATAATAATAAATGTGTTAATATAATACAAGTGGACCAAAGATGTTCATATTTTATTCCTAATGTTTTTTTTGGTCGAATTATATTTATCCAATATAATTAGGACATTTTTAGGGTAATAATAATATCATTTTTACCCTTAATTACCCTATTTACTTTTAACCGTGGTAAATAAAAGTTAAAAGATACCATTCAACAAAAAAAATTTCATCTTATTGAACCACATTTTACTTACTGATATCAACTGTTTCTCTCGGATTTTTTAAATTCAACTCATAGATGTGGTGAAATTAAGTTTTTTGAAAATTTGAAAATGCTCCTAGGATGTGGGTAAAAGACGGTAAAAAGTTCAATAAAATTTTTATATATCTAAACTTATTATAAAATGACTCTAACAAATTATATTTAAATTATATTGGTATTATATATCAATTTTTACATAAAATAAATTTAAATAAAATAAATAATTATTTAAGTAAAAAGTCATTTTTAACCAATAACAAAGTGTTTTTTACTATTCATAAAAAATTGAAAGTTTTCAGAAAAATACAAAAATTCCACCATATGATAATTTTGATATTATAAATTCAAAAATTAGGTCTATTTTACCAAATTAAAAACATATAAGTTGCATTTATTAATTTAAATTAATTCCCATAGTCAAAACAAAAAAAAACGTGTTTTTAAGAAATAATAACTAACAAAAGATTGATACTTGTTTATGTTCAATTTCAAAGTGAAATTATTTCCAATTAATAACATTGGAAAAATGGTAATATAATAATTTATTTATACTTAAAATCTATTAAAATGTATAATTGAAAACTATATATTATATTGATTATAATTGTTGTTTTCAGTTAAAATATAGTATTTTTTACTATTCACCCAAATATGAAGGTTTTTAGAAAAATACCAAAAAATATATTGAAACTAAATTCTTATGTCCTGATTCTAAAGAAGAAGTTTATTTTCTAAAATTGAATATATAAAATTTTCAGATATTTTATTTAAAAAGGGTTCTTCATTAAAAGGTTGTAAAATTGCATTTTTTGAAAAATACTTTTTTTATCTGAAAAATGAATTTGTTCTTACATTATGGCTAAGATACTCAAAATATGGATTATAAAATTATGAGGATGATATAAAGTCCAAAATTCAGTTAATACTATTCATAACCGCTTTTGAACGACTAATTTGGTAAGTCATGCTGCGCTTGAACTCAGTGTTGCGTATAGTGCAAGTTATGGAATTACTTTGAAGAAATAATGTACTATGAAATCATGGGGTGTTATAGAAATGGTAATAACACATGGAAATATCATGAATAAAATACCATTATGTAGGAAATAATTTTATCTTTCTAATGAATATTTATTGTCGAATTTATCTTATGTTTTACCCTATATTTATTATGTTTTAGTTATTAAACTTTGATTTTAATTCTTCTAACTTTTCTTTAAATAAAATAATATTAAATTTCATAATCTAATCCAAGTGGACCAAAATGGTTCATATCTACTATATATACTAAAATAGGCTTTCTCCTGCTTATGTGTTACCACAAGAAGAATCCACGTCACCAAAAAAAATCCTCCCTCCATAATCGCGTGTCCCTCATCTGCGTACCCATTTCCCCCGGGATTCCTCGCTCGGGATTACCCTCCGCTGCGATTAGGGTTCAGACCATTTTCTCACCACCTCCGCCTTTTCATCCTCACCCGCCTACCACCTCTACCGATCACTGTACCTCTTCCTATGCATGTTCATCCTACGGTTTTATCTGAAACCCCCTTCCGCTACCTCCCTCCAGAAACGGGTTCCCGCAGCGAGGTTCGTTCTTCTCCTCGTGCTCCCTATTTCCCTCAGTTTCGATTAGGGTTTCAAAATATCTTCATCTTCCACTCCGACTCTCCCCTCCACCCACACTCATGCCTCCACCTTCACCACGGAACATCCTACACCTCGATTTCCCTCCTCCTCTATAACTCCATCTATCATCGACTCCACCTCTCGAAACCGCCGCCCTCATCAACCCCTCTCGACACCGCCTCTCTCCCCGCCCCCTTCCCCGACACCCTCTCTTTCAGCATTTCACTTTACGCCTAACCTCCACAACCCTTGCTGGATCGAAAGTGTATGACTCCACATCTCTCCAACAGGTATCTTATACTAATCTCATAGAAATTTTCAACCTGCTATACATCTTGAATTATTAGTCATAAAACATTATTTACTAATTGATTCATAGTATAAATCTCCTATTCGGATACTCCAACTACTCCTTCCATATGTCATCTTGGCCATTGTATATTCAAAAACATTTCTTATGATTATACTATGGTTAGTTTTAGGTTTGTGATTATATTTTCTTAGCTTTCTTCTTGCATCTCCTATTCCCTCTCGCAGCATCTTCACACTTTAGGTATGATATTAATTATGTTTCTAATTTCTTCCTGGCATTATGTGTAAATACATACTGGATTTTTTGATTCATTTATTCTCGGATGTCAACATAATGGAATTTTTTACTTTGTATGATTTGTGTTGATTGGATATTGATTTCAAGAGACAAGATCGAATTGAATAACAATTTTTTCATGACAAAGTGTAGGTTCTGAGGAAGTTGGTAACAGATTGTGTTGTGACTGTCACTACATCATTCGATTTACTATTACTTTTATGTTTAAATTCATACTATATTATTTGATTCATTTATGTTTTCATGTCAACCTCTAGAGATGCAATGTTTCAAATGATACTACTAATGAATGAACGACACAAATCCGCTACTATTTTATCACTACAGTTACTACTCCAACAACAGTTAACTACATCAAGACACACTATTCATGCCAAAGGATTGCAACTAGCAACTCCATGTCATATTTTCTAACAATGGTATATGTACCTTATTTTATTCAATACATGGAATTCAATGTTTTTATGTTCCAGAATTTATTTCTCTGATTCCCTCCTGCACCTTCTTTGGAGTTCATGTATCAGATTAAGTACCTATTCTAAAACAGAATTTTTTGCTTCTATATTTATCGTATCATTTCACTTGTATATCACTTCAGGTGCAAATATAGTTGTCTGATTTTTCATGTTATGTTTCAAAATAACAAACTTATACTATGGTTAGTTTTAGTTCTGTCATTGTATCTTCTTGGCTTGCTTCCTACCACTGATATTCTCTTCCACATCATCTTCGCACTTTAGGTATGATATTAGTTATGTTTCAAATTTATTCCTGGTATTATATGTAAATACATACAAGATTTTTTGATTTATTTTCTCCCTGATGTGAACTTAATAGTGTTTTTTTACTTTGTATGATTTGCATTGTGTGGAATCTATTCATTTCAGGAGATGAGATTGATTTGAATAAAATATTTTGTCATGAAAATGTGTAGGTTCAGATGAAGGTGGTAATGGATTGTGGTGGGACTATCACTAAATTGTTGATGTATTTTTTCTTCTATGTGTAAATCCATACAATATTTTTTGATTCATTTACTCTCTCATTTCAACCTATAGAGATTCAATGTTTCAAATGAGACTACTAATGAAGGAACGACAAAACAATTGTGAGTTTTCTATTATGTTCAATTCAGAATATATTATTTATTATCATTCTTCAATGACATCATAGATGGAGTTACATGCAAGCCATGAACACATATTTCTATCAATGGTTAGTTATGTTTAAATTTTCATGTCTAAATCCCTATACTTCTAACTAGATTACAGACTAACACAAATTAGTTGTTTTTAACTTCTTCATCTACAATGCCTCAATAATATACGACTTGGACAAAAAATTCTATAGGATCAAACAAGTGAAATCAAAGACTGGATGCCTTCAGACAATCTTCACTTTCATTCTGTACGTGTTATGTCTCTGTCCTATTCTGACCAAAATTTAGGTTGTACAAATGAGCTATTCATCATCTAATATATTCCTTGTTAATTTCGGTAGCTATTATGACTGACGAAAACAATCTATCGGATTCAGCACCAAATAATTACGTCTCATTTCGTTGTAAACAAATCTTCTAAGGTACCTTTTAATTCTTATACATCCCATTTATAAAAATGATGATTTTTTTCTACTCAAATTTGATATCATGGTGAGATTACAGATAAGAATAATTATCATTAAAACACATATATTATTTATATCAAAACCATATTATAAAAAATCAGTGATCGGTTAGTGGAATTGATAAAAATTTATTAAACCTTACACTAAGTAGACATGAAGAACTCCAACTGTTTAATGTTTAATGTATTGATTTGAGTCTGCGATACACTCAAAATTTGAATGATGGAAAATTTTCAAACCCAAACACTCATGATATGTACAGTCCCTGCTAAGGAAAACAAATCCATATGATTTTTTTTAGTTTATTTTCAATAAAGTCATTTTTTATGGATTTTCAACCCAGAAATAGTATACATGATTCCGGGATAACCTAATCGTTTTGATTATTTACCCTCCTAACATTAATTCTTAAACATTAAACACATTTTATGATTAATGATTTTTTTACTAAAATTTGATATTCTGGTGACATAAAGAAACATATTTATCTTATAAGTGCATCTACTATCTACCTTAGAACCTAACTATCTTAAAAACATAAAAATAGTGACATGGTGGCGACAATAATAAATATTTATTAATCCATGATCAGATAAAACAAAAAGATCTACAAAAATGTAATGTAAAAGATGATGATCTCAATTGTGATACATTCAAAACTATATAGGATTCTAATTCCCAAATCATGTATAGGTAAATCCATTATCTATACTAAAACATGTATTTTGAAGGAGCTAATTTGATTTCTGATGTGAGAGAATTCAAGGGTTTTTTTATTAAATATTTCATTATATTTATATCTATTTGTACAAAACTGCTAAACATATGGCCTTCCTAAGTACTTAGTTGTGGAAAACATCACATACCTTGATGTAATCTCATTAACATCAATCCTAAACTGACCATATTATCAGTTTTGGAGGTTTTTATTCCTTAATGGATTGTTTTACCTAATATAAAAAGATCTAGGTTTTACATAATGAAATGTAGGATAAAATTGTGTATGTTAAACATGTACCCCTTACAAGAAATGATATGGAATATCAACTGGAATGTTTTGGTTGGTGGGAAATATCCATGACATATGTTAGGTCATTCCATGTCATCCATAAAAAAGATAGTGGCATTCTCAAATTAAGCCACTGAATACTTCCCAATATTTTTTGATAAAAAGATCATTAATCTCCTTTTGTGGTGGTTTAGTTACCCCTCTCCCAACTGTTATATCCTTCTCATTTTTTTTATGTTTTCACCCTTTAACTCCCTATTTTTAGACTATTTTCCCACATTTACATCAACAATGTGCTTCTTAGAGACACAATTATTAGAAATTAGTTTGTTTTTTTTTCATATCCATATACATTGAAGAAAAATGGTTTATTATTTTTATTTTTAAGATCCCATTTGATGATTTAATGCACTGTAATCTCTGATTTATTGATATTAATCATATATACGTACAAAATGTTAATGAGATTTGAATGTAGTTTGTTTTTAAACAATGTGATGTTATATTGTTATTGGTATGAAAATAATATGATTACTGATGTTTTTATACAGTGATATTATATGAAGTATTATCTGAAAAAACACCAAAAATCATATTAATGTTTTAATATATCACAATGTGAAGTATTTTCTAAAAAAATACCTAATGTGAGGTATCTTATTGGTTTAAATTATTCACAATCTTTGAAAAAATACTTCATATTGTGAAAAAGTACTATTTTAGTATCACTGGTTTAAATTGTCAATATGTGAATTAATTTCCATACATTCCCTCACACCTTTTCCATTTCTATCCGAAAGGATTCTGTCATACCAAAAGCTGTTGAATAGTGAAATCAAGAAAAACTACATATGCACAGAGATGATCATTATGGAAGTAACATCATCATATTCATGTGGAATATGGGAACTTCCATCCTGTCTGCTTGAAGATTATCCACTCAATCTCATGTTCCATTAACAGGTTCATTTAAGATTTTTAAATCATTCAATTTAAATCAACCCACAATCTTTTATGTCAATTATTATAGTATAGTAGGGTTATTAAAATTTATTTATTACATTTTTATTCTCTTTATTTAGGTTGGTTTAAAATCCTTTTTAAATAAATTGTTGTGTATAGAGGGGGGATCATTTTGTGTTTCCATATGAGTTTTCTGCCATGGGGTCACTACATGACATCCTGTATAGTCATAAGGGGGTTTAAGAAGCACATGCTGGTCCTGGACTAGATGCAATGGGTGAGAATATGTGTTGATTCCCCAAGCTGGTTAGAGTATTTTCATGAAAAGGTTCAACCATCTATTACAATGACAGATTCCATCAGATGATTCCTAGACTTCAATAAGTAATTTTTAATAATCCTAGGCTACTACCGCCACCATTATTTGACTCCTTCCTTCCTCCCCTTCTCTGTCTCCACTCGGTAGTTGTTTTTTGAAATTTACATTGAATCAAATTCCCGATGTTGTATTTGAATCATTTTCTGCGAGGTGAGTATTCTATGTCTCCCCATTACACACATTTTTTTGTACAACTAATCTAATATCCATGATTCATTCTCATCTTTCCTTCCCTGCAACCACTCCCTTATATAGTGTAGATGAATTAAATTGATGTTCAATGGTCATTTTCTATGCAGATCTGATTCGCATTCATTTATTTTTCTCTCCTTTGGTGGTGCGTTTTTTTAAAAGATAAAATGCTTGTATCCCTGTTGCCTATAATCATTCATCATGCATTATGAAACAGAGTAAACAACATTTATAAGGGTATATTCTTTAGGCTATGATATTAGTCTATATGGTAAAAATATTAAAGGAGCATCAATATAGATATTGATGAGGGTATTTACATATGAAATCAAATTGCTATTGTTTTTTAAACTCAATATGGTGAGTCAAAGGAGCACCATGAGTTTATTTGTTATTAAGGAGTATATTTTTTAATGTGGACCCTTTTAATTTGTTTTCCTTTCACTATTTTTATTATTTTTTATGATTGGATGCCATTTTGTAAGATCGGATTGAATGATCATACCCGATTAGTTATAGTAATAAACCATAGATCTCCACAATATCCTCCACACTCCTGGAAACATGAGAGATGTATATGTCTAGGAATTGTCTCTCTATCTATATTTTTATATTTTAGTTCAAATAAAAATATGCATGATCACTTGTGAGCCTGTGCTGCTTTGTCCTTTTTCATCTTTTGTGGATTGAATTGGGGAAGGGGTTCCCAGCGTGGGGAGGAACTTAATGACAGTTCATGTTCAATTTTTATAGTTATAACATTTTATATATCTCTTCCTCACATAAGCATGATCATTTTATATTTGATTAAGGGAGTTCCTTTCATTATAGTCAATATTAATTCATGGTTTCTTTCATGCATTCAATGTGATAGGGTTTCCTATAACTGGATTTTGAAGATACAAGACGCATTATGGAACAAGGAAGCGTATGGGGATTTCAAAATGCTTGATCGTGACTATGGTTGGATCAATAACATACACCATGAGGGAGATGTTCTGTACTCGTGAAATAGTACCACAATTGCAAGAAACATGGTCCATCCCCAAAGGTACGTGCTTAAATCTATGATCAAAAGCATCCAGCACAATCACTATATTAGTGATGAGGGAGATGATTTGTACTTTGAAATTGATCCGAACTATTCAAATTAATGATAATTTATTCTAGGTTGCATTGATAGAGAAATTGAGGATTCTGTTGGAGGAAGCGATGTGTGGAAATTATCCCTACAAGCCAATCTTTTTCTAAAGTTTAAAGAGATTCTAATTTTGGGTTCTTCCATAACCTATTACAGATGAGACTTATAACTTGTTTCCTACTCCATAGGGCATTTATTGTAAGGATCAAAATTGATATTTGTGATTATTATAATTGTTCAAATGCCTACTAGCTCTTTCTTTAAGCTACCATTAGCCTACCATTCTTCATTATGGATTTATTGCTCACATGGGACAGGCCTGTCGGGTTGGGGCCAGGAAAAACCTACCCATATTACTAATCAGGCATGGCTGTACCGGCCCGAGCCTGGCATTTATTAATTGGTTCTTGAAAAATAGCCCGATAAAAGGCCTGTAATTTTTTTCATCCGTTAATTAATATGGTGTTAAAATATTATTAAATTAAATAATATATATATATATAATAATCAGTAATTTGAAATAATAAATCCTTAATATTTTTTTTAAAAAAATCATTAAAATATAGTATAATTGGGCCGGTCGGGTCCCCTGACTCATGTACATGTGCCCACATCAAGGATTCTCTTTTTTGATAGAAATTTCTTCTGTTTTAATCCTTATTGAATTGTATTGTTCATCTGCTTAGAACTGGAAGACCTGATTGGTAAGTTTTGACACCACAGTGAAGACAGCCAAGATGATTTACCATACTATAGGAGAAACAAATTAAAATTTAGCCATGACCACAAATTTTAGACTCCAAAATGATTGATTTTCCATTCATAGAGAATCAAATTTATAGCCATGAACATCCCTCTTGCCATAGTAACGAGCACAACATTAGTTTTTATGCTCAATTTTCAATTTTCCAAGACATTCATGACTCCACTTCCTACAAAGTTTATAACACAATCCACCTTATCACAGTTATCATATAAAAAGAAAATTATTACGTGAAATATTGGAAATAAATTAGGTTATCTGTTTTGTTGTGATATTATTTTCTCCTTTTTCTCCTCAGAGAGGAAACTCAGTAGGAGATGCTGGTGGTGCGGCAGACAGGGTGTTGAATCAACTTTTGACAGAAATGGATGGGATGAATGCTAAGAAAACCATGTTTATCATCGGGGATACCAATAGGGCAGAAATCATCGATCCCGCATTTCTCAGGCTGGGCCATCTTGACCAGAACATCTATATTTCACTGCCCGATGAGTCATCCCGCCTTCAGATTTTCATGGTGAGTCTAAGGATGTCACCTATATCGAGGTGGGGTGACTTTTCTGCTCGTGCGCGCTATACTCATGGTTTCAGTAGTGCTGATATAACTGATATTTTTCGGCGTGCTTGAAAATATTCCATTCGATAGAACATTGAGAAGGTAATAAAGGAATGATATTTTATTATAAAAGTAATGAGTGTAATCAGTTATTTTTGTAATGAAATGATATTGAGAGGGATAGGAAGAGGGCGAAGAACCTGGAATCCATGGATTAGGATGATGCAGATGATGTCGCAGAGATGAAGAAGGTGGAATTTGTGGAGTCCATGAAATTTTCACGCTGAAGTGTGTGCGATGCAGATATCAGGATGTACCAACTATTTTCTCAGACCTTTCTACAGTCCCGTGGGTTCGGGTCAGAGTTAAGGTTTCCAAATCACCATAAGAGTGGTGTTGCAGATCCATTTTCTTCTGCCACTACTGCTGGTGGAGACGATGATGATCTGTACAATTAAAAGGGATATATTGGAGTTAATGTTTGTAAGGTAATGCATATATACTGTTGCAACTTTGTCGTCATGCTGGCAGTTTGCGAGCAGCATCCCCTTAAATGAACTGTAATAAAACAAGGACCAGTAACATGGCACACCTCCATCAGGAGATTTTTGGTGTTTTGGTTTCCACCAGTAGCAGAACAATATCCGGAAGATGGTGGTCAAGACAAAGTATCTTGCTGATGCAAAGAGCTCAGTATCACACATTTCGACTAGAACGGTCTTTCACAAAGAGCCATAATGTCTTCCTCTACAAGGACAACATGTGCAACAAATATCAAATGAGTGCCTTGGTTCCTCTCCATGCCATGGAGAGTCCATACAATTCTCAATATGGTAAACATTACGGGATTGGGGAGGGGATGGGGAGAGCTGCGCATGGGGGTTAGAGGACGTGCTATAAAAGGAGCTAACAAGCTTGCTAGGGGGGGGGGGGGGATGAGAGGACCTTCGTAGGGGGGAGGGGAGGGGCTGGGTAGGGGGAGAAGAGGGTCTGAGCCGCAGGGGGAGAGGAGTGGAAATGGACAGGTGACGACTGCAATGCAGGGATGGGATGGATGAGAGGGGGGATGGACTAGAGGGTAGAAGACAGGGGA
This sequence comes from Viscum album, assembly GCA_963277665.1. Classification (NCBI taxonomy): domain Eukaryota; kingdom Viridiplantae; phylum Streptophyta; class Magnoliopsida; order Santalales; family Viscaceae; genus Viscum; species Viscum album. The sequence continues at coordinate 1,136,774,599 of OY728155.1, read as the reverse complement.
GGTGTAGGGCAGTGATGACGGGCTAAGAGGGGGACAAATAATGCACTAGGAAGCAGGTGTGGATTATATTTTTTCTCCAGTTAAACAATTTTTTGTTTTTTAAATATGTCATGATTGTATTCTGATAGAGTCTACTCAGTTACCATTTTCTATTATTTATTTCAATTAGTTTTGATTTTTCATTTTCATATTATTTAATTGTTTTCATTGAATTTTTGTACAGTTATTTTTCATAGATGAATATTATAAACAAATAAGCCATTTGATTATGACATGATTTTTTTAACTTCACTTGATTAACCAGTTATTTTTTCATAGTAGTATGTATCATTTACTCACATTAATTTCTAATTATAGATTTTACCGATCAATATAACTGTCAACAAAAATGAAAAAATGATACTCTACATCAATGATGCGTGGTGGTACTGGGAGGTTTTTGAATGCATATTTTGATGATATGAATTGTAATCTGATCTGCACACCCGCTGTTGTTGAAAATTATGGTTCCTGTTTATGTTTTCAAACAAGTATCTGCTACTGAAATAGTATTGATGTTCTCTTATCATTGTTAAATTATATTACATAGTTCTATCTCAAAGTTGAAACTGTATTGATGTTCTCTTAACATGATTCTATTTCACTGTTGACCTATTTCAAGTATCTACAAATTATATTTTCATACATTGTTTCTATGAATAAATTTATAATTTCAATATATTATTTATTAATTTTCACTTAGTTTCACCGTTGGTTCCATCATTGTTAATTTTATATAGAAGGTTATTCAGTATCTAAATTTTTTTCCTCGAATTCTGCAACTTTTATTCCTCATTATGTATGTCATTTTCTTTTCAATTATATTCATTATTAATATAAACTATTATGTTTTATAAATAGTAATCTATAGTTAATAATAAGAATTATTTTATAGTTCCGTGCATCGCATGGGCGGAGTACTAGATTTATTCTAAGGTTGTTTTTGGTCGAATTATATTTATCCAATAGAATAAGGACATGTGTTAGGGCAATAATAATATCATTTTCACTATTAATAACCCTATTTAATTTTAACCGTGGTAAATAAAAGTAAAAAGTTACAATTCACCAAAAAATATTTTCTTCTTATTGAGCCACATTTTACTAGCTGATATAAACTGTGTCTCAAGAATTTTTAAAATTCAAATCACAGAAGCGGTAAAATTAAGTTTTATGCAAATTTGAAAATGCTCCTAGGATGTGTATAAAAGACGGCAAAAAGTTCAATAATATATATATATATAAATTTATTATAAAATGACTCGAATGATTTATATTGAAATTATATAGGTATTACGTATCTATTTTGACCAAAAATAAATTTAAATAAAATAAATAATTATTAAAATAAAAAGTAAGTTTTAACCAATAACCAAGTGTATTTCACTCTTCATCAAAAATTTATTGTTTTTAGAAAAATACCATAATTCCACCCTAATCCAATTTTGATATTCTAAATTTGAAAATTATTTCTATTTTACCAAATTCAAAACGTATATGTTGCATTTATTAATTTAAAATTATTTCCCATTGTCAAAACCACAAAGCGTGTTTTTAAGAAATAATAACTAACAAAATATTGATACTTGTTTATATTCAATTTCAAAGTGAAAATATTTACACTCAATAAAATTTGATTAAATGGTAAAAATATAATGTATTTTTACTTCAAAACTATTAAAATGTATTATTAAACAATATAAATTATTTTGAATAAAAAAATTGTTTTCATATAAAATATAATATTTTTCACTATTCACCAAAACATGAAAGTTTTTAGGAAAACAGAAAAAATTTATTGAAACTAAATTCTTATGTCCTGATTCTAAAGAAGAAGTTTATTTTCTCAAATTAAATATATAAAAGTTTCAAATATTGTATTTACAAAGGGTCCTCAATCAAAAGGAGGTAAAATTGCATTTTTTGAAAAATACTTCTTTTATCTGAAAAAAATGAATTTGTTCATACATTATGTCTAAGAAACACATAATATGGATTCTAAAATTATAAGGATTATATAAAGTTCAAAATTTAGTTAATACTATTCATAATTGCTTTTGAATGGCTAGTTTGGCAAGTCATGGTGCGCTTGAACTCAGTATTGCGTGTAGTGAAAGTTATTGAATTACTTTGAAGAAATAATGTACTATGAAATATTAGTTTGTTATAGAAATGGTAATAATACTTGGAAATATCATTAATAACCATAGTATAAGATAATTCATGAGTTTCTTGAGATATGGACCATAATATTTTACGATCAGAAACATAATCATAAATAATCCCGATAAACATTGAGATTATGACATAAAATCATTAGGTATCATAGAATTATAATCCATATGAATGAATTAAATAAAATTGAACAAAAAATATCCCGAGGATAAATAAATTCATGCTAGTACATGTCAAATAGTCTATATATACACCTTGCGAAATAATATAACTGCATAACATAATCTACGTCTCAAAGCAAGAAGATTGAGACAAAAAAACCTTACCACATTGGTAATATTTTTAATTAAATTACATAAAATGTAATAACATCAATTGAAACATTAAATATTACAAGAAAAATTTATTCATTCTACAACATGTCAAATCAGTTGTATATACACTGCACAAAAGAAATGATTGTTGAATTTGCATATGTCTCAGAAATAAAAGAGAGGCTAGAAATCCATTATCTTAAGTATTAAGATTATTCATACATGATAAAACCTCCTATATAATAAATATATGTTAATTATACATATATTATATAAAAAATATTTATATATATCTGACCATATATGATTTTATTATGTCCTTTTATGACCAGTTTATTAACAGTTTCATGGTAAAGTTATGTTTTGGATAATAACAACTTTGTTATTCATGTATGTTTGTATGAACCAAGAACACCATGACAGGGGAGGGGTGAATTAGGGTTCCAAAATTTTATTTTAATGTGACTGATCTTATTCCAATAATGGTTTTAACTCATTAAACCAATATTATGGATTCAATCAGCAATAAAAAAATCACATAGAGAAAAGAAAACACAACCTTTTTTACATGGTTCACCACTATGGGATATTCAAGGAGAATACATTGAAAATATGTCATTAAGACAAAAATTCACTAATCATAACTAGTTTTGGAATAAAAAATTCTATGAAAAGTCACTCTATACCTGACACACTTACTTTATATTATTTTAGGTATATCTCACTACATCCCTTAGAACACTTCCATCGACACCCCTGGCACACTACTTTGAGAGAAATCGAACTCAGCTTATCGACTTGAAGGTCGCCTCAATGGATTGGAATTAATGTATTTGTACCTATCTAGCACGATAATATAATTTCACTGTAGACCAGATTTGATTCACTATGAAATAACTATTCACTAAAGAATTGATATTCAAAAATGCTTTTTGGGAACCTCATTTGAAAATCTCATTACCTTCGTGAAGCAAACTACCTTCGCGGAACAAACTAACTTCATGATGCTCACCAAGAAAACACGAAATAAACCATTATCATGAATAAATCATTAATAAAAATCATTGACATAAATTAAGACTAAACAAGGCATTTAACAATGCTAACGATCACATGGAATGTCAGTTTCTAAGAGATACCCTGGCTTCATGAAATCGGAGAGATTTTTGATTTTTCTAGGAAAAAATCATTTGAAATGAAGAGGGGTTTCCATATTTTTATAAGATCATCTGTTCATGATACTCCATCACCTCTTAATGTATATTATATATCTTTCAAAAAAAATCACATAGATCCACCATTCATGATTCTTCATTGTGATTTGACGTTGCCGCGATGATTTATGTCAAACCATTGCACACCACAATGCTCCAATTCTCAAAATCATAGAGATCATCATGACCATTAATGATAATAAAATTATTCATCATTCATGATGCTCATTTCTATAGCATTGATCACTAAAAAATTTCATTGATCCTTTGTGAAACACAATTCACAAATCCCATCTCCATGAAACTCATGCTTTTCCTTGAAAACTCCTTGATCTTCTATGTTTGGATTAATAGCAAACACAAACCATACTCCATTTCTAGAAAAGAGAAACCTTAGTTACAATAACTTTATGATTGGTTATTTTCTTTACTATTACTTGGATTATGTTTTCATAATATTAATAAGGTTAAAAGTAATATAAATATCATATATATTTAGTGAATATGTATTCATCGTAAACCAAACAATTTAGTTATATAAATTGATGTACATCGTTCTTAGAGATGGTTGGTCATACATATGCATGAATCATGTTTCTATTTTATTTTAAGATTAAAATAAACAATGTTAAATTATATATTGTCATTAAATAATCATTTTTATGTCATATATATCATATATTTTCCTTAAACCCTTTATCATTACCAACCATGTAAATCTTGAATGAATCACATCACTTCCCTAGGTTGTAGTCTGTCGTACACATGAGCGACATTATCATCTTCCCATAAAATTGAAATCATGAAGGTATGCATAATATTTTTTTTCATAAGCATAATAATATCATAAATATCTTATATATATATATAAACTAAATCCCTCATTATTTCCATTCATGATATGTGGCAATGGAAAAATGAATGACATTAGTTTGTGAGGTGGTAGTTCTCCGTACACATGAACAATGATTTTGTGACCCATTTGATAGATGCAATGATAGTTGTAGGTAATTCCTATAAAATTTAAAAATATAAATTTATTTAATATAATGAGATTATTATATCAGAATGAAATAATAATAATTTAAGGTAGTGAAAGAATAAATAAAACAAATATACTCATTGATTAGAGTTACATCATCTTCGGGTATCCCCCTTAGGTCTGCACCAAAATCCTTCCTAGGATGGATTTTCATCCAAACTATGGTTTCTAGGATGAGATAAGGGATGTTTGGAAGTGCTTTGGGAAGGTTATGGATAATAAAAGAAAATTATGGTTTGAATATTATAGGAGAATGGGTGACCTTTTATAAGTTAGGTGAGTGGCACACTTGTTATTTTTTGAAAGAATTAATTCCTCCAACACTTTTTCGTGTCACAAAGATCAAATAATGGATTATTCTTTATAATTGAGGATATAAGGTCTATATATGGGTCTAAATTTTGTGTTAGAAATTTTTTGGCCTTTTAAACACATATCATCTTAATTTAACCCTCAGTAAATCCATTTTTACCATAACTATAGTAAATAATTTATACTAATTTACTATTCATTAAGGTCAAAAATTATCCTGGGATTATTAGATAATTTAAATTATTATGATTCAAGATACAAAATAAATTTTTCCAAATTAAATTTCCATAAATGTAACATATTAATTTTAAAGGAACCCCATTGATGTAATGAGAATGTGAGTTTTCAAACAGAGAATGTTCAAAAGATTACAAAATTTTTATATCCAATTATAATTTAAAATTGATTCCAATGACCTATATTGAATTAATATGTAAATATTTGAATTAAATTTACTTTAAAACATATTTAAAATATAATTTATATTTATGAAAAATTTAATATAAACTTCATTTTTCTTTTCAAATTCAGTATTTTCAATATTCATCAACAAAATTAACCTTTTTAGAAAATTATCAAAAAAAACAACCAAAGATAAATTTTAAATATGAATGTCAAAAATTATGTTTATATTAGCAAATAAATTTTGTAAAAGTGTCCAAAACTAAATTAAAATCCAAACTTATTTGTTTGAAAAAAAGAGGGTTTTTGAGAAATTTATTTTTCAAGCACAAGATGATTTTATATTAACTATATGCCTAATAATAATACATTTATGAATATATAATAAAAATAAATGATATATTATGTTTAAATTTCAATTAAAAAATTTCTCATTATGGATTATTTTAATTAATCAAAATGGATAAACATTATACACTTTAAAATAGTTTTCAGACAAAGCATTTTTTAAACATAAAAATAAACATATACTAAAATAAAATATATATTATATTAAAAAAAATAGTAGAATAAATAATAATTACATTAAATTAAAACATAATGGGCCATTTAAATTACATAATTTATTGAAAATTAATTATTATTTTATTAAAATCGGTATTTTCAAATATTCACTAAAAATCAATATTTTCTAAGAAATCCAAAAATTCCACTATATGTTAATTTTGATATGATGATTCCAAAAATAAAGTAAGTTTTTTGAAATAAAATTTATGAAATAAAATTTATAAAATATATATAAATTAATTATATTATTTTTTCATAAAAATTAATAAAATAAATTTTAGAATAATGCACATTTTTAATGAATATAATTACATTAATATAAATTTATTGATTATTTAATATTTAGTTACAGATAAATTTATATTGAGTGGGATATTTATAAAAATAATTCAACAATTCTTTTCCAATATTCATACCCTCCTCTTTAATGGATTGGATAGAATGTTTATATTTAAAATAAAATCATTTCATGGTTCAATGAAGCTTTGTGTTGCGGGTCATGAATGATATCAAAAACACTCATTATTGCATTTAACACAAGATAAACTTAGTGTTGTGATTAATGAAAGCAAAATTTTGTTTTCTGTGCAATGAAATATAATTTTTTTTGTAAAACAAAAAATTGATGTGATTAAATTTATTTGACAAAAAATATATATCACAAAATATCGGGGTGTTACATTCCACCCCCATTAAAATAAATTTCTCCCAAAGATTTTTTCTCAATAATAAATGTTTTATCATTTGAAAATTACTTCATGTAAACCAACATTATAAAAAGGGATAATAAAACATCCCTTAAAATTGTGAATCTTAGAAACATAAAGGGAAACTAATGTAATTCATAACTAGGTTTCAACATAAGAGAACGTAGGTGGGATGTGAATATTTGGAAATTTAAGAAAAGAAAAGAAATTATAGAGAGTGATAGGGATAAATTATTCTAAGTATATTGATGTTCTAAATAAGGATAATGACCTAGAAACCATAAACCAAAATGGCATGAAAAATGTCATTTTTATCATAAAAAATAATTATTACACGGAATCATTTTATATTAAGGTCCATTAAATAATTTGATGAATTTTCATGAGAAGATATAGCTAATTTATTTCAATTCATAAGATAAATCTCAACCGTTGGTTGTGTTGAAGCAATAAGGATTTCCTTATTACTTTTCCATTCCTTCTAGTTTTGAAAATCACTAACACCTTTTCTTTAAGAAAAAATGTTTTCCCCCTGTTTTACTTCTATGAGGAATATTTCCTTCCTTTAGTAAATTTACCTCTATCTAGTTTTTCATTTTTCATATCAATATATTTCTTTAGTTTAAAAATCAGATTCAAATCTATTTTCTTGGAATCGTATACTACACAGATATGAAGAATTCTGTTTCAGGATCCGAATTCTCATTCCGAATTTTGTAATGAATTCTCATTACGAATTCTGATGATGAATTCTCATTACGAATTCTATGATGAATTATCATTAAGAATTCTGATGAAGAATTCTCATTACAAATTTCGATGACAAATTCTCATTACGAATTGTGATGAGGAATTCTCATTACGAATTCTGATGATGAATTCTCATTATGAAATCTGATGACAAATTCTCATTACAAATTCTGATGACAAATTCTCATTACAAATTCTAATGAGGAATTCTCATTCCAGATTCCGATGATGAATTCTTATTAAAAATTCGGATGATGAATTCTCATTACGAATTCTGTGATGAATTCTCATTACGAATTCGGTGACGAATTATCATTATGAATTCTCTGACAAATTCTCATTATGAATACCAGTGCCGAATTCTCATTACGAATTCTGGTTGTGAATTCTGATTACAAATTATGGATATGAACTTTTATGAAATTTGACTCTAAATTATTTTGATAAACATAACCCTAATATCCTTGTAATATAGACTCCAAATATAATTTTGGGTTAGACTCTGAAGTTTTTACTTACAGTCTGATTATTTAATATTGTTATAAAACGATGTCATGATTTCGGATACACATGTTTTTTTATAAAACGATGTCGTCCATTCTGTTTTTAACTAACCGTTGGTTGAGTAAAACAGGTACAGTTCCCTCCCAAATTTGAGGAAAATATGACCATTGGAGGAGGGAGATGACCGTTTGATACTGAGCCTATAAATAGGAGCTCATTTGAAAGAGCTCAATAGGAAGTTGATCACTCTGGAGACCACACGCTGTTAAGGTGATTTTTAGAGAGAGAATCTTTTCATGCCTTGTGCGTACTAAACTTCTCATTCAGATTTCTTCGTGCGACTCCGAATGTTTGTGATTACATTTGAGGGCTTTTGGGGATAGGAAAACAGAGTTGCCAACTACCTTGAAGTTCGAGGGATTCCTTGCGGAGGAAGACAGAGGTTCCAACTACCTTGATGTTGAGGGATTGCGGGGATAGCTAGACAGAGACTCCGATATTCATATCGATGGATTACCATTGTGTGGGTAAGACAGACTTTCTTGAATGTATAAATCAAGTGACCTTTATCCATGGTTGTTGGATACCCTACTCCTTGGGTTAAATGATTTATATCTTGTTAGTTGTTTTTGTTACAAGTTTTTCCACTACATTTTTTTATTTTAAGGAATGTATAACCATTATTATATTTGCTTACACTTGTAATTTGATTCAGTTAGATTCTATATGATTTAAGGTAGAATCTCTTATTGTAAACATTGGTTAAGTTTCATTTTCCAGTTCCATATTTCTGGAACCAATTTTTTAATCACTTTCCATATTTAAGAAAGTGTATAGAACTATAATTTTTAACTTCATACATTGTCTCAATCTTTCAATTGGTGATAGAGGTGTTGTGAGTTTTCTTATTTTAACTTTGTTAAACATAGATCTTTTCTGGTTTAAACAAAATTTTAAAGTGTAAAATTCACCCCCCTCTTCTATATTGAGCATCTATATCCTTATTTCAATCCTACAATTAGTATCAGAGGAGGTCTCTGAAAAACTTATACTCACATATATGTTTTTATTACTCAGTTTTTCATTGTTCTATATTTTTCTTGCTTAGGAATATTCTCCATGAATCTGAAATTTTTTTGTCAACATGTTTTTGTGTGGAAAGATTTTTAAGATGACAGGAATCAGTGTTGGTTCCATCAATAATCGAAATCCTACAAGACCACCAATTTTTGATGGTAATGACTATGATTACTGGAGAGATCGAATGGAGACATTTGTTGTCAATACTAGAGTAGAAAATTTTGTTATGAATACTGGAGGTTATCAAATTACTGATAAGGAAGTTAGTACTTTCACCAATCAAGAGAAGCATGATTATAAATTGAACTATAAGCTACACAATACATTACTATGTTCAGTGACTAGGAATATATATAGAAAAATTTCTCCTTGTGAAGAAGTTAATTGTATATGGAAGAAACTCGAAGTTACACATTTTGGTGCATCCAAAGTGATTGAGACCAGAAGAGCCATGCTTAGAGCTGAGTATCATGGTTTTAACATTACTTATGGAGAACCCATTTGTAAGGTGCGATAAAGGTTTATGACTATCGTGAATAGCTTAAAATATATGGTAGAGAAAGGTTTGGATGATTAAGATCTTATTGACAAGATCATTGATATTATTCCCAATGAGTGGGAATCAAAGAGAATGGTAATTGATGAGAATAGGAAGGTCACTCAAAATTCCTTAGATGAACTGTTTGGAACTCTTCTCTAACATGAAACAAGGATGAAGAGAGATGCTGACAACGTCCAAAAGAAGAATGTGAATGATACTGTTGCTTTTACTACAACATCAAATCACATGAAAGATAAGAATCTTGAGAGAGTAACTAGATCCAAATCTAAGAAGGTTGTTATCCAATCCTAATCTAGTGAGATTGAAGTCTCAGAGAATGAGTTAGAAAATCTTGCTCGAAGGATGAACAAGATAGCTAGACAAAGAAATTTCCAGTCCAAGTATAAGAAGAAGGAAAGGAAAGATAAGAAAGATTCAAAAGTCACATGCTATGAATGCAAGAGAGCAGGACACATAAGACCAGATTGTCCTTTGCTCAATAAGAAAGAAAGAAAAGATAGGAATTCTAAAAGAAATAGGAATAAGTATTATAAAGCTAAAGCTAATAATGTTCTGAAAGTTAACGATACTTGGAGTGCTATTGCTGGTGACTCTTCAGATAAATCTTCTAATTATGAATTTTCTTGTACAGAAGAATCTTGGTCTTATAGATAGATTTCCTATTAATAGTCATTTCTTTATGGATAAGGTACACAATGCTGAATCATTGACCAAAGTTTCTTTGAATTCTAATGATAGTAAATTTTATAACTCTTCAGATGAAGAATATTCTTCTGATGAAGAAAATACATTACCTACCTATGATGAATATAAGGCCCCAGCCTTAAACCATACTTAATCTTGAGTTATTACAAGATTACACGTTGAGGATCTTTTCGGGTTTAGAGTTTTAGAGAATTAGATCATAAAACTTGCATTACATTCCACATATAAACAAAGAGGTTACATAAAGATAGTATTCTTCATTCCCATCAATGGAAACACATTTAAAATAAAACATGGATTATTTCTTGACACATCCTTGACTCTATCATCTTATCATGTACCTTTCCCTTGACCTGTGAAAAACATTTCAAAAACTTGGGATGAGCGTAAAAACTCAGTATGGGTTATAAAAACATGGAAAGGAAACATGAGTTCATATATACATAAGAATGAAATCATACTTTACCCATAAAACATAGGCACTTTAACATACCTCATAAAAACATGAATAAATCATATAAATCATAATACGTAAAGGTAACTTGAGGCATTCATAACATTCTTACGTAGGGGGTAACCCTCTTGGTTACGTTTGGAATACCCATCACAGTATATTCCCTAAAATCTCTTCGGAGAAACCTTAACGTTTCACTCCTTCGCGTTACCCAATGCATTGGAGAGCTATAACGGGCTCACCCGCCCTTAGTTTATCACGGAACCACCCGTCTTCATAATAATGCCCAAGAACCATAACATAATCATATCACATAAAACATGCATAAAGGAAACATAACATTTCCACATTTCAATCACGAGATATCAATACAACACATTGATATAATAAAAACATTATGAAAACCATTTTCAATACCAAAGTAAAACATGGTATTTATTTTTCTTTTAAAAAAAAGGTATGGCTTGTAGAGGAAGCCAAAACTCAAATAACGGTTACGACGGCGGAGAAGTCGTTGTCGCCGCATACGTACGGCAAAAACATTCCCTTTTGTCGTTTAGTAAACGCTTCGTATAAAAAAGATTCCTTTTGAGTAAACGTAAAAGTCAAAGGGGTTTATACACCGTATAAAAGAAAGTTGTGTATAAAATAAAATATGCCTCAACGAAAGGAGATTGAGACGAAGTCCCATACCTCGTATCCGACTTGACCCGACCGTTCTTTAAACTCCTGAATAATAAACTTGAGTTAATCTCTACTTGCTTATGAATCTTTTTCAAGTTCATTATTCCTTTTATACCATGTTATGAACATCATGTAATCATTTAAGTTAATAATGTTCATTTTGTCGGTATTTGGTTCTTAAGTCAAAAATTGACTTCTTATACTTACAAGTTGTTAATTTGGTCAAAGGTTCATTATATCCAGAATGGTATTCATTATGTAGATATCATATATGTCATATATATCCAGTACATACATTCATTTATAATATTACATCACATTTAGAGGTAAGAAATGAAATGCATCGTTCATGGAGACGGTAAGCCGTACGTACGCATGAACGCTACTTCCATTTCTATTTCATATTTTCTGGAATGGAATCATAATGATATAAAAGTATATTATAATTCCAGTATAACAACATATATAATATCATTAACTTTATCCTTTACACATCCCACATATGGTATTAACGAATCAAATCACTTTTAGGGGGCGGTAGTCCGCACTTCCTAAAATGAAGATATCGTGTTTTACCCATAATGGAAACCATAAAGGTATGCCCAAAATGAAAAAAAACAGAAGCTTAAGGAAAACATAAACATATAATATATCATATATAAAAATAGTGACATCATAATGGCCACCATTGAAGGTGTTAAATGAGTATTGAACAATCATCGTTTCGGGAGGCAGAATTTCGCCATCCACGGAAACCGTATGTTCTTTAACCATTTGATGTAGTTGTGTGAGAGTGTAGCTCAAATATATCTTATAACAACATCCTAGTATATTGAAGATACTGGTGTTGTTACAAAAGAAGTAAATAAAAAGAGTTTAGGGGGTCGGAGAAGCAAAATAAAACAAATGAACATGAGAGAATGAAATACCTTAACAAGTGTAACTTCTTTTGGTTTGAGCCTAAAGGCTTCCTTTGAAAGGATTCTGCCCAAAGGGAATCCTCTAGGATGAGGAGAGGGATGTGGAGAGAGCAAATGGGCAGGGGTTGGCCGAGCCAATGGCTTGAAGAGTGTGTGAAATGAGGTAGAGGTGGGGGGCCTTTTATAAGGGGAGAGGAGGGGCACTTTTGGAAAGTAAAGAAACATTACATTATTTGAAAATGTGTTTCGGTTTTAAAAGGTCCCACATTGATGGAATTCGTGGATAAGGTGATAAGGCATCGAAATCCATTCATCCAATTGGTTTTGGACATGTGTAGTTCATAGATTTTATTTTATCTTTCCATTTTATTTAAATCGTCAAATAATGATGTCATCGCTGCATCATTATTATGTCATAAATAATTAAATTTATTTAATGTCTAAAAATTATAAACAAATTACTATGATGTAGGAAATCTTTTTAGCTTTCCATTGAATATTTATAATCAAAATTTGGACTTGTATAACCCCACTTAAAAATTGTTTTCGCAAAACATATTATGTTTGTGTCATTTTCACTTTAACATTTAATAAAAAGTAATTTATGTTATTTCCCAACAAAAGTGGATACATGGGGTCCCCAAGTTAGGCCATGACTTGTCTTGGTCGGCCATGACACAACCAATGAGGTTGGGACATGTGTCTAGGTCATTTTATATTATTAAAGCATTATTTATACATTAAACTACCCTAATTACCACTAATCGCGATTAAGAACTTAATAAGTTACTATTCACCAAAAAATTATTTTAATCTCATTGAACCACATTTTACTTCTTAATGACAACCATGTATGTCGGATTTTCAAAATTCAATACACATTAGTGGTAAACTTTAATTTAACTGAAAAAAACAGTTTGCTTGATTACCACTTAGTGGTTTCACTATTCATCAAAATTGAAGTTTTTCAGAAAATTACCAAAAATTCACTCTAAGCTATATTTGATATTACGAATTCAAAAATGAAGTCTATTTTACAAAATTCAAATCATATAAGTCACATTAATTAATTTAATAATTAATTCCCGCTGCCAGAGCAAATAGCGTGTTTTTACAAAACAATAAGTATCAAAAGATTGACACCAGTTTAAGTCTAATTTCAAATCGAAATTGATTCCAATGACCACCATTGGATAAAATGGTAAAAATATATTCTAATTTCACTTCAAAACCAATTCAAAACATAATCTAATCATATAAATAAATTAGATTAAAAAGTAGTTTTGATGTAAAATGCAGTATTTTTCACTATTCATTTAAAAATGAACATTGTCGGAAAATTACCAAAAATTCACACAAGGTAAATTTTGATGTCCCAATCATAAAGGATAATTTTATTTTGACAAACATAGTTTCTAAAATTGTCAAAATATAGATTCAAAAATGGTTTTCCATCAAAAGGCACTAAAACAATCCTTTAAGAATATTAGTGTATTCCATGCATAAGATTGTATTTATTTTCATTTTAAGCCTCTAAAACACTATCTTTATCATTAATAGACATAGATAAAAATATCTATTATTCATTACTTACTTGGGATGTTACATCCTTCCCCCCTTTAGAAAATTGCGTCCCCGCAATTTATTTACTTATCAAATAAATTGGGGTACTTATCCCTCATTGCATTTTCGGATTCCCATGTTGCCTCTTCAATCATGTGGTTTTTCCACAAAACCTTTACCTGCTTAATCACCTTATTCCGTAACACTTGCTCCCTGTGGTCAAGAATCTGGACCGGTTGTTCCTCATAAGATAGGTTTTCTTCCAGCTGAACTACCTCTGGACTCAAAACATGAGATGGATCTGGCATATACTTTCTCAACATCGAAACGTGAAAAACATTGTGTACCTGAGATAAACTCGGAGGTAAAGCCACTCGGTATGAAACTGATCCAACTCTCTCTAGAACTTCGTATGGTCCAATGAACCTTGGACTCAACTTTCCTTTCTTACCAAATCTCATCACACTTTTCCAAGGAGAAACCTTGAGAAAAACATGATCACCTACCTCGAAAGATAGATCCTTCCTCCGGTTATCCGCATAACTCTTCTGCCTGCTCTGAGCTGTTCTCATGTGTTTCTGAATCAGCTGAACTTTTTCTGCCATCTCTTCTACCAATTCTGGTCCCATCAACTTTCTTTCACCCACTTCATCCCAGAAAGCTGGAGTTCGACACCGCTTCCCATATAATGCCTGAAATGGTGCCATCTGTATACTGGAATGAAAACTGTTATTATATGAAAACTCAACCAAAGAAAGATGTTGGTCCCAACTCCCCTGATAATCCATAGAACAAGCTCGTAGCATATCCTCCAATGTCTGAATTGTTCGTTCTGACTGCCCATCTGATTGAGGATGAAAAGCTGTACTAAAATTTAATTCAGTACCCAACGACTTCTGAAGGCCTTTCCAAAAGTTAGAGGTAAACCTGGGATCACGATCTGATACAATGGAGAGGGGAACTCCATGTAACCTGACTATCTCTTTAAGATACAAACGGGAAAGTTGATCAAGAGAGAAAGTATCTCGTATAGCAAGGAAATGAGCAGATTTGGTCAAGCGATCAACAATAACCCAGATTGCATTATTACCTCGAGATGTCTTCGGTAATCCAACAACAAAGTCCATGGATATATTCTCCCATTTCCACTCTGGCACTGGTAAAGGCTGAAGCATCCCTTTCGGTAATTGCCGCTCAGCTTTAACCTGCTGACAAGTCAAACACTTCACAGTAAAATCAGCAATATCTCTTTTCATTCCATCCCACCAGTAATACTCCCGCAGATCTCTATACATCTTAGTACTGCCCGGATGAACTGAAAACGGAGAACTATGAGCTTCACATAACAACTCTCTCTTCAACTGTGAATCAGAAGGCACGCACAATCTCTTCCCAAATCTCAAAACGCAATCATTATCAATGTTGAATTCAGGCAACTTACCTTTCTGAACCAGCTCTACCCTTTTCTGCAACTCACTGTCTTGCTTCTGTGCTTGCTTGATTCTATCTGATAGAGAAGATCTCACTGATACCTGAAACAAAACAGAAGGACTTCCTGCACCAACAACTTCTATGCCAAATTTCATCAAATCGTTAACCAAATGATCACGTTCCAAACGCAACATTGTTAATGAAGCATTACTTTTTCGACTCAAAGCATCAGCCACTTTATTTGCTTTTCCCGGATGGTAATGAATTGTACAATCATAATCCTTGATTAATTCCAGCCATCTCCTTTGTCTAATGTTTAACTCTTTCTGAGTGAATATATACTTTAAACTTTTGTGATCGGTATAAATTTCACACTTTACTCCATACAAATGATGCCTCCAAATTTTTAAAGCAAAAACAACAGCAGCTAATTCCAAATCATGTGTAGGGTAATTTACCTCATGAGTTTTCAACTGTCGTGAAGCATAAGCAATTACCTGATCATTCTGCATTAGGACGCAACCAAGTCCTTTCAATGAAGCATCGCTGTATATAACAAAGTCACCATTCCTGGAAGGTAGTGCCAAAACTGGAGCATTCACCAATCTTCTTTTCAATTCCTGAAAACAATCATCACATTCTTTTGTCCAGATAAACTTAACACCCTTCCGAGTTAGCTTAGTCATTGGACTAGATAACCGTGAAAAATTTCTAACAAACCTTCGGTAATAGCCCGCCAAACCAAGGAAGCTACGAATCTCGGTTACATTAGTGGGTCTTGGCCATTCTTCCACAACTTTTGTTTTTGCAGGATCAACAGTTATTCCATCTTTAGAAACAATGTGACCAAGGAAAGCAATTTGTTGCAACCAAAACTCACACTTGCTGAATTTCCCATACAATTTCTTTTCTTTTAAGGTTTGCAAGATAACCCTTAA
This sequence comes from Viscum album, assembly GCA_963277665.1. Taxonomy (NCBI): domain Eukaryota; kingdom Viridiplantae; phylum Streptophyta; class Magnoliopsida; order Santalales; family Viscaceae; genus Viscum; species Viscum album. The sequence continues at coordinate 1,136,758,236 of OY728155.1, read as the reverse complement.
ATGTTTTTCATGCTCCTCTTTACTTTTAGAAAACACCAAAATATCATCAATGAAAACAACCACAAACTTATCCAAGAACTCATGGAAAATTCTATTCATTAAGTCCATGAATACAGCAGGTGCATTGGTTAGCCCAAAAGGCATTACTACAAATTCATAATGGCCATATCTCGTACGGAAAGCGGTCTTCGGAATATCTGCCTCCTTTACCTTCAGCTGATGGTACCCCGATCTCAAGTCAATCTTTGAAAAAAACTGAGCTCCCTGGAGCTGATCAAACAAATCATCGATATGAGGCAAAGGATATTTGTTCTTAACAGTGATATTATTCAAGGCTCTATAATCAATGCAAAGTCTCATAGAACCATCTTTCTTTTTAACAAATAAAACAGGAGCACCCCATGGTGATGTGCTAGGTCTAATGAAACCTTTCTCTAATAAATCTTGCAATTGCTCCTTCAACTCTAAAAGTTCAATTTGTGCCATTCGATAAGGGGGTTTTGAAATTGGCTTAGCATCAGGAACTAAGTCAACAGTAAACTCAACTTCCCGATCTGGTATTATTCCAGGCAACTCATCAGGAAAAACATCAGGATACTCATTTACCACTGGCACATCATTAATCTGAACAGTTCCTTTATTTTCAACGACGTGTGCAAGGTAACATTCATTTCCATCTTTTACAAGTTTCTCGGCCTCTTCATATGTTATCAAAAGTAAGGGTTCATTCTTGTAAACAAACTGAAAGTCTTTCTGAAAAGAAACTTCTTTAGCTCTACAGTCAATCTTAGCATGGTAAATAGAGAGCCAATCCATACCCAGGATAACATCAAACTCTACTAGAGGTAGAACAATAAGGTTTGCAAGTAGGTTCTTTCCACAGATAAGGATAGGAAGATTCTTATAAATTCTTTTTGCCTCGACACTTCCCCCAGGTGTTTTTACCAAAAGTTCAGGAGTCATTTCTTGAGATGGTATTCCCATTTTACTAGAAAAGGTCTCAGAGATGAAAGAATGTGTAGACCCCGAATCAAACAACACACTGGCATAGTCTGAAAAAACAAACAAAGTACCTGATACGACTTCATTTGATGGCCCGACATCCGCTGAAGTAGTTGCAAAGGATTTCACCACCCCTTTCTGCTTGTAGTCTAACTGCTTCCCATCACTCAAGCTCCTTGTCGGACACTCGTTTGCATAGTGACCCATCTCATTGCACTTAAAACATTTCACTAACTGTAAATCAAATTTGTTTTTACCTTCACCTTGATCCTTTTCAGTGCAATCACGAGCCTTATGTCCCATCTTACCACATCGGTAGCACTTCCCAGAATTCAGAAGACATTCCCCAGCATGCCTTTTGCCACATTTATCACAAACTGGAAACTTAGTTCTCTTACCATCAGACTTCTTTGAAGAATTCTTACCTTTCTCCTGCCACCTCGGTCTCTTCTTCTGCTGGTTGTTATAGAACACTTGGTCATCGGCAAACTCCATTTCCACCTTCTCAGCACATCGAACAAGCTTTTCATAACTTTTAAACTCTCGAGAAGCTAATGCCCTTCGATACTTTGGCTTTAATCCTGAGTAAAAACGATTGATTTTACTATCAAGGTCCCGGATAAAATTGGGAGCATACCTTGCCAATCGAGTGAACCTTTCTTCATAGGCAGCCACTGAGTCTTCCTCTTGCCTCAATTCCAAGAATTGCTTTTCCATCCTAAGTCGAACAGCCTTAGGAAAATACTTCTCAAGAAACATACCTTTGAAATCATCCCAGTCAAGAGCATCAATCTCATCGGCTTCCCTGATATTTTTAACCATAGACCACCACTGATCTGCTTCACCCTCCAAACGGTAAATAGCAAGACTAACCTTTTGATTGTCTGAACACCCCATGACATCAAAAATCTTCTCCAGTGCTTTAATCCACCCTTCAGCTTGCACAGGGTCAGATGATCCTCTGAATGATGGTGGATGTTGCCTCATGAAATGTTCCACCACTGACATGTTCCTCTGCGGCTGATCTGGCTGATCTCGTGCATGGATACCACCACCATTTATCGCCTGAGTCAACTGCGCCATTACTGCAACAAACTGTTCAGTTCCAATTCCGACCATTTCTGGATGCTGATTCGGAAGGTTATTTCCTTCTGTATGCCTTCCTAGCACTGCTTCCCTGTTTCCTCTGCGGAAAACCATTCTGAACAAACATGTCTTAGATGAAGCAACATGGTAATCTTTAAATGCTATATCATTTCGAAAAAGAAAAAAAAAATATTTTTGGATAATCATTTAATAGAATTCTAACTCCTAAAGTTATCTAAACCGACCTTTGATACCAACTATAAGGCCCCAGCCTTAAACCTTACTTAATCTTGAGTTATTACAAGATTACACGTTGAGGATCTTTTCGGGTTTAGAGTTTTAGAGAATTAGATCATAAAACTTGCATTACATTCCACATATAAACAAAGAGGTTACATAAAGATAGTATTCTTCATTCCCATCAATGGAAACACATTTAAAATAAAACATGGATTATTTCTTGACACATCCTTGACTCTATCATCTTATCATGTACCTTTCCCTTGACCTGTGAAAAACATTTCAAAAACTTGGGATGAGCGTAAAAACTCAGTATGGGTTATAAAAACATGGAAAGGAAACATGAGTTCATATATACATAAGAATGAAATCATACTTTACCCATAAAACATAGGCACTTTAACATACCTCATAAAAACATGAATAAATCATATAAATCATAATACGTAAAGGTAACTTGAGGCATTCATAACATTCTTACGTAGGGGGTAACCCTCTTGGTTACGTTTGGAATACCCATCACAGTATATTCCCTAAAATCTCTTCGGAGAAACCTTAACGTTTCACTCCTTCGCGTTACCCAATGCATTGGAGAGCTATAACGGGCTCACCCGCCCTTAGTTTATCACGGAACCACCCGTCTTCATAATAATGCCCAAGAACCATAACATAATCATATCACATAAAACATGCATAAAGGAAACATAACATTTCCACATTTCAATCACGAGATATCAATACAACACATTGATATAATAAAAACATTATGAAAACCATTTTCAATACCAAAGTAAAACATGGTATTTATTTTTCTTTTAAAAAAAAAGGTATGGCTTGTAGAGGAAGCCAAAACTCAAATAACGGTTACGACGGCGGAGAAGTCGTTGTCGCCGCATACGTACGACAAAAACATTCCCTTTTGTCGTTTAGTAAACGCTTCGTATAAAAAAGATTCCTTTTGAGTAAACGTAAAAGTCAAAGGGGTTTATACACCGTATAAAAGAAAGTTGTGTATAAAATAAAATATGCCTCAACGAAAGGAGATTGAGACGAAGTCCCATACCTCGTATCCGACTTGACCCGACCGTTCTTTAAACTCCTGAATAATAAACTTGAGTTAATCTCTACTTGCTTATGAATCTTTTTCAAGTTCATTATTCCTTTTATACCATGTTATGAACATCATGTAATCATTTAAGTTAATAATGTTCATTTTGTCGGTATTTGGTTCTTAAGTCAAAAATTGACTTCTTATACTTACAAGTTGTTAATTTGGTCAAAGGTTCATTATATCCAGAATGGTATTCATTATGTAGATATCATATATGTCATATATATCCAGTACATACATTCATTTATAATATTACATCACATTTAGAGGTAAGAAATGAAATGCATCGTTCATGGAGACGGTAAGCCGTACGTACGCATGAACGCTACTTCCATTTCTATTTCATATTTTCTGGAATGGAATCATAATGATATAAAAGTATATTATAATTCCAGTATAACAACATATATAATATCATTAACTTTATCCTTTACACATCCCACATATGGTATTAACGAATCAAATCACTTTTAGGGGGCGGTAGTCCGCACTTCCTAAAATGAAGATATCGTGTTTTACCCATAATGGAAACCATAAAGGTATGCCCAAAATGGAAAAAAACAGAAGCTTAAGGAAAACATAAACATATAATATATCATATATAAAAATAGTGACATCATAATGGCCACCTTTGAAGGTGTTAAATGAGTATTGAACAATCATCGTTTCGGGAGGCAGAATTTCGCCATCCACAGAAACCGTATGTTCTTTAACCATTTGATGTAGTTGTGTGAGAGTGTAGCTCAAATATATCTTATAACAACATCCTAGTATATTGAAGATACTGGTGTTGTTACAAAATAAGTAAATAAAAAGAGTTTAGGGGGTCGGAGAAGCAAAATAAAACAAATGAACATGAGAGAATGAAATACCTTAACAAGTGTAACTTCTTTTGGTTTGAGCCTAAAGGCTTCCTTTGAAAGGATTCTGCCCAAAGGGAATCCTCTAGGATGAGGAGAGGGATGTGGAGAGAGCAAATGGGAAGGGGTTGGCCGAGCCAATGGCTTGAAGAGTGTGTGAAATGAGGTAGAGGTGGGGGGCCTTTTATAAGGGGAGAGGAGGGGCACTTTTGGAAAGTAAAGAAACATTACATTATTTGAAAATGTGTTTCGGTTTTAAAAGGTCCCACATTGATGGAATTCGTGGATAAGGTGATAAGGCATCGAAATCCATTCATCCAATTGGTTTTGGACATGTGTAGTTCATAGATTTTATTTTATCTTTCCATTTTATTTAAATCGTCAAATAATGATGTCATCGCTGCATCATTATTATGTCATAAATAATTAAATTTTTTTAATGTCTAAAAATTATAAACAAATTACTATGATGTAGGAAATCTTTTTAGCTTTCCATTGAATATTTATAATCAAAATTTGGACTTGTATAACCCCACTTAAAAATTGTTTTCGCAAAACATATTATGTTTGTGTCATTTTCACTTTAACATTTAATAAAAAGTAATTTATGTTATTTCCCAACAAAAGTGGATACATGGGGTCCCCAAGTTAGGCCATGACTTGTCTTGGTCGGCCATGACACAACCAATGAGGTTGGGACATGTGTCTAGGTCATTTTATATTATTAAAGCATTATTTATACATTAAACTACCCTAATTACCACTAATCGCGATTAAGAACTTAATAAGTTACTATTCACCAAAAAATTATTTTAATCTCATTGAACCACATTTTACTTCTTAATGACAACCATGTATGTCGGATTTTCAAAATTCAATACACATTAGTGGTAAACTTTAATTTAACTGAAAAAAACAGTTTGCTTGATTACCACTTAGTGGTTTCACTATTCATCAAAATTGAAGTTTTTCAGAAAATTACCAAAAATTCACTCTAAGCTATATTTGATATTACGAATTCAAAAATGAAGTCTATTTTACAAAATTCAAATCATATAAGTCACATTAATTAATTTAATAATTAATTCCCGCTGCCAGAGCAAATAGCGTGTTTTTACAAAACAATAAGTATCAAAAGATTGACACCAGTTTAAGTCTAATTTCAAATCGAAATTGATTCCAATGACCACCATTGGATAAAATGGTAAAAATATATTCTAATTTCACTTCAAAACCAATTCAAAACATAATCTAATCATATAAATAAATTAGATTAAAAAGTAGTTTTGATGTAAAATGCAGTATTTTTCACTATTCATTTAAAAATGAACATTGTCGGAAAATTACCAAAAATTCACACAAGGTAAATTTTGATGTCCCAATCATAAAGGATAATTTTATTTTGACAAACATAGTTTCTAAAATTGTCAAAATATAGATTCAAAAATGGTTTTCCATCAAAAGGCACTAAAACAATCCTTTAAGAATATTAGTGTATTCCATGCATAAGATTGTATTTATTTTCATTTTAAGCCTCTAAAACACTATCTTTATCATTAATAGACATAGATAAAAATATCTATTATTCATTACTTACTTGGGATGTTACAATGAAGTTTCAAGGTTTTCTGAACTTCCTAAGTTTGAGAATTGAAAACTCAATAAAAAACTTCATAAGGAAAATTCTGGGAATACTATTCTTACTAAGGAAATATAAGATCTTTCTAAAGATAGTTATATGAAAAATTATGATTTTATAAGTATTTTAAAAAGTCTTGAGGAAGAAAATTCTGAGAAGAATAATCTTTCTAAAGATGTAGAAAATGTTTTTTCTAAGAAAGGTGTTTTCGAGCCTAGCTCTAGTTCCAAATCTAATGAATTTGAAGATAAAAACATGGTTATAAAACTCAAGTCCGAAATATTTTCCTTAAATAAGTGTTTGTCGAACTTTACCTTAGGTAAATTTTTTTTGATAAGATGTATTCACAAATACGACCATTATGAAACAAATCCAAATTTGGTTATACCCATGCAAAACCAAATTATAGTAACAACTACTTTGTTCCTCAAAGTTCCATATTTTGTACTAAGTGTCAATGTGGTGGTCACTGGGCAAAGAATTGTTCATTAAAAAAAACCCAATATTTAGGTTTTCATAAGGCTTATTTTTCTAAAAAGATGTGGGTACCCAAAATTTTGTTATCTGAAAATCTCGCATCCAAACAAGTTTGGATTCTGAAAGTCTAATTCTTTTCTTGTTTTCAGGAATATAAAGGATGTAACAAAAAAAATACATGGTACATGAATAGTGGATGTTCCCGACATATGACTGGTAACAAAATATATTTTGAAAAGATTTTCAAGAAAAATGAGATATCATTCTTCAGTTTATCAGAACGCAAGATCAACTTGCTGATATTTTCAAAAAATATTTACCTTTTGATAGATTTGAATAAATTAAATAGAATTTAGGAATGATAACCGTAATGTAATTCTCCTTAATTAACTTCTTGTTGAAACAATCTCCTTATAGTAATAAACTCTTTTTCATAGGGGGAATACATTTATTTGTTACCTTCTTTTAAAATTTTCATACTGCAACTTTCGTAATGAAATTTTTGTACTGGAACTTTCGTAATGAAATTTTCATATTGGAACTTTCTTAATGAAATTTGTGTACTGGAACTTTCGTAATGAAATTTTCATACTGAAACATCCGTAATGAAATTTTTGTACTGGAAAGTTCGTAATGAAATTTTCGTACTTGAACTTTTGTAATGAAATTTTCATACTGAGAATTTTAGTATTGAAATTTTTGTAATGAGAATTTTCGTAATGAAATTTTTGTACTGAGTACTTTTTTCGTAATGATATTTTTTGTACTCATGTTTTTTGTTCTGAGTTTTTTGTAGAAGGATTTTCGTAGTCATGTTTTCTTCAAAAAGAATATCACCTATTACGAACAATCATTCTAGCCAATCTGAAAGGTATGATTTCCTTACGTAAGTCTTTGTAATCATATTTTACATAATGGTATTTTCTTATGTGTTTTTAAAAATTTTCGGATTCTATTTTTCTTAAATCCGAATGTTTTTCTTAAAACCTCAAAAGATCATAGTCAAGTTTTCCATGCGGATTGTTTCTCAACCGTCAGATTAAATCTCAATGTTTCTCAACTGTTCGATCAACCATAGAAGTTGAACCATTTCCTCAACGCCTATATAAAGGGGACCCTTGAGGGTTGTCACACATCAGATATCTTTCTTTTTCGACTCGATGCTCTTTCATCCAAACATAAGGCCTCTCCAGTCTTTCCCAAGTCCGTTCCGATTTCATCAGAAGCATTCAGTTCCGAATGTCTGTAGAAGCCACATCTCAATATATGTCAACTGGGAAGCCCATTTCTAAGTGGTTAATTTATAGGTAGAGGATGGTTCATCCATATTTTTACAATTATGATTCTATTATATCTAATATTATCATGCTCAATGGCTGGGAGGATGTATACTTATCCAAGCCAGCAAATCCGGATCCGGTTTATTCAGATTTTCTTCTAGAGTTTTATGAGTCTCCTTCCTTCCTTGAGGAAGATGGCAGAGAGATGTTTTGTTTCATGTCTTATTGGAAGAATTAAAAATTATCTTACACCAAGGCTACAAGCTTGGTGGGTCTATCATATGAAGGGGAAGCGGAATTTTTCTCACACAAGCTGCCAGATGAGCAAGGAAGTTTCAATAAAGTCAAAGCTAAGGAATTCCTTGGACTTATGGATGTTATGACTGCTAAGATTGATCATCTATCTCTGAATAATCAGATTCTATAGCCGTGGGTACAAGTATTTTTCATACCAAGAAGGGGTGATAATGATAACCTCAAGAAAAGTGACATTTATATCTTAGATTTTTTGGTAAATCTTAGGAAGATAAATTCAATGAGTAATGTTTTGATTATAGTTAAGAATATTAAAGAACGGAATATGAAAGCTCGGATTATAATGTATATGGACTTGTTTTCAAAGCTTATTATCAGGTGTCTTGATTCGTTTAAAGTTACTTTCACTTCCAAACCAATAATTTGCAAGGTAATGCTGGTTAGTGATGATATCTTTAAGAGGGTGAAGATGGGTTTTTCTGTCGAATCCAGAGAATTCTATTCTTTACCAGAGGAAGAGGCTGAGGCATCACATAAGGATCAACAAACCCCAGAACCATCAATGAAATATGGAATGAAAAGGAAATTGATGTAAGTGAAATTGCGGAGAAAACCCCCAATTCTAAGCAAACTCAATCCGCACCTCCTAAACCCATGAAACAAAAGGCTTATCCAGATGAGGTGGTTGCCAAGTGGAGGCAAGATAAATGAAAAAGGAAATATGGGGAGCCACAATTCGTATTGGACCATGCTGAGGCTAAGGCCTTGAAGGAGAAAGCGGCTGATGAATTAGAAAATCAAGAAAAAGAGAAGAAGTTGAAAAAGAAGATATCAGAGACAAAGATTGATCAATCTCTTCTGAAGGCCATTGAGATAGCATCTGAAAATTTACCAATTCCAAAATCCTTTTTAGTTGAAGTTTTTTCTTAAAACTCCGGGTGGGAAGAATTTAGAAAATTCTAAAAAGAAGAAAGCTGAGAAGGAATTGATGCTGAGAGTTCAGCAAGTTGTGGAAGAAATTCAACAAGAAGAGAGAATTGGTGGCTCTGGTGATGTATTAAAACAAGTTGAAGCCTATCATGAGAAGGATAGTGCTTCTGAGAAATTTTCACTCCGGACTTCCCAAGCTGGATCTTCAAAAATTGTTACACCTAGAGTTGATGAGAATGGTGAAGAGGAAGTGAAAAAGCCGTTTGAGGAAGAAAGTCAAAATCATAACTTTATACAGCCAGAGGATGTTGAAGGTGGACCAGAGAAGGAAACATTTGATGAAGATGACAGTGTTCAACTTTCAGAAAGTGAGCAAGAATCTCCTGATCAATAGACCATTCATAAAGTTGATAAAGGCAAGAAAGTGGTTGTTGACACTCCAAAAAAAGATATTATAAGAATGAAAGGAGCTGTAGGATCATCCAAAAGGAAGTTGATACAGTTAGAGGAAGAACTATCTCCAACCATAATTTCAGATTCGGAGTCATCTTTCTTTGGACATGACTTTGTTGAACAGTCCATAAAGAAACTGGTGGACTTCATTCGGAATTTTCCAGCAACAGAATCCAGATGCCAGATTCTTTAGCATAGGATAAATCAAAAACCGGACTCTGTATCCATGGTGATGGATAGGTGTGCTAAGCTTGAGTCTGATTATAAAAACATTCTTATAAATTATGATGCTCATAGATTTTCTTTCAAGAAGATAACCAAGTGGTCTAAGAAATTTTTTCAAGATATGAGTGTGCTTGATCAATTCCAAGTAGATGTTAAAGATGATTTTGATTCCAAAGAATCAAAAATCAAGGATCTTACAAATTCGTTTGAGAAAAGTTAACTCTTGAGAAGGATGTTCATATGGAAGAGGTCAATGATCTGAATGGGAAGATAAGTTCTCTTGTCCAAAACTACAGAGAAGAAAAGCATCTTCAGACTCAGGTGGTAGAAAATGTTGTAAAAAAAGATGAGGCTCTTAAATCTCAGGTAGTGGAAATGGAGGATCAAGATGCAAGAATCACTGCTTTAGAGAAGCAAGTGGTGGAGGACCACAGAGAAATGAAGAAGCTGAAGACAATTGTCAAAATTCTTATGCCGAAGGAAAAAGAAACAAAATAGACCACTCCGATCTTTTGTTGTACTGTTTTCCTTGTACTAGTTCTTTCCAATAGCAATGAAATTTTTGGTTACTTGTATTTTGGTTGGTTTCATGTACTAATATTTCAGGTACTTTATTATCTTTCCCATTCACTCAATTCTTTTTGAAAATCACAAAGGGGGAGATGGAAAAAGAGTTACTCAAAAGGGGTAGATTGAAGAATCTAAAAGGGAGAAGAAAAATTTCTAAGTAAAGAAGAACTATCCTTATGTAAGGGGGAGCTTATCGAAGGGGGAGTTTCTCATTACGATGTTTTTCATTCTTATGATAATGAAAATACCATTCCGGAAATCTAGAATATGATCCTTAGAGTTCCAAAGCCTAAGGTGGAGTTAGTCTTATTCACTATCATTCATAAAGGGAGATAAGATTTAATTTGAAAGTCTAGAAATTTATTCTAACCTCTTATATTATTTTTCGTAAGGTTGTTTGTGCTTTTCAAAAAGTGGGAGATTGTTGAAGAAATAAGGTTTTCCTTATGAATTTTCCATTCCTTATTGTTTTGAAAATCACAAACACCTTATCTTTAAGAAAATATGTTTTCCCCTATTTTACTTCTATAAGGAAAATTTCCTTCCTTTAAAAATTTTTCCTCTTTCTAGTTTTACATTGTTCATATCAATATTTTTCTTAAGTATAAAAATCATATTCATATGTATATTCTCAGAATCGTATAATACTTAGATATAAAGAATTATGTTTTTGGATCTGAATTCTCATTCCAAATTCTCTAATGAATTCTCATTACAAATTTTGATGACAAATTCTCATTACAAATTTTGGGATAATTCTCATTAGGAATTCTAATTAAAAATTCTCATTAATAATTCTGATGACGAATTCTCATTACTAATTCTGATGAAGAATTCTCATTACGAATTCTGATGATGAATTCTCATTATGAATTCTGGTAACGAATTCTTATTACGAATTTTGATGAAGAATTCTCATTACAAATTTTGATGACTAATTCTCATTAAGAATTCTGATGACGAATTCTGATTATGAATACCAGTGCAGAATTCTCATTACGAATTCTGTGATTAATTCTCATTATGAATTCTCTGACGAATTCTCATTACGAATACTAGTGTAGAATTCTCATTACGAATTCTGGTTGTGAATTCTGATTACGAATTATTGATATGAACTTTTATGAAATTTGACTCTGAATTCTTTTGATAAAGAGAATCCGAATATCCTTGTAATATAGACTCCAAATATAATTTTTGGTTAGACTTCAAAATTTTTATTTACACTCCGATTTGTTAAGATTGTTATAAAACGATGTCATGCTTTCAGTTACACTTGTTTATTTATAAAACGATGTCATCCATTCTGTTTTTAACTAACCATTGGTTGAGTGACACGTATACATGTCCCTATGAAATTTAAAGAAAATATGACTATTGGAGGAGGGAGCCGACTGTTGCTACCGAGCCTATAAATATGATCTCATTTGAATGATATCAATATGAAGTTGATCACTCTAGAGACCAAACGCTGTTAAGGTGATTTCTAGAGAGAAAATCTTTTCATGCCTTGTGCTTACTAAACTGCTCTTTCAGATTGCTTCGTGTAACTCCGAATGTTGGTGATTACATTTGAGGGCTTCTGAGGATAGGAAGACAGTGGTGCCGACTACCATGAAGTTTGAGGGCTTCTTTGTTGTGGAAAATAGAGGTTGCAACTACCTTTACGTTAAGGGTTTGCGGGGATAGAAAGACAGAGAATCCGATCTTCGTATCGAGGGCTTACATGAGTGTGGGTAAGACAGACATTTTTGGTAGTATAAATCAAGGGAACATTATCCAAGGTTGTTGCATACCCTTCTCTTTGGGTTAAGTGATTTATATCTTGTTACTTGTTTTTGTTACAAGTTTTTCCGCTGTATTTTTTTATTGGAATGAAAGTATAAACTTATTATATTTCCATACACTTGTACTCTGATTCAGTTAGATTCTATACGCTTTAAGGTATAATCTCATTTTTTAAACTTTGTTTAAGTTTCATTTTCTGGATCCATATTTCCAGACCCATTTTTTAATCACTTTCCAGATTTAAGAAAGTGTATAGAACTAGAAGTTTTTAACTTCATACTCTGTCTCAATCATTCAATTGGTGTTAGAGGTGCTGTCAATTTACTTAGTTTAACTTTGTTAAACTTAGATCTTTTCTTGTTAAAGGCAGTTTTTAAAGTGTACAATTCACTCCCCTCTTGTATATTGAGTATCTACATCATTATTTCGATCCTACAGGTTGTTCCTTGATGAATTTCCACTTCAACTCTTACTCCATCAAATAATGATGACTTTCTTTATCTTGAAGCACTAATGTATCAAAAGATCCTTTAAATAGATGATAATAAATTACATCTATATTTAATGATCATCACAATAAAATGGTTAGAAATTGTTATGAAATATACATAAATCATCATATGATGATGTAATACATTAATATATAAATCCTAGACCTATTTCAACTTACACTATTTTATAAATTTTTTCCCTTATGAACCTTCCAAAATAATAATATCAAAAAATTTAGAAAGGAGGACATTAAATTTCGAATATTAACATATCATTAATCCCCCCTAAATATAAAGTAGATGTCAATTACCACATACAAAACATGTGAATACCTTTTATCGCGTATTCTCTTGAAAAATAATAATTACTTGAATAACAATAATTTTTTTTTCTAAACCAACATGATTCCACATCCCTTACATAAAACATAGATTATTGTACATATCCCTTAATCCAAAATGTTACAAATAGAACAAATGATATCATAAACCACTTTGTATACAAATAATTAATCATTATCAAGGTAATAAGTACTATCTAATTTACTTATTGATATCCAACATATCTTTATTCCAATATCATCATGAAAACATATGTAACCTACTAATGGTTATCATATTTTAATAAAAATATCACATGGATATTATATCATTTTTCTAGTCCATCGGTACCATTTTACATATTTTTGAAAATCCTTAAACAAAAACATATATTAAACAATCATTATATTTTTAATAATTTTTATAACATGATCCTTGAATTAAAATACATTAATACATCAATCATCCCACTTACTTATGACAATAATAATTATCCTTAATCAACTTACTCCATAATACATCTTTCCATTAATATTTCCTTTGTTGTCTCTTCATCATCAGAATTGTAACCATTACTCAAACCACCTAACCAATTAACATCAAAAGCTTCCCCTATAGGACAATGATTTTCATATTTTTCATACCATCAAAATTTAAAATAGTCATCCATTGATACTAATTTAGGGTGTAATATATACCCACACATTGATTTAATTTAATTATACATTTTTCCTCAATAATGAATTTCCTTCTATACTTCTTTTACACAGGAAAAAAATATTCATATTCCTAAAATACTTTCCCTTGGGTGCTTCATTCCAAATCAACATATAGGAAACCAAAAAATCTTTTCTCCATGGTCTCCACAACCCAAACTCCCAATGAACTCTAACCTTATCTTCATTGCTGATTCTATGATTTGGTTAAGGTAAACATTGTTAATTATGTTTCTTGATAGATGATTAGGTATAATCATTTCATTCGTTATATAAATCATCATCCCATTTTTAATCAAATCAAGAAAATTTATTTCACATTCAATGTTTACCTAATTACATCAAATTATTTCCTTTGACATTATCCAAAGTGTATATTTTTTGAAATTATAATCATAATTGAAAACCAACTATTTTGAAAAATAATTTATAAGATGTCTAAATAAAGACACCATATTTCTAAAATAAGGAACCTTTTTGATTACCCTAGACCATCCATGGTCATAATCCATTTAAATCCTTCATGAGGGTTCATAGAGAGTTTGAAAATTTTCAAATCATATCCCTTAGGAGTGTCAAACTAGGTGTGTAGTGAGGCCCTTTGTTACACACCAGGTGATGATCGAGTCCAATTCAATGAAACATTTTTAGAGTTTTTACACTTATGAAACTTTATTCTAGAGTCACATCCACTTGTATTATGTATACATGGATTTAATTTCTTGGAAAACAATCAATCTATCCATTATGTAAATTCTTGGGCATTTCCCAAACACTTTCACTCATCCTTAGAAACATCCTTAGAGACGTACCTAGAAATATCCTTATAAATATCTATATGGTTCTTAATAATGTTTTCACATCATGGTTTCCAATGAGTTACTAAACCTTTCCTCAAATACAAACAATAGTGACATAAAATTTTAATATATATAAATATATATTAAATCATTATAGATTAATATTAAATACATTACACAAACACATGCCTAAGGATCATAATAGTTTAGTGAATTTGAATACTTGGAAGACATTGTTCGTAAGTCATGAAATATCATAAATGTCTCACATAAAGATCACCCCATTAAGTACTCTTAACAAACATACCCAACTTAAAACATTTCTTCTTGACATAGGGAAAGGATACCTAAGAAAGGGTGAGATCAAATTAAGATTAAGGGTAAAAAATGGATATATATAATATTAATTAAAATATAAGGGTATGAAAACATGAGCATAAGGTCAAAAAACCATAACCTAAATATCATATATCATAATATTGAGTCATGAAATAATGATTTTCAGTTCATAATATTTGAATCATAAGGGAACCAAAGAACATGAGCCATGAGAGAATAACATTTGAATACGACTTATTTTTTTTCATACACATAAGATTAGAAAATCTTATATCAAAGCTACCCACTAAGAAATACATAACATGTTAGGATTTGGGTAACCAACTATATATTGACTTCGGGGGTGGGATAACGACACATGTAGTTTATGTTTGGGCTAGGATTTACCACCCATGCCACCTTCCATTCAAGATTGGGCTAACCACTCATGTACCCACCTGTTTAGGATTAGGATAAGAACCTATGTAACCCCTAATATTTTAGGCCATATATCATTACTCAATGAATTGTAAAGAGATATATGTCCCACCCTTCACATAATTAAAATAAAATGTACGTGTTCTATGAGATCATAATACATTCCTCATATCATAACCCATGAAATAGAAATGGGTTTCATAAAACATTCATCATATCCTAACCATTAGAAAAAAAATACATGTTTCATAATAATTTAACCATTTAATTATAGAATATCCCATGAATAAATAAGTGGGTTTAATAATTATTTTATAATGATATAGCATTTATAAGAGAAATAGGTTTCATAAAAATAATACCATTATAAACCTTTTTGAGAAAAAATAATAATGGTATCCTTACATCATATCCCAAATAAATCATAAGTAACCTCAATGGATGTCATCTTAGATGGAGAATTATTTTTAAAGAAAAATCACTTGGAGCATTTCTTGAGGAAAATAAATATTTTATGATAATAAATTTGGAAAACTATAAACATGTTATAAATCATTTTTTTTGAAATCAATCTCGTTAAATTATAAATGAAGCCTTCAAATCATTTAAATAATTTCTTTAGGATTGTTACATTTACTCTATGAAAACCACATTTTAAATCATAAAACATTTAGAAAATACTTATTTTGAAAATATCCTTGAAAACATATAAATGATAGTTAAAAAAGTTATTATTCATGATGATGGAAAGTTTCATTCATATCATACATGTCAAAACAAAAATTCCCTTCACATCTTCAAAAAATTCCAAATGAGTAATGTTTTTAAAGATACATTAAGATTCCTTTCAAAATATTTTTTTGTAAAAATTAAAATAGTGGTAAAAATGATTTTTAATGTTCATAGGATAATAATAAAAAAATTGAAAACATTTTTAGAAAAAAAAAATTGGGAATAAAACCAATTTTTTCCAGAAAATGAAATTATGTCCTATTTCCATAAAAACATTTTTACAATTATTATAAGCACAAATAATAGTGAAAAAAAGGTATTATTACTTTAAAATATCATGAATAACAAAGGGAAAAGAAAATTCATGACATTATTGATAGATGGATTATAATATTTTCTAAATCTATTATATGGAAATATTTACACATATCATACCATATTTAATTTTTTATGACCATTTATTAACCGTTTGATAATAATTCCATGTTAAAGTTAGGTTTTAGGTAATAGCTGTTTTATTATTCATATATGTTTTGATTGGTAATTTTTTACCTATTACATTGATCACAGTTCCATAATGTCAATAATGTTTACCAAGATTAAAATATCATATATATTTAGTATCTGTGTATTTATAGTCAACCATAAAAGTTTGTGGTAAAAAATGAAATACATTGTTCATTGAGATGATAGATCATATATACACATGAGTATTGTTTCAATTTTCCTCTCATATTTAATGATGGAAATGAGAAAGATATATTATAATTTTTGATTCATTTTTATTCATTTTATTTAAAATATATTTTTTAAAACCATCCTTAGTTCCTTCCAATTATAGCATAAATGAATCACATCGCTTTGCGCAGTGGTAGTCTGTAGTACACATGAGTGACATTATTGGATTCAAAAAAATTAGAACGAATAAATTTATGTGTGATATAGTGATTATATAAGAATAATAATATCATAAATATATATATATATAATTATGTCCATAATGGAGAGGTTGTAATGGAAATAATTTTGACATCGGTTCGTGATGCAGTGATCCACCATACACATGAACGATGATTTCGTAACACGTTTTATGGGGGTGGAGAAGGTTTTATGTCATTACCTTAACTTAACAAAATTTTATAATATATAATATATTTTGTTTAATATATAAGTAAGATATAATAATAATTTGTGAAGGGGGAGGATGAAATAAAACAAAAGTACTCGTTGATGAATGTGACCTCTTCTTCATGTATCCTCTTTAAGTTATTATAAAAATAAACTCAATATTGGTTTTATATTCAAACTAAATATTATTGGATGATATGAGGTAGTTTGAAAAGTTATTTGGTTAGGTATTTTCCTAAAAAAAATTTTACGGTGTGAAGATGGGAGAAGAATGGGTGGTCTTTTATAGGCTAGGTGATTGTCACACTTGTAATTTTTTGAAAGAAAGAATTCTAACCATGTTTGTATCATATCACAAGGATCAAATAATTGTCCATTCTTGATACTATAATACATAAGGGTGATATATTTCTAGATAATTATTTTTGGAAACGTGTATGGTTATTTTTAACACTATGATTCATAGTTTAACCTCTCCCACTGGTAAATCCATTTTAATCATAACTACGGTAAAAATGTATTGTTTTTAATATTAAATTTTTTCAAAAATCAATTTTACATTAATATATAATATAAATTATTCTGATTAAAAACCTGATATTCATTTTTCCAAATTCAATTCACATAAGTGGAAAAATTTTATTTAAAACTAATCTCATAAAGGTGATGAGAAATCGAGTTTTCAAAGAGAAAATCTTAAAACGTTTAAAATTTTTTATATTCAATTTCAATATGAAAATTATTCCAATCAAATAAATTTAATTAATAGATATATAATTTAAATATTTAAAATTTAGTACCAATTTGAAATATAATTTATCATTATAAATAATTTATTCAAAAAGACTATTTTCAATGAAAAAATCAGTATTTTCATTATATAACAAAAAAATAATGTTTTTTCAGAATATTATATAAATTTTACCCAAATAAAATTTAAAATTATTATTTTAAAAAGTAATTTTCTAAAAAATTCAAAGATTAAATTTCAATCCAAACCCATAGGTGTGATATACTGTGGGTTTTTGAGAACTATATTTTTCAAGCACAATATGATTTTATATTTACTATATGTCTAATAATAATCATTGAATGAATCTCAATTAAAAATTATTTATATATAATATCTACAATATGATTTTATATTTATTATATGTCTAATAATGATAATTTTTATAGGTATATTATCATTAAAAAATATCCCCATAATGTATGTATAACATCAAATAATGTTATCTTAAATGGAAATTGTTTTTGAGTGATCATTTGAAAATTATTCTTGAGGAAAATATCTTTTCTTCATTGAAATTTTTTTATTTTATTAAAATGCCACACAATTTTAAAATAAAATTTTTTATTTGAATATAAACATAAAATATTGTAAGAGAATATTCTAGGTATTAAGGAATGATGAAAGTGGGAAAATAAATTAATAACTTTTAAGTTAAAGAAAACAACCCTCTCATACTTTTTCAGAAAAAATCTGAAAGAACCTCATTTGAAAAATGTCAAAAAGATTCCATTAAAATAGTTTAGTAAAAAATCACACATGGGTGAAAATGATTTTAAAAATTGTAGACAAATAGTAAAAAAACATTACGAATATATATTTACAAAATATGGACATGGGAGAAAACTATTCCCTAGTAAACTTTTATATAAAAACAATCTCGGATAATAATGTTATCGTAAAATTATCCCTTACCATAGGTCTGATTTCATTCATATGAATAGTAAGTTCTTTTATAATGGTTTAATTAATGATAATAATTTAAAACAATACCATATTAATTTTTATTATATCATATGTTATCTTCTTATATCTTATCACCCGTTAAATAATATTTTATTATTACCCTTATTTTGGTTATTAACTACTTCATTTTCATATGCATGTTTATCATATAAGTCCCAATTAGTAGGCATAGGATATAGATACATCATTTATAGAATTATATTATGGTAATACATATCATATGTATTCATTATATACATCTATATAGTCATTAATTAATGGTGAACATGGAAAATGAATCGCACAATGTCTAAGAGATGGTAGTTCATACATACGCATGAGCGATGGTATCATTCCCTTAATGGTTAAATGGTAATGAAGAAGATGGTATATAAATTAAATTTCCAGAATAATTATAATTTTATAATTATCATATATATATATAATTTCCATTATAATATTCATACAAATGAAGTGGGGATGAAAAATAGATTACACCATGGCATGGAGATGATAAGCCACACGTACGTACACACGATGCCTTTGTATTTTGTAGGATGGATAAAAGGGGGAATATATTTATCACTTAATGATAATAAAATCTTCTAATATAAATTATACTATATTTATTACTTTATAATGGAAACAGAACATGAATAAGATGTATAAGAAGAAAAAATCACGAAAGAGCTGGTAAAAACAATTACCTCTTACTTGGTGAACTTCAATTACATATCCTCTTTGGGACACTAACGTTTGTCATTAAAGAATACCAGAACCCCTATAATGTTTCTATGTAAGTTTAGAGGATAATTTTAGGGGTATTATTGATATTGACATCTTAATCTGATGTTAATAAGCGAGTGAGGAGGTGCCCATTTATAATTGAGGTAAGAGGCACTTTTAGAATTTCAAAAAATACTAATTTATAATAATGTCAATAAAATACCTCCAAAAGGACACATATTTTAATATAAGATGATATATTATTTTAATCATAAAAAGTAATGTATTTTAGACATGTTTTGTTATTATTTAAAATGCTATCATTTTGATCAACCCTTAATAAATCTATTTTATGCTTAATTAATGTATCAAATATTTCAATACTAAAAGGTAGTAATTTTTACTTATGTGATATAAATTAAATCATAAATAATCAATTCATAACATTTTAGACCATATTAATATTTTTTTGGTTCTTTAAATTTTTTATGATATTTAACAAATTTAATAAAATATTATTTTTATAAAATATTATTTTTGTCAATAATGAAATTATTCATCACGTGGAATTTTAAAATATCAATATAACAAGTTAAATTAGAACCGAATATTTTATTATATACCCAAAAGGTCAAGTTCATATATAAAATTAATTGATAAAATCAATTATTTCAAATTATATTTATTTTTATATTTTCGATAACATTTATTTGACATTTCCAATAATAAAATAATTATTACATCAAAGTTGTATAATAATTTAATATACTTATTTTTCAATAAATACTAAAAATAAAATATTATTATTAATATAATTTCTCTATATTTCAGAATAATATTTATAGCCAAATATATCTTTTTTTACCCTTTATTAAAAATTATATAGTTTTTTAAAAATGAATGTGTCATCATTGAATTTTTATTATGTAATATATTATGAATTTCATAATATCATCATCATCTCTTAAAAATTGAAAAATAAAATTATATCATGATCCGATGTTTATTAAGTTAAAAATTTATATTTATATTTATCCATAACTTACCATTGTCCTTAGGTGCACACATAAGGGATATTTAGGACAATGAATGTGGCATTTTGTTACTTTTTTTATTTAAATATTTTATTAGTCCTTTTATGGAAACGTTTTAATTATGAAACTTTATTTTGATCCTTATGTGCTAAGGGTATAATTATAATCATCAGATAAAATTCAATCATTTATTAGTGTCATTTTATAGTCTCTATAATTCTATTTTCAACCTAAATCACCTAATTTACCCTTCAGAGTGGTAACAAAATTTATCGTGGTTACTATTCATATTAGCTAGATATTAAATTGACATATTAACTAACTTTGGAAATTATTACCCTAAATCCTTTTATTTATTTTTTAAATATTAAAAACATAGATATTTCATAATTAAATTTAAATTAAAACCAGTAAAACACAATTGAAAATATTTTTTCTGAAAAATTCCCTTTGGAAACATAAAATCTTTTAATAAAAAAATTCCAGCATAAAATACTTTTCAAAAACCATAATTGGATTATTTTATATCCAAATAAGCTAATTTAATTAAAAACTAATACAAATCATAATTTTAATTAATAATGACTTTAAATAAAAATAAAATTTTCTATAAAAATTAATATTTTAACTATTCCATATATATATTCAAAAATTAAAAATAATAATTTTAATATATTTTTAACATGATTAATTAAAAAAGGAAAGGAATTTTGTCAAAAAAACTTTATAATTTTTTTAGAAATTAATATTCAGTCATAAAAATAAGACAAACTGAAATATTGAAGAAACGTATAAAATGATGTAACTAAAATTATTTGACAATTTTTTATGAACATACCAATACATTCATATTGAGTTTGACCTTTATTTTTAATTAATAAATTATTTATTCATTTTTATTCCAAAAAATTTAATGGTGAGGTTATAACATTTATTTTATGCTAATAGAGTCTCACAATTCATTTTAACTGACGATTGTGTGCAACACAATCTATTGAAGAATTTAAATTATTTAAAGAGAAATATTTACTAAAAATATCTGGGTGATACATTATATCCATGTTAAAATGAATTTATCACTAGGAATTCATCAGTTGGATACAGATAGTTGGGGATACCTTGGCCTCATCACATCCTCATGTTAACACATAACATCCAAAAATTGGTGGTTCCACCATAAGACTTTAACCGAGGGAGTGGTCTTGTTTTATAGAATGTTCTCTCTATGATCTAGACTATACATCAGTCATTCATTATAAGGGAGATATTGTTCTTATAGTATGAATTCTACGTTTAGCACAAATATAGTATCAGGTATGTACTTTATCAAAATAGATACATGTAACACATCATGAATATCAGAGTGATTCGGTGGAAGCTCTAATCCATAGAGAACCTTCCCAACACAATCAAGAATCTCAAAAAGACTGATATATCATGTGTCTAGATTTCCATTCTTTCAAAATCTTATCACTCTATTCTAGAAAGATATTCATAGTAATACATTTTCACCCACTTCAAATAATAAGACTTTTTCCATTATCAATATATCTTTTTTGTCAATTGTGAGCTTCTAATTTGTGCAGTTGAATAGATCTAACCTTCTCCCATATCTCCTCAACTAGATCAGGTACCAATAGATTTATTTACTCAACATCATTCTATCATTTGATATCTCATCACTTCATATGAAATAGGGCTTCATAAGGATCCACCTGAATACTAGAGTGATATATATTGTTTTTAGAAAATTATTTCGGGGAAATGTGTTGATTTCAATCACAATTTAAATCCTTAGAGAAATATCTCAACATGTCTTCAAGATTTTTACTTTTCCTCTCAGACTGACCATGTGTATGAGGATGATAATTAGTGAAAAACATAACTCAATATCTAGATCTTGCTGAAGACTTCTCTAGATCATTCAGTTAAACCATGGGTCTTGATCGAATATAATGGAATGTGGTACTCCATGAGATATTACAACTTATTTGGTATATATTATGGCATACTGATAAATAGAGAAGTCTTATTTTATATAAATTAAGTGTATTGTCTTAATAAGGTGATCAATTATAGCCAATATAACATTATATCCTTTATATGTTTGTATATTTCTAATGAAAAAAATCCATAGTGATGTTTTCCCATTTACATTCTAGTATGGGTAATGGTTATTAAATCCCCTATGAATTTTTTCTCCTAGATTTAAATTTCATAAAAACCAAGAACTAAGAAACACATTCTTCAATAACTCTTTTCATTCCATCCCATAGGAAATACTATTTCAGGTCCCTATACATCCTTGTTCTTCTAGGATTAATAGACAATGATGAACTATGAGACACATGAAATAGATATTTATTTAATTATGGTAAGGGAGGGATAAAATGATGGTTACATAACCTTATTATTTCATCAAAAGCATGGTTTAACTTAGGAACATTTCTTACCTTATTTTATATCTCCACATCTTCCTTATACGCCTCCTTAATCTTTACATGTATAGATCGTTGAAAATTAATTTGAGGAAGATAATATTTGTCCACTACAATTAATATTTTTATATCCATACTTTAAAAATCCATAAATATAGGATCTTTTTTTATGATCATCATAAATATGCTATCATGTTCCTTTTGACTCAAAGCATCCACCACCTTGTTTAATTTCCCATGGTGGTAAAGTATTAAGCATTCATAATCATTAATCAACTCCAAACACATTCTTTGGTGCATATTCATATCCTTTTGAGTGAGAATATTTTTTAAACTGTTATGATTAGTATATATATCACACCTTTCTACAATAAGATGATACCTCTATATCTTTAAATAAAATATTGTTTAAACTAATCGGGTTATTTGTCTCATTGATTTTTAATTTTCACGTGGCACATTCCATCACCGTGTCATTTTCATGAGACCACATCCTAGTCCCTTATTGGATTCATCACTATAGATCACAAACCTTTCTATAATTTAGGGTAGTGTAAGAATAGGTGCTCTAAGTAACCGTCTTTTCGTCTCCTTGAAATTCTATTCATATTACTCTTTCCATATGAACTTAACACACAATCAAGTAATCCTGATTAGTATATTAGATAATAGTGGAAAATATTTCAAAAAACATCAATAATACCATTCCAATCCGAGAAAAAATTAGATATTTGTTACAATTATTGGTCCCTGATAACATTAAATAACTTATATCTTTTCCAGATTCAAAAATATCTCCTCTCAAGAGATTATATGACCCAAAAATGAAACTTTCTAATGAAAAAATTTAAAATTGTTAAATTTCCAATAATGATTCTCTTTTATCATGATCTTAAGTACAATCCTAATGTGAGCTTCATGTTATTCCATATAATTTGAATGGACAACAATATCATCAATAAATAATACCAACAACCAATCCAGATAGTCTCTAAAGACTATATTAATTAAATCCATCAAGAATGTGGGGGAATTTGTAAGAGAAAAAGGCATCATAATAAACTCATAGTACTATATATTTTATGGAATTATGTATTGGGTATATCAATGACATTGACCCACAATTTATGATATATAGAAAAAAGATAAATCTTGGAAAACTATTGATAACTAGGTAGTTGATCAAATAATCCATAAATATGGTGGAGAGAATATTTGTTGTTGATAGTGATATTCTTATGTTCATGATAATAAACTAAGAGTCTCATTTATTCACATTTATTCCTAAAAAATATAAATGGTGATCCCATTGGTGACACATTAGGGAATATGAATCCCTTGTAAATATTCCCTTGGAGTTGCTTATTCAATTCCTGAAACTCAATTAGGGACATTATATAAGGAGTGTTTGCAACAAGAATATCAAATAGTATGAGTTCTAATGAAAATTACAGCACATAATTTGGAGGAAGACCTAGAATGTACTTCATAAATATATCAATTAACTCCCACAAAAAATGTGTACCCTTAATGGGAAGTTTCTACTCAACCATATGATATTGGTAACCGTAATTCATATGAACTAAGACTCATAATATGAATTTTATTTCAACATGAAGTCTATATTCATCTTTACATGGATATATGATAATGGATTCATTAAAAATATAAAATGTGACTTCACTTCATCAGTAATTGATTCGAGATCCATATTGTTAAAGCCAAGATATGCCAAGAGTCACATTGAATTCAACTAAATTGAGGATCCCAATGTTTTTATTAAACACATTAACACAATATTCAACCTGTGAGTAATTATAAAATTGTGATGTGACTATTGTGACATTAAGAGTTTTCAAAGCTTACTCAACATCTAATTGTTGAGGTAATATAGAGATTCGCTTATAAAATTCTTCATAAATAAATGAGTGGGTGGATCCATAATTAAGAAAATAGATATTTTAGAGTGGACGGTATGCGTAACTTTCACAACATAATTTTAATAGTCCACATCACCAATAGTGATCTCATCATATTTACAATTTTATTTTTTTTCGAAAGAGGTTTTTGAAATCAATCATCATCGATAACCCCACAATTTGAGAATTGGTTAGCATAATGCCCATTTTCATTTCACATGAAGCATTAAAGTGTGGGAGGTTCATTCTTTGTATAATTTTATCTATACACATTATTATCTATATTTATCCAATCACATTGAAATTCAATTACCCAATGACATTTTTTACCACACATAAATCATTAAATAGTCCCCTTAAGGTATTTTCCTCCAAAATTTCTTTCCAAACTGTTATTATAAAGGAAAGATCATCCTCTTTTAAATTTTATTTTTAGATGCTCCCTTGAATTACATTTTTTACTTATTATGAAACCCATAAGATTAAGGGGTTAATCCAATCCCTATCTCCCGCTTGATATCACATAAAATAATTTACTCATAGATACTATTGATCCTTATAGATAATGCCCTTTAGAGATTTGGTTTTAATCAACTGAAGAATATATCAACCTTACCTTCATGTTAGATCATAATTCTAGAAGTATTTATTTTAAGTCATGTAAAATATGTCTCATAGGTACCAATATATTCATAATCCTTTTCTTATGCTTAAGCAAGCCCTTATCCATATTCATATGAATCATATGTGGAATATACTTATTGAAAAATAAGTTATTGAACTTGGCCCATTCTCTAGAGTCCACTTTATCTTGTGTCCTCATATTATTAATGAGGTACCTCTATTTATCTACTTCAAATTACCTAAAATAAACTCTCAAAATTAATTACTCATGTTCTAAACATAGGAGAACTAAGAATATCTCTTCAATGGAACTGATCCATTTTTTACCCACTAGTGGGTCTGAAGACCCACTAAAAGAAGGTGGACCCTGCATCATGAAGGGCATAGAATAATTTTGTTCCCTCTTTTTTCTCATTTGTATGTCCTCCATGATTCAAATATTACGAATTTTCTTTGAGACTATTAATATGATTCTGAATTCTAGATCCCATAACATTCATTTTCTTATGAGGAAAATAATTTCATTTCAAGCCACAATTAACATTAATGTGGTTCCTTCATGTTCTATCCATTGACTAAAACAAAAAATCATAGTGTGAGAAACACTAATAATTGTTTTAAAATCACATAATAAGGAGAAATTACATATAGAATGTTAATTTAGGACATTATAGGTTCTATCCCATGTTATTCATGATTGTTACCAAAACCGTACGATAGTATCCTACACTTAAATCATCCTTAGGGTTCTTACTAAGGTTTTCTCATCATAGTTTCTAAAGGATAACTAATCCTTACTCTAAAACTAACTATAATAGACCATATATTTCATACATATATTTTACATCTAAATATAATAATATTCATTACATTACTAAAAAAACCATGGCAATACCATAAAGGTTCAATTTCATTGGAAACTGCGAAACATGAACAACTGATTCATAAAATATCTACATCGTCTCCCAATTATTCCTTCATATCTAGAACCCTTTTTGATTTATCTTACGTAATACCTTTCATCATATCATAGAGAAAATAAACATAAATAAAGGGTTATCTCAGATACTCAATAAGGGTGAATAATGGAGATACCAATCATATCGAAATAATAATACAGAAGAACATCAATAAAACAGTTGGAAATTATATCCTATATATCAAAGATCATGATATCATGTCTTGCGATAAATCATAGAAGATAAAAATGAATCAAAGAATACATTTAATGATTTTATAACATAATACGTGGAATTGCAGAATACAAATAAGAATATAAATTCAATGACATATTGGTCAAGGCTCCTTTTCAAGACCATAATCATGGAAAAATTCCATTACTGAACCAGGTTTAGTCCTTGTTCCAGTCCTATATTTCTAAACTGAGTTCACTCATCATTCCAGTCCTGTTAATATGATGAGATATAGATATTTACACAATGAATTGGAGATAGATATAGGTCCCATTCATCAGATAATGATAACCATTTATATTTGTACTATAGTAACAAAAACCATTATTCAGATCATATCCCATAAGAAGGAATGGGTTTCATAAACATAATTCCATCATAACATAATACATTGAATAGAAATGGGTTTCATAAATACTTTTCCCTCATAAACATAAAAAAATATTGGAAAAATATTTATTTTATTCTTGAAAAATATCCCCAGTAATGTATAACTGACACTAAAAAATTATTTCTTAAATGGAAAAACATTTTTAGAGATCACTTGAAAATAATTATTAATGAAAATATACTTTCTTATATTAAAATATTATTTATTCTTAAACATCCACACAATATTAAAAGAAAAAAATTTCATTGGAAATATCCTGGTAACCTAATAAGGGAAGATTCAAGTCTTTTAGTCATGATAGATAAAAAATACATTCATTCCACATAATTTAAAAAATCATCCCTCTTATACATATTCTAAAAAAGTCGTACGGAACATCATTAGGAAAATGAAAAAAAGATTCATTTTAACCTATTTATAAAAAATTAAAAAATGGTTAAAAATAACATAATAATTATATAAGAATAGTACAAATATGTTGTAATTTATTTTTAAGAAACATGGACATTGAATAAAAATATTCCCCCGAAAATACATATATATAAACAATCTCAGATAAGAATGAAATCATAAAATTAACCCTTACCTTAGGTCTGATTTCATTCATACGTATCTGAAACTCCCATATAATTGTTTAAATAGTATTATTAATTTATAAAAATACCATATTAAAATTAATTATACCATATATGAACCTATTATATAATCTTACCACCTATTAAATAATATTTCATTATTACCCTTATTTTGGGTGCTAAGTGATACAATTTCCTATGAATGTATTCTTATATACGAACCAGTTCTTGTGTATAGAATATAGTTAAATATTTTAAAGAATAATATAAAGGTAATATATATAATATTTCTTAATTATATAATTTTATATAATAATTCATGACACTACTACAAAATTGGGGTTATAAACTATTAGGGTTTTAACAGTGCTCTCTAAAAGTGTTGTTAAAAACAGCATTTCTCAAGGCTAGAAAAAAGAGTTGTTAAAGACGGAATTTAATAGTGTTTTTTAGAAATGTTAAAGGATATATTTAAAAATTCTTAAAATAATAGTTTAAGGGGTACCTATATCATCCCTGGTAAAAAAGTATGGATAAATTCCCCCCTTTATTAGTGATAATAAAAAAGTGCTGATAAAACGAACATTTATCTGTGCTAATAAAAATAGAACGGATAAAGGGGGTCATTATCAGTGATTCTAAAATAGTGTTGATAAAAGGTTGGTCTTTTCAGTTATTTTTTAGAATCACTGATAAATATCACACATTTATCATATAGTTTTTAGAAGCACTGATAACGATTATATTTAAAAAAAATTTATATATCATTAACAGACACCCATAGTAGAAGTTATTTCCAATTGGAGGATTTTTGGAAATTGTTTGTCCTAAATAGAGATGGTTGATGATTCCTGTTGGTCACCAATGAGCATAAATAATTTCAATGTTTGATTTTTAATGTGGAAAAGGAAAAACAGACACTTGGTTTAGAAGTTATTTCCATTTGAAAGGCAGTCGAATGTAAAACCAACTTAAACCCCATAAAAACATTGAACCCTGAAAGGATCATAAATTTTTATCCGATATTACATTTTTAGATAAAAAAAAGTCCAATTCAATAATACAAAACTAGATAAAACAATATGAGATCTCAATAATGTGATAATCGTTGGACCAAAATATATTATAGTTTAAAAAAATTCAGAAATTGGACTCAAACTTATGACGACTATAACATTTGATCTAAGTGTCTCTTTGTGCTTTACCACAGATGAAAGAAAATATTTTAATGATATATATGCCAAAAAATGTCTTAGAATGTGGTCTATAAGATTATTTTTGTTATTCAACCACCCAAAAGGACCAAAAGGCCTCCAAAACTGAGTTTAGAGTCACCGAACACAGTGTCTTCAAATTAAAATGGTTATAACTTCAAATCTATGTGTATGTTAGGCTTGTACCACATATCATATCGAATATCATTTAATGATAATTGATTTGACTAGTTTTAGTGTAGAAAATAAATCCCATATTACAAGATATGGGTGTTTCATTTTTAGGGGTTTTACGGTTTTTAGAGTTTCTTAATGTTTTAATGTTGTTTAAGGGTTTTTAGAGATAATATCCATTTTAGAAAATATATAAATAAGTAAATATTTATTAAAAGAAATTAATATATATATAAACATATATATATATATAAAAACATATATATAAACATATATATATAAACATATATATAAACATATGGATGAACAAATATAATGAAATATATATTTCATAAATTGTAAAACAAAATAGTATAAGGGAGTGGAAAAGGCCCTGGTGTATAAGCTGGAGGTCCCAGGTTCGAAGCACACTGGATATAGGGGCATGTGCAAAGGTGCTGATAAAGGGGTGGGGGAAGCGATGATAGTGTGTGTCTTTGGGGGGGGGGGGTTAGTGCTGATAATGATGGGGTGATGATAATTGTGGGGGTGTGAAAAATATATGTACCCCTTATTAGTGGGGCCTTATTCATGACTTTTTAGTGCTGTTAAAGGGAGATTTAACAGTACTAAAAAATCAATGACTAGGGTGGCCTTTGAAAATTATAAAAAACACTAATAAATTTCTCATTTATTATTTCTAAACAAGATCTCATAAAGGCCCCCTTTATCATCATTTTTAAGTGGTGATGAAGGGGGGCTTTATCAGCACTTTTTACAAGCATTTTTAAAGCTAAACCTTTTGAATAACTTACATTATCAGAAATTATATAGCACCAGTAAATCCATTTTACTAGCACTATATAATTCCTTATCTTTAGTTGTGTGAATGGTTAACATGGAAAATGAGTTTTATCGTGTCTTGGAGAAGGTAGACCATACATACACACGAGCGATGATATCATTCCCTCAATGGTGAAATGGTAAGGAAGAAGATGGTATATTAACATTCCTTACAGAATCAATATAATTGTATAATTATCATATATATATATATATGTTATTTCTATCAGTGTACCCATCCAAATAAGTCTCACGTATGCAAACACCATGATTTCTTTTCATATGATGGATAATAGGCGGAATATAGTAGTTCTATAATCATAATAAAATCTCATAATATATTTCATACTAGAGTTATTACTTTATAAAGGAAACAAATCATGAAGATAAATTAGAAGAAGAAATAATCTTAAAACAGTGGGTAAAGATGATTACCTCTTTCTTGGTGAACTTCCTTTAGATATCCTCTTGAGAACACTATTGATTTTATTTTGAGAATACCAACACCACAATAATGTGTCTATGTAGGTTTTTAATATAAATTTGAATAGTATGGTCGCATTTTAAGGCTCAATGTGTTGTGAATAAGTTAGGGATGAGGATCCCTTTTATAATTGAGGATAAGGTTACTTTTGGAATTTCAAAAAAATTATTTTTAAAAAATTAAATATATATCAAAATACCTCCAAAATTCAATGTGTTTTAATATAAGATGATATAAGGTTGTAATATCATCAAACAATTGATTATAGACAATTTTTTATATCAATTCAAACTTTATTATTTTTATTTACCCATAGTTAACATATTTTAATTTTAACTAAGGTTATCAATTTTTCAATACTAAATTGTTTTTTTCTATCAGTGATATTACTTAAATAATAAATGAAACATTTATAAGATTTTAGACCATATTATAATTTTTTCATGTATTTTAAAATATATTTTATGACATCTAAATAATTTAATATTTTTTTTTATAAAATATCATTATTGACAATTTTGACAGTATTCATTATATGAAATTTTAAAATATCAAGATAAGAGGTTAAATTCAAACCAAATATTTTCTTATATCCCATAGAGGTTAAGGTCATCTATAAAATTAATTTATCCCCTCATATATTTCAATGAACCTTTATTTTAATATTTTTTTTAAAATATATTTGATATTTCCATTAATAAAATAATTTCTACATCAACATTGTATAATTATTTAATATACATATTTGTACATTAATAATTATAAATAAAATACCAGGATTAAGATAAATATTATCATCTTAATATGAATATTTATAGTCAAATATTTATTTTTGATAACCCAGCATTAAAAATGATATATTATTTTTAAAATGAATGTAACAAACATTGATTTTTTGTTAAATAATATATTATAAATATCGTAACATCATATAAGTTTTATTTAAAAATTTATATCATGACATTATTTTTATTAACATGAATATTTACATTTATATTCCAAAATAACTTACCATTTTCCACATGTGAATACATTAGGGGTATTTAAGTCAAATAAAGTCACATTTTCCAACTTTTAATGATTTAAATATTATATCAGTCATCTTCATTAGAGGATTTTCAATTTAAAAAATTATTTCTATCCTGAAATATTATGGGTTTAATTATATCATTCCAATATAATTTCGTAATTTATTATGGTCATTTTATTGTCTTTATAATTTTATTTTTAACCTAAATCACACAATTTACCTTTTACTGTGTTAATGAAATTTACCAATGTTGCAGTTCATATTGATCAGAAATAAAAGGGTCCTATTAACTAAATTTTGATATTATGAATATAAATTTGTAGTCATGTTTTGGAAATTAAAAAATAATAATTTTTAGAATTAATTTTAACACAATACATGTAAAATTCCATGAAAATAGTTTTTCAGAAAAAAGGCTCATTTAAAAAATTAATGGTATTTATAATAAATTAAGTTATAAAATCATTTTCAAAAACCATAATTTGATTATTCTAAATCTAAATTATCTAATTAAAATTTAAAACTTATCCAAAATATAATTTTACCTTGTAATGAGTTTAAATGAATATATAATTTTAAATAAAAATCAATATTTTCATTATTAATTAAAAGTTTTCAAAAAATTAAAAATAATAATTTGAAGATAATTGTGACATTTTGAATTCAAAAATGAAAATATTTTGGTAAACCCATCTATTATAACTTTTATAAATTAATATTCACTCATATAATAATATAACCTTATTTTTTATGAAAATGTATAAAAATATTTCACTAAAATCTATGTGATCATTTTCTATGCACTTACCAAGAAATTCATACTGTTTTAGGCGTTTATTTTAATTTCATAAATTATTTATTCATTTTCTCTTTCAATGAATTAATGGATTTTTTGTAATATTCATTTTATGTTAATAGTGTATTGTGGTTCGGTTAAACTAATGGTTCTATGAAACAAAAGCTATTGAATAATTAAAATTATTTTAAGAGAAATATTTACTAAAAAAAGGGATATTACAATGAAAAAATATAGCTTCAATTAGATGACCCTGATTATATTTATTGAATGGTGATGGCTATTTATGAATATTTAACTGCGGATGAATAACATTCTGGTACCCAAATTACATATCGATTTAGCGAAAGGTTGATCACTCTTTTCTAATAAAAATTGTTCCTTCTGGTAGCCAGAATATGTTACTGGTATTCTCCCATTACTCACTAGAACTACTCCATATTGGTGCCCACTTTTTACACTGTACCTCCCCACATAGTGGAGGCTCATCTTATACTCTCACATGCCTCTATCAGAGTGCCATGAACACCCGTACAGTCATGCCTCCCATACTAGCCAGCTAGTGAGTCGACTACCCTCCTAAGCAGTGATTGTGGTCGTCCTAGGCTATCTAGTATATGTAGGCCTAATTTTTATTATAAAATTCCAAAAATATATATTATTCAAATATATAAAAACCTAGATAATGAAATTACTCATACAAAAATAAATATTATTTTTCTTGAAAACTTCTTCAAAACATTGTTTTAATAATGTTCATCCATATTTTCACATGTCTTAGAACATTAGACTAGTCCTAAAATCATCACATTAGAATAAATTTACTTTTCATGTTCCCAAATAATTGAAAACAATTTAAACTTAAACAAACCACTTGGTTTCTCCTATATTTCCCTTTGGACTTGTTTTCAATGCCCACTTCATTTTATAAGTCAATAATATCTTATCCCCCTTATTGGAAATAAAACAAATGATATAGTAATGGGAAGGATTACTTATTTCTAAAATTCCAAATATTAGGAAAAACTTATAATTTGAAAATTATAGTCTAATTGTATTCAGAGAGTCTTGGAATCACTAATTTCATAGAAAATAGATAAAATTGATCATCTCTATTTCTATGTGAGGAATGTATTGTGATGAAAACAAGAGTGATAAAATTTAACATAATTGATGTCAAAGAATTCAGAGTATGTGATACCAAAACTGAATACTCTTATCAGGTATTATTCAAATGATTTTCAACTAATCTCCCACATACATATCAATAAACATATTAAAATAATTCTAGTGTAAAAATTAACTTCCCCTTATAAAATTTCTTTTCCCTATTGTCATCATGTAATAGATGTCTACCTTTTAGAATTTATTTTTCCAAATAAAATAAAAGAATGTAACGAACATACCACAATGACGAAAAGATTCAATCTATAGATTTTTAACATATAGAATTATCATATTCATACCTCTCCAAAACTTATATTATTCACCAGATATCAATAATATTGAAATATATAGTGGTTGATCTTTTTTGTCCCCCTCAAGAATTGCACTCAATAGTTCCTCATCAATATTAATTTTCATTAAGAATAAACTCCAATAATTTTATGGGATTATTTGAAAATGTTGTAAAATAGAAATTGATTCTAATTTTCTTCCATGATAGATAACATTCGAGATGTAAAATTTTCACATCTTTTATGAAGTACATGTATCCCCTTCAATTCTTGCTTCACCTTCAATACCTTATGCAAAAAACAAACACATTGTGTTATGGAAATAAGGTGGTTCTTCAATGCTCCCAGTTAGAGAAACAAGGATGATATTTTCATCATGACCAAGTAATATTCATGGATAAAAATAAATTATTAACAGTTGGTTACAAAGCATATTTAGTTTTCTATGATTGTTCCACCATTATCTCCCCTTACAATTACTTTGTCCGTATAATCAATCATTTTATTGGAACCTTCATAGACTTCACATTATGTACAAAATCCTTTTCCCAAAAATATATGTCATAATTGGTTTCCCTTTCTTCTTATAGAGTACAAATTTTCCTTGTAACCATGATTTTTTTACATGAATGTCCAAAAATTTTACACCTTTCACACCCAACTTTAAAATTCCTAAAGCTAACCTTTGTTATAGAATTTTCAGATTCTTCATCATATATGTATTTCACCTAATAAATTATATTTTTTGTCTTTTAAATGGATTTTTTCTTTGATTTTGGAATAATTCTATTAATATTGATTTTTATGGACCATTCAGAATGGTTCATGATATGACTATTCCCTCCACAACGGAAGAATATTTTCTTTGATGTGGAACTCTTCGTATAATTATTCAAAAACATCCGAGAAGTTGTTTGTTTGAAAACCTCTTTTATTGATTGTATCCTAAGGCTGACCTATCATCTTAATTTATTACATGATTCACCATTTTCTTAATTTCATTAATTTCAACAGATGATTTGTGATAGATTTTTATATACCAACACTCATCATCACGATGGACACTTCAATTCAATATTAATGGAAATTTTTAATGAAATAATATATTTTATAGATAGGATGATTCTATTTCTATTAGTTATTCTTCTATTGAGTAGGTTTCCATTTTTTCATCTATGCTCTCCCAAAATTTATCCATTTTGGAATTTTATTTAAATTAATTGTTATTCCAATGATTTATTTCTCAATTCCCAAAATTCTAAAAATTCAAAAAGTAGCCAACAAGTCTAGATTTATTATTCCACGACACATTCTAATTGTATTTGTCATTTTTCTACTTTTCGGTATAAAATTTCTTCTTTTATATTTTATTTTGGAAACAAAAAGTTCTACACGTCTTCACATCCTTCTTTAATGATGTAATGGATTCCTCAGAATATTTCATCACCCATGTTTATCATTATTTTAAATTTGAAACAACATTGGTTATAGAAAAAGAATTAGTACAAAAAAATTTATCAAGAAAAAGTGTTACCTTATTTAATTAGTATGCTGTAGATTTATCCTTGGATAATATCAATCTCTTATTGGAACTATATTTAGTTTTTAAAAAATAGGACTCTTATTAGATGAGTCCTTGGAAATAATTATTTTCTCATCAACTTGTTTAGACTATGCTTGTGTCACTTCCATATTTCATATTTTTACTTCTAATTCAAGACATTTTGTATTAAGAGAAATCCTCTCATTTTTAACTAATTTCATGATTTCTTCCCACGTAATAATTATCTTATGATTCTCATCTTCATGCATCTAATTTTGCTTTAGTAAAAAAATTTCATGCCCCTTGATTATATCTTATTTATAATTAATCTAAGCATCATTTTCATTCATAAACATATTATATATCTTTTCAAGTGGATGGATAACTTATATAATTACCTTTTCAATAACACTTTTTCCACAAACCATACTTTTCAATTATTCAATAGCTCTTCCATATCATTCATTTTAATGATATATTTTTTCCCTTTCATTTCACGACTTTTGTGTTATTGTTGGATATGACAAGATTTTTGTCTAATGAATCTTCTTTAGCATTAGCCTATTCTTCTATCTATAATTTTTTATCATGTAGATCCTTGAATACTCTAATAATACATGTGACATATTATTTGGGAACATTATTTAAATGTTTTTTTATTTTAGTAAATGATCATATCATCATCCCAACAAAAACATGGTTCATCAGAATTATAATCAACTAATTTCACTAAACAATTACCACTCCAGGTGCCTTTATATATTAGTTGATCTTCATTTATCATTTAATTATTCATCATCTTTTCAACTATTTTATTCCAATTTTTGTGAGTCTAAACTGAAAATTCAAAATTTATGACATCAAGAGTATATAAAGTATTGTCAATCTGAATGTATTTTGAACTTTAATCAAACTAAAATTTATAATTCATGTAATTATGATAAAAACAACTAGAAAAGTAAAGTAGATCAATATAATGGTGGACTTTACTCTGTTACCAATTAATGTTTCCAATAGATTGTGCAGTCACACTGAGAGTAAGGTGAATCAAGTGCGACTTGTTTTACATAATTATTTTTTATTTTTTAACTCCCTTAAAAACTCTATCACCTTTTAGGATGGGTGAATCATGTATTCATTAAAAAATGTAAATGAAAACACATTACCAAATATTTTTACAAGGTCTGGTACTAAGAACTACATCCTTCATTCAACCAGTTATACCCTATCTTCTAGATTATTCACTATATGTAGGTGGTTATAAAAAACAATTTCTAATTCCCATCAACACTGAGTCTCAAAATGTTTAACTATAGAGTCCCACTTGAGTTAACAAGTTCCCACCTACATGATTTACTCTTGAGTCCCATAAAAGGACATTTATAATATATCCCACTATGTTACCAACATCCCAACATCCTTCTCTAGAGTCCCACGGGAGGCTTATTCTTCTTTAGAGTCCTGTTG
Source organism: Viscum album (assembly GCA_963277665.1). NCBI lineage: Eukaryota > Viridiplantae > Streptophyta > Magnoliopsida > Santalales > Viscaceae > Viscum > Viscum album. The sequence continues at coordinate 1,136,721,754 of OY728155.1, read as the reverse complement.
AAAACATCCAAAATCTTGAGTCACATGATATATGATCTACTGATAGTATGATCTCTAGATTTTCCTATACAATCTTTTTGGATCCCAATGTCTCATTTAAAATTAAAAAACCATTACACTAATGATGGTATTCCCCACACAATTATAATCACCTAAATATGGTTAGCTGATTCATTAAAACACTACTCAAGAAAATATTCTTTCTTCTACTGATGTCCCAACCTTAATAAATACTAAAAGCTTGGATATAAAAGTCTTATGAAATAATTCTTTAGATTTATTATCAAAAACATTCACATAGATTATGTGACGTATATTGAAATTAAATCTATGTAACCTTCATTCATGGACAAAAATTTATGTATGTATCATTCATCATGCATGTGTAAACAATACATGAACTTATAAACACTATACAACAATAACCACACAAAATAATTACACATTACATGAATTATTTATTACATATACATGCATAATTTTACATTTACATCATTTCACAAAGATATAATAATTTCTCCATGCTTCTTAACATGATTATATAATCATGTATTCAAGATTTTACTCAACTTCTTGTATATACAATTCAGTCTCCATTATGTCAGTACACTTTCCTCTAAATCAGTCTTCAATATTCCTTTGCACAACACACATGAATCCACTATAATCTCACATATCTAAACCATAAAACTACAACACCTTCATTAAAATTACCCTTTATTCATGAATATAATTTCATGTATTATTATCATGCTCATTGAATAATTTAACACTCGTTTCCTCTAAATTCAACGCATAATAATTTTCTAGTGGTTTTCCTCTCTCCCATGCTGGACACTGTGAAGTAATTTACCAAGGTTTGTATAATCCCATGCCCACATCATGTGATAAAAAGTGTTTATGATTCACATGAATTCACGAATCTTAATCTTCAAATAGAGAGTGCTTGAACTGCTATGTTTGGTACTTGGCTCAGTCAAATTATAGCTCTAAATTGATCTCAACTCATCTACAAAAAACAAGCTCGATATATGGTATTTATATACAACTATCCACAGATTCATTTCCCAAATATTATTGAGTAACACATGGTTCATAAACTCATGTGCACACTACCACAGCTTTCACTTTGTGGGATATCACCGTCACTGTATTAATTTTTTCTCCATTTCAGGTTTTCTTAATTTTGATATTTCTTTACACATAAAAAATTATGTTTTATGTGGTTCCAAGCGTGTTCATATATTCAAGATGAGAAAAAATAGAAAAAATCCACAGATCATTCTTTGGATAACACTGCATGTTGAGAAATATGAATTGAAACTCTTTTGATGACTTAAGGTAAGAAATATCATGTGGCATTGATTTAATTCCCTTAACTAAATTGACCAAATAACTTTATATCTATAAGGATATTTAATATTAGATGAACAATACCAAACACATGAATCCCAGATTAATTAAGAGAAATTTTGAGTGCTCATTTATTATAAAAACATTACTTCTAGTGGACACAATTGGTTTTTTGGTCCGCTCCCATTACTCGTTGGTACTACCTCATGCCAGCGAACATTCCCACCATTGTACTGCAACACATGGTGGTGGCTCCTATTATACTCTCATGCTCTTCTATGGTCATGCAATTCAGAGGTGCACAACAATTCCACCCATGTTTGATGGCTAGGGAGTCAACAAGCCTCCCATGCAGTGGTTATGGTCCTCCTAGGCTGGTTGGTATGTGTAGGCCTACTTTTTTTTATGAAAGTACAATAAAAATATTATTCAAACATAATAATTCCAAGATACTCAAATTAATCATAAAAAAAATAAACATTATTTTTATGAAATCTTCATTCAAACATTGTTATAAAAAATATTAAACCTTATTTGCACAATTGTAAAAACTAAAGACTAGTTCTGCAATCATCACATTAGAGCTCATTGACTTTTCATCTTCATATCTAATTGAAAAAAATTTAAATCTAAACACCACATGGTTACTTCATAAACATATTATAATAAAATATACTGGGTTGAAGATATAAATATCGAATAATTCCCCCATCATAGACTTAACATAAACAATCCCAAACAAAGATGATATTGTGAAATAAACCCCTACGTAAGGTCTAAATTTATTTATATGTGTCAAAATATCCTGTATAATAAATTTATATTTATTATAAATCTATTTTATAACCATAATCACGTATATAATAACATTTATTACTTACAAATAATCTTTTATCACATGTTTATTAATAGTTCTTTGTCAAAATAACTATTTCGAGTAATAACTACATCATTTTTTATTCAAGATTGGGTAAAATAGTCTTAGTCTTGGTATTTTGATCATGGTAAAAAAATTTAAATAATGATAATATCGATCAAGAAAAAAACATTAATTATATGGTAGGACGTATGTACACATGAAGGTTGTTTTAATTTTTTGACAGATAGAAAAAATAGAGGTAAACAAAATTTCAAATTAATAGAATGATTATAATGTAATACATATAATATATATTCATTAAATATATCTTTGTCACCATCTATATAAAATATAAATGAAAATCATATCACATCACTTTGTGTTGGTGGTAGTTTTCACATATGCACATGTAATATCATCATTTTCCACTGGATTAGAAGGTAAGAAGGTAGGTAGTGATATTATAAGTATAGAAGTATAATTATTTAATAAATATAATATATATACATTAAATAATCATTATATCCATCCATGATATGTAGTGACAGAAAATGTATTGTATCTATTCGTGAGGTGGTAGTTCTCTATACACACAATTAAACATTTCATTTCCCATTTTATGGAATAGGAGATGGATAAAATAAAGACATCAACATTATAAAATATCATTATATTTCAGATAATTGTTGAATTAAATTGGAATTATTAAGTCTTAAGGTCTATACCTACATAAGAAGCCCGAGAAGTGGGTTTTTAAAATTTTTCCACCGACAATGGACATGACATTGTCTTCATCATTGAAATGCTGCCTGGTAAAATCTAAGGATTTCATGTGAAGAGTTATAAGAAAAAAATCAAAACCAAAAATACCTTGTTTGATCCTAATCTGATGTCAAAGTCTGCTCATCATTAGTGATCATTTCATGAATAATCTGAAGAAAAATTCCTCTAGAACAACCACATACACATCAAAAATCTATGGGAGGGCCAATCACCAAAATATGAGTTGTGGCACGTAGTTCCAATGATGCCTCTAATGCTCTGATGATCAATGTAGTGTCTTTATTACAATACAGAAGAGAAATCTCAAATTGAGCTACTAGATCTAGAGCCTCTATCTCTAGGATATGGGAGAGAGAATAATAGAGAGATAGATATTTTGGATAGTACATGGAAATCACATCTCTTCCTATATTTATGACATTATTATAAATTACCAAGTAATGTTGACCCATCACCAGAATTATTAACACACTATAAAAATATCTGGAATACTATACTAAGTCATAAATACAATTTATTATTATTATTACTTTCCTATAATATATATATATATTATGTGATAATAATTGAGCTATTAACTCGGCTCGTCAACCCCACAAATATTAAATGAACATCAAATATTTTAAAACAATATTAATTCTATTAATATTTCCAGGTATTTACTTAAAACATGACATTTAATAAATAAATTCAATGGAAATTTTTATTAACTTCAATAATATGAATTTATTTATTTATTTGGTGATCATATCTTCTTGGACAAATGCTGGACCGTAGTGGTTGGACCCACCATGTCTAATAAACATATTCAACTGAATAAGGAAGCTTATTGAATACTCTATCATGTGTGGACCTCTAGGAACTTATCTTGATAGTAGTGAAAACTATTCATAGACTAAGGGAATGATCTAGCAACCCATCATGGCCCTTAAATAGAGAAGGATAGTCACAACATAAAAAACCAACCTACAAACACACAACATGTGATATAATCTCTTTATCATTAATATATCATAAATAAAGACACACATTTGTGCCATCCCCCTTTATTAAATTATTTTTTATGGATCTAACAACATGTATTTACCCTCAAATTACATGAACATGTTCTAATAAATGCACTTCCATCCTGATCAACTAGGCCCTAGATACATAACTTCCTTAACCTAGATGAAAAAAATCATTCTTGGCCATGAAACCAATCCCATACCACCAATGAAACACCCACCAAAAACTAAATTTCCATGATTTAATTATCCTATTTTTATCATTGAATAAAGGTTTCTGATCAATTGGAACTCATTGGTAATGATCTCATGTTTGGAAACCAAATCACATGTGCGTAGATTAGAATAAAAAATATCACCAGAAGAATGTGGTGTTCCTATTGGCGGGTCTTTCCTCACAATCTAACAACAAGAGATCACCAAGTGTGAACTTCATGAGAAGAAGAATTAATGATTATGATCCCTTGGCACCTTATAGTCATACATCTTTAATGTCTAGTCAGTACGATGTTTCTATACCATATGACATTTCTTTAAGATTAATGTCACGGTATCTCGAGGTTCTCATTATCGTCTGGGATCTGTTATAAACATTTGATATGATATTTACTCTATTGAAATTTCCATTTTTGTAGTATAAATATAAATTTATACACTATAATATCAAGTAAACATCATGTATATAAAACTTTTATACATGATATTGTAATAAAATGTACTGTATAGTTGTGTCTACGGAACCCACTATTACTAAACTCCCACATACACTAGAGAAAACTTGATAACCAACCTTATCAGCAATCACATGATTAAGATCATGTTTTAATGAGTCATGACATTAGTTTTGGACCTTCCATGATTTCAACGTGAGGAATTTCGACTATATGTGACCTCACCACCTTGATTAAAACTTCTCAAAAGATGGTATTATAGAGTATATCGATTTTTCCACATTCATAACTTTAATTTTTGTAAAATTAGAATATAAAAATTTATATTATGATAATTCATTACATACTATGTGTGTTTGCATGAACTGTAACAAATGTTTGCATTTAAAAACTTCTTTGCTACCCCAAAACCTACAATGTACTCTGTGTTTGTAGGTATAGCTACCACTATATTTTACGAGTTTGTAAAACTCAACACCTTATCCTTACTATGAAACTAGATCAAAATAATATAATTAAAGACTATTTTATGTCACATAATAAGTATTATCCTTTATTCTCCTTACATGGTTCATATCTCTTGTACTTACCGAAGTACAATCAAATAGTTCTAATGGTTTCACTTGTAGTTCTCCTGGATATAAATGATATTTTCCTAATATTAAGTACATCCTAGAAATATCAATTCATGTACCTATTTTGGGATATATTATTGATCCATCACATAAGAGTATGGATCTCAACACATCACATTAATCTCCTCCCATGTCCTAGACATGTCAACTTGAAGAGATTACACCATGTGACATTAATAAAAATTCTCCCTTGAATTGTTCCATGTTGTATTTTTCAACACCATGTCACTATATATACGATTGACTAGGTCCTAGAAACTAGTAGATCTACCTTAGTAGATCCTGTTTACTTGAAATTAGGTTTCTAATATATGTTATTAATTGGAAAGTAATATTCATTCTGGTCTTCACAAACTTGTAGACCAAGAGGTATTTTCCATATATTGAAGAGTATATTTTACTTTGAAACTATGGCACTCCCAGTAACATCTAGTATAAATATGAAAAAATTTATTCAAAATGAATATTTTATGATCCTATTCCATACTTCAATCCAAAATTGGATTTTAGTAACTTGCAACCTATATTAGCTTTATGTGATGTGTCCATCTCTTTCGGATTGTGCCGTATAGAGACCTTCCATGAAGAGTTGTCATGACATCAAATTCCAAATATGATGATCATAGAAATTAACTCTTAAAAGTAAAGATCTAATGGGTTTAGGATAAATAGTTTGGTGTAACCAATAAATTCTTATTTTTATAGTGCTTGTACCATCCATGTATCATATCTCTTGAAAACCTACCATATTATTCAATTTATATGCCCCTTTTCATTTTGATACATAAAATCCATCATTTAATTTTAATTCACTTTTACAATCTATTTCTATTTCCATATACTGCTTACTTGTAAGAATTATTATTCTCAATTAATAACTTATCACTTGAAAATGTTAATACAAAACCATCCCATTTATTTTAACCTTCTTACATAGTACATGTCTCTGAAACATTCTTCATCAACAATGCTTGTGGAACTCATTCCTATGACAAATATATGTTCATCTCAATCATTGACTAAAACCAAGTCAATTTGGATCCCACTATCTCTAATAGATATGTGCACCCTTATATATAAATGTATTATATAAATAGACTACCACTTTTCTATCTTAGGGACATATAGAATATACAAAGAATCCATTGGGATAGTTACTTAGATGCAAATTTTGTTTTTCTTTATACAAGATTATTTAAATCCTAAAAAACTCTTTTCATTCAAATGCACATGCATGGGACAGAATAGAGTTTCATCATATTACAACCAATATGATATCCATTTTCATTAAAGATGGCATATGGTTATAAGATATCACTGTTATTTGGGAAGCATGTCTTGAAATATAATGGATATTTCTGCATGTTTCATACTAGATACTACTTAGATGATTACTCTGATGTATAAAATGATCATTTAATAATTTATCCATGATAATTTTTTGACAAATTTTTTACATGTAATACTTCATCCTCAATCCCTCTCATTAACATCAATACCATTATGTAGATAAGATAGTTTTCATTTAGGAATTTCTACACACTAAATTATATTGATCAATGAAGGTCAAGATATTCTTTTGCATGCCATCCTAAACTAACTTATATCTCTGGAAAATGCATATACCATACTTAACTTTACCATTAAATAATTACTTAATGGTATACAAAGAATTATTTTAACCTCTATCTTTCCCTTTTAATAGTTCATGCTCACTTGTTGAACTAATTCTGAATGCTTTGTGGAATACCATTACTTCTAATGGTTTTTTTGAACAAACTAAATATTTTGATAATGCAAAATTTGTTTAACTCTACTGAGCCTAAAGACCGAACTGGTTATATTATTGATGTCCACTTTTAGTCTTACATGACCTAGAATTATCTTTCCACCACTAGTTACAATAGTCTTGAATGTTATATTCATCACTTATTTTCTATGATTCAAGTTCCACTGAACTACTAATTCAGTATGAGATACCAAAACCAACATTCATTTCTAAATCTGGAATATTGTCTCCTTATCTCTAAAGGACACATGAGATAAATATTTTCGGTTATAATAAATAACAGTTTTTCAAGAATCACACAATTGAAAATATAGAAGTTGTGTACTTCACAACGCTAATATAAGAATCACACTTTCTCAGTCACATAGAGAACACACCCAACTATTAGTAATATTTATATACTCTCTTGGTTAGTTTATTTCAATAAAACAATGTGACAAGAACATTTAATGTAATACACAATTATAAATTTTCAAGCAGTACTTTTATATTGATGAATATAACTGAATAATAAGAAAATACTTGATTCTTTAATTCATTTTATTGTGATTAAACTTCTATAGTTTTATGTAATGATATGTGAAGAAAATAAACACATGTTTAACACCTATTAATTTGAATGACACTACAAATGTTCCTTTTTCATTACTTATCATTGAAAATTTCTCCTTATCATTCAATTTTTTCTTCATAATAACTAACGATGAATCTATATTTTTTCTCCTTATTTATTTGGAAAACCTTACAAAAATAGGTACAAAAGATTTTACTTAATTCTATTTGTTATGTAGACACTCACAAAACTAGAGTAAATGTGTGAATATGATTTGAGAAATGGATCCATTGAAAGATTGTGATTCATTTTTCAATTTATACATGTCCAGTGTAATCATCACCCTATTCATATAATACCTCACTTTCTCCTTGAAAACTTCATGGAGATGAGACATCATGTTGTATCATCCATTTGCTTATGTAGTGACCATAACTAGAATTAGAAGTTAGTGAAACAATAATGAAATAACCATCATAAGGTTTTTACATGAGTCTCTTGTAATCAATTTACACACTCACATTCTGAGGAGGCTTAACACGTACAAGGACACTGGCACATTGAGTTTTCTATATAATAGTATTGGGAACAAGTGAATGTACTATACATGGATACTCATGCTAGTGATGAAATTTACTCTGTCTATTACTTATCTCAATTATATATTGTGGTATAACTTTCCATTTTCATACAAAAATAAATTTTAGCATATTATAACTTTTTATCTGGATTACCAATTTATACATTTTGATTAATTAATTAAATCATTAAATGTATTAAACTATTTTATTTAATTATACGAACTCTCTATGCTAGAATTGAAATACTCTATCACTTGATTATTAATTTTTAAAGGATACATGCAACTCTATTTATAGTCTACAAGATACTGATACACCACTACTCGAAGGGTTTAAGTTATACATTTGACTGACAAACCACATTAACTCATAGTTCTTTGATATGTTGTGTGAAGTCCCTGCTTCTAAAACCATAACATGATTTACTCAATGATTTCATATAAAATGATATGAAGTTATGTTTAGATAATCCTTTCTACCGTATTATTTAAGCCATTCCCCACTCTTAGAAGAACTCCCCAGTAGTAAGAGGTGCCCTCAACATTGGCATGATGAGCACCTTGAAAACTCATTTGTGATCAATGTCGAATGATCAAAGGCAGTTAAAACATAATATTCATGGAGGGTTTTACATTTTTATATGGAAAAAGAAATAATTTTCTATTTAATAATCTTGTTCTATGTGATGTCACTCACAAATGACTATGCAATAAATTGAAGAATATTTTTTGAATCACAAGGTCATTTTATCTTGCCTGCTTGTTTATTATTCAATGTGATCGCATGTAAAATACACATTCAAAAAATAATTAACCATTCAAAAATAAATTGATGATTTGATCACGAGCCAATACTAATGGTTGATCTATTTAGTTAATAATGTATCAGTATATACTCTAGGGGTAATAGCTAGAGTTGCGTCGCTTGAGACTCGAATTGCCATGTCTTCCCATCCAAATGATCAAAATCCTATCTGGTTCATCAGCAAAACTCAGCCCAATGTGTGCCACTACTGACATCTTAATTATAAAAAATAATCACTTGAAGGTGAGGGGAACTAAGGAGTATAAAATAGAACTCTAAAATGGACACACATTCCCATATAGATTTAATGATAAGGATAATGCACAGATCATTGTTTATTTAAACAAATTATTAAAAACCATGTAATACCAGAATAAATAAAAAAATACATACCCAACATGCATTGGTCAGTCTGACAGCTCATGAATAGTCTAACATTCCTTAACTCATATATTAAAATAAAATTCAAAAATAAATTAAATGTGCATTAAAATATACCAGAGCATATTTTTATTGAATTAAAATTCACTCTTTTTTAAGTCATTATTTGTATTCACTCAGTCTGGGTATTTTTTAAATTTAACATCAAAAAATTAAATTAATAAATTAATTTAATTTTACACTTAATTAAATTAAATTAACCTTCAGAAATTAGTTTTTATGATAAAAAATTAACTTAATTTATTTATTATAAAAATTAATGGTATCGGGCTTGCAATGAAAACCCAAAAATGAGTTTTTAAAATTCTTCCACCGATGGATGACCTGAATTTTCCTTCGGTGGTGAAAAATTTCCTGTCACAAGACGATAATATCATGTGAAGATTTTTAGGCACAAAAAGAAAAACTATAAATACTTGGTTTGATTTGAAGCTTCACTCAATCTATGCTCATCACTGGTAATCACTTCTTGAAGAATTCAAATCAAAATTCTTCTAGACCATCCACATGAGCTTAAAAATCAATGGGAGCTCCGATTTTAAAAATACAAGTGATAGCATGGAGTTCTAATAAAGCCTTCAATGCTCTGTCAGCCACTTTATCTCCTTCATTGAATTGTGTGAAATAAATCTTGATCTGACCTTCTTGATCCAAAGACTATTTCTGTATGATGTGGGGGAGAGAACAAGAAAAATATAGGGATCATCTTAGAATAGTACATGTCAATCACCTATCTTCCACTACTTATATCATGTTTAGAAATTACCTAAAAATAATAACCCAGCCCTTGAATAATTAAGACACTATATAAACAATATTTTGACTACTAAACTGAGTCATAATTGCTAATTATTATTATCATCACTTTCTTGTAATATAATAAATATATTACATGATAATAGTTGTGTTATTAAATTTACTCATCATCCCCACAAATACTAAATAAACAAAAAATATTTAAATCTAATATTGATTCAATTAATATTTTCTATGTACTAAATTAAAACTTTTAAATTAAAAAAAAATTAATTTTAATTCCAATTATTCCTATTGTGAATAATATGAATTTATTTATTACTTTAGTGGTATTATCTCCTTGAAAAAACCTCTAACCCTAATGTTGGTTCCCACCATGTTTAATATACTTAATTAACTGAATAGAGAAGATTCATGAATACCCTATTATGTGTGACCCTCTATAACCTTATCTCAATATCATTGAATTCAATTCATAGAAAAAGAGAGGGATTAAGAAACCCATCATTTCCCCTAAAGAGATAATGATAGTAATAGTTGCGACAACCAACCTATGAACACATACTTTGTAATATAGTCTCTTTGCCTTCAATATCTCATAAATAAGGACGCACACCTATATTGTCACCCATTATTTCTTTATTATTTGTTCATATAACTGGATGGTTTTACCCTCAAATTCTATTACCATGGACTTGTCAAGGTACTACCATCCTAATCAACTAGTCCAGAGATATATAAATTCCTTATCTTGTAAGCAGAAAATTATTTATTGACCATTCAACTAATGCCATACCACCAATGACACATCCAAAAAAAACTACCTCACCATAATTACATTATCATGGTTTTCACCTTGCACCACTGTAAGTGATCAAATGGTAAAAATTGGAAACGATCTCTGGTTAGGATACCATTACACATTTCTATAGAATGGAACAACCGATGGCACTGAAAACATGTTGTGTTCCTATTGGGGTGTTTGTCCTCATGATCTCACTACTATAGATCATGATGTGTGAACATCATGAGAAGAAGTCTAAATGCTTTTGAGCACCCATAAACTGATATACAGACATCTATTGTGTCCAGTATGTAAAAAATATATGGACTATAATACATTTATTTGGGACTAATGTCTTTGTATCTCATGGTTCTTAATATAGCTTGAGAGCTTCTATAACCTTTTCATATGAAATTTAATCTATGGAAATTAACATTTCAATAGTGGACATATAAAATTATTCTCTATAATGGGAAGTAAAATTAATGTATATCTAATTTATATACATGATATGGTAATGAAGATTATTGTATAGTTGGGTCTATGAAACCCACTATTACGATAAATACATTGTTCATGGTGGTAAAATAAGAACTAAAAAAGAAATATCTTCATAAATACCATTACCTTCACATAGACAACCCCCATTTGTATCTCTTATTAAGGACCATATAGTTGGACTTTTGGATGGTGAATAATCTCTAAAATGTGTATAAAGATGTTTTGAAGAGATTTTGGTTGAGGTTTTTCAATATAAATGGATTCATATGAATTAGTAAGTGAGGGTAGGAGGTTCCCATTTATAATTGTGGTTTGTGTCACACTTGTAAATTTTCAAACTTTTATTTTAATTTAAAGTCAGTTTCTTGTAAAAATTGATACAAAATAGACAATTACCCAAACATAAACTATATAATGTTTAAATATATATATAAAATATAAATTGTATTTTTTTAGGTATTTTTAGCCCTTATATTTTTATTTTAACATCTGCTAAAACTGTTATAAACATAACTACGACAAACAATTTCCTCTGTTTTTTCTATTAATTAGAAGAAAAATTAAATTAAACTTATAACCTAATAATAATTTTTATGATTATAAATATGTAATTAATTTTTTTAGATTCAATTAACAAAAGTTATAGAATTTAATTTAATATTAATCATGAAATTATGATGAAATGTTTGGTTTCCAACGAAATTTTTTCTTAAGTATAAGATTTTATATATAAAAATACAATATAAAGTTTAATTAAAGTAAATGAATTTTATTATTATTAATATAATTGAAATAATTATATTTTTAATAATATTTTTAAAAAATAACATTGTAAATGATTTAAATTAAAATAAAACATTTTATAAAAATCAATATTCTTCAATATTTATCCAAAAATTGTCTTTTTTATGAACTTCCAAAAAAATCACAATAATATAATTTTTAGATGTTTATTTAAATAATTAATTTATTCTTTAAAATTAATTTTTTAGAAGTTAATTTTTTTTTAAAAAATTGATCTCACAAAACACAACAAAATAAGTTTTTAGAAAAAATAGAGTTTTTATCATAAAACCAGTTTTATTCTTGTCCCATTCCTAGAAAAAATATTAGATGATTGATAAAACATTTTACTGTATATATAATATATAAATTTCTATAAAATATATCACTAATAGTGATTAATTTAATTTTTTGAGATAAAAAACAATGCATGCATAAAAACATTTATTTTATAAAAACAATTCTTTTACATTCAAAAGATTTTTATTTTTATTTATAGTCTATCGATAACCAATGAATTTATTTTATATATGTATAAACCACATAATTCATGTATGTTATTTATTACAATTATCACCCTTTAATTTAAACTATATTTTATAATAGTTTACTATATTACAGTTTATTTTGACTCAGGGTTGCATGTATCAAAAGCTATTGAAGATATTAAATTTATTTTAAAAGAAATATATCTTAAAATATCTGTGTGATACAATAAACTAAAAAGTTCCCAACTATATTTATTTATATTATATAATAATAAATAAATGAGGTGCTACATAGAAACTCATAAATATTTTTTCACATTAATTCATGGTATCAATCACTGCATTTTATAATAAGAGAAACCAATATTGTTATTGGGAAAAACTACATAAAGATTCCTTAAATAAATAAGAGAGTATCGGTTTTGACAATAACCTCCTTTTATGGGATGAATCGATCTCCCATCCTCTAGATTTTTTGGATTAATACCCATGAAAACAAACTCAACTGGACCATGAGGGAAGTATGAAACTAAAAAAATAAACCACAGGTGAAATACATTATTTTTCATTGGGATTAATTAATTACTGTTAGGGCCAATAGGGGCCTATATACCCTGAGAGGGGGGGTGAATCAGGGTATTGATATTCTTTTTCAAAGTTCTTTCTGCCCCACTGGATATTGACCTCTTTGTTACAAGGGTCACTTTGTTTTCACTTGTGTGGTTACTCTGATCACTTGTATCCTTTACCTGATAATGATGCTTTGAATGCAATGCAGGGAAGTAAGCAGGCAGACACAGAGATTTTTACTTGGTTCACCGCTAAGGGCTACGTCCAAGGAGCATATGTCGACACGTTGCCGGTTCGTACCAAATTCCACTAAACTCCACTAGCTGTGGATTACAATGTTCGGGATAGATCACTTCTATGCCCAGGCTCACTGCCTATACAATGTTTAGGGTCAGCTCTCTGCTTTCCCAAGGGTCAGTCCCTATTTCTCTCTCTCTGGCTCACTGCCGGTGGAGAGGATCACCTTCTTCCTCTTCCTAAGATCACTGCTCTTGGAAGGAATCCACTCACCGTTTATAGACCTGTAGGGATCTTCATTTTCATGAAATAATGCATCTTCCTCTATGTATAGATGCTCTGTTGAAGTAAAACATTCACCCGTTGATGAATATATCTTTGCACCGAAGGTATCGGGCAACGTACCAGCTTCCACGTAGTCCGAGAAGCACTGCTGGAACAAAGCCTTACTTGGCGTGCAGGTCAATCTCGGCGTGCAAGTATCGGCGCGCAAGTCACAACGGGCGCGCATGTCCTCCTCAGACACTTGCGCGACTCAAGATTCCTTAACTCCAAACTTGCGCGAATCTCTTCCTTTTACGCCCAAACCAATATTGGTGCACAAATGCCAACTGGCGCGCAACTTCTAACACCGGCTCACAACTTCAACCTCTGGCGCGCAAGTCCCACCTGTGCGACCACACACACACCACTTGCGCGCCCACCACACCTGCACGATGAGAGCTCTGATTTCTCAAAGTGTTGAACTCCATTAAAGAATGAGGAGGGGTGGTCCAGTATTTATAGGCAATCTGACCACCCTGCGCGACGGCGCGCAAGTCACCTGCGCGACCCAGTTTCGGCGTGCAAGTCTTCTGTCCTTTTGGATACTTGCGCGACCAACTCCCAAACTTGCGCGAACCTACTTCCTTTGCCATATATTGATCTTATGATCTTGAAAAAACTATGGCGCACAAGTTTCCTATTCTCCAAGTCCTCGGCGCGCAAGTCCCTTTGCCAAAAACACTTTTCTTCATTTGCCGATTTTCAGGCCCAAAAATTTTGCAAACACTGGAAAACGGCGCCACCTTGTATCTGTTCTTTTGTACAGCCTCCAGATCATCCATTCCTTTTATCGATGTTCTTGAATCAAACATAGATCGTTGACCTTAGCTCTTGAACTTGACATTCCACCATGAAATACTCTTTGTCAAAAAATTTGAATGTCATAGTTATGCTTTGTCAACAATCACCACGCAGATGTCCACTTTGTCAACAAACACAATCACCTCAAAAATGCTTCAATGATACCTTGAGGGATTTGTTCCCAACAATCTCCCCCTTTGGGATTGTTGACAACTCTTCCAAAACAAAGATACGTCATTGATTCTTCAGCCTTCATTCGCCTCATTGTGATTCTGATAGCGATCAAGGATTTACTCAACACATACTCTAAGCCCAAATGAGAAATTCTCGGCGTGAGAAACAAGAGTAAATGAAAAGTTCATCAATGAATCAATTTATCTCTGACATCCACTGTTGACACCAAACAGATACCAATTTGTACAAAACTGATACCAATTGTTGATGGATTTGTTGGAACACCAATGTTTGGGTTGGAAATAGTCTTACCACTTTCCATCACCACTCTTCTTCTTTTATCACGATCCTCAGCTGTCGTGATATCTATTCATTGATTGATCACTTCTAGCATCATCAGATTTAATACACCCCCCCTTTCTCATTGCTCCCCCTTTCTGGCTGCTCCACCTGTCAGCTTCCCCCCGCATCTGTCATGATTTCTCAAATAGCCACACTGTCTCCCAATCACTATTTTCTCCCCCTTTAACAAACACTATTTTCTCCCCCTTTGTCAATGAACCCAAAGGTCACTCCTTTGTAGTCTGTAACAGTGTAGAGAACACAAATCCACACATTAGGGAAAAAGACATCATACCTCGGGGAGAGGGGGGTCCCATATCCACAATATTTCACGTGTGGGGAATTAACTGAACTCCTAGAGCCAGTCGATGCCTCTCAAAAGCTTCCTTGGGTAAGGCCTTTGTCAGAATGTCTGCAACCTGTAGCTCTGTAGGCATGTACTCCAACTTCATGATACCCTGCTCAACATTCTCTTTGATGAAATGATACTTGATCTCAATGTTCTTTGTCCTGGAATGATGGACAGGATTTTTGCTAAGATTTATAGCACTTGAGTTGCCACACTGGATTCCGATCGGAGACTTCACTTCAACTCCCATATCTTCAAGCTGCTGCTTCATCCACAATAACTGTGTGCATGCTTGAGTGGCCGCAATATACTCAGCTTCTGCGGTGCTCAATGAAATGCAATCTTGTTTCTTGCTTAGCCAAGAAATACACAATCCACCAAGATAGAATGCACCACTTGACGTTGATTTTCTATCATCTGCTGAACCGGCCCAGTCTGCATCAGTATATCCCAATAACTCTGTATCAGATTTGTCAGTATATGTCAGGCCGAAATCTACTATTCCCTATATATACGAATGTATTATTTTCACTAAAATCATGTGTCTTTCCTTGGGATTACTTTGATATCTCACTGTTTGGAATGTGGCGAAAACAATATCAGGCCTTGTTGCGGTTAAGTACAACAGTCTTCCAATGATTTGCCTGTATTCTGTGATATTAACTGCCTTGCCATCCTCATCTTTTGATAATTTCATCTGGGTAGCAACTGGAGTCTTCATTTCTTTGGAATTATCCATTACAAAACTTCTTAGAACCTCCTTGGCATATTTGGATTGAGAAATGAAAGTTCCATTCCTTCCTTGTGTCACCTGTAGACCAAGGTAAAACGTTAGCTCTCCAATCATTGACATTTCAAACTCATTTTTCATGAATTCGGAAAACTGTCTGCACTGAGCTTTATCTGATCCGCCAAAAATTATGCCATCGACATACACTAGCACCATCATCCTTTGATTACTGTCATTGCTGAAATAGAGGTTGTAGTCAACTCCTCCACGCTGGAAACCAAGCTTCTTCATGTTTTGATCAAGCCTTGAGTACCATGCCCTGGGTGCTTGTTTTAGCCCATACAACGCCTTCTTCAGCCTGCAAACTTTGTTCTCATCCTCATGAATGAGAAAACCATCTGGCTGCTCAATATACACCTCTTCTTCCAGAACCCCAGTCAAGAATGCAGATTTGACATTATTGTCTGATGGCCTCGAAACAATCTCCCCATCTTGTTCTTCTCAATCTGATTAAGCTCTTCATTCATAGCATGAACCCAGTTTTCATTTCCAGCTGCATCAGAAAAGCATTTCAGCTCATCTTGGGATATAAAAGATGTTTTCAGCAGTGATTCCATTCTCCCTGTATGAGCTAGAGCTGTCAAATCACCAATGATATTCTGCATGTCAATTTCAGCTAATCTCTTTGACTATTGTGCAGATGAAGATTTTTATTTTCTAAATTAGCATTAGTCACTTATGCTCCCCCTTTGTTTCTTTCCTCCTCATCACGTTTATCAGAAAATTTCTCACTGTTTCACTGTTCAATGGGATCATTCCTTTCAACTACTTCTCACAGCTTCTTGGTATCCTGAAAACAATCAGCTGATACCATGCTGTTAGATCAAAATAAATAATCATGAAATGCTTGATCATTGCTGCTTCTCCCATAGTACATCTTATCTCAATAGACAACACCTAAGCTGGGTCATCCAATTATTTCCTTGACGGATCTAACATCTGATTCTATTATTAAATTCTCCCCCTGTGTTATACAACACTTCCTGGGGTTAGACCCACTGTGTATACCCATAAACGTCATTCTTCTCCTGTATCATTTATTCTCATCTTCCACCTGTATGATTTATGCCAATCTAGCACTCATCATTGAGCCATTATCCAAATCTCTAAGCCTACTGAGTTGGAACTCGATGTAGGAAACAAGAGACAAAGTCAATAACACAATCACTTCTTGTTGTACTCTCACTTCCTGTTGTGCTCTGTTGCTCCCTTTTATCATCAAATTTGATAACTGATTTGAGTTAATAAAAACAATGAAGCATATCACGTTTCCATTTTGCATATTTAGATGCCACTTCCCCTTGGATCGTATCTCCCTAAAACCTGAAACACATTAATCATCAGTCAATAGAATTTATATACATAGGGCAAGGGGGTTTTCTTCTAGACACCTCAAGATGAGGATTTAGGTTGATCATGATGGGTCAACCCTTTGATTCTTTCTTGGAGGTCATCACACTCCTTTATTGCTTCCTCCAACTGCCTAGCCAACTTCAACTGTTCGGGCCATATGACTAGGCATTCATTGCCTACATTCTGAGCCTTTTTCTGATATGTAGATTTTGTAGGCCTGGCCTTTCTCACCATTTGGGGTTTAAACCCACTAGTGCACATTTATTTCTTTGATGTTCTACCAAAATTCCATTTTCCTTGATTATTTCTCCGAGCAGGAATATCTTTTCTTTCCATCATCCCTTGCTTCTTCCACCATTGCAAGGGTCTGCCTTTTTCTTCCACTTCTCGTTGCAGGGAGAATTTTTCAATGCATTCTTTGATTATCTGCCTTTTATTAGATTTATGAGTCTCCACCCTATTTTGCATTGGTGGTGGGTCCTCCACTGAACGTTCATTCTTCTTTATCACAACTGGAGTAGATCTGCCCTTAATCTTCCAGGTTTGTTCACATTCTCTCCTTGAGAGATGTTGTGAGTACGATACAGGAGGTGACTGATACACCTTTCGTTCAGCTCCATGGGATTTCCCCGAGGCTCTAAGCCTATTCTTCTCCTTACCACTTTGTCTCCTAGTACAGGCTTCTTTCTTGTACACTTCCTGTGGTGGAGATCTTTTTTCTTGGTCCTTTCCCTTTCCTGCTTTCTTCTTACTAAAATGTCTTGCCATGTTCCCATAGTGAGAACATATAGAACATTTTCCCTCAAAGGAATACCTCATTTCATCATCTCTATGCTTAGATGTTGATGCACCTTGAGTTCTTCTTTTGATATTGGACTCCTGAGCTTCCTGACACATACTCATTGTGTGCCCCATTCTTCCGCAGTAATAGCATCTAACATATGATTTCCTCGGAGAGACTCTTCTCTCTGATTTGTCATTGTACCTCTTCATGTTCTCAGATTTATTGAAGTTTCTATTTTCACATCCTGAGATATACTCCAGAGCCTCTGTACAGAAGATTGATGTGTGGCCATGAACTCCGCAGAAATAGCACATATCATCACTCCTTAAAACTATCCTCATAGGCCTATCTCCAGCACCTACAAGATTTTTCTTACCTTTGTAATTTTTCACTACATTTTTCTTATCAGCCATAGGAGTGGGACTATCATATCCAATTCCAGATTTTCCCAAAAAGGATGACCTTTGGGAAGATACAATCCTTTCATGCTTCTCCTCTGATGCAGCATATTTGGACTTTATTTTATCATCACCTGCTGAAGGATAATCAAATAATAGGTGCAAGGCATCCTTCATTCTAGGCTTTCCTTCAGTATTGCCTTTCTCCATTTCCTTCTTCATTGATTTTAGCTCCTCTTCCAACTTTTGAATCTTCATATCCCTTGATTCACGTTTGACATCATTTTCTTCCTTGAGAAGCTTCCCTCTACTCATCTCATCTTCCAGTTCATGCTTCAACTCATCAACCATGTCATTTTTCTCCTTTACCTTCAATTTTTCTTGAGAAACAGAATCAGAGAAACATGCATTCTCTTGCTGTAGTCTTTGATGCATCTGAACTAGTTCAGATAGTTGTGTAGCCAGATTATCACTCTTGGCTTCCAGATTCCGAACTTCATCGGACTCTTGATTCTCTTCACACTCACTAGCCTTTTGTTTTCCCTTTATTTCAGCCAGCTTTTGTAGTTTCTCACCTTGAGAATAATTCTTCTCTGTTAGGTCAGTAACTATATCAATAAGCCTTTTATTTAAGCCTCTTAGCTTTTTGATCTCAGTTTCTAGATCATGGATCCAAATGCCTTTATATTTAATTTCCTCAGTGGATTTCTGATCCAATTCTTTAGCCCCATGGACAAATTCCACCTTTTTGTTCAGGCCATCAATATCTCCTTTCTGTTATTCAACCTTCAGCTAATACTTACTAACTGATTCTGAGTTCTCTGATGTTGATAAATTAAGTTTCTCAGTTTCTTCCATCAGCTCAAACTTCTCTTCTTCTTGCTGCTGCATATAGAGTTTGGCATCGCGAACAATTTTGTTAACTTTCTTGGTTTTGGCCCCCCAAACATCTATCTCTTCAAGAGCAGCCTCCAACTCAGCTCACATATCAATTCTTCCTTCAATTTCTTCTTCTTCACCTTCAGTGGTTCCAACGTCACTTGGAAAGTCAGGTTCTTCACTCATTCCATCAGCATCATTGACTGAGTAAGTATTTTTGTGGTATGATTTATCCAAATCATTTTTCTGTTCACTGCATGATTCCTTCAGAAAGCTATTTGATTCTTTTAGTTGAATCACACTTTTTCCAAAAACACTTCCACACTAAGGGATACCACCTGACTTCTGATTCTTCTTTGAAGATTTTCTTTTTCCCATGGTAGACCGAGATAAGCGCAAACAATATCTTCAACTACACAGATCAACTACACCAAGTTGAAGGAAACAAATCTGATAAAAGAAACCAGTCCCTCCGATTCCAATTGTTAGGGCCAATAGGGGCCTATATACCCTGAGAGGGGTGGTGAATCAGGGTATGGATATTCTTTTTCAAAGTTCTTTCTTCCCCACTGGATCTTGACCTCTTTGTTACGAGGGTCACTTTGTTTGCACTTGTGTGGTTACTGGGATCACTTGTCTCCTTTACCTGATAATGATGATTTGAATTCAATGCAGGGAAGTAAGCAGGCAGACACAGAGATTTTTACTTGGTTCACCGCTAAGGGCTACGTCCATGGAGCATACGCCGAAAAGTTGCCGGTTCGTACCAAATTCCACTAAACTCCACTAGCTATGGATTACAATGTTCGGGCTAGATCACTTCTATGCCCAGGCTCACTGCCTATACAATGTTTAGGGTCAGCTCACTACTTTCCCAAGGGTCACTCCCTGTTTCTCTCTCTCTGGATCACTGCCGGTGGAGAGGATCACCTTCTTCCTCTTCCTAAGCTCACTTCTCTTGGAAGGAATCCACTCACAGTTTATAGACCTGTAGGGCTCTTCATTTTCATCAAAGAATGCATCTTCCTCTATGTTTAGATTCTCTGTTGAAGTACAACTTTCACCCGTAGATGAATATCTCTTTGCACCGAAGGTATCGGGCAACATACCAGCTTCCACGCAGTCCGAGAAGCACTGCTGGAACAAAGCCTTACTTGGCGCGCAAGTCAATCTCGGCGCGCAAGTATCAGCGCGCAAGTCACAACGGGCGCGCAAGTCCTCCTCAGACACTTGCGCGACTCAGGCTTCCTCAACTCCAAACATGCGCGACTCTCTTCATTTTATGCCCAAACCAATATTGGCGCGCAACTGCCAACCGGTGCACAACTTCTAACACCGGCACACAACTTCAACCTCTGGCGCGCTAGTCCCACCTGTGCGACCACACACACACCACTTGCGCGACCACCACACCTGCGCGACGAGATCTCTGATTTCTCAAAGTGTTGAACTCCATTAAAGAATGAGGAGGGGTGGTCCAGTATTTATAGGCAATCTGACCACCCTGCGCAACGGCGCGCAAGTCACCTGCGCGACCCAGTTTCGGCGTGCATGTCTTCTATCCTTTTAGATACTTGCGCGACCAACTCCCAAACATGCGCGAACCTACTTCCTTTGCCATATTTTGATCTTCTGATCTTGAAAAAAATATGGCGCACAAGTTTCCTATTCTCCAAGTCCTCGGAGTGCAAGTCCCTTTACCAAAAACACTTTTCTTCATTTGCCGATTTTCAGGCCCAAAAATTTTGCAAACACTGGAAAACGGTGCCACCTTGTATCTGTTCTTTTTTACCGCCTCCAGATCATCCATTACTTTTATCTATGTTCTTGAATCAAACATGGATCGTTGACCTCAGCTCTTGAACTTGACATTCCACCATGAAATCCTCTTTGTCAACAAATTTTTCTGTCATAGTTATGCTTTTTCAACAATCACCACGCAGATGTCCACTTTGTCAACAAACACAATCACCTCAAAAATGCTTCAATGATACCTTGAGGGATTTTTGCCCAACAATTACACATTCTAATTTATGAAACTCTAATGACATGTTTTATTAATGATATTTTATCCCTCAACATAAAAATAGTATCTATAAAAATTATAGAAAAATTCATTTGGATACCCATCCAATTTGGGGGAACCATTATGTGAACCGAGAATTGATAAATGAAAAGTCTATGTCACCCCAAACATGCACTTGTTCTACTATGAATATATCTACCCCAAAAAACATGATGAGTTTTGTCAAAAAAAAGATGAAAGAATCCATTTTCACACAAAAGTGAATAAATATCTCTATAATGTCATAATCCCAACATCTAATATAACTCATGGTAGCTTGGAGGAGTTGAATATATAATGGTCATCACCTAGTCAATAGGTTAGTTAGGGTAAATACACCCTTCTATAGCCACAACCTTTTTCTTGATAATCACCTCCGGGAGAGGTAATTCTCATCTTGCATATTAAGAATATGAATTTGCATATTTCCATTACATATAGGGTACTTATTAGGAGTATTTAGAAAGGAATCCTACCAACCATTATTGTTTTCGTTACCACACAACCCAAATATCCCTAAAAGATAGTATTGAAGCCATTATACATTTTCATTTAGACTAGGGTACATATAAGAGATCACAATACTGATAAAAATGTATATTCTAAAATTAGGTTCACACCATTTATAGTTCTAAAATTCTTGAGATCAATCAGAATATCACAATAGTGGCATGGGTGTAATTCCATGTCACCATCATTAAGAAGACCCAAAATTCACCATGGTGCACAATGGTACAAATTTTCAACCAATCCCACAATTTTGAGGGATAAAAATAACCATTGTAGAGGTCCTCCATCTAGATTTATATCATAAACTCATATAGGTCCTCTCTAGAGAATCCATTATGGAGTTCCTCCCTCTAACAATATAAATATCAACCATGGGGGTCCTCCGTATGATCAGTCATCAATAAAAGGATCCAAAGATCCTCTTAGGGGTACATTTCTAGGAATTCCTCTACAAGAAATTATATTTCTATAATATTATACCCTGATTAATTATATTATCCCATAAATCACCAAAAATATAGATCCTCCTCATGTTGACAAAGAACTAGATAGAATAGCGGTCCTAGTAGTGAGAGAAAACAATAAAATTTAAACCATTGAAGTCCACACTATGGTATCTAATGTAGAGGTCCTACCAACAAAATAAAATATTTATGAACTAAATGTACCCCATATTATGGAAACCAATAAGTCAATTACAAATAGAGTATCAACCGATGGAGAAGAAACAAGCAACCAAAATGGAGGTCCTCCCCATAATAGGGAATAGTAAAATTTAAGCAATGGTGGTACATGCAACTATATGATTCTAGAGTGTACTCCCCAAGATGTAAATTTATACAACATGAAGGCCCTAACACTTATAAATATCCATAAATTAGAAGAATTAGTGGTACTTCCAATGGTGATCAAGTATCTATCCATACATGAAGTACTCATCATTACAAAAAATAAGAAAGTTTAAACCATTGAGGTCCTCTTCATATTATATGATGTGGAGGTCCTCTTGAATATTGAACCATTTTATAATATATAGGCCTTCGTTATTAAAAAAATAAATAAATCAATAATAGTGGTTGTTCAATACATGGGGATCGATTACCTAACTATTATGGTGGTTAACCATATGATGATTTTGAAAATGACTTTGGATATCCTCCCAATAGTGTTTGATATGAGGTACCTCCGTATAACATGATCATTCTAGATATTATATTTTGTCACGAGAATTTAGAAAAACCAAATCTATTTATTCCATAAACACTATAAAAAAAGAGATGTATTATCCTATTCAAATGGGAGGGTTAGGGAAAATATCATCACCACTAACTCTTCCAGGTCATGAAAGATAAAACATAAATAAAATTGTATAAATGATTCCACTATTCTTGGCTAGTTATGAATGAGTTGTCTCTATAGTCCTAATAACTCGATGAAGGATTTTTCAAAGATGAGTAGAGTGAAAAAAATAAATATAGTAATATAATTAAAAATAAATAATATATTCATGAAATAATATGAAATGTTAAACAGGAAGTGAACATTAGGGAAATAATTATGTGAATATATAACCAATAAAAATAATGGATGCTTCAATTACAAACTAGGTAAAGATAAGCTACATCTATAACACGCCATAGTGGGATCTTGAAAACCAAAGCTGGATATAAAAATTTCAATGATAGCATATGGGAATCCCAATACTACAAAGATGGGGACATTTTCACCCATAATAACGCCCTTGTTATCATTAATAAAACTAAGGCATATATTAAATGAGAACATGTATCCTCTAATAATATTAATGTTCTCAATGTTGGGATAACATCCACTAGAAACCAAAACTTATTCTATACATATCATTTGTGAATTATCTCCATTATCATGCTCACATTTTGGTGAAGTAGAAGGATATTTTCTTGGAATATCTATTCATGAGAATCCTTCCACATCATCAGAATGTGGAAATCCAAAGTTGAAATCAATGCCTCATAGGGGATAAAAGTTCCAAAATATTCCCTAATAAAAAATGTGTAAAGCATGATTTTTTAATTTACCATTGATGGGTTTTCTAAGGTTGATGAACACCCAAATTTTTTTGATGTGGATGAATATTTAATTATCACTAAAGAATTTTCATCAGTAAATAAAAACATTATTGACCATGTTGGTGATGAAAATTATGATATTGATAGTGAACATGATAGATAAAAATCTTATTTATATAATTTCATTCAAAAGGAGGTAAATTAAGGATTATATACCCGAATGAAATAAAATACCATGGTTTAGGTTCTCCCCCAATCAATCCCCTCTTAACTACTCGATGAGTTAGTGTTAATGATAAATGTAATGGTGTGGAATAAACAACACCTCAACCACCACATTTAATCATTGAAATCATTTTGGTAGAAAAATGGTATTCCTAGTATGTGTTTTGGATATATAATCATGAAATAATTAATTTCAATATTCTCATTATAAATATACACACAGAGTCTTACTATCCACGTAGAAAATATGTATATGACATGATGCTAATATTCCTTGATAATAAGACACAACCCCACCCATGAATCCAGATTATAAAAATATAACTAATCGAACATAATATCATCCTAGTTTATTAATAGTATCACATATAAACTATTATATGTCTCCCCCTTTATAGTGACATAATTGGAAAGCTTATTCAAATATTTAGTTTCTATTTTAATTTGGTGTTCCGACATAGACTATAATACTGGGTGAAGAATCAAAAACAGAATCATCATAATCTATTATCACTCAATTTGAAGCTATAAATTATTTATACACAGTACCATAACTATAAAATAAATTAGTCCCCTTTTGGGAGGACATGAAACCCGTTTTACCCAACTTATGGAGGGAAAACATATCTACATTCAATGGAAGGAAATACATGAAACAATATCTTACTCAATTCATATTAGGGTGTGGCATGATATTAAGGACCCCATAACAATAAGATGTATCCAAACATAAATTTTTAAAAAATAAATTGGAGGGTCATGAATTTTTTGGTTCAATATCCTTGTCATTGGTTTCATTACTGGTTAGGATGACCTCTAACTACAATTATTCTACAATTTTGGTCAACCATTATGAAAAATTAGTAATTTTGATATATCTAACAGAATTGTTTTAAGAATGAGAGTGATTAGGATTTCATTTTTGATTGAAGTGTATTACTTATTCTCTATAATTATGTACACTCTAAGAACATATAGTATATATTTTTTGGGGAAATATATTTGGTGAATTTGGAACCTTACTCATTCCACTACATTATCTTGGTGGGTTCTGAGAGTATTATTTAATTTCATATCAGTTGAATTATTCCATTGGGATTAGCCAAAAAACTGTCAACAATCACTATAATTACATGGAAGGATGTCTAGAATATATGAAACTACCACTTTCACTCTTAAACTAATATTATTTCCAAATATAAGCTAAAATCTAGTATGGTTTATTACAATACTTCCTCCAATGAAATATACCCAATGTTCACACCCTAATGATAATATAAATGGTTTGAGTAAATAGAAGTGTAATTGGATCTTTTGGAATATTAATTATATTACATAAGGGATGAGAAATTCCTTGGGTACTTCATCATGGATCGAGAAAATAATTTTTTCATGCATTGAGAAATCATAATGCCTAAATAGTCACAAATAATTTATTAAAATAATCACAAACTCTACCACAAGATTAATAGAAACACAATTCCAGATTTTTATTTTTTCTTCGATATATCTCAATGGATGATAAATAAAATTCTAGTGGTTTTCAATTGTCCCATGGAACTGGTGACATACTTTATTTTCACATCTTTGGAAGAATAATTTTTTTGGAAGGTATTGAATATTTCATAATAAATCTTAGACCATGGTGTTATAACAGTCACCAAGTAATGTTTAGTTAGTTCACATGAACTTTTATACAATGTCATGCTGCTCTTAAAGAATGATTTATGAAATAATTTTGTGATTTATCCTAACATTATTATCATGTATATTTATTTTTATATACAAATAATATGTAGATGTGTATATAATATAGTGAGTGTTCTAACAATTTTAAAATAATGGAACTCATTCAGTGATTGAGGGATATAAAGAAGAGATTAGCTGACCTCATTCATTAAATGATTTAGGGCTATATAACAGAGACTCATAGACAACATTCATTAGAAACAAATGTCTTTTTTCCATTTTGGATAAATCTCTCTTAACATTTACTATATTTCAATAATAGGGGTAGGTTATAGTGTATGTTGTGTGGAATTGGTCTTACAAAGATATTTGGTGAACCAATGGATGGTGTATTATTTAATATTAATGAACCTATTGAATATTTCTATAGAAACTCAATAAAACTCACTTCTAGTGATTATGAAATTAATTTCTAATGTGACATATCTATTTTACAATTTTTTTTTATTTTTTTATTATTGATACAACTCTTGATTGATATCAATTTTGGTTATGTAATTTATTATATTTTATATAGGTATATAAATTTCCCCAACACCCATTATATATTTACAAAAAAATATAAAAAAAATTATACTACTGGTAATGAAAAATATATTGAATCATGCACATGAAATCATCAAGGAATGGATAAACTAATCATTAAAAACCCTAATTCATCCTCAAAAATACATAAAATCCTACTATGTAATTCATCCATTCATAAATTGGTTTAGAATTCATTGAATAATAGGAGCCTAGGATATATAATCCATATGGGTACCAAAAAATATCAAAACTCTTGTTGAAATAACTATCCCATTACTAGGGGATGGGAAACAAATATCATAATAAAACTTCCCTTAGATTAAGATCCCTAATATATCTCTATCAATGTTATTTGTCTAACAATAAAACATTATATTGACAAGGATTATAATTAAATGGTATCCCCCAACAATAATCATGGAGGAAGACACAAATGAAGGGGAATAAATTCCCAATGAAGACCTTGGAGTCTGGGTGTCATCCCCAAAAAAATAATACATTATATTGAAACCAAGAGAATGGGAATTCATTGAGACCAATATGAAAATTAGTTCAATGATAAATACTTTTGGGCAGATTCAAAGCATATTATATTGGAGAATGATTGGCTAATAGAAAATCACCTATCCAATCGGGAAACATGGGGAAATTGATTCAAACTAACCCACATGTAATAAAAATATTATGAAATTATAGAATCGTAGAATTACCATCAAATTCATTCAATTTTTAATTATTAAAAAATATAGAATAGGTTTGGGGAAGATATTATCATCCTTTATCTTAAAAATAATACATATTGAATCAACTTGTTGTCATTCCATCATAGTCTTCAATTCTATATTCCCTTTATCTCTCTAAGTAGCTTCCAGAGGATACATTTTATTCATTCTCAAATCATCAAGAGTTCACGATAGAAGTGGTACCCACTAAGATATATAATAATATGAATGGATACTAGAAATTTAATTTAGTTTTCCACATTATAATAAAAAATTATAATAATACCATACAATGACACATCAAACACTTATCTATGACTCATAAGTTCAATGATGTCAATAATCATCGATCATTGGTCGATAATAGTTTGAGAATAAAATATATCATATGTTAAACCCTTAGTAATATAGTATATGAGGAAACATACTAATTAACTTTAAATGTGAAAATTCAAAGATATGATAAAATTAAATAGAAAGCTCCTAGAATATTAGGTTGAAAAAAAAATTTAGGGAGATTATATCAGACTCTAATTTCATGTTTTTTCTAAGATAATAATATCAAGAATTTTTGGGAAAGACATAAAATTACATGCCAATTTTAGTTTCTTAAAACTATCACCATCGATTTGAGTACTATATTGATGTGAAATTTGAAGATATTTGTATTTAAATATCTTATTTTCACTCTTGTGGAACTCAATATATATATGTTTTGTAACAATTTTATGAAGTGAAACAACCATAAGAAGATGATGAAATCATTATTTCTACAACTTGTATATTATAATCTACTCTAATTAACCCATGTACTTTTTTACAAGAAATATTTTTACACCCCATCAGTCGTAATAGAGTAACGAATCAAAATTTTGGAAATCATCAAATGCTACCTACCAGATGAAAAATCATCAAATCACATTTATTCTTTAACAATGGGTAGGGTAATAATATTGTTTACACATATCATAATAAAAATTATAAATTATTTTATGAACCATAAATATTGATCATATCATTGTGTGTCTTTATTAAAATATGGGTTTATTGATATTTAGTCAACACATCCAGGACCTTTAATAAAAAAAAATTAACTATTAGAAGAAGATATAAGGGATGAAATCCATTGAATCCATTAATAATATGTCAGTTGATCCTACACGATTTTCATCTATACATGATGTATATGATTATGATATGTATGATGATGGTCTCACATAGTTGTTAGAGTCTCATGATGTGATTTTTCCCTCCATACATGAAGATGATAACGAAGAAGAACATAGGGCCGCACCACAGAGTAATAAATATAGATCCTCAACGACTATTACTTAACAATAATAAGTAAATATGGCTATCAAAGAATACCAATAGTATACTCTCATTGATAAACCCATAAATACCAATGAGAAAAAGAATTATTTTTTCTAATGATTTTGTTTTCATTGATACTTATGGACATACAAGGACATGATCCTTTGGTAGTGGCATATAATTATGGTTTAAAAAGTAACCACTAAGGTTACAAATCCGGAAAAAATAGGATAAATCTGACTCATGGTTCCATGCTTTAAGCTGAGTTTGAAATAATAATAATGGAATACATCACTCTAGTGTTCAAATTACCAAAATGGATTTATAACATTATCCTTATTAAGAAGGATAATGTAAAAATCAAGGTACGTATAAAAATGTAAGTTATAAACCATCATTATTAACAGGATGAATTATATATCCAAATCCTAGAACTGTTTTTCAAAAAAAATAGATCATATTCAATTCCATTCATTCATGTATGGGTGTTTGACCAATAACAAGATTTTAATAGATTCTGATGAAAAATAAGACAATGCATTTATGACACCCTAAGAAGTCTATTTTGATAGAGTAATTCCATTTTTTATCAGAAATATAGGATACACTTATCAAATCGATATATTTTGTGTCTTCAAACCTCTACTCAGTAAAACTATAGAATGTTATGTTTATAATATGAATGTTATATCATTTCAAAATTTAGATAAATTTACTGATTCAGATGTTTTATTCTCCAAACCCCAGTCATGAAATAAGAAAATAAACCCATTATAATACTGTTTTAGGGTAACAATTGATAATTTACAAAGATTTATAGTTTTCCACCATGACATTAAAATCCAACCCTAGATGAGTAAGGTGAAACATGAAATCCCACCTCGTGAGAATCCCTAGGATTTGAAACGAATTGAACTATGGATTTACCATATTAAAATTCACTAAACAATCATTGGAATGTCCATAACCTTCATAAAAATGATGAAAAATGGGGAAACCTACTTGTGGGATAATGTTTATAGGAATGAATTTTGACATCATCAAGTAATATCATTTTCACATTCCCATCTTAATAATAAATATGTAAGGAACACCTCTAATTCTATATATAACATCACTATAGTATTCACTTGTTCTATGTTTTCTTATATGAATGTTAAGGTAAAATAAAACAAGTTGTATTATCTCAATTAAGTAATATTAGACGATGAAAGGTGGAACAACCAATTGGTAATAATTTCCTCACTCTGAACTTTATTGTTTATGAGTTAGGGTCATATCTCCAACATCATGAGATTAACCATATATGTCATGTAGATCCACTAAAATACATCCTTTTCCATCTTATATTGAACAAATGATTAGATTTATCGATTTCCACTATTCAGTAATATTTCAGCCACCTTGTGTCTGAGAAGGTGACTAATGAAAAAATAGAAATTTTATAGGAGTGAACCCCTCCCATGAGGAGTCATATTTTGTAATATATGTTCTTGATGATGTTTATTTCTTTTTCAATTATGTTTTTTTTTTCAATCATAGAATATGTACTTGAATAGTTCTTCTCTCAGACAAGCTAAAAGGAAAATAGAATATCCAAGGCTCAACCATGTCATCTAAGAGATTATATTTATTTCTCTAGGAAACGTAGTTCCTCCATAAATTTTCCTCCTCCTAGAATTATGCCCCAACATAGAGGAAAAATGTGTATCCATTATCATATGTTATCACTAGTATTTCGAATTCCCATTATTAAACTGTGTCATGTTTTAGTTAAAAAAAATAACTATGAGAAGTTCAAAAAATAGGTTTCCACACTATCGATACCTAGGTTTACTAAGAATAATTTTTTTTGTATTCTATTTTATAATTACGTATCTTATACCCAATATTTATCACCCATATCCATTTTATTAAATTTATTGACAGTCATATTTAATTAATGTGGTCTTATAGTGATTTTATCAAGTATTTTTGGGATTTTATAAATAAAAAACTATTATTAAAATAAAATTTAAAATTATAATTCATTATTAGTATAGAGTATGATTATTAAACATTCATCATCACTTAGTTCAGAAGGTTATTTTTTGTGATATTTCATAATTGTTATATCATCATTAGATTTTTCATTTTGGTGAATAATTTCTCAATGAATAATATATTTATATGAAAAAGAATTCAGATAAAATATTATATATATATATATATATATTAATATTTTATAGAACCTTCACAAAACACCCAGGTTAAAATATTTCTCTAGATGGAGGTATCTATCATAGATGAGAGAATTAATAAGTTAATATGAACTCATCAGTATAATTAACATGGTTCTTAAATCATATCTCTATTAGTGATTTTTATTAGACATTAGATCAAATTTATTATTATTATATTTTATGGTTTTTTTTAACACAAAATTTATAAATTATGATGAATATTAAATGATTAATATAATTTAATTAATTTTTAATTTATCAAAATTAATTATTTGGGTAATTCTAATAGGAAAATTAGATGATCCTAATCATCTCTTTATGAATATAATACATAATACTAGATTGCATTTGGTATGAGAATAATTTTTGTATCAAATATCCAAAAAAATTCATTTCTTATTAATGTATTTATATTCTAAATTATAATTATATTTTTTTCTTAAAAAAATTCATTGACTTTTTATGCGATGGGAACTTTTTCTTTAATTGAATTTTAAGATATACCATGTATTAAAAAGATTAACTAGATATGTAGAATTCATTTATATAACATTTTCAATAATCTAATTAATAATTTGAGGTTATTTATATAGAGAATTTAGACTTTGTAAAACTTCTCTCTAATATTTTATTGTTGTAACATAATATTTATTTAACATAGATTATATATTTTCAATAAAGGTAATGAAATTAATAATTTAAAAAAAGAATTTGTAAAATATGAAAAATAATTTGGAGACATTTTAGAAGGTTATTGTATGAAAAATATTCTTTAATAAGAGATTAAATTATCATTTGATTAAAAATTTAAATCTACCAAATTTATTTAGTGTTATTTATATGAAAGCGGTGAGGTATTGTTTTCACCAATTTCCCTAAAAAATCTTCTTGAAATTATGATCAAATTTTATATTGAAAATTACTTGACAACATGTAAATTTTAAAACATTGGTATTTTATATTTTACATAAAAGATAATGTTTTATATCAGGCCATGAATCATCCAATATTTTTTTAATTTTACTGATTATTTTAATTCAAAATGATAGATTAAAATAAATTATATTTATTTAAATAATTTGGGAAAAATCCTGTTTTTTAACATGTTTTAGTTTTGTAAAATGTAATAATCTATTTTACTCATTTTTCATATATATAAACATAATAAAAAATTGAAATCCTTTTTTGGATCATTTGAAGTATTTTTTTATTGTTTAATACATATTTGAACTGAAATTAATGGAAATTTGGCCTGAAAAAATTCTATGTGTATTTTTTTTTCTTTTGAAGTATAATGAAATTAGTACTTCTTTTTTATTATGTGAGTCTCCCAAGAAGAAGAGTTTCTAAAAATAATAATTTGGATACTAACTTGTGTCAACATTGTTGGATGACAGTTATATCGATGATAACACATTGGGAGATTCTTATAGGGTAAATGATCTTAGGTAAAACTAGTATCACTCTTTGAGGCGAGTTATTCATCTCAATGATAATTTTATGGAAACATTAAATATATTAAATAATTGTAGAAAGTATCAAATATCTTTGTATAGTTATAAAAATTTTGTGGCATTTATGAGATGGGAAAATATTTTTTTGTTAATTATGATGTATGAGAATAACATTCAGTAGTTTATGGGATATATTTAGAAAATTATAGATGACTTGAAATAAATATGATGATAAAATGGAATAATGACACGAACTGCCTCATTTTGATAATTGGATTTCCAAATACAATGGCATGAATACATTATCATAATGACAAGGGAATTTCATTGTGATCTTTTCAATGGCATGCAATAATGTGGTCACCATACTATAATATGGATATTGATATTATTATTCAGATTACTTGACTACAAACATTATTTCGAAAATTAAAATGACATATCAGTTATTTTGATATTATAAAATTGAGACTATACTTGTAGATAATATAAAAACACATGTTTGTATCATGGAATCTCAACGTAACTATTAGACTGATCAAAGTTAGGTTTTCTAATTTGATTGATTATGTATGTTATAAGTGTGATGGTATCCAATATTTGGTGGTTATAATTAAAATGATACTATAGTGTATCCATTAATATTCTCCCATTTTAACCTCGGTCAGAGATGTGTAACAACATTCAAGTATTATTCCCATCTCACTGTCTAATATAGGTTTGAGGTACAGAATGATTTATTTAAATTTTTATATTATTTATCAACCAAAGATTTTGGATTGAGGTGGGAGGTGTTGTGCTATGTACTTTTTAAACTCACACCCGAAACTATGGGTTCTAGGTTGACTATATGTATAGCTACTACTATAGTATTGGGTTAATCATACTGATTCTTCTCTGGAATGAGATACTAGTGTTTCCTTGAAAATTCCATGAAAGTGAAATTTATAATGTTATATTAGATATTATATCACTATTTTATATATTTTATAAATTTTACTAGACTATTTTCAACATATGGGGTTAATGAGTTCTAATAACCATTGTGGTAGGTGTTCAAGGATACTCAAAATGGTATTAATGTATTGGTCGTTAAATATCTCTATGTAATAGAGGGTCAGATCAAGGCATAGATCGAGTACCCAGGTTCTTGGAGTTATCATTAAAGACATTATTTGTGGGGGTATTTCCCAATATCTTATTATGAATTTTTAGAACATATAATTATATCAAATACATTATTATTCAATAATAATGGAGGTGGTGAGCTATATATAGCATAATACAAAATGATTTGTGGATATTAATACAATCCTTAATGATTTATACTGAGGTATTTTGATTTTTCTATTAATTATATATATTATTATTATAGGCACTAGGGGTGTATATAATATGAATCAATATATGGGATGAATATACAGAGTGTTATCACTCACACCTATATACAATATTGTGCATTATATTCTCTTTTGATTACAAAAATCCGAAACTGTATATAATGGATGGTCCCAGAGGATATAAATTCATGATAGATGGTAGAAAATTGTTTAGAGTCTTTATCAAGGTCAGAATATTATTTTCATCCATATTTATATTTATTTTCAAGTACATATGTTTGAATATAATATTTTAATACATGTATTTACATGGATATCACACATAGTATTGTGTATAGATTTATTACATATGTATGATTTATATATTATTGTTGGGTTTTCATTTATATCATGGAGAATAATGTTTCCTTTTAAATGGGGAATTTTTTTATTGAAAAATAATACCTCCAATTATTTTGTGCAGATACATCAGTAAAACCCACTAACCTCTATACTATTGGAGACAATTTTAGAGATCTCACATATCAATATACGAAGATGAGATATTTAGGTACTAATGTGTTGGGAAGGAGTTTGGATTTAGAAAATGATACCTATAGATTATATATTCTTAATAATGACTCTCATTAATGAATCATGACTAAAATACCTTAATATATGAATTATTGGTAAAAAAGTGAAACATGAATCATGTAAATTCATATAGTATTATATTCATGTATTCGATTAAATTGACATTTGGATTTCTTCCATGTGGTATGATAAAAATAGATCTATCAATATCATTCTTTTATTTTGGGATGAAATGATTTCATAAACAATTGATAACTAATGAGATAATGTTTTTCCATAGACATAATGGGTTGTTTAAACTCATGTTTTGATAGCAATGTATATATTAGTGGTTTCAACTCAACATGATGGAATTGAGATATTATATTAGATATTGTGAAATATCTCTCAAGTGAATTAAAATATGTATATTTCTAGATCTCTTGAGTTGAGAATAATATAATATTACTGCTATATAATAGTTATTTATTTATTATAGATAGAAATTTAAATTATATTATATATTTTTATTTTATTCCTTCTAAAAATTATAGACTTGTTGAAAACTGAATATCATACTTCAATGATATTTTAAATTGAAATTACTTCTACGTGAATTTATGTGTTAGGAATACATATTTGACACAAATTACAGTTTTATACAAGGTTTATAATTACATTATGAGTATTTTGGGATCTATGCGTGTGTGAACATTGCTTAAGCCTTTCAAAAATCATAGGTCATTGTATAGGCTGAAAAGTATTTTGTGTTACTTGGGTGATTAAGTTATTATAATGATATAAGGTGGAATTGTGATAGATATGATTTATATGGATTTTACCAAGACAATACATATAAAATTATAATTATTCATTTCATGGTTTTATTTCTTTTTTTGTAATATATAGGTTATTCTATAGGAATGAGATGAAAAAAGTATATGCTAACTCTCTGAATTCCTTATTGGGAGACTCCAAATGTGTAAAATACCCAACTCTAATAACCCAAAGACAGTTTCTACATTATTATATGGTAATATATATAGAGGATATGATCCATAAGTACTATTATATTAGTTGATATAAAGAAATAGATAAATACATTATAGACATATTATAATGAATAAATAAAATACATATCCTTGGAAAGACTCTCAGATTCTTGATATTAATCAATCTATACTTATTTATAATATATGGAGAAGGAAAAAATAAATGGTAATCTCAAGTACTCAGTATGGGTAACATATAGTAGGATTCATTAGGGGTAAATAAGGCATAATCAATAAGGCAGGGAAATTAACTTAAAATGCGTTCCATTTAATGAATAACTTGAAAAACATTTATCTATAGATAATATCAATGTATTTTTATCATGTATAATAATAAAAAAATACTTAATGAAGGAAATACATACTATTGGACCCCATTGCCTCATTATGTCAGTTTTTGAGGACTTTCATGAAAATAGTTTATATAATTGGTAGGCATACAATAAAAACCTATTTAAATAAGGCTTCGAAACTAGTCTATCTCATGAGACTTTTGATGTATCAAGTTGATATATCCATCTAGGACCAACCCATCACTGTATGCCCCATAAATTACCTTATATTTTATGATCAATTAAATTCATAAATAATATGCCTTACAAATAAATGTTCATCTTGAATAAAAAATAAAGAAGATAAATATTTCCTCAGTCAATAAAATTACATTAAATGTAATACATTGTATAAGTAATTGGTATAATTTTTAGGAAATAATCATATATATGATTCCAATAATATAGATAATGTTTAGGAAATAATGAAATATTTTTATTTTGTAGTTTTGGTCCTTGCATCATTCACATTGGTCCATTATCTCCAAAATTTTATTCATGATAAAAAATATCATAGATTTAAAATATATATATATATTGGCATATTTAAAAGGTATATATATATATATAATTTAATTACATTGTTCATATAGATGGTTTTCAGTTTGTACTCATCAATGGTCATTTCAATTTCCAATGGATGGTATAAAAAGAAAGGTAAATAATAATTAAGCATTACAAGATAGTTGTTATATAAAATATATATTAATTAAATAAGTCCTTATTACCATCCATGTAATTGTAAATCAAAATTGAATCACATCACTTCATGGAGGTGGTGGTCCACACATACACACATGTGACATTATCATTTTCCAATGGATTGGAAGATAAGAAAGTATTTATGATATTATAATTCTAAAACAATATTTCTGTTATAAAAATAATATATATTAATTATTTCTATCATTATAACCATCCTTGTAAAGTAGTGAAAAAAGATAAATTACACTTCTATGTGGAGATGATAACCATACGTACACATGAACGATGCTTTAACTTTTCATAGAATTGAATAGAATTTGAATATGGTTAAACCATAATCATAAAAACATATAAATATATTTATGATATTTGATATACTATTTTATTATGATTAATACTATTTAAGAGGAATTATAATAAGAAATATACTTGAAATATTCAATAATGAGAATTACCTCTTCGTCGGTAGACTTCATTTTATATATCCTCTTAAGGGGAATATGGTTAGTCTTTTGGAAGTTAAATACACTCTAGAACATGTATAGGGACGTTGAGAAGGAAATTGGGTAGGATTTGGTCAATATATGTTTCTGAAGGTGGGGTAATGTAAATAAAAAATGAGTAACCATTTATAAATGAGGATGGGGCATTCATGTAATTTATTTAAGTATTAAATTAATATAAATTACTTTTTTTATAATGGATTAAAATAATTATAATTAAAACTCAATATGAATATGAATGTAAATAATCTCATAAATTAAAATTTAGAAATGTTTTAATTATGTTCTCACCTGTATAATTTAGTATTAACTCCCCATTAACCCATTTGTCAATTGGAACATTATTATGGTTTTCAACCATTTGAGGGTTCATAATGTTACAATAAAATGAAAAATAAACCATAATTTTAATGTGGTAGATTTATTAAACCATATACCATTTATTTGGATTAATATAAATTTTTTTTAAATCTTAATCATTTAATAAAATATTATTTATAATAAAATATTATTAGGGTTATTTATTACATTATCCAATTATTTTTTATTTAAATACATCAATACAAAGAGTTAATTTGAACATAATCATTTTAAACATTCCTAAATTTTCATGCACATCTATAAAATTACGAGAACATTATAATTCTTAAATTTTTTATTATTTTTATTATTTTCAAAATAATTTATTTTTTTCTATTAATTTAACAAATAATGTGTCGGCATTGTGTAATCAATTATGATAATTATTTAATAACTAAAAGTTTAAAATAAATTAAAATGATAAAAAATAATTTACTAATATTTCAAATAAAAATTTATTACTGAATATAAGATTTATTTATTCATATAAAAAATATTATAATTATTAAATAAATAAAAATAACAATGTTGTCTCTAACTCTCACTTAAATAATATAAAGTCCCAAATGAAACCAATTGAAAAAAGTACACATTTTAGAATTTTTTGAGATTATTGATGAAATATATTCATCCAAATAAATAAAATCATGTTTTTAGTGATTTTTATTGCCTTATCACATTATTTTTAACCTTAATTAAATTACTTAACATTATAGTGGTGACAATTATTTACTATGCTTACTAATCAAAATTATAAAATTAATAAAACGATCCTATTTAATAGACTTGGAAATATTAGTTCCAAATATGTTTTAATTTTTTATAAATAAATTTCAATAACATCTATTAATTTATTTATGATTAAAAAACAAAAGGAAATGATTTTTTATAGAAAAATTCCTTTTTATGTGTAAATATTTATTTATAGTTAATTAATATATAAATTTTATTACAATTAACATAATTGGATTATTAATAGTATCTTATAATAAATATTACTTAAAAAATTATAAATAAGATGTAACTTTGTAAATTCTTCAATGAAAAATATAGTTTTCAATGAAAATCTGTATTTTTCACAATTCCCTAGAAAATTAACATTTTCTAAAAAATCAAAATAATTCACCATACATTAATTTTGATAATATGATTTATAAAATTATTCACCTTTTATAAAATAAAATTCAAAAAAATGTAATAAATTAATTATAATTCCCACACAAAATGAAAAAAAAAATTAATTATGAAGAAAGTGTATTTTGGAAGCATAAAATGATTTTATTGAAAATTAAGTGGTTAATTTTTTTATTAAAAATTTATTATATAAAGACATTATATATATATTTATTTATTTTTAACACTATTAATTCTCTCAAATTCAATGGCAAGTTTGAAATGGTATTATTTAAATAATATAATTTTCGTGTTCATCTAAGATTATTGTTTCGTGTTATGCTATCGAGCATATTGTTCATTTAAAATACTAGGGTATTACATTCTCCTTCATTTCATACTTGAAATTTTAACTTTCTATAGGTATTCAAGTTTATACATTTGAAAATCCATTTCTATGGAACCCATATTAACAAATATTTTAACAAAACATCTTTCAACAAAGAGTGAATGTGAAATATGATGGTTATATAGAACAACTAAAAACTATTTTTCCAAATGGTTGAGCATTAATAAGAACCAAAAATATTGAAATAATAGAGAAAACTAATTTTCAGGGAATAATTTACTGTTATATAGAACATGTTCATGACAATGTAAATATCCAGAAAACTATAAAACTTTCGTGGGTGAAAGGATCATCAATTCATCGAAAATGATCATAAGAAGATGTATTTTTTGAAGATAATCTTAAAATTGTTAAGGAATTACATTACCATATATAATAATAAAAAAAGGAAATTTACTTTCATTAAAAGTAGAATATCATACATTAAACTATTTCCATCACAATCACATCCTTTATTGAAAGGATGAGTATTTAGGACAAAGTTTTCATGTCTGAAGCTCTAAAATCAACTTATAATAGATCAAATAATATAAAAATGTATAAAAAGATATTCCTCCTATTTTTAAATTTTAACCAAAACTGAAATGGTTACCAAATGTTAGTATAGTATAAAAATTTTGAAATCCTTCATAGGATGATATAATATACTTTACAAAAAAATTCCAAAATGACACCAAAGTTCAAACATAGATTACAAATATATAACCCTATATCCCAATTAATATCAATAACCCCAAAATTGAAGAATGTTTTAATCAGAACAGTGATCTCATAATATTTAAGTTACATTATAAAATTTAAGTAAAATCCCCCAAAACAGTCTTTCATGTTAAACCAGTTGTCAAATCTTAAGGATGCATAAAAATTGTAATGCATCATAAGTATAAAATAAGAAAAATATATTTTCTAGTGTGTACGACATGCAACACCAAGCGCGTAAGGGAATATAATATCCTGATACATTATTATATAATTAATATTTTGAATAAATTCAATCTATATCTTTCAATGAACACAATTCTGAGTTATATTTTGTTACACACAACAAGGACTTTCTTCGATAGCTTTCATTACACACAATAATGAGTTTCAGTGAGCAACAATATTTTATTAAAAATAATATTATTTAATATAATAAGATATAACCTAGATATTAAATTTTATGTTATGAGTAGTATTAACTTACTTATAAAAATAAATAATTTTCACAAATATAAAATAAATTCATTGGTTACAAATTAATTAGAAATGAATAGAAGAACTAATTGAATATAAATGGAATATTTTTATAGAAACCCATTTTATGCCGACAAAGATATTTTATCCTAATAAATTACATTAATTACAATTAGTGAGTGAAATTAATTTAATGTATATATATTATATATTAATTCATATTTTATTGACCTATATCCAATATATTTTATGCAGAAAATATAATAAAAAATCCAATTTTATGCATAAAACCTATATTTTTTAAAGGAAATTTTACAACATTTTAATAGAGAACCTATATTAAGTCTAATATTTGGAAATTTTACAAATTTTAAATGTAAAAATAAATATTATATTTTATGTATTAACGTAAAAATTATCTTCGGGTGATTTTGTTTCATTTTATCAAAAGATTCATTTTTTGATTAATAATGAAAATATTGAATTTTAATTCAAAACTTCCTTTTCATATAAGGTAGTTTTAAGGATAAATTATACATTTTATTTATTTTATAGTTTTATGAGATATATTTTATATCAATTAATTAAATTTATATCATTGCAGTCTATTTCAATTTGAAATTGAATAAAACAATTACAAATTATTGAACATCTTACTTTAAAAACCTGTTTTATCATCCTGTCTGTGAGATTAAATTTATCATTAATTTTGGCCAATTATGTGATTCTAATATGGATAATTGGATTATATATTTTTAATTATAATAATTTATAATTTATAATAAATTCAAAATTTATTTTTACTAAAAATACTAGTGAATGTGAATAAAATTATTTAAAGCTATTAATAGAATTATGAGCTTAACATGGGTTAAACCTTAAACATAAGGGTCAAAATGAACTAGAAAAATTACCAGAGTAAGTAAGATGAAATATTTATAGACTATACCAAATTTTATCTTATTTTATCCACTATTTGAGCCACTTTTCATTGAACACACATGGGTTTAATTCCATTTTAAAAAATTTACAAGAATGCCACTCCTCCACTATAAAACACACTCACCCATCCCACTTATTCAGACCACTCAAGAAACTTTGAATCAACAAATATGAAGCCAAATATCTACTAATAATACCTAATATCTTCCTAGAATCATACCTTTAGGCATAAATCTATCCAAGGATATACTTTGTTGAAACCCAAAATGAGTGACCCTTCTAAGAGGTAACATTTTCCAACGATCACTTTTCATTCATTTACTTATCCAACCCTTCAATTATATTTATATCATTATTATATAATAATATATCTTTCCAAAATTTAATAATATTTATTTATTATATGGTTTATACATACACTTTCACACACTTCCATCTAATTGGTAATGAGCTTACCATTTATGTGTACGACAAACTATAGACTCACGAAATGATGTCATTCATTTTTCCTTTACAGCCACACATTATTAGAAATTATGATGGAAAAACTAATTATATATTATATATATGATATTTATAATTTATTTATGTTTCTCTAATTTCTATATAACACATACATTTATTCTTTCAAATTTGTGGGAATATGATAACATCGTTTGCAGAAGTGGTTACTACCATCTCCTCAGAACGATGTGATTCTTTTACGCTATACGTGGAATGTATAATAGATTATTTTAATTAAAAAAATACACATATATGATATATATGATATATATATATATATGATACTAGACCAACAATATATTTTTATATATATCTATATATATCATTCAGTTTTCATTCATTTATAATACAACAATGAAATGGAAGTAGTGTTCATGTGTACGTACATCATACCATCTCCATGAATGGTTTATTCCATTTATTTTCTCCAAAATTTATGGATTATTATTAATAAATTTACTACTGATATATATTATATTTAAATCATTATTTAAATTCTATAATTTAGGAAACCATGATAGTAAAAAACAAGTAACAAGTCAAATTATTCTTGTGAAACTAGGCAATTAAGAACCAAAATAGTGAAAAAATGATATATCACTAATAAACGAGTAATAAGATTTTATAATATGACCATATATTATATCATAAATATTAATATGGGTTTTTAATAAGTTAGTAAGATGTTTAAAACCATTAAACATGAATGTATAGGATGTTCACCCGAATGGAAATACAAGGTAAGGTAATTTCATCTCATTTTTTACATACGTGAGATAAATGTCATATTCCCCACATTCTTATTTTTTGTGGTGTATATAAATTCCATTTTGATATAATATATCATTAATTATTTTATCTTCATGGTTTTTTGAGTTTCAAATTTAATTATTTCATAAAATGGGAATGGAATTAATCCTTACCACATGGAAAATAATTTCATAACCTAATTTATTTTCATTCGGTTATATTAATTCCTCTTTATCATTAATATTATTAGTTTATGAATGTAATCACTGAATACTATGTTTTTTATCATTTCAAAAAAATTTATATGGATTTATAAGTAAATCACATAATATATTTATTTATTTATTCACACATCCATGTTATTTCTTTTTTGATAATTTACTTGATAGTCTCATTTAGTTTATTGTTATCTACATGTGAATTACCATTAGATGAATGTATTGGATCAATTTTTTTATAAAAAACAATAATTTTATTATTCTATGGTTATTCATGACATTTATCAAATAATAATACTATTTTCCCACTCTTTGGTAATAATTTTTTTTATAAAACGTTTTTATGAAAAATCTTCTTCATTTCTCTCTTTATTCAGAGAACTAGTTTTCTTCCAAAAACAATGTTTTAATAAATTATTTTTAATTTTTTAACCATTTAAAATTTTATTATTAAATTAAAATTTACCACTTTTTAATTTTACAAATTTTTCAAAGGAATCTTCTTGTCTCCTTCTAGAAGAGCCATTTTCTACCATTTTTACCATGAAAAATAAATGTTATTATTGAATTGTATGGAATGTATAGATCCACCTGCCCTCATTTATTCTAAGATTCATTTACAAGTTTAAAAGGTTAATTTATTACAATTTTTTTTTGAAAACATACTTTCAATGAAATGGATTTGTAATTTGTTTATCAAAATAAAAAATTTATCATTCTCGGTAATGTTAAAAGGTCTTTTTTATAATATTTCCATTCATCAATGATAAATAAATTATATTTACTTGAATTGGGATATTTTTTATTGATACCATTCTTATTATTCTTTAGGATAGTATATAAATGATATTGGAAAGGATAGTATTAACATTCATTTTCGTGATTCTTTTGTTAGTCTCATTGAAATATTCAATATCTTATGATTGTTAGATATTGAACATAACCTAATTTTCCACATCATATATCATGGTCATGTTCATTTACTAAATAATATTCCATTTTTACATACATAATCTACTTAAAAGTTATTTTATATGTTGATAAATATCGATATATCTCTATTCTTTATCCAATAAGGATATTTAATAAGGAATATTGATTATTATTTATTTTTATTAATCTATATGAGGAATTATTTAGACTAGAAATGATGGTTGGGGACCAAAATTTATATATCCCATTGATACATAGACTTGTTCTCATAAGAAAAATAAGTTGAACAAATTAAACTAGTTTCTACCTGTAGTTTTAAAAATTATTGTGAAATGTATTAATGGTATAGGGTCTCATGTTCCTCAAACATTTGGTCCAATAATTAAGAATTTACTTCATTTCCATTTAATAATTATTATACATGGGATTTTCACTATGAAAAAGTCTTTGGGTGCATTTAATTATCAATTTATTGACTATGTTTCATGTGCTTTCAGTTTGTTACCTTGCCGTATTGAATTTTCATTATCTAGTTATTTTAATGGCATGTTTTTCAAGATATTTACCTTGATATATTGTTTATTCACTTCCTTATTATTTTTTTGATTTCATGGAATGTCTATTTAGTTATTACCATTCCATATTGACTATTATCATTGGTTCATTGTTGATTCCATTATATTGGAACCTTATTGAGAATTTGATCTCACCATTGTTGTGTTTACTTTCCCTATGAAACAAAGAAGTATAATAAGAAATAAATTAGAGAATACACTAGATTGGGTGAAGTTCATATCCTCAAAAGAATAAAAACTTTATAATTAGTGTATTTATTTATAATATAGGACTCATATATGTATCTAGTTTACCAATACTAAAAAACACATCGGCCCTTTGGGATTAAATTCCTTATAATCATTCAAATGTAATGGTAGTATAAACTAGCTTCAGGATTCTTGTGTAAAGGAACTATATTTGGTATTAAAGGACTTTCATTAGCAACCTTGGGAAATAGATTTATGAAAACATAGATTAGAGAAAATATCATAACGGTAAAATTTGATGAAAGTATATAAGAACGTCCAATATATTTTTTCAAGTAGATATTATGTGGGTTATCCTAGAAATACATCCTTATATGGACACTAAAAGTGGATGTAAATCTAGAATAGATGCACCTCTCGGTAACTGTAACA
Organism: Viscum album; assembly: GCA_963277665.1. NCBI lineage: Eukaryota > Viridiplantae > Streptophyta > Magnoliopsida > Santalales > Viscaceae > Viscum > Viscum album. Next base: position 1,136,677,043 of record OY728155.1, on the reverse strand, counting down.
CCCCAATATTTCATAGTGTGTTATTTCTTCAAAATAATTCAATAACTTGCACTACACACAACACCGAGTTAAAGCGCACCATGACTTACCAAACTAGCCGTTATGAATAGTAATACCTACTTTTTTAAATTTTATAAATTCTATCTCTCAAAATGGGATTCATTTTTGGATTCAGAATATAGAAGTGAGCCTATGGTGAAATTTTGGTACTTTTCGGATAACTTTCATATTTTGATGAATAGTGAAAATTACTAAATTTTAATTAAAAACAACTTTTTTTAATAGAAATAATTAATATTGATAAATTATGAATTTGAGTGGTTTTGAAGTATATTTTAAAAATATTTTTAATATTTAATTCAATGTTTGTCATTGGACATAATTTCACAATTAAACCAGACATAAACAAGTGCCAATCTTTTGACAGTTATTATCTCTTAAAAACACGCTTTTTTGTTTTAACAACTGGAATTAATTTTGAATTAATATATTCCACTTATGTGTTTTGAAATTGGAAAAATGGATTCCATATTTGGAATCAGGATGTTCAAATTTTGTAAATATGTAACATTTATTTTTAGACATTTTGAATAATTACTTCGGTAAATATTTTATTTATCATGGTTAAAGGGTAAATCTGGTAAATAAGGGTTAATAAATAATATTATAATAACACTAAATTACCCTAAAACGTGTATTAATGCTATTTATTGATACCTGGCCGACCATGGTAATATTTTTGTCGATTTTGGGACCCCATGGATCCACTTGTAAGTGATAGGAACACTTTATTTTAATTAAGTTATAACGAATACAAATATGACACAAGCATATATCTTTTAGAAAAAAAATTGTTACATAGGGTTATATATGTGGTATTTTAGACTATAAATATTAATTAGAAATCCAAAAAGATTTCCTACATAATTATAGTTTATTTATAATTTTTATACATTAAATAATTTAATTTATTTATGACACAATGGTGATGCAGTAATTACCATAATAGTGAAAAATTAGAAAAATTGATATTATAGATACAAAAATAAATATAATTTGAGACTTTTTATTAATTTCACTAATTTTATAGGTTAATATGACATATTAGGATTGATTTAATTAACTTTTTTTGAAGTAATAATTCGGTTATGATTTTCAAAAAAATTAATTATTTAATAGTGTCAAAATTGATAAAAATATTTTTTAAAACAAATATTATATTATTAATTGATATTAAATTCCTAAAAAACTAAGGTTCGGCCAAGAGACTTATATAATGATTGGTGTATCATTAATGGACCACTTGGGGGTATCTTCGATTTATATTGTAATTTTATTAACCATATAATATAAAAATACAAAGAGACATTGTAAAAGTGAAACTAATTAACTAAGAGTTAATACTTAAAGATAAGGTTAATATAATTACCCAAACCTGTATAAATTCTATTGGATGAGTGGTGTTAGACCTATAATCACCATAACATTTTAATAATAAACTTTGGAGCCATTAGAAACCGAATATGAATTTATTATAAATTAATATTTTTAGCTTTTCCAGAGGTGTCCCTCACCCCTCTTATAAAAGGCAGTCCTCCTTATCATTTATTCACACCCTCAAAGCCTTTTGGTTCGGCCAAACCCTGCCCAAATACTCTCTCAACTTCCCTCAATACAACCTAGAGGCCTTAGTTTGATCATAAATCCAACCTAAGGAGCCCTTTTGATCAAATAAAAAGGAAGAACCCGAAGAAGAGGTAATGTTTTCACCACCCCTTTTCAAGTTCCTTTCTTCTTCCACTTATTATTTCTTTGTTAATACCATTCTAAAATAATAACTCCAGTATCTTATATATACTGTGATGTTATTATAAATATGGTACAACCATATTCAGAATTCTATCCACCCTTTTAATAAATGTCACCATACGTGCGTACGTACGGCTTACTGTCTCCACGTCGTGGTGTAAGTGTTATTCAATATATTATTATTTGGGTGGGTATAATAATGATATGTAACTCATGAAAATAATAAATATAACATGATAATGATTCTGTATATAAGATATACCATCCAATTATATATTATTTTAATATCAAAGGAATGATATTCTCGCTCGTGCGTACGTACGGACTACCGTCTCCATTAACGCAATGGGATTCATTCTCTATCGTATCCATTCAAGTATAATTATCATTTGATGATTTAAAAAAAATTTAAGGACTTGATATCATTATTTATATGAATAATATATAACCTATCCATGAAAAACATGGCTTATGTAACAAAACATATACAATAAAATGAGTAAGTTAACAACTGAAACGACGATAATTCTAAGATATTATTAACAAAGCAATGATAAAATATCATATATGATATCATATTAATGTATATGATTCATTAATAATTTAATAAAAATTATTTCAACATTATACAGGAGGTTAACCTACCCCCATCCAAGGAAAAGTACAAGGTAAGGGGATTCTTATCTCAATTTTAATTCCGTGAGATTTCCATTATTCACCACTTATTTATTTCATGTGGTGTGTGTACTGCCCATGATTGTATTCATTGTGTAATATACATTAATTTATGGATATTTACATCATCATTGTATGATCCTTATTTCATGGGTGTATGTTTCGTATGTTACCAAATTGATAAGGGAATTTGATATTTCAATTTCCACTCATTTGGCTTTACGCATACTTCATTGATTATTTTACTCCAAGATTATGTGTGGAATTACTATTCATTTTATTATGTCATATTTTACACTCCCCTTTCTGTGGGTATACTTTTGATACACATAATCACTCCATTGATAAATTATCAAGTGATCGGTATGAACTTGATAAGAGTAATTTTAACTCATTCTCCATTGGTTGAGTTAAACATCCAATTCGTAGGTGTTGTTTTTACAAGATTATGTGTGAATGTCCTTTGATTGTTTTACACTGAATGTCCAATCATATTTATTGTATTTATATTTGTCACACAAAAATATGTCTTTGATTTATCCTTAACCTAAGGATACAACCTTTATGAGAGATTTCATCTCAATTTACATTCCATTGAGACATCTTTGTTGTTATACACCAAATCACTTTTATGTGGTGTGTATAATGTACTTTGACATAGTATATCATGAATCCCTTTATTCTCATGATATTACAAAGTTTTGATTACCTCAATTATTTGTATTCAGGTGTCTCTCTTTTGGATAGAAACTCTAACTAAAATACCATTTTTAAATGTTTTAAAGACTTATTCATCTAAATCTTTCTCATTAATGTCCATGTTTTAAAAATGGTTTTAAGGATTTATTTATGTGGCCACTAATGTTTTAAAATTAAAAATCTTTTTAAAAATTTCAAAGTGGTATGGGACACTTTGATTCTAAAATCTATTTTAAATGGATTCTTGACAAATAGTGTGACTTTTAAATGATTTCAAGAAAAAGGGGATATTTCACTCTAATTGTTTTGATGATTATTTTCATCTATGTCAATATCCTTCATTATCCTTGATTGAGGTTAATATGATACAATAAAATCTTCCATATTGTATCTAATGAGTTATGTTTGATTGTGGATGTGTTATTTTTATACCATTCATGGTTTGTGGATAATTTATTGACATTTCGTATGCTAGTTTTAATAAAAATGTTTCTGTTATGTTTAAAACTTTTCATATGAGGAATGTATTATACTTAGTAAGTGATGGGTGGAGCCCGCTATAGCTCCTCGATGCATCGGTAGGTCTCATGATACACACTAGTGTCTTGGCACAAGGCCTTGACAAAATCTTATTTGTAGTCTTGGCACGAGGCCTTGGCTATGTTGTTATGATAGCCGGGAATTATGCATTCCATCATTATGAAAGTGGTTAATGATATTGCATGTGATCATTTGACTAGTATAACATCCATGTGAATAAGTAAATGGAATTATTTCATTCTATCTTTTCCATTTGATGCTGAAGTTCAAGTTTAAAAGGATTTTGTTTTAGTTATAAATTTTCTTATGTGTTTATGCTTATCTGGGAAAGCTTCTACTATAATGTTATCCTTACTGAGAATCTGAGCTCACCCCTTTCAATTTTTTTTATTTTTCAAAGGATTATGAAGAAGAAATTTATGAATGACCTGCATGGATATTATGAGGGGATATGAAGACAAGATTTTTTTTTGATGTAATGTAGAACTTTATTAATGTATCTAGTGTTTCCAAGGCTACTAAACTAATCGGTCTTTCGAGACTTGATCTTTCTTGTGATGATTTCAATGTTATGTAATAATGCACCGACTCTAGGTAACTGGGGTCGGGGCATTACGGTTGGTATCAGAGGAAGTTTAGTACAATACTTGGAAGCTATATTTAGATAAACTCTAATTAGAGCACATAGACCTAATATGGACTTTGAGGATTAGTATAGAAGAACTTCCTAGAATTTTGGTATTGTAGATATTTTCTGAGTTTTCCGAGCAATACATCCCTGTCTGGATACGAGCAGGTAGAGGTGGCTCTGGCACAGATGTACCTAGGGGTAAAACCCAAAAACACCTCTTTGAGCTAGACTCGAACGGGAACTGGTGCACGACAACGGGCCTTGCTGCACTCTTGGTTACGACACTCCCGGGGGATATGCTTAGGATAACTCTCATTTTATTTACAAATCATTATGAAGGGTTTATGAGTATATACTTCCTCAAAGAAAACATTTTTATGATTATGGATTATATCCATAAACTATTTAATTTATGTTATGTGTTTTACAAGTGTGGGATTAGGTATTGTTATTCATAAACTAATCTAGTGTATGTCATTGTTTAGAAATGGCGCCCAGTAGAAGGAATGATAACTACACCAATGCACATGATCCAAAGAGAAATAAGGATCATATCATTCATGGTCTTAATCTAGAAATTATAAGAAAAATAGTCTCCCATGTATTATCATCATATGAAGAAATAATATCATGTCTTGATAAGATAAGTAAAGAGTTTACTGAGTCCTATGGCTTTGAAGGGAAGAAAAAGAAGAAAAGGATGGAAGAGAGAAAGATGGATAAAGGGAAGAGGAAAAAGAATAATTTTCCCATATGTGATAACTGTGGGAAGAAACACCCAGGAACTTTCCTGGAAGGAATGGGAGTTTGTTATAAGTGTGGAGGAAAAGGGCACAAAGTACGTCACTACAAGGGTAAGAAAATGGTTTCAAATGTACAATGCTTCATTTTCAAGGAGTTTGGACACAACACGAACCTATGTCCCAGTCATCAGACTATGCCGCAAATGATTCTATTGGAAAATAATCAAGTTATGATACTACCACAGATGAAGAGGAATGATTAGAGTTCTTATGTTGATTATGTCAATTGAGTGTTGTATCAACAATGTACTTGTTATAATAATTATGGAGTATATAAGGATTGTACTGCAGTACTATTTCACTAAGGACTTGAGATTGTGTGGAAAAAAGAAACGTGACTCAATAGTAGGATAAATTTTTGGAAAATATATGGTTTAGGGAATGATAAACCATAATATAGTTCTGATACTGAGGTAGTGATTTTGGAATAATACATGATTGATTTGGATAAATTATAATGGATATTCTTGACTAACTTGAAACTGATTAATGATTTTTATATACCATAATTGTTTGGGTTTTAAAAAATTTTGGATTGAAGGAGTATATCTATTATTCTTTAAGTAATAAGGGATCATGAATGTAATCAATAAGGTTTTATGGTAATTCAGGATGTTGCATTGTTTTAAAAGAATACATGATGAAGGTGTTCACATGTTATTACGCAGAAAAAAGGATTCTTATTGTGTTTACCTTCCTTATAAATTTTGGACAGAAGTATTTTGGATAGTTCTAGTTTGGATTATTTTGGATTTCCATAAAAGGACAACCCGGAGGTCGGGCGGCAACCCGTCGCGTCCGGCAAGGCCGCGAGACTTGAAATCACAACCGAAGGGAGACAAGGGTGTATCACCTACCACTGACCCACATGATGTCCTGGATTTAATAATGTCATTTTTTTAATGGTTATACTAGATGAATTATAAATTCATTTTAACCCTATATGAATAGGATAAATAGAATATTATTTTTAAGTTATATTATCTTTTAGTTTGAAAGATGAGTCTGTGGTAGAAATTAGATAATAGAAGGAACTCTACTTGTCAAGAATATATTTTTTCTTCTTCCCATATTATATAAAGAAATTAATTCTTATACTTTATTTAAGGAATCCTAAAACCAAAAATGTGTTATCCTAATACCCTATGTTTTTTTGAACCGATGGTATTTCAAATCATCATAGATTGATAGATTTAAGGACCTCAATTTTAAACTTATTTGTGATTGATGACGTCAATCACTACCTATAAATATTTACGTTTTTCCTCCAATTATATGTCTCTAATTTCCACCAATGTTCTCCTAATCGAGATCATAATTTGGTGGTGAACCTTTCATTTCTCTTTTCCTCATATTAAGACTAAATTTTAGTAACCCAATTTCCGATGTGGTTTTTCCAACATAGATATTTTTTATTTTCAACCTTTTATTTTAGAAGAACAATTTCAACTTGAGAGGATGCAATTTATTGATGGAGGGGGAGATTCTAACACCCCAAGATTTCATATTGTGTTATTTCTTTAAAATAATTCAATAACTTGCACTACATGTAACACCGAGTTAAAGCATGCCATGACTTACCAAACTATCCGTTTTGAATAGTAATACCTAATTTTTTGAAATTTCATATATTCTATATCTCAAAATGGACTTCATTTTTGGATTCAGAATATCGAAATTATCCTAGGGTGAAATTTTGGTACTTTTCAAATAACTTTCATATTTTGATGAATATTGAAAATTACTAAATTTTAATTAAAAACAACTTTTTAAATCAAAATAATTAATATTGATAAATTATGAATTTGAGTGATTTTAAAGTATATTTAGAATATAATTTTACCATTTAATTCAATTTTTGTCATTGGACATAATTTCACAATTAAACCAGACATAAACAAGTGCCAATCATTTGATAGTTATTATCTCTTAAAAACACGCTTTTTGTTTTAACAGTGGGAATTAATTTTGAATTAATTTATGCCACTTCTGTGTTTTGAATTTGGAAAAATGGATTCCATATTTCGATTCAGGATGTTCAAATTGTGTAAATAGGTAACTTTTTTTTAGACATTTTGAATAATTATTTCAGTAAATATCTTATTTACCATGGTTAAAGGGTAAATCTGGTAAATAAGAGTTAAAAAATAATATTATAATAATACTAAATTACCCTAAAACTTGTCTTAACCATATTGGTTGATACATGGCCGACCATGGACATCTTTGGGTCGATTTTGGGACCCCATGGATCCACTTGTAAGTGATAGGAACACTTTATTTTAATTAAGTTAAAATGAATACAAAAATGAGACAAGCATATATCTTTTAGAAAAAAAATTGTTAAACAGGGTTATATATGTTATATTTTAGACTATAAATATTCATTAGAAATAAAAAAGATTTCCTATATAATTATATTTTATTTATAATTTTTAGACGTTAAATAATTTAATTTATTTGTGACACAATGGTGATGTAGTAATTACCATAATAGTGAAAAATTAGAATAATTGATATTATAGATACCCAAATAAATATAATTTGAGACTTTTTATTAATATCACTTATTTTATAGGTTACTATGATATTTGAGGATTGATTTAATTAAATTTTTTCTAAGTAATAATTCGGTTATGATTTTTAAAAAAAATCAATTTTTGAATAGTGTCAAAATTGACAAAAAGATTTTTTAAAACAAATATTATATTATTCATTGATATTAAATTCTTAAAAACCAACGGTTCGGCCAAGGGACTTATATCATGATAGGTGTGTCATTAATGGACCACTTGGGGGTCAGTTGGATTTATATAGTAAGTATATTAACCATATAATATAAAAATTCAAAGAGACATTGTAAAAGTGAAACTAATTAACTAAGAGTAAATTCTTAAAGATAAGGTTAATATAATAACCCAAACATGTCTAAATTATATTGGTTGAGTGGTTTAAGAACTATCACCACCTTAAAATTTTAAAAATAAACTTTGGAGCCATTCGAAAATGAATATGAATTTATTATAAATTAATATTTTTTTCTATTCCAAAGGTGCCCCTCACCCCTCTTATAAAAGGGCAGTCCTCCTTCTCATTTCATTAAACCATAAAAGACTTTTGGTTCGGCCAAACCATACCCAAATACTCTATCAACTTCCCCCAATACAACCTAGAGGCCTTACATTTATCAAAAAGCCATCCTAAGGATCCCTTTTGATCAAATCAAAAAGAATAACCCGAAGAAGAGGTAATGTTTTCTCCACCCCTTTTCAAGTTCCTTTCTTCTTCCACTTATTCTTTCTTTGTTATTACCATTCTAAAATAATAACTCCAGTATATTATATATACTGTGATGTTATTATAAATATGGTACAACCATATTCAGTATTCTATCCACCCTTTGAATATCATGTCACCATACGTGCGTACGTACGGCTTACCGTCTCCACGTCGTGGTGTAATTGTTTTTCAATATATTATTATTTGGGTGGGTATAATAATGATGTGTAACTCATGAAAATAATAAATATAACATGATAATTATTCTCTATATATGATATACCATCCAATTATATATTATTTTAATATCAAAATAATGATATTGTCACTCGTGCGTACGTACGGACTACCTTTTCCACGAACGCGATGAGATTCATTCTCTATCGTATACATTCAAGTATAATTATCATTTGATGATTTAAAAATAATGTTTAAGGACTTGATATCATTCTGGATATGAATAAGATACAACCTATCCATTACAAACATGGCTTATGTAACAAAACATATAATAGAAAACAAGTATGTTAACAACTGAAACGACGATAATTCAAAGATATTATTAACAAAGCAATGTTAAAATATCATATATGATATCAAATTAATGTATATTATTCATGAATAATTTAATAACAATTATTTCAACATTATACAAGAGGTTAAGCTACCCCCAAACAAGGAAAAGTACAAGGTAAGGTGTTTCTTATCTCACTTTTAATTACATGAGATTTCCATTATTCACCACTTATTTATTGCATGTGGCATGTGTACTGCCCATGATTATATTCATTGTGTAATGTACTTTAATTTATGGATATTTAAATCATCATTGTATGATCCTTTTTTCATGGGTTTATGTTTCGTAAGTAACCAATTTGATTAGGGAATTTGATATTTCAATTTCCACTCACTTGGCTTTACGCATACTTCATTGATTATTTTACTCCAAGATTATGTGTGGAATTACTATTCATTTGCTTATGTCATATTTTCCACTCCCCTTTCTATGGGTATAATTTTGATACACATAATCACTCCATTGATAAATTCTCAATTGATCGGTATGAACTTGATAAGAGTAATTTTAACTCATTCTCCATTTGTTGAGTTAAACATCCAATTCATTGGTGTTGTTTTTACAAGATTACGTGTGAATTTCCTTTGATTGTTTTACACGGAATATCCAATCATATTTAGTGTATTTATATCTGTCACACATAACTATGTCTTTGATTTATCCTTAACCTAAGGATACAACCATTACGAGAGATTTCATCTCAATTTACATTCCATTGAGACTTCTTTGTTGTTATACACCAAATCACTTTTATGTGGTGTATATAATGTACTTTGACATAGTATATTATTAATCCATTTATTATCATCATATTACAATGTTTTGATTACCTCAATTATTTGTATTCAAGTGTCTCTATTTTGGTTAAAAACTCTAACTAAAATACCATTTTTAAATGTTTTAAAGACTTATTCTTCTAAATCTTTCTCATTAATGTCCATGTTTTAAAAATGGTTTTAAGGATTTATTTATATGGACATTAATGTTTAAAAATTATAACTTCTTTTAAAATTTTTAAAGTGGTATAGGGCACATTGATTCTAAAATCTATTTTAAATGGATTCTTGACAAATAGTGTGACTTTTAAATGATTTCAAGAAAAGGGGGATATTTCACTCTAATTGTTTTGATGATTATTTTCATCTATGTCAATATACTTCATTATTCTCGATTGAGGTTAATATGATACAATAAAATCTTCCATATTGTATCGAATGAGTTATGTTTGATTGTGGATGTGTTATTTTTATACCATTATTGGTTTGTGGATAAAGTATTGACATTTCGTATTCTAGTTTTAATACGAATGTTTATGTTATGTTTAAAACTTTTCATATGAGGAATGCATTTGAATTAGTAAGTAATGAGTGGATCCCACTATTGCTCCTCGATGCATTGGTAGGTCTCATGAGACAAACTAGTGTCTTGGCCCAAGGCCTTGATAAAATCTTATTTGTAGTCTTGGAACGAGGCCTTGGCTATGTGGTTATGATAGTCTGGCCTTATGCATTCCATCATTATGAAAGTGGTTATTGATATTGCATGTGATCATTCGACTAGTAGAATATCCATGTGAATAAGTAAATGGAATTATTTCATTCTATCTTTTCCATTTTATTCTGATGTTCAAGTTAAAAAGGCTTTTGTTTTAGTTATATATTACCTTATGTGTTTGTGATTATCTATGAAAGATTCTGCTATAATGTTATCCTTACTGAGCATCTGAGCTGACCCCTTTCATTTTTTTTATTTTTCCCGGGATTATGAAGAATTAATTTATGAATGACCTGCAGGGATAGTATAAGGGGATATAAAGACAAGATGTTTTTTTAATGTAATGTAAAACTTTATGAATGTATCTAGTGTTTCCAAGGCTACTATACTAATCAAGATTTCAAGACTTGATCTTTATTGTGATCATGTTAATGTTATGTAATAATTCACCGACTCTAGGTAACTGGGGTCGGGGCGTTACAGTATAAACTCTGATAAGGTGTTTTAGGCCTAACATGAGTGTACCATAGTAAACGAAAATAGGACTTACTGTGCACCAGGTTTGACACTTTTGGGGGATATGCTCAACATAATTCACATTTTAATTACAAACCATTATAATGTATTTGATTATAAAATGAAAACAAAATAACTAGGTTAAACCTGTTGTGTCTTATATATAAAATATTTTATCAAGATTTATACACAATAAATACGAATATATGGTATTTACACTATGATAATTATTTCTCATAATATGCTTCTGAGTTTTATTAAATGGATGGAACTCGAAAGATTCATGTTAACATTGAACATGAAGGAAATGTTAGTGACAATGAGAAACCAAATTAAGTGTTAATAAGAGTGAAAGATATCATCTTTATTCATAACCAGTTTCCCAAAATATTATTAATAATATATACTTTAACCAACACCTGAACTCATCATAGAAGAGAAAGATATAGGTTGCTAAGTGCTTTATTGGTGGAGACTATAGGGAAAATATGGTTTGATTTCCATCATGAAATATGTGTATAAAGAGACACTTAGTAATGTGTCTCAATGGAACTGAGAAATTCATTATGCGTTGGAAAAGAGTACATAATGAAAGAATTATTGAGAAAAAATGAAGCACATAATGGTAGGAAATTGAACTCATTATAAGGATCCATTTGTGGTTTGTTTCCTTAAATATTGGGAACCTTGGAATTACCTAGGTTAATTACCTCTCTAAAAGCATAAAAAATAGGCAATTGAAGAAATTATGTGGAAATAAATGTATTAAGTACTTATGTATTGGGGTTGTATTCAAAACCATAGTTAAATGGTTATTTAATGACTAAATTTGAAGGATTTTTATCATAATGTTTGAAAATGTTATTGGAATTATATTGATTTGGTTTTAAAAAATTATTACCTATATAATAGGTGAAAACCAAACATATTCTTCAAGGTCATGGGTCTTAGGCCCATGAATGACAGATAATAAGGGTTTAGTTCCAACTACTGAACTACACACTGTCCTGGTTAATGTGTAATTGTTTTAAGTTAAACAATTTGATAAATAATTATTAATGATGAACCAGTAGTGTTACTTTTCAGGTTTAGATATTAATTTATTAACCATATTAGTTTTATAAAAAAGTTAGATAAAAAAATAATGTCAATTTGTATGGGTCTTATGATCCATTAATAGTTTATTTTAGTTCTTCGACAATCAAAGTTAATTTTTTTATATCCATTTATAAAAGTAATGGGTGAATTATAATTTGATCCAAGAACAAAAAAGGATTGAAATATGGTTTATAGAAATAGGTTATGTAAGTATATTTCATTACATCCTTATGTGGTAAATGAATTACTGAATACTAATAAAGTAATCTAGAAATAACAGTTTATCCTAATACCTTAATTTTTGTTGAACTGGTGGTCTTTTGAATCATTATATATTTACTCCTTTAAGGCCCTAAAATCTATATAGATCAGAATTTTTTTTGATTTATGACCTCAAAAAATCACTACAACTTCTTACTCTTTCCGCCATATACGTATCTCCACTTCCTACTAATTTTCTCTTCCTTAGAGATGTGGTTATATGGTAGTCCATGTGACCTTTGTACTTCCAATTATCTATTTTCTAGAGGATTTTTTACAAACTATTCTCATGATGTTGGAATTAAACTTAAAAAAAATATTATTACCATGGTAGAATATAAATTGTTAGGATGCAATTTAATTAAGGTGGTTATAATTTAATGCCAAAAAATTATAAAATAAGAACATTGTATTCGATACTGTGTGTGACACGCAACACTGAACAAAGTAAGGGAATATAATATCCTGATACATTAAAATATAATTAATATTTTAAATAAAATCAATATATATCTTGAAATGTATGTAATGTCTAGTTATCTTGTGGTACACACAACAAATACTTTCTTTTATATCTTTCACTACATGCAAGATAGATTTTTCTGGGAAAAATTATATTATTAGAAATATTATTATTTAATATAATAACATATAACCTAGGTATTAAATTAGTGGTCATGAATATTATTAACTAAATATTGAAAATATAATTTGTATAAAATATAAAATGAATTCATTGGTTACAAATTAATAAGAATTGAATACAAGAATAAATATAATATAAAGTCAATGCAATTATAAATAACTAATTTTATACCCACAATGTTTTTTATCCTAATAAATTAAACTAATTACAATCATTGAGTGATATTAATGTAATATAAATATTTTATATTCAATAATATATTTTATATATTCATCCAATACATTTGATAAGAATAATATGAGAACAAATCCAATATTATATATAAAAACATGTATTTTCATAAAAGTAATTTTATGACCTTTAAATAAAGAACATATTTTAAAGTAAAATTTTGGAACATTTTTTAAGTTCATATTTAAATATAATTTTCATTTTTTAATTTAAAATATAACAATCAACTCAGGGATTTTTTGTTATTTTTCTGTGAGGTTTCATTTTTAATGATTAGGTGAAAAATTTGAATTTTAATAAACAAAATTCTCTAATTCTCTATCAAGGATCAGTTATATTTTTTATTTTTGTAGTTTTAATTTGACTAATAATATATCTATTAATTAAATTTAGTTAATTGGAATAAATTTCAGTTTGAAATAATATATAACAACATAGGAATCGTTTGAATATCTTACATTAAAATCTGCTTTGTTGTCCCATCTATCGAATTAAATTTAAATTTAATTTATAATAATTATGTGATTTAAAATTTTAAACATTTATTCCATATTTGGAAATTATAATAACATATAATTTATAATAATTTCAATTTATTTTCTATAGAAATCATCAGTGAAAATGATTAAAATTATTTAATGTAATTACGATAAAAATTAGTTTAACAAGGGACTAAACCTTAAACATAAGGGCCAAATGTCCTAGAAACTTATCAAAAATATATTGAATTAGTATATTTGGACCTTATAATCACTTTTAACTAATTTTTTAAATTACTTGAGACACTGATCATATAAAAAACATGGTTGGAATTTTCTTTTCAAAATATAACAAGAATGCCACAACTCCTCAACTATAAAAAGGAACTCACCCCTCCAACTTATTCTCGCCACTAAATCCACTTTTATCGAAAATTATCAAACCAAATATAACCTAAAAATACTTTCCATTGTCTTATAAGCCTCCATTTATTTAATCAATCCATCCAAGGAAGCCCTTTGGTTCAAACGAAAATGAGTTATCCACTTAAGAGGTAACATTTTCCAATGATCAATTTTCTTTCATTTACTTCTAAAACCCTTCAATTATTGTTATATAATTTTTATATAATAAAATAACTATCCTGAATATACTGAGCGGTTTTTAATATAATATTTTGACATAATAGTACACACAATTCCAAATAATGGGTAACAAATATACAGTTTTTGTGTATTGTGAAATACCACCTCACGAAATGATGTCATTCCTGTTTCCATTACCACCTCTCATGGATTGAAATTATGATAAAAAATATTTATATTATATATATATATATATGATATTTATAATTTAATTAGAATTATCTAATTGCTATATGAAACATACCTTTTGGCTTTCCATTTTGTGGGAATACTTGAACGTCGTCTCTGTAAGATTGGACTACCAACTTCTTGGAGTGATGCGATTCATTCACACTATAAATGGAATATATAATGGAATATTTCAATAAAGTAATGTTATATATATTATATAAATATGATAATGTAAATATAATATAAATTTATATATCAATTACTTTTCATTTTTTTCTAATAAGAAAAAGAAATAGAAGTACCGTTAATGCATATGTATGGCCTACCATCTCTAAGAACTGTGCATTTCATTTCTTATCTCCAAAATTTTTGGATTATTATAAATAAATTTATATTGGTAATAAATTATATTTAAATCATGGTTAAAATTATTTAAATTATTAATCCATGATAAGAACAAAATAGAATAAATGAAAATATACATGAGAAACTATGCAATTAACACACAAAATTGAAAAACAATGACAGATTACTAACAAAAGAAGAATAATATATTATAAAAATATCATATATGATATAATAAATATTAATATGGTTTTTTAATAATTTAGTAACATATTTTTTACAATTATATAGGAATATAAAGGATGTTCTACTAGAAGGAAATGCAAGGTAAAATATTTTCATCTCAATTTTTATATCTGTGGGATAAATGTTATATTCGCCACTTAATTATTTATTTTTTGTATCTAATACCATTTGAATATATATATATATATAATTAATTATTTTATCTTCATGGTATTTTGAGTTCCAAATTGAATTATTTCATTATAGGTGATTTGAATGTAGCATTACCTTGTGTAAAATAATTTCATAACCCAATTTCATTTCTTTGGGTTATATTATGCCCATGTTGTCATTAATATTCTCTGATTAGGCAAGTAATAAAATTTTAATATATGTTGGATTATTTTCACTTTTTTTTGTATTTTTCTTTAATGATCATAATCTATTCGTTGAATTATTCTCATATAAACATTATTTCCATTTCAAGGGTTTACATCACAATTTCAATGTGTTCAAGATTGTGTAAACATGAATTTAAATTAGAAGAAATTATTAGATAATTATTTAATAAACCCTTTAAATTTATTCTTATCAGGTTATTCATAACCTTTTTCAAGTAATAGTAACATTTTTTCCACTCTTTGGTACTCAACATGTAGGATTTTTGTTTTAAGAAAACCCGACATCATTTCTCTCTTTTAGTGGAAAATTTGTTTTTTTCTAAAAATAATGTTTTATTAAAAAAAGTTCAAAAATAATTTTAACATTTCCAAATTTATTTAATAAGGTAAAATTTACTACTTTTTTCATTTATAAAATTTTCAAAGGTATCTTCTTATCTCTTTCCGAATAAGGCAATTTTATAACTTTTATTACAATGAAAAGGAATTTTCTTTTTACCTTTTATGAAATGAATGGATTTATCCTCCATAATTTCATCAAATTATTATTTAAAAGATTTAATGGTTATGTTTTATGTTTTGTTGAAAATTTATTTTCAACGAAAATTATTTTTAAGATGTTCTTCAAAATTAAATTGATACTTTCCCCAAGAATTTCTTAAAAGATATTTATATAATATTTCCATTAATCAATGAAAAACCATCTTTATTTTTATACTACTTGGTATATTTTCTTTTGATACCATCCTTATTGTTCCTCAATATGTTATATGATTTATTGGGTGAAGGATAGTATTGACATTCATTTCCTTTATTCTTCTTTCAGTCACCTTGTAATATTCAATCTCCCATGATCATTGGAAATTGAGTTTCCCGTAAATATCCGAAACACTTATCATAGATATGTTCATTACCTAAACGGTATACAATTTTTTACATGAGTTTTTAATTTTTAATGATATTTGATATCATGGTAAATGTTGATAAATCAATATTTTTTATTCAATACATATATTTTATGAGGAATATTGTTTATTATTTATTTTGTTTATTTGTAATTAGGAATGCTTTGGACTAGAAATGAAGGGTGGGCTCAGACTTTATATAGCCCCTTGATGCACCTCCAGGTTCTCATAAGACATATAATTTTCAGAAATTAAATAGGTTTCTGCTTATAGTTTTAAACCATCTTGTGGAAGGTCTTGAAAATATAGGATTTCACATGGCTTAGACATAATGTACAATAATTAAGCATTTAATTCAATTTTGTTGAGGATTTATTATCAATGTAATTTTAACTATGAAACATTATACCAATATATTTCTTTCTATGTGTATTGATTTAGTGGAAAGTGTTTTTGAGTTTCAATCATTTCCATATTGAATTTTCCATATCTAGTTATTTGAATGGATTGTGTTACTAGTTATTTACCTATCCATATTTTTTACTCACTTCAATCTAAGTTTATAGATTTCATGGGATGTGTCTTTAGTTATAACCTTTCTGTATTGACTATTATCATTTATTCATTATTTATACTATTATACTTAACCCTTAATAAAAATTCAAGATCACCCCTATTTTGTTTCCTTTCCCAGTAAATCTAAGAAGTATACTAAGAATGACATGAAATGATACTCTATATAGAATAAAGTTACTATCCTAAAAATAAATAAAGTTATATTTTTTGTTTATTTTTAATACAAGTCTCATTTATGTATCTGGTTTACTAAGACTACTAAAATCTTTGGTCCATTAGGATTTAATTCCTTGTAATCATGCCAAGGTAATGGTAGTGGACCCCAGTTGCAGGATTCTAGGTTCTAGTCGAAACATAAATCAACTGAATGAAGTATCCCAAAAATATAATTAATCTAAACGATAAATTAATATATAATATTATAATTTAGTGACCTTCACCAAAATATCTTGACTGAAATTTAGATACCAACTAGAAAAGTAATCCTTATCTTCACCATAAATATCTTTGAAAATATCACCTTGTCAATGAATCACTTTCTAACCATCACTATTATTTTATCCCATTATTAAGTAGTCCATAACAGATCATATACTAATCCAAAGGGTTATTTAAACCTGAATAGTGTATTCATCCAAAAAAACTATCAATATTTTTAAATATATTGAAAATATCATCTCCTAAAACCTCAAAAGGTAACTATTCCTTTTTTTACTTATGGAAAATTTGACCATATAAACCAAAAATTATTTCAAAAACTCTTAATTTATCCCCACATGAAAATATATATGCTTCTAGAAAACAACACAATCTATATTGCTTAAATAAAATCACAGGATATTTCCATAAACCCAAAATTAAAATAAACATCATCATAGAAGATCTAGATCACTATTTTATCAAATCACTAACCTATTTCAAGGTCACAAATACTATCTCATTTACATAATCAATGTGAGCCAATTTTTTAACCAACTGAACATTATTAATTGAACATTTATAACATATTAATTGTTATATTTTCCCCGATTATGTTTTTTCTACGAAATATCACCTTTAAATTAAATAAAATTTCTCGACCATCCTTACCATTCAATATGGAATGACCCACTTATTATCATTTTCTTGAAAGGGAGGTGAGCAATTAATTCGTCATAAGTGACATCCCTAAGATGCCAAAGGCTTTAAAAAAAATGTAATGGGTTTCAATAATAGTGGGGTATGATTTACCCTTTATGAATAAAACCACAAACCATAAAAAATAATCATGCAATAGCCATATGATGCATGATTACATAAGAGAAAACTCAACAACATCCTTTATAAAAAAACCATCCAAATCACAGAACTTCAGAAAACAAACTAATCATCAATGTAAATATAAAAAAACAACTAAATAAACCAAGATGATCACAAGAATCCATACTCCATATGATCCACGCTTCAAAATCACTAAACAACCCAATTATTATAGGGGACTGTTAAATATCTATGATAATTAACCTTTTTCTGTAGAGACCCAATTCCTGAATTACGTGGAAATTAAATTACATTTGCAGAATACTTAATACATAAACGAAACCTAACACTCAGGGACTGTAATAGTTTAGTGTTCTTGGAAACATGGAACAAAATATTTTAATCATTGTAAAAGATCTTCAACATATCCCATAAAGATCTTCCCCTTAGGTTTTCCTACCTAAAAATTTTCTTTATATCCTGGGGAGCAGAAAACATATAAAGGGTGAGCTCAAATGCTCAGTAAGGGTAATAATGGAGAGAATAAAACAAACCATATATATTTGAACTTAAAAACATGTACATAATGTTTAAACATCCAAAATCTTGAGAAATGACATAACACATAACAGTACATAAGGCATAGATACATAAATCATGATAAAATAGCATGGGAATAAAACATGTAATTGTCGAAAACCATTAATCCCATTATATGATTTCCATAGTAGCCAAGGCATTTTTTGTAAGACCATCTTAGTGTACAAAGTCCCTTTCTGAATTGACTTCACTCCTCGTTCCAGTCCTATATTACTGAACCAGATTAACTTACCATTCTATCCATGTCTATCTCATGAGATATAAATCATTACCCAATGCATTGGAGGGAGATATAGGTCCCAACCATCTCATAATGAAATCATTCTTACTTGTGCCACAATATTAACATAAATCATTCATCATTACCCAATGTATAAAATGGGTTTCATAAACATCATCCCATCATTACATAATACATAAAAAACAAAATAGATATCATTTCATCATAAGAAAAGTGAAACCATATAACTCATAGAAAAATTATACTTGAAACATTCACATATGAAATAATGACATCTTATTTGGAAAATGGTTTTGATAAAAGATTTGTGATAAATTCTTGAGGAAAATATAATTTCTTATTCAAAATCATTTTCTTTTAACAAAATGCCATGAAATTTTAAAAGAAAAGGATTTTGATGAAAATATTCATAAAATATTGTAGAGTAAGCTTCATGAAAATAAGGTGATATGAAACTGTAAAAATCCATTCATTCCATATAAGTTAAAAAAACATTCTTCTCGTTCTTTTGCTGGAAAAGTTAAAAAGTTCCTCACATGGTAAACAAAGGAAAGATTCCTTCTATAACACAATGTAAAAGTCAAAGAGGGGTAAAAATGAATTTAAATATACATGTAAAATATTAAACACTTTATGAAACATTTTTATGGACATGGATGAAAAATATAACCCTAGTAAATACTTACCAATAAACAATCTCGAATAAGAATGGGATTGGAATAATTATCCCTTACCATAGGTACGATATGATTTGTACATATCCAATCCTCCTGTATAATGATTTAAATAATGTCATTGACTTATTACAGAATCATATTCGTTGTTATTATATCATATATGTTTCACTTATGACTTCATGTTACCCGTTCTTTTTTAAATTCAATGTTAATGCAGCGTTTTGGGTAAAATCGTTTTATTTAACGTACGTGTTTGGACTTGTTGTTCATGCTATTATTATTACTTATAACATGATTAAATTCTTCATATAATTTAAATCACAATTTATATATCATATATATTTAGTGTATGTATATATAATAGATAGATAAATGAAATAAAATACATCGTTCATAGAGACGGTAGGTCATACGTATGCATGAACGTTGTTTTTCATTTCCTTATTGAATTGAATGGCATCAAGTAGATGACACATATATATATATATATAAATCCAGTAGAATTATTATGTCATATATTTCATTATTACTTATAATATATAATTTATAATCATTATTGAATAGTTATCATGGAAAATGAATCTCATCGCCGCGTGGAGATGGTAATCCGTACGTACGCACGAGCGATGATATCATTCCCATATTTATTGAATTAAATTGGAGTGTATGATATAATATCTTAGAATCATTATGATGTTTTAATAATCATATATAGTTATTCTTTACACCATTATACCAATCCAATTAAGGTGGTGGTGGAAAAACTGATTACACCACGGTGTGGAGACGGTATTCTGTACGTTCGCACGCGCAGTGAATTCATTTTCCATAGGATGGATAGAAGGTGAAATAGGGTTGTATCATATTTATAATAAAATATCAGTATATAATTAATAATTATGTTATTACTTTATAATGAAACAACTAAAGAAGATGAAGTTGAAGAAGAAAGAAACTTGAAAGAGCCGGTAGAAGAGATTACCTCTTCCCCAACGCATGTCGTTTAAACTTCTTCTTAGGGAAATAGAGTTGGTATTTTGAGAAGAAAAGAACCTCTATGATATAACTATAGAGTTTGAGAAGAGGAATTGTCCGGGATTGGCCGAGCTTTAAGGCTCAAAATGGTGTGAATAGAAGAGGGAAGGAGTACCCTTTTTATAAGGGAGGAGAGGGGCACCTTAAGAAAACTAAAAATATTATTTTATAATAAAGTCTTATTTGATTTTTAATAGCTCCAAACTGATTTATTTAGAAAAAAATGTGGGTATGGGTCGAAAGCCTCTCAAACAATAGGTTTAGACAAGTTTAGGTTACTATTTTAACATTATCACTTAGATTTATCTCTAAGTTAAATAATTTAACTTTTACTGTGTCTTATTATTTCCTTACACTAAATGGTTAATAAACATACTATAACAAGACAAACGAACCCCATGTGGTTCATTATTAATATATATGACCTTATATAAGTCATTTGGCCAAAGCTTAGATATTTAGAAATATAATAAGAATTAATAATATAATATTTGTTTTATAAACTATTTTATGTAAAATTTGACACTATTTGGTACTTGATTTTTGTGAAGATCATAACAGCATGATTAGTTCTAAAAAATTTAATTAGATCAATAATAACATTTCATATTAACCTATAAAATTAGTTTAATTCATAAAAAGTCTAAAATTACATTTATTTGGGTATTTATAATATCAATTATTTTAATATTTCATTATTTAGGTAATTACTGCATCACCATTGTGACATAAATAAAATAAAATTATTTAATCTCTAAAAATTATAAATAAAATACCATTAGGTTGGAAATATTTTTATATTTATAATTAATATTTATAGTTGAATTTATCTTATGTATAACCCCATATTAAAAATGTTTTAGTTATTAAACTTTGATTTTAACTATTTTAACTCTTTTTTAAATAAAATAATAATAATTGTCCTAATCTAATCTAAGTGGACCTAAATGATAATATTATATTCCTAAGGATATTTTTGGTCAAATTATACTTATCAAATAGTATTATTACATGTGTTAGGGTAATAATAATATCATTTTTACCCTTAATTACCCTATTTACTTTTAACAGTGGTAAATAAAAATAAAAAGTTACGATTCACTAAAAATTATTTTTATCTTATTGAAACACATTTTACTACTTGATATTAACCGTGTATCTTAGAATTTTGAAATTCCATTCACAGAAATGTTAAAATTATTTTTTATGTAAATTTTCAAATTCTACTAGGAGGTGGGTAAAAGACGATGAAAAGTTCAAAAAAAATTATATGTCTAAAATTATTATAAAATGACTCAAAGGAATTACAATGAACTTATATAGCTATTATGTATCAATTTTGACCTAAAATAAATTTATATACACTAAATTATTATTTAAATAAAAAGTCAGTTTTTAAATAGTAACACAGTGTTTTCCAAAACTAAAAGTTTTCATAAAAATACCAAAATATCACCCTAGGCTAATTTCGATATTCTGAATCCAAAATTGAAGTCAATTTTGATAGATAAAATTTATAATATTTCAAAAAGTGGGTATTACTATTCATAACAGCTAGTTCATAATAATATTATAATAATATCCTGTTTAGTGAAACTCGGTATTGCGTACAACACACACTATCGTGGAAGGCCGCAATTGTGTGTAATTCAAGCAAAGTCAGGGTTGCGTGTAGTGCAAGATTCCTTTGTTGTTTCGTGTAATAGAATCCAACCATTTTTCATTTATACACTGAATATATATATATATACACTCAATGTTGCATAGAATTACTTCTATCAATCAAATATGAAATTTTGTGTAACACGAGCCCAGAATAGTGTTTCTTATACTACAAGCTAGTATAGTGTTGTGTATAACACAAGCTAATTTTGGTGTAGCATACAACACAAGACATCAATGAAATTTAAAATAATAATTCTCATAAAATCTCATGTTGTTACATTCTACCCCCCTTAAAATGAATTTCGCCCTTGAAATTCGTCAGGGTTATAAATGGTTTACTACTAGAATGTTTCTTTCACAGAAACCCACATCATAAAAAGGAATACAAAAACGTCATTTTAAAAAGGAAAGTTAGAATCATCATGGTCACCCAAAGTAACTTAGGAAAAGTTTACATAACAAGCACATGGATACCATCGTTTATCCCCATATATCATAAGATATATCTTGTTGATCTCATTCCAAACATGTGAATACCTTAATCATGTATTCTCATGAAACATAAATTACCATAGAACCTTAGTGAAAACATGAATTCTGTCAAAAGGTAACTCTTTCCACATACCAAAATCCCAAAAATTCTATATACTCAAACCATGATATCACTTTTTCCTTATCTCAGTCATGAGTTCATTAATACTATCAAACATTTCATTATCTTCTAATCCCTTCTTTATGTGCATATTAGGTTCTTTCCAAAAATATCTGAATAACCTTTCATGGTTACCGGAAGCATTCAACATATACTTTCAAAAACATAAGGAAAAACAATATCGTAACAATCCATAGATGTTTCTTTATTCAATAGTACCATTAAATTACCTATACAACATAACCCTTGATAAACATACAATCATTCCACTACCTTCTTAAAACATTAACCAAGCTTCAACACTTCTTTCATCTCATATATCATTTATAGTTTCCTCATAATCACCATCCACATAAATACTACCCATATGACCATGCTGATTCTCTTCATTAGATTTTCCCTTAGGGATTTGGTTTGCATAATGCCCATATATTCCACATTTAAAACACCTAATCATTGTTGATGTCGTAGAAATACCATTATCCTTCTCCATGGTGTTAACTGAACATTTTCCTTTGCACTTACTGGATTTGTGTCCTTCTTTTCCACACCCAAAGAATCTTTTAGTTCTTTTTAAAAATTCTCCTTGATTCCTCTTCCCACAGGATTTAAATGACAAAAATTGATATTTCTGTCCTCTATGGTCATCATGAAACTCTTCTTTTTCTTATTAGCTAAGTCGGGAAACGTACCAATGTTGAGATTATTGATCATATTATGATATTGCTGATTATGCATAATAAATATGTTTGGACTTCCAAATCCTGTTTCATTTGGTTTCTCATGAAGAATATCATTCCATTGTCCATCATATCCCCCATTATCGTGAATCTTTTTGTTTCCAGCCATTTTCTAAAACCCAAAAAGAATTGTGAGAGGAAAAAATCATGCTAGGGAAAACAACATAATAAAGGGGGATTACCTTCAATATAAAACATCTTATATTTAATTCTAATATCATTACCGTAACTCTAGGACTATAACCTATATGTATACTTAACCGTAAGGACATCCCTAGACATACCTTAGAAATATCTCTAGAGATCTCACTAAAGCTCTCTCATCCTAGTTTCCAAAGGTTGACTAAACCTTTCCTCTGGTACCAACTGTAGAGAACCAATATTGACGTACATGGACATTACATTACTTTTTCAGAATACTTAATACATAACCAAAAACCAACACTTAAGGACCTAATAGTTCAGTGTCTTTGGAAACTCGGAAAAAAATCTTCTAATCATTGTGAAAGATCTTCAACATATCCTATAAAGATCTTCCCCTTTGGTTTTCATACCTAAAGCATTTGTTTATATACTACGGAAAAGAAAACATATAAAGGGTGATCTCAAATGCTTAGTAATGGTAAGCCTGGAGAGAATAAAACAAACCATATACATTTGAACATAAAAACATGAACTTAATGCTTAAACATCCAAAATATTGAGCAATGAAATAAAATATAGTAGTACATAAGGCATAGATACTTCAATCATGATAAAATAGCAAGGTAATAAAACATGTAATTGTGGAAAACCATTAAGCACATGATATGGTTTCCATATTATCCAAGGCATTGCTGCCAAGACCATCTTAGTAGACAAAGTCCCTTTCTGAATCGAGTTCACTCCTCATTCCAGTCCTGTATTACTGAACCAAATTAACTTACCATTCCAGCCATGTCTATATCATGAGATATAAATCTTTACCCAATTAATTAGAGGGAGATATAGGTCCCACCCATCTCATTATTAAATCATTCTTACTTGTGCCACAACATGTACATAAATCATTCATCATTACCCAATGTATAAAATCGGTTTCATAAACATCATCCCATCATAACATAATCCATACAAAACAAAATGGATATCATTTCATCATAAGAAAAGTAAAACCATGTAAATAATAGATAAATTATACTTGAAACCTACACATATGAAATATTTTCATCTTATATGGAAAATGGTTTTGATAAAACACTTGAGATAAATTATTGAGGAAAATATCCTTTCTTATTCAAAATCATTATCTTTTCACAAAATGCCATGCAATTTTTGATAGAAAAGGATTTTGTTGAAAATAGTCATGAAATTTTATAGAGTAAGATTCATGGAAAGAAGGTGTTATGAAACTGTAACAATCCATTCAAGCCGTATAAGTTAAAAAAACATTCTTCTCGTACTTTTGCTGGAAAAGTCAAAAAGTTCCTCATATGGTAAACAAAAGAAACATTACTTCCATAACACAATGTAAAAGTCAAAGAGGGGTAAACATGACATTAAACATACATGGTAAAATATTAAACACTTTATGAAAACATTTTTATGGACATGGATGGAACGTTTAACCCCATTAAATACATATGAAAAAATAATCTCGAATAAGAATGAGATTGGATTAATTATCCCTCAGGTATGATATGTTTCGTACGTGTCCGAACCTCCTGTATAATGATTTAAATAAAGTCATTTACTTATTATAGAATCATATTCATTGTTATGATATCATATATGGTTCACATATGACTTTATATTACCTGTTCTTTTGTAATTTCCACGTTAAAGTAGCGTTTTGGGTAAAATCGTTTTATTTATCATACGTGTTTGGACTTATTGTTCATGATATTATTATTACTTATATCATGATTTAATTATTTCCAGAATTTAAATCATAATTTATATACCATATATATTCATTATGTATATATAATAGATAGATAAATGAAATGAAAAACACCATTCTTGGAGACGGTATGCCATTTGTACGCATGAACGCTGTTTTTCATTTCCTTATTGAATTGAATGGAATTCAGTAGATTACATACATATATATATATATATATATACATAACTACAGTAGAATTATAATGCCATATATTTCATGATTACTTATTATATATATTTTATAATCATTCTTGAATTGTTATCATGGAAAATGAATCTCATCGGCTCGTAGAGACAGTAATCCGTACGTACGCACGAGCAATGATATCGTTCCCATATTTATTGAATGGAATTACAGTGGATGATATAATATCTTAGAATAATTATGATGTTATAATAATCATATATAGTTATTCTTTACACCATTATACCAATCCAAGTACGGTGGTGGTGGAAAAACTGATTACACCACGGTGTGGAAACAGTATTCCGTACGTACACACGCACGATGATTTCATTTTCCGTAGGATGGATAGAAGGTGAAATAGGGTTGTTTTATGTTTATAATAACATATCAGTATATAAGTAATACTGATGTTATTACTTTATAATTAAACAACTAAAGAAGATGAAGTACAAGAAGAAAGAAACTTGAAAGAGTCGGTAGAAGAGATTACCTCTTCCTCGACGAACCTCCTTTAAACTTCTTCTAAGGGAACTAGAGTTGGTATTTTGAGAAGACCAGAACCTCTATGATATAACTATAGAGGTTAAGAGAATAAATTGGCATGGGTTGTCTGAGCATCAAGGCTCAAAAGGGTGTGAAGAGAAGATGGAAGGGGTGCCCTATTTATAATGGAGTAGAGGGGCACCTTAGGAAAACTTAAAATATTATTTTATAATAAAGTAAAATTCGGTTTTTAATAGCTCCAAATTGATTTATTTAGAAGATAATGTGGGTATGGGTATAAATCATCTCAACCAATAGGTTTTAGACAAGTTTAGGTTACTATTTTAACCTTATCATTTAGATTTAGCTCAAAGTTAAATAATTTAACTTTTACTGTGTCTTTTTGTTTTCTTACACTATGTGGTTAATAAACATACTATAAAAAGTGAAAATAACCCCAGTGGTTCATTATTAATATATATAAACTTATATAATTCATTTGGAATAACCTTATATTTTTAGGAATAGAATAACAATTAATAATATAATATTTATTTTAAAAACTATTTTATGTAAATTTTGACACTATTTGGTACTTTATTTTTTTGAAACTTATAATAGCATTATTCGTTATAAAAAAGTCAATTAAATCAATACTAACATGTCATATTAACCTAATAAATCAGTGTAATTCATAAATAGTCTCATATTACATTTATTTGGGTATTTATGATATCAATTATTTTAATATTTCATTATTTAGGTAATTACTACTTCACTATTGTGTCATAAATAAATTAAATTATTTAATGTCTAAAAATTATAAATAAAATACCATTCGGTAGTAAGTCTTTTTATCTTTCTAATGAATATTTATAGTCGAATTTATCTTCTGTATAACCCTATATTAAATTTTTTTAGTTATTAAACATTGATTTTAACTATTTTAACTCTTATTTATATAAAATAATAATAAATGTCATAATCTAATCCAAGTGGACCTAAATGATAATATTATTTTCCTAAGGTTGATTTTGGTCAAATTATATGTATCCAATAGAATTAAGACATGTGTTACTATTCACAAAAAATTATTTTTATCTTATTGAACCACATGTTACTCTTTGATATTAACTGTGTCTCTCGGATTTTTGAAATTCCATTCATGGAAGTTGTAAAATTATGTTTTATGTAAATTTTAAAATTCTCCTAGGAGGTGGGTAAAAGACGGTGAAAAGTTCAATAAAATTTTTATATTTCTAAAATTATTATAAAATGACTCAAATAAATTACATTGACCTTATATAAGTATTATTTATCAATTTTGACATAAAATAATTTTAAATAAAATAAATAATTATTTAAATAAAAAGTCAGTTTTTAAGTAGTAATCCAGTGTTTTAAAAAATTGACTGTTTTCAGAAAAATACCAAAAATTAACCCTAGGCTAATTTTGATATTTTGAATCCAAAAATGAATTTGATTTTGAAAGAGAAAATTTATAAAATTTCAAAAATTGGGTATTACTATGCATAATGGCTAGTTCTTAATAATATTATAATAATATCTCGTTTAGTGAAACTCGGTATTGCATACAACACACGCTATCGTGGAAGTTCATGATTGCGTGTAATGCAAGCCAATTCAGGGTTGCGTGTAGTGAATGATTCTTTTGTTGTTGCATGTAATATTATCCAACCATATTTCATTTATACATTGAATATATATATATATATATACTCAATGTTGTGTAGAATAACTTCTATCAAACGAACATGAAATTTGGTGTAACACGAGCCAAGAATAGTGTTTCTTATACTGCAAGCTAATACAGTGTTGCGTATAGAAAAAGATAATTTTGGTGTAGCATACAACATAAGACATCAATGAATTTTAAAAGAATAATTCTCATAAAATCATGGGTTGTTAAATTTTCCATGTCCCAAAAGATTGCAACTACAAAATAAAAAATGTTCCAAAGCATGGGTGAGTATAAATCTCAGTAGGTCTCACCCAATAAAATCCCTACTCACTCATCTAGGATAGAAAATTTAGAAATATTTATACAAAATCAATTATAGAAAACAATTTTGTTAAAAAATTAGTAT
This sequence comes from Viscum album, assembly GCA_963277665.1. Taxonomy (NCBI): domain Eukaryota; kingdom Viridiplantae; phylum Streptophyta; class Magnoliopsida; order Santalales; family Viscaceae; genus Viscum; species Viscum album. The sequence continues at coordinate 1,136,648,487 of OY728155.1, read as the reverse complement.
CTACATATAAAAAAGTTCCAAAAACCATTTATAAAAAATATTAACCTGTTCTATTTTCAACCTATTTTCCAACAAGTCACATTTCTAAAAAAACTACCAAATAAATCTTTAAAACCATTTCTCAATGTCATTTTTGCATAATGATTCCTCTTATCCACACTTCCAACCATTCATGAAAGATGGACCTCCCAATAATTATGAGTGGTGAGTTATCCTTCCACAAAGCTGTCACTTAGTACACCACTTTGATGGGGGTAACTCACACCCATATCTATCCCAACCTTTTGATTTGGGGTCCTTCATGCCCATTTCCATCCCAATGCATATGAACACATACCCCAACCCATTCCAAAACCATGTGTCTTCATCCACTAGTGGAAAAATTGTTTTTAACGTGGGTAGTTTAACGTCGGTTCTAAGAGACCGATGTTAAAAGACCCATTTTGGAATCAGTTTTAAAAAAACCAACCCAAAAGATCACAATTAATGTTTTATATAATTTTCAAATCTTCAATTTGACAGTTCGTGGAGGGGAAACGGAGTTACGAATCAAATGTTATGGGCGTCGGAAGTTGGAGATTATATGATTTAATTTTTTGTGTCGGTTTTTTTTTCAATTACCGACATTAATAGACCCTTTTTTATTAGGTTTTACAAACAAACTATGCCAAAGATCAGAATATAAGTTTTAGATAATTTCTCAATATTCCATTTGACAGGTCGTGGAGTAAAAACGGACTTATGGATAAAAAGTTATGGGCTTTGGAAGTTTGAGATTATATGACTTGATTTTCGGCGTCGATTTTTTTAATAACCGACGTTAAAAGGCCCATTGAAGCATCAGTTTTACAAAAAACCGATGCCAACGATCAAAATAAGTGTATTATATAATTTTCCAATCTTCAATTTGACAGGTCATGGAGTGAAAACGGACTTACAGATCAAAAGTTATGTATGTTAGAAGTTGAAGATTATATGAATTGATTTTAGGCATCGATTTTTTAATAACTAACGTTAAAAGACCGTTTTTCGCATTAGTTTTACAAAAAACGGACGCCAAAGATCATAATAAATGTTTTAGATAATTTCCCAAGCTTCCAATTTATAGGTTGTGGAGCAAAAACGGACTTACGGATCAAACGTTATGGATATCAGAAGTTGGAGATTATATGACTTGATTTTTGGCGTCGGTTTTTTAATAACTGATGTTAAAAAGCCCTTTTCGTTGTCGGTTTTACAAAAACCCGACCCCAATAATCATAATAAAAGTTTTATATATTTTTCCAATCTTTAATTTGACAGGTCGCGGAGAAAAAACAGACTTACAGATCATACATTATGGATGTTGGAATTTGAAGATTATATGACTTGATTTTTGGCGTCGGTTTTTTTAATAACCGACGTTAAAAGACCCTTTTTGGCGTCGGTTTTACAAAAAAACCGACGACAAATATCATAATAAAAGTTTTAGATAATTTCCAAAGATTCAATTTGACAGGTCGTAGAGGGAAAACAGACATACAGATCAAATGTTAGGGATATTGGAAATTGAAGATTATATTACTTGATTTTTGGTGTCGGTTGTTTTCAATAACCCACGTTAAAAGACCCTTTTTGGGGTCGGTTATACAAATAACTGATGTTAAAAGTCACTTTTTTCATCATTTTTTCAAAAAAATGTTAATACCCCTAAATGAGAATATTTTTAGCATCGGTTATATATTTAACCGACGTTAAAAGAAAAATTTCAAATACGCGGCTTCGACATTTCACTTTTTCCCCAACACGCGTTCCTATTTTCAAAATCCCTCTCAAATTTTATTGAATCAACGTTGTAGAAATTTTCATTTACACTATATAAAATCTCATCTTCTTTCTTTCAACATTTCTGACATCTTCTATACAATCAATATTTCAAATATTCTTCAATTGATGATTTGTAGAAGGTATTTATTTCCATCAATTAATTTCATTATTATTATTCTCCTTACCACTAAAAATCTTATTATTTTTATAATGATGATGAAGGATTCTTCTAATCGAGATTCAAAAATAAAACATCTGCATAAGATTTATTAGTTTTTGGGAATTTTTTATCACTCACTATTTTCATTATCGTGTGAGTTCTCCCTTAAAACGAAGTGAAATAATGATAAACAACATATCGATTAAAATGGCCCAATAAAAGAATTAAAGTTAGTTCCAATCATAAATTATATTTTTTTGTTCATTTGGCATATTCATTCTGGTTCTTTTTTCATGTATTTTTCGATGAAAGTTGTATCAATCGACCCATAAAGAGGTACAACTTACGGCGACCATAACTTTTGATCCATAAGTCAGTTTTAGCTCCATAACCAGTCAAATCGAAGCTTGGGAAACAATCTATATTAAAATATTCAGAGTTTCAAGGTTTTGACATCGGTTTTTTTGAAAACTGACGTGGAAAATATATTTTTTATAAAACATTTTGTTCGCGTCGGTTTTTATCAAAAAACGACGTTAAAACTCATGTAGAAGCCAGATGTAGACGTCGGTTTTCTAAAAAACTGATGTCAATGACCCCTGAGGTCAGGAATTTTGGCATCGGTTTAAAAAAAACTGACACCAAAGTCCCCCAGGGCCCGATTTTTGGCGTTGGTTTATACAAAAACTGACACCAAAGATCCTCGAGGCCCTGATTTTTTGCATCGGGTTTTATATAAAACGACGCCAAAGACCCACGTGGTGAAGATTTTTGACGTCGGTTTATAAAACCTGATGTTGAAATATATATTTTTTACATCGCCTTTATTGACGTCGGTTAATAACAGATGTCAAAATATATAAAAAACCAACATTGAAATACATTTTTTCCACTAGTGAACCAATTCAACAAACTCATTCTTTAATTGAGAAATTCTTAAATAATCTAGTCAAACCCGACAAATTCATTTTAATTCAAAAAGTTTCTTTAATTGAATTTTTTTTATAAAATCTGTGTTCCACAATTTCTGAAAATCCACATATTAAAATCAAGAACCAAAGTGCCTTTTTAAGAACACCCCAATTTCTGGATTTTGACAAATTACAAAACCGTCACTAAATAGATTTCACAATAGTTTTCAAAACTCTAATTCATAATAAATTTGACATACTATAATCAATTTTAAATCATTCCAATCAGTTCTACTAAGTGGATTAAGAGTGAATCCACTTACTTAAACTACTTTGATGAAAACTATAAACAGATGAAGAACATTCACGAAATTGGGTATGAATTCTATGAAAATTCATTTGATATAATCCAATAACCTGATAAAGACCAAATCCCAACATATTTGTCATCCATAATATTATATCTACCCACAGTAGGTGTAGATCTAAGAAACCAAGAAGAGAGGAAAACTAGATAAAAGAATATGTGATAGTAACAGTGAATAACAACCAATTACAGCAAGAATTGGGCTTCTAAATGCCGAGGAAAGTCTTTGAATTGAATCCAATTTTCATTTAAGAGGTTCAGAAACCATAAAGAAAGAATAATATAAAATTAAGTATTCATAATAAAAAAAATCCCCTTACAGTAAAAAATGTGTGAAATCCACTTTTTTAGGACCTCACTTTAATCCTGCACTAGGTTAGACAACCCATGTGTTGAGCGTTCATTAGATACTATCTGGGTCTACCCTCACATCACCTCCTCACATGAAATTCCCAACCATTTACACATTTTTCTGAAGCTACTACCTCAAATTGCTCAAAACAACTTTTTAAAGTGCAGTGCTACTACTAGGCTCCTGCATGGTTTGTAAAAACCGTGTGCTGCCCGTGCACCTTCCCTTTAGCCTCAAAACACTCCAAAAAATATCCAACCTCTCCCAACCATCACTCTTAATCAATATAGAAAGGAAAATATTACATAAAGGGTAACATACAATATCCTGGTGGTTCTACCCAATATATGGTTTAAAATCATTAAATATAGCTAATATAGTACAATATTTATGTGTCTCATGATTCATATAACCAAAATATCATTAATAAACCAAATTTTTTAATCCAAATATACAATAACATTAATCCTTAAATTTTTTCTATAGTAATAGCATAATTATGGGCTTCTTCCTTTGGCTTATTCTATTGTACGTTCCTTTGATGATTGGGGTACTGCTTCAAATAACTCCCCATTTATATTTATAGTAGAAACACTAGACAACATTGTATTATTTATCTATCTTAGAGTCATTTTACAAATAACCCTTATATCTATAATTTTTAAAAAATCACATATACATCTAGAATTTTTTTTGAAATTTATTTCCATAATTTTCACATGATAAAAATATATTGGTTCCAATCTTTTCTTTAGTCATTTACATATTTATTGCTACTATGTCATACTATTTTTCTATTGATATCCCTTAAAGATATATTATCTTGAAAATTTACTCTTCCTCTTGAGGACATTATATACTATGTCATCATATGAAGAAAACATCTATGAATCTAGTTACCTTTGGTGACATGGATTTATACTATCAAATAAATAGTCAATATTGCTTTATAGATTGTGTTTATAGTCTGAATGAGGTCTGGATAATATTTTAAAGATAGACTCACACTACGCAAAAAATTATTCATCTTTATTATTTAATGTGAGGAAAATTATCTCTATTTTATCTCACTGTTATCTAGGGAAGTATTTTTCAACTAAAATCACATTAAAATTTTTCCATTCCATGCATTCTATTTCTTCAGCCTCTTTAGTGTTGTAGATCAATGACTACCATTGATCTTTATATCCTTTAAAACAATTAACTTAAAGAATTACATTTTCATTTTCATTACATCATAAATCTAGTTATATTTTATGAGAAAAATAATCTAATTTGATTATACTGATGGATTTTTATTTACATTAAAAAAATGGATTTTTTCTCATGAAGTGATCCAACAATGGAGAATCACACAGTGTAACAACATGTTGTTCAATTTGGGAAATGATATTTATCATAACATAAGTCAACTACCCTAATATGGACATGATCTTAAAATTTCTAATACCAGCTATAGTGGTTTAATCATCATGGAAATACTTAAATTGTCTAAGAATATTCAGTCCCTTTCATCCATTAGGCATAATTATTGAATAATGGAACATGTTGATTTAGCATGTAATAATCATGAATATGGAGGAATAAAATATAATCCCTATAATAGTGAAAGTTCTAATATTCTAGAAGGTTTTATCATAATTCTCTTGTTATCTATATTTATGTAATATCTTGTTCCCATGGTTTCTACTAAACTTCCTATAAGACAAATAGTAACCCAAACTCCAGTAACCTAGAGTTGGTGTCTAGTTTTTTACATTAGCATATATAAAAGGTATCTAATCACAAATGAGTACATTATTCCCACATTACAATGAAAATATAAAATAAATAGAGTAATAAATCTTCTCACCATCTTGATATTATTCATAATACCCTACTTCATAACTTATGTAAAGGAAAACAAATTAAGAGAGAGCTTAGATGCTCTATAAGGGTTACATACAATAGAAGATATGGTGATTAAATAATTTATAATCAATATGGAATGGTAAAATACTAGAAACACTTTCAATTTAATCAATAACATGATAAAAAAATTCATCCAAAGATAATATCAATGCAGTAATCTCATGTATAATAACAAAAGAATTATCAATAATGGAAATGAATACAATCAGAATTTATGATCCCATAAATCATGATCTCTCGACCATTAAGTCTTTTTTCTAAAACTATCTATAATATGGGTAGTAATATACAAACAATCCAATTAAATATGGCTTTCTTACTAAATGGTCTCATGAGACCTATTGGTGTATCAAGGGGACATCTATAATCAGACCCCACCCATCAATTTATATCCAATCCATTCCTTATATATTCATGGTTCAATTATATTCATAAAAAATATTACTTATAAAAAATGTCCATATTGAATAAGTAATACGAAATATCAATATTTCCCTACTCGATCAAATTACATTTTGAGTAAAACAACACATATATAAATGGTATATGATATCGAAAATAATCATATCCATGACAAAACAAATCTCTATATTAAAGATAAATGTAATTCCCAATGATGAAAAAATGAATGTTTTAAGAGAGTTAATGACCCAAAAATTAATAAGATATATAATATTACCGTAAAATGACAAAAAAATAGATTGTTTAGTAAATTCAAGCCCATTGAAGAATAAAATAAAATTTAAATTAACCATTTAAAATGTGATTTCATAAAATATTTTTCTTTTTAGAACCATTGATATTGTAACAACCCAAACATTTATCAATGTAATTTCACCTTTATTATAATATTTTCATTTAGTATATATCATATAAAATTACATAGAGAAAAAAATACATAAATTATAAAGGATTAATGAATTAAATAAGAGTTATTTCTAGAGATTAAGGATCTTTTTGCACTGGAATGGTATCTTGACCTTTAGAATAGTTACATGGCCCTTAGGAATAGTAATCCATCCAATATAATAGTATCCTCACCAATAAAATTATAAATTAAATGTATGTATTTTATGTTTGAGTGAAGATTGTTCATTAATAATAATGGAGTATGGTTTGTGTTTATTTTAAATATGTTCATCGATGAATAGGGAGTTTTACTTTAACAAGTCCAAATATATTCATAACACCACTATAATAGTTTTTAAATAAAGTAAAATATATGTTACAACATTTTTTATTTTCTAAAACTAAAATATTTACATAATACTAAATGGTAAAACATATCGAGTTTGTTGTGATAAAAACTTCCAAAATTAACCCAATCGATTATCATTAACTATTAATCTAATGATTCATCCTCATTCCATTTAACAAGATTATATATATAACCCTTTAGACCTATGTATGTTCATTAATAACTTATATTTTCAATTCTGGATAATTATAACCATTCTATATAAACTTTATACTCATATCCAAGTAAACTGCTCAAGAAAAACAAAGAAACAAACACTCTTGAATGACGAAATTAAACTATATAACACATCAAAAGCCCCTAAATAAACTTAATAAAACTATAAGTAACCAAATAAAAGTATAAAATATTATTTATTTTTTAATTGATGAATTTAACTTGATTATACAGGATATTAATGCGAAGAAATCATTAACACATAATATAAGGGGAATTCTCAAACCCAACTCTCTTTCTTTGAGTTTTCCCTCTTTCACCCCATTTTCAGAATGAAACATACATTAATGTTCCATAAATATAATTTCTTCATCATTATATTATATTTTTGTGGATATACATGTTACTAATCTAGTTATATTACAAAATAAAATATTTTTTCAAAAGAACCCTTCTTTCTAAGAACACATTTTTTACTTCTCTTGAGATTGTTTATTCTTCTCTCAAAATTGATGATTCTTATACCATGTATGTCATTACCTCTTTGTTTTTGGGAAACCTGAATGTTTATTCGTGAATATATTATTTATGAAAATAAACCCATTTCATTCCACAGGTTATTTTATAGATTGAAATACATTCTATGATTCATGCATGATAATGTAAATGTTCGGATGTGACAGGTGCACAAGAATTATATAGTGCATGAGAATGATAATATGTGACGAGTGCACCTGGAATTATATACTTTTCTAATTCATTGGGTTATATGTTGTATCTCATGAGATAAAGTGATGTATTCCTAGTAGTTGACAGCTAAGACATGATGTTTCATTTTTATGTATTGCTACATTCCAATCATTTATTTAATGTGTCCTCTCTTGATTATGATCATATAACTATTTTATAATGATTCCCACCCCCATGTTATATTTATTATTGTTCTTATATATCCTCTTACTATATGTTTATCTCACCCCTATCTTTTATGTACATCCTTAGGTTATTGCATGTACAAAGGGGAATACAAGGGACACAAAGATGCTAAAGAAGAAGGAAATAAATAAATTTCTATGTTTTATTGTGTAAACATTATGTATGGTCCTATTATTCCCAAGACACTAAACTATTGGATCTTGGTTTTGAAATTCTTTTATGTTTTTTATCTTTTAAATCATGTAATAGTCATATAATAAAAAAATATGGTTTCTATAATTGGTATTAGATCACGTTTTATTTAATATGATAATTAAGATTAGATAATCTTAGTGAAAAGCCTTAATATGAGACTAATTATATGTGAGCACCCAATACATTGTGTTTTATGAAATGATAAACATAGCGATCCCACAAGATATGCCTTTATAATTAATTTCATAAATGAAAAAATTATTTCCACACAAATTGTTTACTTAAGTTTTCTTTTAAACTTTTTTATTTTTGAAAATCATGGGAACCAAAGAAAACTAGGAAAATAACCCACATGTGGGATAATATAGAGATTTCCCAAATGATATCCCAATTTCATTGGGGTGTGGATTTTCAAAGATCATGGTAATGCTTATCTATATATCTCAGGTTATGAGTAATAACTGGAATAATGTGGAACATCTACCTTCACTTAAGAGGGAGAAATTGGATATCAAGTATGTTATGTGGAAACAACCACTGGTGTTTAGTGGAACTTCAAATACACTAGTTTTGGAAAAATGGTTCAACTTAATGGAGAAGATATTTTTTATGATTCAATTTTATAAGACTTAGAAGGTTACTATGGTCATTTACCTTTGAGATGGATAAGATGATCAATGGTGGGATTTGATTAAGAACACCAAGTGAAAGGACCAAATTGAAGGGATGGAGTGGTAAGACATTATGATAATATTTATTAATAATTATTTAACACAAACAAGTCATATAAATATGGAGAGAGAATTCATTGTGGTAAAGAAAAATGAAGTTGAATCTGTCATGGCCTATGAAGAATATTTTGTAAGGCTTTCAAGGTACACTTTGGGTATTGTTATCATTAATGAAAGAAATATTGATAGATTTTATAGTGGATTAACACTACAACATCAAAGTGATCTATCAATTTTAGACTATTTGCATTATGATTATGTTGGTCGATGTGATATCAAAATGGATATGTTTTTTGGAGAATGGGACCATGTCTATGGTGATAAGAAATGAATGATGGAGTTTTAAACTGGGGGATCTAATTAAAAATGTGGAAATAAATCCAAACCACCCACATGTTAAAATTCTGGTAAAAATAATAATGGGAACTAGATTAAAGGGACAAGGAAATTATATAAGTGTTGGAGATAAGTCCACCATGATCATTAATGTTAAAGAGATATTAAGAATTTGGTTGATATAATGGACGAAAAGAGGGAACAACCCATGGTGAAATTCTAATACTATAGGGAGAAAGGGAATCAAGAAAACCATTGTACTAATCCTCAAGTCCTAGAGGGTAATCAGCATCATCAGCCACCAAATCCAAAAGAACAAGGGAATTCTTATGCAATCACTACTTTTGATGTGTAGAATGAAAATAAAGTCATACAAGGTACACATCCTATTAACTCAAGAGTTGAAAAATTCATATTTTATTATGGTTCAACACATTCTTTTATATCATTCAAATTTTCTAGAAGTTTTTAATCAAATCCATGAAACATTTAAGTAGATATATCCATAAAAACACCAAGTGGTGAAATCATTCAACCCATGTGTTGGACTCTTCTCATTTTTGTTTAAGTGTGAATATTATCCCTGAAAATATCATGGAACTTCCCTTTAGGGAATTCGACACTATACTAGGGATGGATTGGATATAATTATATAGATAACACATCCACTATTTGGAAAATAAAAAATATTTTCATATTTTTAACCATCCCATGCTCCCCTAAAAATTCATCGATAATCATGAATGACCTTTGGAAAATACTCAAATAGTTTGGGTTTTGATTACTTATATATAACCATACATTTATCAAATGGTCTAGTCAAAGGAAGGTATCACCCTAGAGGAAATTACCTTTGTGATGGAATATAATGATGTATTTCATGAAGTGTTAACCAAAATTCTCTCAGATTGTGAGTTATAGTTCTCAATGGAACTCACACACGGAGCTACTCCTATCTCTAAATGTACCTATAGGAGGGACCCAATCAAAATAGATGATTCAATGAAGTAGATACAACAGAATTTGGAAAATGGGTTCATACACCTAAGTGCATCCCCATGAGGTGTGCAAGTGATTTTTGTGAAGTAAAAGGATGAATCAATGTAGCTAGGTATAAATTATCAGCAACAAAACAAGATCACCATGAATAAAAATTATCCTCTTCCGAGGATTTATGACTTGTTTAGTCCACAATGAGGAGCCCAGTACTTCTCACTGATGGATCTACATACTAGATATCATAAACTAGTGATAAAGAAAGAAGTTGTTCTGAAGACTACATTCCATAGAAGGAATGGTAACTATGAGTTTTGGGTGATTCCCTTCGGACATACTAATTCCCCTACAATCTTCATGGATTTGATTAATAATTTCTTTCGACATTAACATGAAAAAATTATGGCAGTGTTTATCAATGATATTTTCATGTACTCTTTGATAATGGAGTAACATGAATAACATCATAGGATTTTGTTGGTGACATTATAAAAGGATAATTTATACACCAAGTTTAGTATGTGTGACTTTAGAATGCAGCAAGTCACATTCTTGAGATATACAATCTTAAGTGAGGGAATTTCTTTGGACCGCTCAAAAAAGGAAAATAAGGATTTTCCTAGACCCTCTAGTGTCATGGAACCCATATTTGTCTTTGATTAATATGGTACTATCGACATTCTGTGAAAAATTTATCATGACTGTGAATCCTATGAACTATGTTAACAAGGAATAGGGTAAGGTATGTATGAATGGAAGAATGCAAGGAAATCTTAGAAGAGCTAAAGAAGAGTCTAATCACTACACTGCACTCATATTTCTAAGAGGTAGAGACTTTTTTTCATATACAATGATTATTGAAAGAAAGAATTATGTTCTGTACTCATGAAAAATTATAAATTGATAGCTTTATCCACATGTTAGTTAAAGATACATTTGGAGAACTACCGGACGCATGATCTAAAGATAGAAGCGACAATTGTTTCCTTGAAAACCTAGGGGAACTACCTCTACGGTTAGAAGTATAACATATATACTAATAACAAGATCCTATAGTATATATTATCACAAAATGAGATAAAAAAGGGCCAAAGGAGAGGGTTAGAACTAATAAATGACTATGATTCCCCTATTCATTATCATCAAGGTAAGGCAAACAAGGGAAAAACGATCTTAATAGAAACAAACCTACTACTTTATCCATGATGTAGATTGAGAAACACCCTATCTTTTTGGACATGAAAAGGATGGATTTGGAAGTCATAATGGTAGTGAATACAACCTACACTTCCCTAATATTTTCCGAAACATCTATCCAAGGGAAGATTAAGGAGTCACAATGGGATCATTTGAAGTTATAAAAGAAGTTGAATGTAATAAAGGTAGGGAATCTATAAGAGTTGCATATTTATGTTGATGGTCTGTTTTAGTTTGAAAAAATTATTTTTGTGCCTTCACCACCTAAGATAAAGAGGGATCTATTTGATAATTCACACATATTAACTTTATCTATAAATCAAGCTATCACCAAGATGTATTGTGATCATTGATAACACTTTTGGTGGAACAACCAGAAGAATGATATTTATGAGAATATCTTAATAAGCTTGATATGTCCTCTAGTTAATGTAGAGTGAAAAAATTTCTATGGGATGATGCAACCATATCCTATACCAATGTAGAAATGGGAGAATGTCACTATATACGTTTTCACTGATCTCCCAAAGAAATCCAAGTGAAAAAATTTCATATGGGTTATAGTGGACCGACTAAATATGAATGCCCACTTTATTTCTATATTGGAATAATTATCACTCGAATAACTTTACAGGATATATGTGAAGGAAGTGATACAGAAGAATGGGGTACAACTTTCAATCACCTCTGATCATGATCCAAGATTCATATATAAATTCTATTTAATTCTCCAATATGCCTTGAATACTGAATTGGATTTTTGTACAACCTATCACCCCAAACTGATGGGAAATGTGAAAAGGACTATTTAGATTCTTTAGGAAATTCTAAGAGCCTTCTCAATAGAATAAACAGGTGGATGTTATCATTAGCTTTCAGTGGTTGAATTCTCATACAAAAATAACTTTCGCTAGAGTATTTACATGGCTCTATATCAAGATCTATTTGGAATGTAATATAGAGCTCCAACCTATTGGAATGAAGTGGCCTAACAAAATATACTTGGTCATGATCTTTTTCGTGAAATGATAGAGAAGGTTCAAGTCATCCAATAACATATCAAAGATAATAAGATCCAGAAAAAGAGAAACATAGAAAAACTTCCAAGGGACTTGGATTTCATTTTGGGAAATAAATTCTTCCTTAAAATAACACCATGGAAGTGAGTAATGGGGTTTGAAAATAATGGGAAACCTATCCCAAGGTATATTGGATACTTTGAGATCCATGATCACGTAGGAGTACTGGCCTATAAACATTCACTTTCACCAAATATGGCTCAAATTCATGATGTGTTCCATGTATCTTTCATGAGAAAGCTTATACAATATCCCTCACATGTACTAAACTTAAAAGAGCTACAACAGGAAGATAATCTCCCTTATGATGAGAATTAAGTAAAAAAAATTCTTCTGAGAGATAATTTTCTATGAAAAAATGACCCACCTTGTTAAATTGTTTTGCATGAACCATTAATATGAAAAAGCTACTTCGGAATAACAGGAGGTGATGAATGAGAAGTACCCTCAACTATTTCTGTAAAATGAAATTTTGAGTGTGAGATTTCAAAAGGGGGGAAGAATGTAATGACCTAAACATTTATCAATGTAATTTCACCCTTATTATAAAAATTTCAATTAATATAAATCACATAAAATTACATAGATAACATAATAAAAAAATTATGAAATATGAATTGATGAATAAAATGTGTTCCTAGAAATTAAGGAACCATTACCAATGGAATAGTAATTTGACCATTATAATAGTAACATGCCCCATAGGAATAATAATCTATAAAATATAATAGTAACATAAGCTATGAATTTATATTTAAAATTTAGGTATTTTATGAATGAATATATTATATATTTATTTCATGAAGTTTGTATATAAATGTTTTAGAAATGATTAATTAAGTGTTGATATTTTTATTAGTCAAAACTATTAAATTAATATATTGAGATTAATTTAATAATACAAATGTAAATTTATTTCCCTAAAATTATATTATAAATTAATATTTTTATGTCTTATGATTATAATATAATTTTATGAGACCTTAATTATTTTTTCAATGTGTTTCAAAATCTATTTTAATTATAAAATCTGTATATTCAGAATAAATAATGTCTTTAATGAAGAATTAAATTTCATATATTTTGGAAATTATTTTACAAAAAATGAGTTCATTTGTAATTCTAAATGTCAAAAATTGGTCATGGTAAATTTTAGGGATTTTTTGGAAATATGTGAATTATTTTGTGAATAGTGACATTTGATAATTTACGTAAAAACTAAATACATGAATTAATGATTCATTTATTATTTATGGATGATGTAAGCTCAAAATCTATAAATAAATCATTATTTTAATATATTTATTGGTAATTATCAAACTATTCAATGTCCGGAACCAAAATAATAAACTAATTAATTTAATAATAGGAAAACGCCCCTCTCCTCCACTATAAATACCACTATCACCAAATATTTCCCTCACACCTATATAGCATTGAGACATATCTAAATTATACTAAAGTTTATTCCCAATAACTTACCCCACATCCAAGATCCCTTGGTCTCATCAAAATTCTAAAAACATTTCTCTTAGGAGGATCTCAAGGATGATAGATTTAAGAGATAAAATCCTCTTCCTTTTTTAATTTATTTTTCATTTTATTCTATCTCCTCACCTACTAAATAAAAATGTTATTGATAAATCCAGTATATTTTATATTACATAATGATACCATGTTAATGGATGATCTATTATCAAACTCTGTTCTCTATCTCTTTTATTATAAAAATGATATCATCACCCGTGATGTGTCAATTTAACTAATATTGTGGCTGATACTTTTTCATTTTCCATTAACACCTTCAAATAAGATCCTAAAACAATAGTAATTGTTGTTAAATTCTATAAAATATATTTAGGTACACTTTTTATGTTCTAGAAAAAATATATTTACCTAATACTAAATGATAATACAAATTGAGTTTTTTGTGATGGAAAACGGCAAAATTAACCCAAACTATTATCATTGACTATAAATATAGTGATTCGTCCTCAAGAAATTAAACCAAATGAAATATATATATATAATTTTAATCATATTTATTTTAATTAATAACATATATTTTAAATTCTTAATAATTATTCTCATTGTACAAAAAACTTCTATACTCGTATTCAAGTAAATTGATCAAGAAAACTGAGGAAACGAACAGTCCTCAATGATGAAATTGAACTATATCACTCATCAAAAATCCATTAAACGAAATAAATAAAACTATAATTACTAAAATAAATTTATAAAAGGTTTTTTTATATGTTAATTAATGAATTTAATTCCATTATCTAGGATATTGAAGTGAAGAAAGCATTCTGACTTATAGTAAGGGGAATTCTCAAACCCAACTCAATTTCTTTGGGTTTTCCCTCTTTCAACCCATTTTTAACATGGATATTCCTGTAATATTACTTAAATATCATTTATACAAAATTATATTATCTTTTATGGGATATAAATTTTACCAATATTATTTTATGACAAATGAAAATATTTTTCGATAAGAACTCTTCTTTCTAAAAACACATCTTTTACTTATCTTGAGATTTTTTCTTATTTACTAAAATGGGTGATTCTTATACAAAGTATGTTATTACCATTTTATGGGGAATAAAAAAATTTATTCAGAAAAGTATTATTTATAAAATGAAACCCATTAAATTCGATGGTTTATTTTATATATTGATATAAGTTCTATGTGGTAGGAACTATAATGTATTTGTTATGATATTAGGGGTATGACCAGAATTATATAGCACATGTGAATGATAAAATGTGATGTGTGTGTGCATAATTAAAAAGAACTATATTGAATTTGGTAATGTGATGTATCTTATGGGTTAACGTTTTGTATGTGTGGTAGTTGACCACTATGACATGACGTTTCAATTTTATGCATTGCCACATTCCAAGACATTATTTAATGCTTCCTCTAATGATTATTATCCTATGCCTTTTTTATGATGATTATCACCCCATGGTATATTGATTCAAGTTATTATATATCCTTTTTTTTTTAATTTTATCTCACCCATTTCTTTGATGTAAATTCTCATGTGACTATATGTACTAAGGAGAACACAAGGGTTACTAAGAAGGTAGAGAATAAGGAATTAAATAAATGATTATGTTTTATTTTGTAAAATTTATGTATTTTCCTAATGTTCCCAAAAAACTAAACCTTTGTATATTGTTTTTGAAATGATTTTATGTTGTTTATCTTAAAAATTATGTAATATATATGTAAGAAAAACTAGTATCTCTATAGAAAAAATTTAAAACAATATAAATAGTGTAAAACGTTTATAGAGAAGGGAAAATATTTTAATGATTTATACATTAAAAACAAACACTCCTATTGAATTATTTATAACAAATATGGAAAATGAAATTTTTAAAAAATAAAAAAAATATTCCTTTAAAACCATTTAAAACATAAATTATATCTAACAAATTTATTAATAAATCATCTGAGTTAATAAAATGACTATTTTAAAATAATTTTGAATGTTATGGTCATGGAAGAAAAAAATACCAGATCAAAAAAGGAAATAACATCATATTTTCTTTCAAACGTACCTCCTGTAATAATAATTTAAATTGAATCATTAATAATCATTAAAATATATATATATATATATATATATATATATTCTTGTTAAATACCTCAAATGGTTATTATATATACCAAATAAAAGTAAATAGGTTCATAATATAAATATGTCTAAATGGAGTGAAAAATGAGATGAAATCCCTTAAAAAGATTAAATTAATTAAGTGAAAATTAATCATTGATGTTATTATGTGTGAAGAATGTTAATAAAAGAAAGTTTAAATACATGATAATAAAACACAAATCAATTTCAAACATAATAATGGAATAAAAAAGTCAATGAAGTTGATGTATAACCCAATGATTGGAATTTGAGTTAAAAATCTTCATACCTTGTGTTCGACTTTCCTCATGAGTTATTTTAATCTCATAAATAAAAGATTTAGATTTTATAATTACATAAATAAACCATAATCGTATATAAAATTTCATATATGATCCATTTATAACATTTTATAACCCTTTTTTATCAATGATTTATTATAATCATTATTTTGGGTGTTGACTAATTTTTTTTCAGGTGTATTTTTTTGGTAGTTTCGATCCATGAATAATTATTCTGGTTACAAGTTCTAAAGATTTTAATTGTTTATATAAATATTATATATAATAAATTTTTATATATTTATGTTAATCCATTAAAAGTGGAGGTAAAACCATTAATTTCACCATTCATGGAGATGATAGGTCATATGTATGCCTAAGTGTTGTTTTCACTTTTTGATGGATGAAACAATATAAAAGTAAATAATACAAAAAATTTAGAGGATAATTATTATATCATATAAAATTTATATATTCATTAAATATATCATTATTACCATCCATGTAAAATGGAAATGAAAAACATATCTCATTGCTTTGTGGAGGTAGTAGTCCACACATATGCGCGAGTAACATTATCATTTTCCAATATATTGGAAGTTAAGAAGGTATATATGATATTATAATTTAGGAATAATAGTTATGTTATAAATATAAAATATATTAATCATTTACATCTTTATTACCATCCATGTAAATTGGTGATTAAAAATAAATTACACTGCTATGTGGGGACGGTAAACCCTACATACGCATGAGTAAGTCTTTCACATTCTATAATATTGAAAAGATAATGAATATGGTTGTAACATTACAATAAAATAATATAAATGTATTTATTATAATTTTTGTTTACTTATATAATAATATGATTAACTAGAAGAAGAAATAAACATGAAATATTCAATAAAGGCAATTACCTCTTTTGTGGTAGACTTCCTTTAGATCTCCTCTTATGGGAAATAGGGTTGGTCTTATGGAAGGTAATGAACCACATGAACTTTTATCAAGGTGTATAGAATGTAATTGGTAAGTATTTTGCCAATATATGATTCTAAAATTGGCGTAAATAAAAGAGATAGGGGGTGTCTTTTTACAAGTAATGGATGGGACTTACATTGAATTTCATAAAGTATTACATTAATATAAATTATTTTTTTAAACAATAGATACATATTAGTTTAATTTTATTATAACATTGTGATGAGTCTAAATCCTATCATTAAATAAAATTTATAAATGTTTTTGTTATGTTTCGCACTTATATATTTTTATTAACCCATACTTACTCTTCTGACAATTAAAGCAATATTAAAACTTTCTTCACATTAATGGATAATAATGTCACTATAAAAAGAAAAAACACTAAAATAGAACATGATTTATGTTTTAAACCATACATAATTAATTTTTAATTATAATAGTTTTCTGAATTTTAAATCATTTAATGAAATTTTATTATTCTAAAATAGCATTAGTGTCATGTTTGACTCTATTCCTTTACTTTAACATTAAATAAATCATGATGATGAGTTAACTCTAATATAATAATTTTAAGCTTCCATGAAATTTATATTTTTCTGTAACAATCATATCAATATTTATTAATTTTAATATTTTTAAAATCATTTATTTAATTTTTCTATCAATTTAATAACTACAATATCGATGTTGCGTAAGAATTTAAGATAATTATTTAATAAAAAAGGAAATAAAATAACATGATAAAAACATTTATTTATATTTAAAATAAAATTTTATAACCAAACATGATTTGTATTTATATCTATCAAAACATATTATAGATATTAAAAGAGGAAAAGTGACATATTAGTCCTTAAATCTCACTTAAATATTATAATTGTCAAAATCATAACCAAATAAAAATGGTAAAATTTTAAATTTTTGGTGATTATGGATGAAATATAATCATAAAAAATATTCATGTTATGTTTTGGGTTGATTTAAAATATCGTATCACATTGGTTTTAAATTAACTTACCCGATTTACCATTAATATTATAAGAATTATATACTAATCCTACAATTCATAATAACAAAAAATAAAAGGCTAATATAGGAAAAATTTGAACCACATTCTTTCATAAAATTTAACCTAATTTCACGAACCAATTTCAATTATTACGAGAAAGTAATTATATATTATAACATGAAATGGAATTAAAATCTCCATTTTGGAAAAATTCTTATTTAAGTATACAAATGTTTTTATACTAAATAAATCCATAAAATTAATTTTGATGAAATTAATTTTATTAATAATAATATAATAGAAATAATATCACTTTTTTGAAATTTTAAAACAAAATTTAACTTTTGAAATTCTTGAACCAAAATTATGGTTTTAATTGAAATCATTATTTATCACCATTCACTAGAAAATAAATATTTTCAAAAAAATCCCACAATTTCACCCTATGTTAATTTGTAAAATTTGATTTCAAAAATTATATTCATTTATTAAAATAAAATATATAAATTTGGTATAAATTACTTATAATTCCAACAGACAAAATAAAAAATAAAACTAATTTTGAAGAAAATATATTTTTAAAATATATTTTTAAAATTATGTAATTATTTGTTAATAAAAAATACATTATTTAAAAAATGTATATATACTTTAATAATTTTGTTAACCTTAATAATTATTACCAATTCAATGACTAGTTTATAACTATATTCATTAAATAATAATATTTCACAATTCATTTACACTCGGTGTTGCGTGTTGTATACACTATCAAACATATTGTTCTTCTAAAATCGTGAGGTATTATGATAGGAGGTGTTACTCTATGATTCATATTAAAACCATTAATATAAAATTTTAATATATTTCATGGTTTTTATGAGTTCACTATATGAAGAGTTTTAATTTTTTTGTGAAAAATGAGGGAAGATCCTTTTAGGGACTTGTCTATTTATTTACAAGTTCATGGGATGTGTATTAGATGAAAATTTCATATATTTAATTTTTATTATAGGTGTAAAATTTAGATATCTATAAAATAATATATCTTTTAATTTATATTCACCTAAAAAGGTAAATATATTTTTATTACTAAAACATAAAATTTTACATTATTGTGAAACTTGACTCTAACATAGGAGACTAGGATAAGAGATATAGTTGTGATATAATAAGAAGTTTGATTGATGGATACATATTATATTCCAGTTCATTATATTATCTGGTATGATATTATTTTTTATAATTCAAATATTTTGGGATATATTATTATTTTGGTCAATTTCAATTCTCTCAAATTTTAACAGGCGTTATTCTGGGCTCTAGGATGGGAAGGATAAGGCCATCAGTAATTATATTAGACTATTGGATTCATAATTGTTTATAAATATACCTAATACAATTTTAAATAACCATATAATTGTTTATTTATAAATCAGTATTATTATCAAATATAGTACCCCTTTTATAGTAGCTTTTTTAGCAATGTGGTAATTAATTGACTAGGATATATTTTTATTGTTCATGAAATCATAACTAATAAGATTTAGTAGAATTTAATTTTTACTAGATTATATATGGATGAAATAGACATGAAATAATAGGAATTATATTCATGTATGAGGGTTGTTTTTTGGAATTATAGAGTTGGTTTTTATTAGTGTGAATACTGATGATATTAATATGATCTCCAAGAATGGTGAAGTTGAATGACTTTAATGTGTAAATAAAAGATTACCTTGGAAAGTGTGATGTAAATGTGATAATAAGATATCTTATTTATCAAATTATGGTAATATTTATTTAATTTAAAATGGGTATTATAATTTTTTTTATCTCAATTAGTGGACAATAATTTTCTTTGGAGTTATACCATGTGTTTTATTGATGAATTCATGGTTTTCGGTGAATAGTATGTGAATGTTAGTTACTAGATTGTATAATATTAAATGTAAGAAGTATATTGTTATAAATAGGTGCATAATCATTATTGAATTATCCAGGATTATTGTCTATGGTTATTTTATTAATGATAGTAATATGGAATTTAGTAATTCTATAAGATTTCATTATATAAACTTTTTAAAGATGTAATTCGATAAATGAAATCCTATCTATCATTAATAAAAAGTTTCATTAAAAGGAATGTAATATATATTATATTCCAATATGGGTATTACCATTAATGTTGTTACTAATAGTTAGTAAGAGATCTTTAATTAATGGTTTTTTAATTCTATAGCCCAGCTCACTCTAAACAGTAACTAGACCAAACTTTCCCCAGACACTAGGCATATATCCTCGTATTACAGAGGATACTGACTAGTACCGAGAGCCTAAGGTATTACGATGGGGAGAATTTACCCCAATATCAATGTGATAAATCATAAATTAAATATCTATGTATTATAAAAAACCCATAATCACCAATATACACATACAATAAAATATAACAAACAAATTGTAACAAATAAAATTCTAAAATTTGGGCATACAAACTATCTAAAACACTAAGATAATTACATATAAAAAATAACTAAAATAAGAGAGTTGTGAGGTGATTCTACTACTTTTTTCCATATCTCACCCCAAACTCTTGATACCATGAAGCGTCATGTGGGTTCCTCTACTTTTTTGTGACTTGGGGATCCTAGTGGTGCCCCATTGGTAGACCGATCCTATGTGGGTGTGTACGACTATAGGTTGATACGGTTTTGGGGGTTACCCAAGATCCAAAACCAATGTGTAAGTTGGATGGTTCTAAGATTATGTTCATGGGAATGGGGTTTTTCTATAAATGGACATGTTTTAATTATGTTATTAGTTATGATATTTTATTTCCCAAAATGCATGGGAATCAACCACGAGGCTGGGAGTTTTTTTGATTTCATGAGATTCCCATGAATCAAATGTTGAGAAGGATTTGACCCTAGGATTCATGAGATGTCTTTGATCCATTCTCATTGTATTTTGGGGGATAATTACAAGTATAACTACAGTTAAATTTGTGTATGAATGATGTAGTTGTGGATTCCTATAGGAGGTTCCTAGAAACCAATATCAGAGTTAGTAATTATATGCATATAATAATTATCCTGTTGTCTAAGATTCCATTTATACTATGAGATTACTGTGAATGATCGGGTTTTTAGTGTTATCAATGATGTTACCATTAGAATATTATGATAGACTACATTATTTGGTATTGACATGGTAGTTTGAGGTGTCATATGGGTATATATCTAAAATCATGGATGTTTGAAATCCTAAGGGAGACTGTAGGTATAGCATCCCGCCTTTTTATCACATAAACATTCATTACATTTTACAAAACCGAGGATCTTTAAGGTTTAGTGTCTTGGAAACCAGGAACATTAAACATGAAAACATAAAATATTCTTCTTAAACACTTGAAAGGCTTCTCCTCATGTTCATCCTAGGTTCATTACTGCATCTCATAACCTGGGGACATACATCAAAAGAAGGGGTGAGCAGAAGGCCCAGTATGGGAAACAGGAGAAACATTTTACATGTGAACTTGAGATACTTCAATAAGGTCATGAAAAGAACATTAAGGCATGAGAAAGAAATCATGATGCATATCATAATAAAAATAACATTTTTGATAACTTGAATATGTGGATACAACATTTAATATAGACAATCATGAACATATCACTAAGGTCCATCCCTAAGGTGTCATTTTAAAATTACCAAGGTTATTCCCCAAGAAATCGTGAAAATTGTAATCTCTAGTGGTTACATCATTATCCAATGCATTAGAGCGCTATCAGGGTGCACCCTTAAATTTGCATTTATTATCTTGTGAGCCAAATATATCATCATAAAAAATTTCATAAAGAACCCATATAGCACAAAATAAATGGGTTTCATTTCATAATCATAACGTTTTAAAAACTGCTTTAAAGACATGATCTTAATGTAACTTTAAACCCACGGAAAGGGAAAGCGGGTCTCATGTAGTTAAATCATAGAATTTAAAATAGAACATTTTGATATATATGTGAATAACCTTGTCGAAATAAGAGTTTTTAGTATTCACTTTATAACATAAAATTATTTTGAGAAAAGAGAGAGGCATTTTGAGACGAAAATTCTGCAGCATAATGGCTATGTTAAAAGGTTTTTAGAAAACATTGAAAAGAGAGGGGACATGGGTCAAGCATTAATAAATGACCCATAAAACAGTACAGGGACAGAATATGATGGATTTAATAACATGTTAATGAAATTTTAAGGACATACCATTTGAAATGAAAAACATGGAAAGAGGAAAAAAATAAGATTTCTCTTATAAAAATTCGGCAGCCTAACGGCGTTACACAATCTTCAACCAAAAATGAATTGATGAGATAAAATAGGGTCTCTCATAAGATGAGAATAAAAGATCAGTATGATAGATATAGATATCATACCCCAACATAATAAAAAGGAACTTGCAAGACATGACATGGAATTAGAACTTTGAAAAGGGAGAAAGGTGCAAGGACCACTTAAAAATTCAGCAGCCTAATGACGCCACTTAAACATCAAAATACTGAATTGAAGAGATCAAATGGGGTCTCTCATCACATGGTCATAAAATATCAGTATGATAGATATATAGGTAATACCCCAAAATAAAAACAGGGACTTGAAAGAATTGACATGAAAGTAGAACTTCAAAACGAGAAGGGTGAAGAACCACTTAAAAATTCGGCAGCCTAACGGCGCCACTTAAAACATCGAAATACCAAATTGAAGAGATAAAATGGGGTCTCTCATAATATCTTCATAAAATATCAGTATGATAGATATAGAGATCATACCCCAACATAACTTAAAGTAAATTTAAATAATTGACATGAAAGTAGAACTTCAAAACGAGAAGGGTGAAGAACCACTTAAAAATTTCGGCAGCCTAACGTCGCCACTTAAAACATTGAAATACTTAATTGAAGAGATCAAATGGGGTATCTCATAATATGATCTTAAAATAAATGTATGATAAATTTAGATATCATACCCCAACATAATAAAATTTAACTTGAAATACTTTACATGAAAATATATCTTGAAAAATGAGAAGGGAGAAAGAATCCGTTACAAAATTTTGGCAGCCTAACGGCACCACTTAAAACTTCATAAAACAAAATAATGAGAGTAAGAAGGGATATCTAATTATATTAACATGAAAATGGAAGTAATAGGAGTATAAAAGAACATCCTCCAACATAAGAACATGGAGCATAAAAGGAATGACATAAAAGAGATTACTTGAAAAGAAAGAGAGAGGTTGGATCCCTTACCTTAAAACGTAACTCTTAA
Organism: Viscum album; assembly: GCA_963277665.1. Lineage (NCBI taxonomy): Eukaryota > Viridiplantae > Streptophyta > Magnoliopsida > Santalales > Viscaceae > Viscum > Viscum album. The sequence goes on along the minus strand of OY728155.1, from coordinate 1,136,624,841 downwards.
AACATAAAGGATGGGACCTTGAGGGCATGAGGGAACCTTGGGAGGACTCCTTGGGAGGTAATGAGACCAGAAAATCATTGGGGGAGAGCAGGGAGTCGAATGGATGAGAGGATGGCTTGGTATTTATAGGGAAAGTGAGGGGACAAGGCATTAATGGCCAAGGGACACCTCATTAGTGGTTTTGGCAAAACCATGGGCTTGCCCATGGTATTGGCCACATGGGACACCTCATACCTTATCTTACTATTCATAAGTCGACCATATTGATTACATACTTAATACATCATTTAATTATGTCATTAAACACCTGTAACTTAAAAAATTGTATTTTCACTATTCATCAAAAATTCAACTTTCTCAGAATAATCCCAAAATTTTACCTTAACCAAACATCAATGTTCTGATTTCAAAAATGAACACCATTTTATAAAAACAATTTTCCAAATATTTTTTATTTATTTTTAAAATAAATACACTATTCACCAAAAATTCATTATTTTCAGAAAAAACCCCAAAAATTACCACAACATAATATCGGTGCTCTGAGTTCAAAATTGAAATCCATTTTATAAAAATAATTTTTTAAATATTTTTAATTTAATTTTTAAATAAAAACACTATTCACTCGAAAAAACTAATACTTGAATAACAATTAATGATCATTATTTAACCATTTTATTGAATCACATTACATAATCAAGGTTCCTAGATTATATTAATACTTGTTTTAAGTTAGATTACTAATCCATTTGGACACATTACTAATCTAATCATAAAATCACTATTCATAATTTACTATTCATAAAAAATTATGTTGATCTTATTAGACTCTAAATTTCATACTGAGCATAATTGTAGAAGACCATTTTTGGAATATCATTACAAATTTTTAATTATTTAAGTTTAACATAAACATTTTTAAAATATCCTTTTTCTAAAATTCATCAAAAATATGCATAATATATTTATCTAGTCATTTTAAAATTCATAAAATTCATCATAAGAAGAAATCCCAATTTTTATTTAAAACAAAGGATTACACAAGGCAGTTACGGTCTCCTTACATAGCCCCCTATCACACCAGCATAGGACCTAAGTGTAATTTGTACTAAGGTGAGAGAATCTGAGGGAGGCTCGGCTTACATCGCACTAGTAGTAATTTCTATCAGTTTGAACTTCTCGCAAAGGCGATTCCGTTCTAGCTTCACATGATGATGTTCGGCTTGGGTTTGGTCCAGAGCAAAGCCCAGTGGTGCTACCTCCTTCCCAAGTTCTGTTAGATGGGCTTCGATCGGCCCAAGACTACTGGGTGAGGCCATCGAATCTTCTTTCTATAATAATTAACTAATAATACTTGTATTTAGAGACAATAATCAAAACGTTTGGTTTCCAGGGTTCATATTGACCAATGGTCATATAACAGTAAAAACCCAATGGTCTCATTTTAATTATACTCATGTTATCAAATGAAACAATTTTTGTTGAGTATAAAAAACAAAATAAAATAACACATAAAATTAGGAAACAAGATTTATTCAAAATTTCGGGTCGTTACAATCTTCCCCCCTTAAGAAATTGCGTCCTCTTAATTTTTAAAATTGGGTTTTGAAATTTCATTGAAAGTCCCACATCGAAAAAGGAGTCAGTAAAACTATTACTTTAAAAGAAAAAAAAGGTAAGTACAAAGGTCACCCGAGTTAGCCCACACTAGGATTCCATGTACGAAAACATGGACATGGAGGAGAAAACAAAGGGTCAAGTTCTGAGGGAGAGTGATAGAAAACATGATTAGGAGAAAGTTAACCATAAGAAAATCTCAAACTTATGATGTGTGTAAACGGTCTTTGATTACCCAGTAAGAAACCTAAACCAACAACGTTTTTGTTTTATGTTCCTTTTCATAATATTGAGGAATTCATTTACAACATAAAACAAACACATAAGAAAATATACCTATCTTCATGTATATTTTCATCCTTTAATAAGTTTCTACCCAAAACTAATCTTTTCTCTAAACTATGAGCATTCAAAACTAGTTGGTCTCATCCAAACACAAGAATTATCTTCTCGAGAATATCATAATCCACAAAAGATTAACTATCTATTTCTTCTATCTTTAAACATTATCCCAAAAACAGAAAGGGTAAGGTAAAACAACTCTTCAAAAAGAAATAATCCCATAGGAATGGAAACTAATTTTAAATCTTCAATGTTCCATGGAATTACCCAAAGTTCATCATAGTCCATTCCATAAATAATGGTCCATAAAAATCCTCAAAATAAACCAAAATAAGATTGAAACCCAAATACAAGAAGGATTTGATAACATAGTCTTCCAAAATAAACTCCATTGTTCATCTTCAAACAACATCAACCACTCCTAACATCTTATAACAAAAGTATCTAACCTAAACATGTTTTACCCATGATAGGTTAATCATTCTCATAAGTAACCTAAATTACTAAAAATCCACCTTAAATTCATTAATTCTTCAAAATATAAGTCAACCATACTCCTCAATTAAAATACCGTAGTAATCTATTTACCTCGATCATATAGGGTCCCCAAAATAGTGAACGTCTTCCAAAATAATAATCATATTTTAATCCCCTAAACATCCCTGTCATATTAATAAGACAATCGTCGCATTTCCTATCACATTGGTTGTTGGGACATGTTCTTCCATTTCCCACCATTAACTAAGAAGAGAAAGCATAATTAGGGGCTTAAGTACATAGCCAATAATCATGAAAAGGAACTGAAAGCATATAAGGATAACTTGTAGAAGGAAAGTATACCCTAACTTGTGATCCCCTAGGTTCCCATCTAGGTTATCCAAGATCATATATTCTTATGTGAATATTTATTTTATTTTATCTTTGTTCCTTTAACAATGGTTCATACTAAGCTTATGAATTTACCAAAGCATATCCCCCGAGAGTGTCGTAACCAAGAGTGCAGCAAGTCCCGTTGTCGCGTACCAGTTCCCATTTGAGTCTAGCTCAATGCGGTGTTTTTGGGTTTTACACCTATGTACATCTGTTCCAGAGCCACCTCTACCTGCTCGTATCTAGACAAGGATGTATTTTCTTGAAAACCCCTTACTCAATACTCACCAAAATACCAGGAAAATTTCCTATATTTAAACTTTTATATAGGGTTATTCCTAGAGTTTTCAGATCCTAATTTCCACAAATAACTAAAACATCCATTGATACCAACTATAGAATCCTGCCTTTTATCACATAAACATTCATTACATTTTACAAAACCGAGGATCTTTAAGGTTTGGTGTCTTGGAAACCAGGAACATTAAACATGAAAACATAAAAGATTATTCTTAAACACTTGAAAGGCTTCTCCTCATGTTCATCCTAGATTCATTACTGCATCTCATAACTTGGGGACATACATCAAAAGAAGGGGTGAGAAGAAGGCGCATTAAGGGAAACAAGAGAAACATTTTACATGTGAACTTGAGATACTTTAATAAGGTCATGAAAAGAACATTAAGGCATGAGAAAGAAATCATGAGGAATATCATAATAAAAATAACATTTTTTTAACATGATGATGTGTCTACAAAATTTAATATAGACAATCATGAACATATCACCAAGGTCCTTCCCCAAGGTGTCATTTGGAAATTACCAAGGTTATTAACCAAGATATCGTGAAAATTGTAATCTCTAGTGGTTACATCATTACCCAATGCATTGGAGCGCTATCAGGGCGCACCCTTAAATTTTCCTTTATTATCATGTGAGACACATATATCATTATAAAAAAATTCATAAAGAACCCATATAGAACAAAATAAATGGGTTTCATTTCATAATCATAACGTTTTAAAAACTTCTTTAAAGACATGATCTTAATGTCACTTTAAACACACGGAAAGGGAAAGTGGGTCTCATGTATGTAAATCCCAGAATTTAAAATATAAAATTTCGATATATATTTTATTACCCTTGTAGAAATAAGATCTTTGAGTATTTACTTTCTAACAAAAAATAATTTTGAGAAAAGAGAGAGGCAATTTGAGACGAAAATTTCACAGCATAACGGCTATGTTACAAGGTTTTTAGAAAACATTGAAAAGAGAGGGGACATGGGTCAAACATTCATAAACGACCCATAAAATAGTATAGGGACAGAATATAAGGGATTTAAGAACATGGTAATGAAATTTGAAGGACATACCATTTGAAATGAAAAACATGGAAGGAGGACAAAAATAAGATTTATCTTATGAAAATTCGGCAGCATAACGGCGTTACATAAACATCAACCAAAAATGAATTGATGAGATCAAATAGGGTCTCTCATCATATGAACATAAAAAATCAGTATTATAGATATAGAGATCATACCCCAACATAATAAAATGGAACATGCAAGACTTGACATGGAATTGGAACTTTGAAAAGGGAGAAAGGTGCAAGGACCACTTAAAAATTCAGCAGCCTAACGACGCCACTTAAACATCAAAATACTGAATTGAAGAGATCAAATGGGGTATCTCATAATATGGTCATAAAAGATCAGTATTATAGATATATAGATCATACCCCAACATAACAAAAAGGAACTTGAAATAATTGACATGAAAGTATAACTTCAAAACGAGAACGGTGAAGAACCACTTAAAAATTCAGCAGCCTAATGACGCCACTTAAAACATCGAAATACTGAATTGAAGAGATCAAATGGGGTCTTTCATCATATGGTAATAAAATATCAGTATGATAGATATAGAGATCATACCCCGACATAACAAAAAGGAACATGAAAGAATTGACATGAAATTATAACTTCAAAATGAGAAGGGTGAAAAACCACTTAAACAATTCGGCAGCCTAACGACGCCACTTAAAACTTCAAAATACTGAATTGAAGAGATATAATGGGGTCTCTCATCATATTATCATAAGAGATCAATAAGATAAATTTAGAGATCATACCCCAACATAATAAAATGGAACTTGAAATACTTTACATGAAAATATATCTTGAAAAACGAGAAGGGAGAAAGAATCTGTTACAAAAATTTCGGCAGCCTAACGGCGCCACTTAAAACTTCATAAAACAAAATAATGAGAGTAATAGGGGATATCTCATTATATGAACATGAAAATGGCAGTAATAGGAGTATAAAAGAACATACTAAGACATAAGAACATGGATCATACAAGGAATGACATAAAAGAGATTTCTTGAAAAGAAAGAGAGAGGTTGGATCCCTTAACTTAAAACGTAACTCATAAAACTCAATGGTTGGGACCTTGAGGGCATGGGAAAACCTTGGGAGGACTCTTTGGGAGGTAATGAGACCAGAACATCGTTGGGGGAGAGTGGGGAGTCGAATGGATGAGAGGATGGCTTGGTATTTATAGGGAAAGTGAGGGGACAAGGCATCAATGGCCAAGGGACACCTTATTAGTTGTTTTGGCAATACCATGGGCATGACCATGGTATTTGCCCATGGTATTGGCCACTTGGGACACCTAATACCTTATCTTACTATTCATAAGTCTAAAATATTGATTATATACTTAATACATAATTTAATGATGTCATTAAACACCCGTAACTTAAAAAACTGTATTTTCACTATTCATCGAAAATTCAACTTTCTCAGAATAATCCCAAAATTTCACCTTAACCAAATATCAATTCTCTGATTTCAAAAATGAACTCTATTTTATAAAAATAATTTTCTATATATTTTTAATTTATTTTTTAAATAAATACACTATTCACCAAAAATTCATTTTTTTCAGAAAAACCCCCAAAAATTACCATACCATAATATCTGTGCTCTGAGTTCAAAAATAAAATCCATTTTATAAAAAAAATTAAATATTTTTAATTTTATTTTTAATTAAAAAACACTATTCACTCGAAAAAACTAATACTTGAATAATAATTTATGAAATTATTATTTAAACATTTTATTGAATCACATTACTTAATCAAGGTCCTTAGATTGTATTAATACTTTCATTATGTGAGATTACTAATCTATTTGGACACATTACTAATCCTAATCATAAAATCACTATTCATAATTTACTATTCATCAAAAATTACGTTGATCTTATTAGACTCTAAATTTCGTACTGAGCATAATTGTAGAAGACCATTTTTGGAATATCATTACAAATTTTTAATTATTTAATGTTTACATAAACATTTTTAAAATATCCTTTTTCTAGAATTCATAAAAAATAATCATACTATATTTATCCGGTCATTTGAAAATTCATAAATTTCATCAGAAGAAGAAATCCCAATTTTTATTTAAAACAAAGGATTACACAAGGCAGTTACGGTCTCCTTATATATCCCCATATCACACCAGCATTGGACCTAAATGTAAGGTGTGCTAAGGAGAGAGAATCTGATGGAGGCTCGGCTAACATCGCACGAGTAGTAATTTCTATCAGTTTGAACTTCTCGCAAAGGCGATTCTGTTCTAGCTTCACACGATTAAGTTCGGCTTGGGTTTGGTCCAGAGCAGAGCCCAGTGGTGCTACCTCCTTCCCAAGTTCTGTTAGATGGGCTTCGATCGGTCCAAGACTACTGGGTGAGGCCATTGAATCTTCTTTCTATAATAATTAACCAAGATTACTTGTATTTAGAGACAATAATAAAAACGTTTAGTTTCCAGGGGTCATATTGACCAATGGTCATATAATAGTCAAAACCCAATGGTCTCATTTTAGTTATACCCATGTTATCAAATGAAACATTATTTGTTGAGTATAACAAACAAAATAAAATAACACATAAAATTCGGAAACAAGATTTATTCAAAATTTCGGGTCGTTACAATCTTCCCCCCTTAAGAAATTGCGTCCCCACAATTTTAGAAATTGGGTTTTAAAATTTCGTTGAAAGTCTCACATCAGAAAACGAGTCATTAAAACTATTACTTTAAAAGAAAAAATGGTAAGTACAAAGGTCACCTGAGTTATCCCACACTAGGATTCCATGTACGAAAACATGGACATGCAGGAGAAAACAATGGGTCAAGTTCTGAGGGAGTGTGATAGAAAACATTATTAGGATAAAGTTAACCATAAGAAAATCACAAACTTATGATGTGTGTAAACGGTCTATGATTACCCAGTAGGAAACGTAAACCAACAACGTTTTTGTTTTAAGTTCATTTTCATAATTTTGAGGAATTCATTTACAACATAAAACAAAAACATAACACAATATACCTATCTTCATGTAGAGTTTCATCCTTTAATAAGTTTCTACCCAAAAATAATCTTTTCTCGAAACTATGAGCATTCAAAACTACTTGGGCTCATCAAAACACAAGAATCATCTTCTAGAGAATCACATAATCCACAAAATATTAACTATCTATTTATTCTATCATTCAACATTATCCCAAAAATAGAAAGGGTAAGGTAAAACAACTCTTCAAAAAGAAATAATCCCATAGGAATGGAAACTACTTTTAAATCATCAAAGCTCCATGGTACTACCCAAAGTTCATCATAGTCCATTCCATAAATAACGGTCCTTAAAATTCCTCAAAATAAACCAAACTAAGATTGAAACCCAAATACAAGAAGGATTTTATAACATAGTCTTCCAAAATAAACTTCATTGTTCATCTCCAAACAACATCAACCACTCCTAAAATCTTATAACAGAAGTATCTAACCTAAACATATTTTACACAAGATAGGTTAATCATTCCCATAAGTAACCTAAATTACTATAAATCCACCTTAAATTCATCGATTTTTCAAAATATAAGTCAACCTTACTCCACAATGAAAATACCGTAGTAATCTATTTACCTCGATCATATAGGGTCCCCAAAATAGTGAACGTCTTCCAAAATAATAATCATATTTTAATCCCCTAACCATCCCTATCATATTAATACGACAATCGTTGCATTTCATATCACATTGGTTGTTGGGACATGTTCTTCCATTTCCCACCATTGACTAAGAAGAGAAAGCATAATTAGGGGCTTAAGTACTTAGCCAATAATCATGAAAAGGAACTGAAAGCATATAAGGATAACTTGTAGAAGGAAAGTATACCCTAACTTGTGATCCCCTAGGTTCCCATCTAGGTTATCCATGATCATATATTCTTATGTGAATCTTTATTTTATTTTATCTTTGTTCCTATAACAATGGTTCATACTAAGCTTATGAATTTACCAAAGCATATCCCCTGGGAGTGTCATAACCAAGAGTGCAGCAAGGCCCGTTGTCGTGTACCAGTTCCCGTTCGAGTCTAGCTCAAAGTGGTGTTTTTGGGTTTTACCCCTATGTACATCTGTGCCAGAGCCACCTCTACCTGCTCGTATCCAAACGGTATGTATTTTCTTGGAAACCCCTTATTTAATACACACCAAAATATGAGGAATATTTCCTATATTTAAACTTTTATATAGGGTTCTTCCTAGAGTTTTCATATCCTAATTTCCACAAATAACTAAACCATCCTTTGATACCAACTATACCATCCCGCCTTTTTATCACATAAACTTTCATTACATTTTACAAAATCGAGGATCTTTAAGGTTTAGTGTCTTGGAAACCAGGAACTTTAAACCTGAAAACATAAAATATTCTTCTTAAACACCTGAAAGGCTTTTCCTCATGTTCATCCTAGGTTCATTACTGCATCTCATAACTAGGGGACTTAAATCAAAAGAAGGGGTGAGCAGACGGCCTAGTAAGGGAAACAATAGAAACATTTTACATGTGAACTTGAGATACTTCAATAAGGTCATGAAAAGAACATTAAGGAATGAGAAAGAAATTATGAGGCATATCATAAAAAAAATAACATTTTTCATAACTTGAATATGTGTCTACAACATTTAATATATACAATCATGAACATATCACCAAGGTCCATCCCCTAGATGTCATTTGAAAATTACCATGGTTATTCACCAAGATATCGTGAAAATTGAAATCTCTAGTGGTTACATCATTACCAAATGCATTGTAGCGCTATTAGGGCGCACCCTTAAATTTTCCTTCATAATAATGTGAGCCACATATATCATCATCAATCATTTCATAAAGAACACATATAGCACAAAATAAATGGGTTTCATTTCATAATCATAACGTTTTAAAAATAGCTTTAAAGACATGATCTTAATGTCACTTTAAACCCATGGAAAGGGAAAGAGGGTCTCATGTAGGTAAATCCCAGAATTTAAAATAGAAAATTTTGATATATATGTGAATACCCTTGTATAAATAAGATCTTTGAGTATTCACTTTATAACATAAAAATTTTTTGAGAAAAGAGAGAGGCATTTTGAGACGAAAATTCTGCAGCATAACGACTATGTTACAAGGTTTTTAGAAAACATTGAAAAGAGAGGGGACATGGGTCAAACATTCATAAATGACCCATAAAAAAGTAGAGGGACAGAATATATGGTATTTAAGGACATGTTAATGAAATTTTAAGGACATTCCATTTTAAATGAAAAACATGGAATGATGACAAAAATAAGATTTCTCTTATGAAAATTCGGCAGCCTAATGATGTTACATAAACTTCAACCAAAAATGAATTGATGAGATCAAATAGGGTATCTCATCATATGAACATAAAAGATCAGTATTATAGATATAGATATCATACCCCAACATAATAAAAAGTAACTTGCAAGACATGACATGGAATTAGAACTTTGAAAAGGGAGAAAGGTGCAAGGACCACTTAAAAATTCAGCAGCCTAACGACGCCACTTAAACATCAAAATACTGAATTGAAGAGATCAAATTGGGTCTCTCAAAATATGGTCATAAATATCATTATGATAGATATAGATATAATACCCCAACATAACAAAAAGTAACTTGAAAGAATTGACATGAAAGTAGAACTTCAAAACGGGAAGGGTGAAGAACCACTTAAAATTCGGCAGCCTAACGGTACCACTTAAAACTTTGAAATAATGAATTGAAGATATAAAATGGGGTATCTCATCATATGGTCATAAAAGATCAGTATGATAGATATATAGATCATAACCCAACATAACAAAAAGGAACTTGAATGAATTCACATGAAAGTAGAACTTCAAAACGAGAAGGGTGAAGAACAGCCTAAAAAATTCGGCAGCCTAACGACGCCACTTAAAACTTCAAAATACTGAATTGAAGAGATCAAATGGGGTCTCTAATCATATGATCATAAAATATCAGTATGATAAATTTAGAGATCAAACCCCAACATAATAAAATGGAACTTTAAATACTTAAATGAAAATATATTTTGAAAAATGATAATGGAGAAAGAATATGTTACAAAAATTTCGGCAGCCTAACGGCGCCACTTAAAACTTCATAAAACAAAATAATGTGAGTAAGAGGGGATATATCATTATATGAACATGAAAATGGAAGTAAGATGAGTATAAAAGAACATCCTCCAACATAATAACATCGAGTATAAAAGGAATGACATAAAAGAGATTACTTGAAAAGAAAGAGAGAGGTCGGATCCCTTACCTTAAAACGTAACTGTTAAAACTCAATGGTTGGGACCTTGAGGGATTGGGGGCACCTTGGGAGGACTCCTTGGGAGGTAATAAGACCAGAACTTCGTTGGGAGAGAGTGGGGAGTCGAATGGATGATAGGATGGCTTGGTATTTATAGGGAAAGTGAAGGGACAAGGCATTAATGGCCAAGGGACACCTCATTAGTGGTTTTGGAAAAACCATGGACTTGTTTGCCCATGGTATTGGCCACTTGGGACACCTCATACCTTATATTACTATTCATAAGTCTACCATATTGATTTCATACTTAATAGATCATTTAATGATGTCATTAAACAACTGTAACTTAAAAAACTGTATTTTCACTATTCATAAAAAATTCCACAATCTCAGAATAATCCCAATATTTCACCTTAACCAAATATCAATGCTATGATATCAAAAATGAACTCCATTTTATAAAAATAATCTTATAAATATTTTTAATTTATTTTTTAAATAAATACACTATTCACCGAAAATTCTTTTTTTTCAGAAAAAACCCCAAAAATTAACATAACATATTATCAGTACTCTGAGTTCAAAAATGAATTCCATTTTATAAAAATAATTTTTTAAATATTTTTATTTTACTTTTTAATTAAAAAACACTATTTACTCGAAAAAAACTAATACTTGGATAATAAGTTATCAAATCGTTATTTAACCATTTTATTGAATTACATTACATAATCAAGGTGCCTAGATTATATTAATACTTTCTTTAAGTGAGATTAAAAATCCATTTGGACACATTACTAATCTTAATCATAAAATCAATATTCATAATTTACTATTCATCAAAAATTAAGTTGATCTTATTAGACTCTAAATTTCGTACTGAGCATAATTGTAGAAGACCATTTTTTGAATAACATTAAACATTTTTAATTATTTAAGGTTTACATAAACATTTTTAAAATATAGTTTTTCTAAATTTCATCAAAAATAGGCATACTATATTTATCCCTTCATTTGAAAATTCATAAACTTCATCATAAGAAAAAAATCCCAATTTTTATTTAAAACAAAGGATTACACAAGGAAGTTACGGTCACCTTACATAGACCCCTATCACACCATCATAGGACCTAAGTGTAAGGTGTGCTAAGGTGAGAGAATCTGAGAGAGACTCGACTAACATCACACGAGTAGTAATTTCTACCATTTTTAACTTCTCACAATGGAGATTCCGTTCTAGCTTCATAAGATGAATTTCGGCTTGGGTTTGGTCCGCAGCAAAGCCCAGCGGTGCTACCTCCTTCCCAAGTTCTATTAGATGGGCTTCGATCGGTCCAAGACTACTGGGTGAGGCCATCAAATCTTCTTTATATAATAATTAACCAAGATTACTTGTATTTAGAGACAACAATCAAAACGATTAGTTTCTTGGGGTCATATTGTCCAATGGTCATATAACAGTCAAAACCCAATGGTCTCATTTTAATTATAATCATGTTATCAAATGAAACATTTTTTGTTGAGTATAAAAAACAAAATAAAATAACACATAAAATTAAGAAACAAGATTTATTCCAAATTTCGGGTCGTTACAGTAGGATCACTTTAATAAATTCTTATGATTCCCCTAGGTTCCGGGGGATGCACCAGATATGGCTTATCTGAGGATTCATGTGATATTGGATATCCACGTGACATACCATATGATCTAGGAGGGTATCCCTTCTGATTTACTAGGCTAGCTCTTAATCATTCACATCTGGATGTATAGAATTTCATAGGACATCCCCATCCTAGTAATTATATGTCTTCATGTCATTATGAATATCTACATACTACTATCAGGTTCAGCTTGAGGGATTTAGGATAATGGATTTGTAGTGTCACTCTAGGGTCCAAAATAAATCTTAGTAGAGGTGTGAACATGGTACCTTCAAGATGAGAATTGAGGTGTTTGTGAGGTGATTCTTATGCTAAAATAAATTCCAACCCAAGCTAAAGAATGTATAGTTGACCAGGGTATCGAACATAAGGACCAATGATAAATATATATATATATATATATTTTCCTATAATTTTTTAATTTATTTTTTAATAATTTTATTTGAAATATCATTATATTACCAATTGTTTACAATAATTATTTAGTGGTTCCTTACAGAGTAATATACTCACACCCTACCCATGTGGCCATGGAATATGGGAACCATAGAACCTCTCACATGTTGCTGATTTATGCTGGTTGAGGCCTGAAATTACATTAAAAAGAAGGATAAATCGTATGGTTAAGGGACTAAGAATAAGTATTTATAGATCCTTAATGTATTTATGTTTTATACGATCATGATTGTTTACGTTTTTATGATTCATTTAATTTTGTTATAAGAAGTTTATTTTCATTAATATTTTACATAATATGATGTGTATGAAACTATTTTATTATAGTTTTATTATTCACTTGGATATATGGGGTATAAAATCTTCGTGATACATCCTCAGACCCCTACTAATTTTTAGCTACATCTAGAATTTGGGGATGCATGTTGAAGGTTGTGTTGTAGTTCAATCTTTGTACTATTCGAAGGGATCTGACTTAGGGTTTTACAAAATGGAATTAGTTATTTTTTTCTTTTGTCTTACTCTTTGGGATATGGTAGCCATGAAATATATTGATGTTTCAGAGTCTATGATGGACACTAGACTCATGTGTCATGAGCACCTATCTCTTTAGGAATTCCATGTTACTAGGGGTTAAGATTGATATTGTTTGTTTGTGTTCTTAAGGTTATTATTTATATTCACCACATGAAACAAGAATTATGTTTTTATTTATGAGTTATTGTATTTGAATTTTGTCACATACAAAAAAGAGTAATCCCATGAATCATATATCTCATGTGGTACTGACATGAAATATAGGGACATTCTAAAGTTATTTTGTTCATGAAAGAGTGGTCCAACTATTTATAGGGTCAACAACAATTCAGGTAGTGTTTTACTGTATAATTTCTTTATGGAATTTTTACTCAACTACACCACCCTATATATTTATCTCCTTTTTATAGAAGTTCATGGTGATCGATGGTGAGATAATTATTATTGTTTGTGAAGATATAATCCCTTTCACATCAGAGTAACTGTATCCCTACTTGGTCGACACTTTCACTGTATTCCCATATAACAAGACCCTTGATGGTTTTTATTATTTATATTTCTTTATTTAAATTTTCTGATAAAAACCCTATGTGGTGTTTTCTAATATAAATTTGAATGATATTATACTTTAATAAACCAATTTTTTTTGTTTTTGGGATGCAAATAATCATAGGAAATTAATGATATATTTCATTTTTAGGAGAACTTGATTCTCAAGCGAGCAACCACATAGGTGGATGCTCGTTGGAAGGTAGTGATTATTAAAATTTTGTTTGGATTTTTATTTTTTGTGTTTTATACCTTATAGTGGGTGGTTGTGAATATGGGATTATATGGGTTTTTGAGACAGGTGGGTGGATGAGGTCCCATGAGTTGTTAACTTCTATGAGACATGTTATGGGGACTGTGTGAGAGATCATATAGACCTGGAGATGTGAGTTGAGATAGTGGTGATTTTATGGTTTATTAAAATCAATGGAAACTCATTACGATATTTATCTCTGGTTAGTAGGTTCCTTAAACATGACACCCAAAGGTGGGTGCTTCACATTAGAAATAGTTAACATGAGGTGTTACCAGTTGTGTTCTAGGCATTGCAATGCATTAAGGATGATCAAATGAGGGGGGTAGGCCCAAGTTATACAATCTGGATTAGTCATAGGGGTTCCTAGCATATGATGGTACCCTTATAAATACTTGAGTAAATTCAATGTGAATTCATTATTCTTAGAACATAAAGATCTTGGAGTTCTATTCAATTTGGTACCGAAGTGAGAAATTGAGGGTATGACTGATTGATGACTAGCCTCATTAATTAAGGTTATTTTCATGTGGTGATAGTTGGGGTAGAGTATCTTATTTAAAATTGAAACTAGTTGGTGGGTGTTCTATATTTTATATTGGAACAGGTAATGTTCATGATTTTTAAGACGAGTACAAAGGGTTCTCCGGTTGGATATGGATGAAATTATGAGCCGAATAGTCAGTGTTTCGGCATGTATCCTAGTCCTAATGGTGTGAAATTCATGGTAGAGTGTGTTGGGTTTCTATGTTGTGTATCTTCAATTGGAGGGTTAATGAATGAAAGCACAAATGCTTTTTGATGACATTGAGGTAAAAAATATTTTTATGATTGGTACCAATTCTGTTTTAAATTAGTGGGTTGTAATGTGGTGACCTAAGGGCCGGTGATGATTTTAAATACCGATAGACATAGTTTCCTAGGTTTCGGATAAAAATGGGAAATATCCCACTACGGTAAATCAGAATACATAAACGGAACATGGTGTAGTGACGCTATCAATCCAAGAGAATGAGCTCATTCAGGTATCTGTAGGATGGTGAGAATGACATGGGAGGGGAACATGTGCTTGATATGGGGATCTATCAACCATTATACTAAAGGATGAATATAAGTGAAATCATATAGAGGGTGTGAACCACACTTTGGGGAGTTTTGGTGGATACCATGGGGACATTTATTATTTTGGGGAGAATCATATCAGATGTCGGTGTGACTACCATAATGAAGAAAAAGTCAGTGAGTTTAGAGATCATTCATTATAAGATCATCATGGATTGGGGATAAATACGAGTAAATGATATTGAAAATATCTATATTCCTTTGTGATGTATAGATATAAAATTATCTATGATACCCAATGGAGTCCGAGTATCGGTGTCAGGCACAGTGAATAATGACAATTCAAGTGTAATCGGGTTGGAGGTAGATTAGGGATCATGGTGTAGCTGGACATGACAACTCATTTTTTCTAGTTGTAGTTTTAACAAAATATTCTCAATAGAAGTCATGGATGGGATTTATTGGTCTTGTTCGAATGATCATGGGGTGACTCCAGGGGGGAGGGTCATCATGACTGTAAAATTTGGAAGCATGTTGGTGGCTAAAGCTATGTATCATTGACATAATTAATCTAGAGGAGTCTTTATCAGTGGTTGTTCCTATAATTGGATGAAATGATACTGAGAAAAAATGGGTTTCATTTTTATAATGTGATAAATGTGTAACATTATGCAATTTTGACGGTGTGAAGCGGTGTCATCATTGAAATGGCTATTATGAGCTGAGTCTGATGGTAGGAAGCACTATAATCGAGAAGATCAATTGGATGAATACACATGGTTTTCATAGGATAGATATGTGTTGAGGTTTTTTGTCTCAATTTATTTCTAATGCATCTGAGAGATGGCTTGTGTTTCTGTGTATTGAGAACCTTATGTTGGAATTTTACTCATGGAGTGCATTATGTGTCTGGGAATGGAACATGGGTGTTTAAATGGGTGTTGGAGACTAATATAGGCTAAGATATAAAATTGCTTTTCTATCATGACTACATGATGATGAGAAGTTTTATAAAGTGGAGTTTGTAACAACCTATTTATATGGATGTGTTTCTAAATCCATAGGAATTATTTTTCGATAAGTAGATTGGCTGAATTTTGAATAGAGATTAACAATTGAATTCTGATGTTTACAACTCCTCAATGGAGTTATATTAGACATGGTTTCAGTATCAAAAGGCACCTTGGATGCATATATGAGTCTCGAGTTATTCCATAATTTTTTTTGAAGGATTTGGAGGTTCATATATAGGTATTATTGGTTGGTGAGCACATGTTAGTAGGAATTGTTCGACACTGAGAACATGAGTGGGTTTTGAAATCAATCTCTATAGGACATGAGTGTTTGGAGTTGTTAACATAAGTATTTTAGAAAACCATGGATATTCTAGGATGAACTCTGTATCAAGGGTTTGACATGGGAATTATAGAATACTTTTTACATTATTATTGAAAGTTTGTAAGAATTATACTGACCAGGATAGTGTCAATTCAAAGGGTCAACACATGGATTGGAAAATAATGTGAGAGGGTTTCACCTAGGAAGTGCCTACAATCTGTTTGGTGCATTGTTTTTCAAACCATGTAGCTAAACCATATGACCCATTACATGTTTCTAATTAAAAAAAATCCATTTCAAATTAATAAGAGGAAAACTAATATTTTTTATCCTCTTGTTCATGGTCAATCTTAACTACCTTCGTCCCTTCACCCATCATTAATCTTCCTCGGATTTGGGTTGTTTTGGGGCTGTTATTCTGTAATTTAAGACCATTATATTAGATTGTTACCTCTACAATCTTTCTTCTTCATTCTTCATTAATTTTGAGTTTCTGGGTTTAGGGTTTTTATTTTGATTCTATTAGATCATGGTGGAATCAGCTAAATGTGTAAGGGATTTCATGCAGCCAAGGGGGAGGATGTCACAAGAAAAATATGCCTTCCATAACTCATTGGTTCAACTAAGGTATTCTATATTACCTAATTTATTAAGGATTTTCATTTAAATCTAATTTAATTTGGTGAATGAATTGGCAGTGTGTGTTATGAATTTTGCTCGTCATAGTTAAGATGGTGTGCATGGGTTGGTCAAAACCTCATTGATCGAAGAAGAAATATTCATTACATTCCTGGTGAGTTGACAAACATTTTCTTTTATTTTGAGTTTAATTGTTAAAATTAAATTAAATTCCTAATTGTTGTTAAATGGGTTGAAAATTTAATTAAAATTTTACTATAATAAATTATTGATTGTTCTAGGTAAAGATAGATTATCGGTATATTAGATGAGTTTGGATAGGTCTTAGAAGCGATTTCAACCTTTGGAAATTAAAAGGGAGGATCTTCTAATGAGGTAGGTACTCCTGGAGTGTTCCCTATTTCATAGATTCTTTTTGTATATGTGTGTGGAAATTTTGGAGACCACTAAGGGTATATCCCTTAATTAGTAAATAATTTTATTACTAATGTGATTAAAGTGAACATGTTTAATTTTAAATGAATGTTTAGTATAACTATGATAAGGTAAATATACCAATTTGGGTCTAGTGTATTGTCTTGATGCCTCATCCATCAATGGTTGAGGATTATATAATATGGTATACCTTAGAATCATATACCCTTCTTAAGGGTGTTAATTGATAATATGGAATGGGTAAGGTTTGGTGACCATTTTGAGGATACTTAGGAAAGGATATCTATATAGGATCATAACAGACCTTATAATAGATACCCATTGTTAATAGTTTTCCCTAGGAGGCCATGTTAAAACCCTTATGATACCTTAGAGTCATTAGGAATGTTGAGCTAACATTAGGGAAAGTGATCATTCCGAATGATATGTAATCAAACCTAGGTGGATAGACCATAGGTAGACTGGGACAGGATGGGGAGAGTAGACTGTAATTGAGTGACCCCGTACCATTAGATGGGACATGAGCCATTTCATAAACTATACCATAGTTGTATAACTTTATGAGGCATTGGGCTCATATGATGTTTACAGTGATTTCAAGGAATTAAATTTACTTTGGGCATTAGTTGATGATCTGCGACCTACTTGAGACTGAGTACCCTCGCATAGGTGCCTCTATATTGTTTTGACCCAGAGACCCTTTGGGTGCCCCATTGGTAGATAGATCATGAGAAAGTGCATATGACTATTGGTATATAAGGTTGTAATTTTCACCTTAGAACTCAAACAAATGTTTAAAACAAATGGGGATGACATAATAGTCATGGTAATGTTTTTTTAGCTAGACATAGTTATGGTTTTATTTTATTATTAGTTGTGATATTTTATTTTACAGGATATCTGGGAATCAACCATGGGGCATCGAATTGTTGTTATTTCTTAGGATTCATCAGAATCACCTTTTGGGATGGATGAGACCTTGGGATACCCAGAATGTACAGAATTCCCTATCATTGTATTTTAAGAGAATATGCGTTATATTACTATCATCAATTGTGGTTGTGATTGATGTAGTCATGAATTCTTACTTGTGGTTCCTATAATACTACATCAATGTCAATGTTGGGGTGGACATATAAATTCCTAGGATTCTTGGGATTCCTCTAATATTTCTAGAATATTGTATATAGATGGGGTACTCAGGATTTAAATGGTGTTACCACTAGACCAATGTGACTACATGGATCCTCATAGATTGAATGGAGGAATAAGGCATTGGATGGGAGTACATCCATGATCATAGATATTAGACATCATGTGGGTGACCTTAGTATCCCCTAGACTGATGCCATTGATACCCCCTAGGATTTAATGGATGCATCAGATATGGTTTGACTAAGGAGACCTATGATATTGGATTCCTTGGTAACTAACTATGGGATTTATGAGGTTATTCTTTTCTATTTCCTAGGTTTCACAAGAATTAGTCATCTATGGACATATAGATTTTTTAGGAACCTCCCATCATAAGAATATGACATCGACGTGAAAGTGAAAACTCCTTGGTACAACCATGGTGTTCATCCTAAGAGATTGATGATGAGGGATATCTGGTAATGCCACAGTGTCCCATACTCATCCTAGGGGAGGCATGAACATTAAATCCCTAATATTTTGATATAGGTGTCCCTGAGGTGAATCATATGCTCAGAGACATTATGGAATGATATTAATCAGGTATAATTGAATAGAGACACATATAAAAATATTGATGGTTGTTATATATATTCATTTATTCCTATAATTTATTTAGGATATTCTTTTTGCATTCCACATTCACATATCACTACATTATATGTTATCTGTGGGAACACATTGGTGGTTCCATACTATGTTATGTACTAACACACAACATGAGAATCAATATAACATGTTTACAAAAGCAGATCTCACTTTTTGAAGATTCATGTTGGGACAAGTATTTATATCTTATAATAAAGTAGTATAGATTTAATTTTTAAGAGATTAAGATGATTTATTTATAGAGACTCGATGTATTTAATTTTTATACGAGGCTGGTTGTTCTCGATTTTTTGTTGCATTTGATTTTGTATTATCATATTGAGAGTATTTATTATTATATGTACTTTAATGTCTATTATTCATGGATATTGTATTTTTAATTTTCTCTTTGATACGGGGGGTGTAGCCTCCCTTTGAAACAACCATAGACCCCCGCTTCTGGTCAGCAGCCTCTGTTATTTGGGAATGTACACCTGAGGTCACAAGGTTGTCCAGTCTAGTCACAATTCAATGTGATCCATGTCATGGTGTTTCACCTTAATGTTAGAAATACTCAATGATTATCCATTATTATTTTTAATTAGTTTTCAAATTACTCAAATATATAGTTGTGATATTATGTAATGTCTTGCAGTCGAGTTTAAACTGAATGCATTTTGTTTTGGAGACTAATTCTGATTATATTCCGATTTCTATTGATGATAGAGTATGGTTACGATTTATAGTAATGTATTTAATGAAATGGATTTACATGAATATGTATTCATTAGTGATACAGCTATAAATTTTATCTTTACTATAATGATCTTGATTCTCTCTTAAGAGAGTTGAATAGAGAAAGGTTATAATCTATTGGAGGAAGTGTTGAGAATATCCTACACTTTTTTAAATTATTTTTAAATTAAGGAATTTATTTATACAATTTGTATAATTTCATTTGTTTTATTATGGTATGTGTTGGCTCATTATTAACCTCTTTCATTTTCTATTTTAAAAAATATTGAGTTAAAGGATTCTCCAAGAATATTATATCAAAAATTTAATTTCTTTGAAGAGACCGAAGTTTTATAGTAAACAATTTTAACCAAACATTCATTAGGTCATGAATATTAGTTGATAATTTAGAGTTTATTTATTTATTAAACCATCTAGTTATATATTTTTTATTGAGAACTACACACCACTGAATGTGAGATTAATGGTTTATCATATCTAAGGATATTGTTTTGTGGAATATAACTAACATTAATTAAAACAAAGTGTATTTAATTACACATTTATTTGGGATATATGAATAATTTATATCAATATTAATATCTACATATTAAGTTATTATTTAGAAGGGTTTCATTTGAATGGTTATATGTCATGCGATATTTGTGTCTATTGGAAATAATTAGTGTGTGTTTTCTTTGACAACCAACTGTATAGGGATACAAACATGGGCGAGTATTGTAGTAGCATTTGTTATATAATATTCAGAATTCCTGAAAATGTGATAATAAATTTTTTATTTCATAATTTGAAAATTATTTTGGACATAATCAATAAACTATTCTGATTCCCCATTTATATTGTTTTTATTACTTGATAAAATTTCAACTTAAAAGAGTTCAATGTTTTTATTATATTTAATCAATAAATTTTAATTGGAAATAAATTTTATATTTTTTATTTATTTATAGATAAATATTACTTTCATTTATGAAATTATAATTTCATATGGAAATATAGATCCTAAAACCTAGCTATTAATTATAGGTTTCCTGTTTGAGGATGAAAGATTTTAAATGTCAAGAGAATGCAACATTTTGTGTAATTTCATTGAATTACAAAACATATACTCAGATTGAGGTCATGTTTCGATTTAATTTGAGTCATTACTGTTTTTATTTATGAAATTATTCCTTTTTAGATAAAACATTCCATATGTCAAGTTCCAAAAATACTATTCAATTATCGACACTAGGGTTTACTAATAATGGTATTTTTAGTTTTTATTTGAGAATGATATTTGCTATTCTAAATTTTTAGCACTTTTTCTAGCTCATTTGGATTCATTAATGAACATATTTAATAAATTAGGTAGTTTAGTTGTTTTTTGATCATAATAGGAAGTTTCTTAAGAAAATATCGATTTTGGATCCAAATGGTATAAAATTAAAATTTCATTCATAAAAATGATTCAAATTTTGAAACAAACTTCTTAATTGAGTCGATAATGAGGAGTTACCTTTTTGATGATATTTTGGAATTTTTTAGAGACCATTGATTTTTTTTAATAATGATGGTATTTATATTTTTTGAGATATCAAGTTAATATAAAAAATCTATTTTTATCTAAGTTGTTTTCTATATATTAATGTTTTAGAGAACAATGACATAATAAATATGTTGAGAACACTATAAACTGAGATATCCATATAAGAAAAGTAAATTCCATGGAGAATGAGAATTTACGTGACAAAAGTATGGTTCTTTGATCTGAGAAACCTTAGTTATTATTCTCGGCCTTAAGATAAAAATGGTTCATCTCGTCTTATATGGATTGTTTTTTTGATACCAAATTTTCTGATAGTTATGATTAAATAACGAATAATGTGAAAATATTATAATGAAATTAGTTAAATTAATTAATTTTAACTATTATTATAGAGAAGAGAATTATAACTAAATTTCACATTCCATGAGATTGATTTCTATATAAAATTTCATGAAAATTATTTTCTTATAAATTTTTTAAAATTTTGAATTTTGATTTGAATTTATTATTATAGAGACTATTTTTCATTAATTTTTCATTTATGTGAAATATTTTTCTCCTTAGTTGGACACATAATCTCATAAAATTATAAAATTGATCATATTGACAAAAATAAATCATTAACATAAGAATTTGAAAAATATTATTAATAACCTTAATTTATTATTAGATATAATTTGGTTGAAATCAAAATTCCATTTATAATTAGAGTGTCTTAAACTCAAATTTACATTAAAATGATTATATATATATAATTATTGTGACAAATTGAACAATTTAGAAGAATAATTTTTCAAATATGACATATGAATTAAAAAATATTTCTAGGTTTTTTTATATTAAATTTTACATAAAGCGACATTAAATTACCAGAAAATTTAATTATGAAATACATCATATATTATATTAGGTATATAGATGTGTTGAATGAAATGATATGTAGTTTCTATTAAATATCTGGATGAATCTATATTAAACTGTGATCAAATCTATCAATAATTTTACTTTGACCACTATTATATTTCAAAAAATCTGATATTTCTTATGGATTAAAAAGATACATATTAGGTTCTAGAAAATATACCTATATAATTTAGTTATTCTCAATATTTTCAAAATTTTAAATGATATAATAAAATAAATATATATATAAAAATTCACGGTTTTTATAAATGGGTGGAGTACATGTCCCATAAATGAATCTTGTTTTTTATTTTGATATTATATATATATATAAAACCATTTAGTGGTTATAGGATTGGGAAAGGGAATGGGCGAAGATTATTTCTAATATTTATATTGTTATAATAATAATTATAGATGATTTTTTTTGACTTATTCATATATAATTTTATTATTCTATTTATATATAATTTTGGAAATGCATATTTTGGTCTAATGTCAATTTTGGTATGATGAAAAAATAAATTCAATCGTTTTTAGAAAAAGAACAAAATGATGTAATTTTATAATCCATTATAAATTATTTATTGGGTTTTTTGGAATTTTAAAAAATGGGACACTGATATCAATAGAAAATTTTCCATTCAAAATTCACATAGTGCCATTTTATATGATTTATTCAATAAAACACAATAACATCTTCTATTAGACTATTTTGACATCCTAAGATAGTGAATTATTTAAAACAAAATTTTGATTACAGATTTATTCTAATGTAATATGATTTCAACAATAACAATAAAATTTCATTGAGAGACCTCAATAGGATTCAAGACTTTGGGTAAGACTATTATTACTGTTTGACATGATTAATTATGTATGAATAGAATATTTTAAAATTTTCATTATTATAGCGAATAATGAAAAATATTAATTATATCTATTGGTTAATGACCATTTATTGAATGATATTAGTTTGGAAAGATTATTTTTAACATTTGAAGCACATGGAAAACATTTTATGGATGAATAGAGATAATCTAACTTATTATAGATGGTGTTTATTCAAATGGATAATGATATATATGACATGTAAATTTCTATTATTACTATGATGTCTTCATAATATGATTTATTCTATAAATTATGTTAATATTTTACTAGGTTTTTATATTTACAAAACAATAGAAATATTGTAGGATGATGTAATAACTCAAGGTTGTTTTGAGGAATTTTCATTGGTCCAATATATTTATCATTTTCAGGTTATGGTAATTTTACTTAATTAATATGTTGGATGCATTATATTGATTGATACACGTTAATGGTAGTGGTATACTAGAGTGTCAACTCACATAATTCCACATGAACATGGATTATAGAGAGGAAATTAAATCTAAAGATGTATTATCTTCTCAACCACTACCATTCATTTGAGAAATATCATAAAACATTCATTTATCTATTCTAAGAATCATCAATATCCCAAATTTTATGATAGCATATGATATACTAATGAATATTCTTACACACACCCATTGTCATGGGATTAAGGTCGCAAAGATTCCACAAGGAATTTTTACTATTTCTCTTTCATAACCATATTATTGAGAATGGTGATCATTAATTGAGTATGAACTCTATTCTAACCTAAAAATCTAGAAATAACACCCCAGCAGTTTTTGGTACTCTTTTTATTAAATAAATTAAATTTATTCGATAGATTATGCTTCAAGCAACACCGAAAATAAACGAACTAAGATATACTATTAAATATTAAAATAACCACTAGGAATAATAATGTGTCTATTAGAATAATTAATTCACCTATGAATGTATAAATGCGATTTATTTATATCATAAATTAAATAAGATATATTTATTTCATTGAATAAATAAATAAATGTTTTAAAATTGACTAATTAAGTGTTAGTATTTTTATGAAGCATAAACGTTTATTTTAAATTTAATAAATAAAATTATTATTTAAAAGAAAATTTATTTTCATAAAAACATTCCTAAATTAATATTTTGATGTATAATAATTATAGGAAAATTTTTTGAGACCATAATTATATTTTCAATGTGTTTTAAAATCAGTTATAATATAAAAATTAGTATTTATTCGAATTAATGATGATATTAATTATAAATTAAATTTATTATATATAGATTTTTTTTGTAAAATGGATTCCATTTTTTAAATATACACATCTATTAATGGTTAGGGTGATTTTTTCTGTATTTTTCTAAAATTGTTTATTTTTTGGTGAATAGAAAAATACAATAATTTGTAATATTTATCATTATAAGATAAAAATGAATTATTGTTTCATTGATGATGTATGTATAATGTACATACTAATTAGTTATAAATAATGTTCTCTAGTTACTATATTTATTCATTTTAGTCATCACTATTGATAATCTTGAGGAAAAATTATAAAACAAATGAATAAAATAATAAAAAAACCTCTCATCTCCCGATAATTACCACCCATCGCCACCACATCTCCTCACAACTTATAAACCTTGAATATTTATTATATTATTCCAATGTACCATAAAAAATCTCTTCCACTTGTCCTGGACATGAAATTATAAAAAAAATAAAAAACCCAAGTGCCTTAAGTAAGTTCTCAAGAAGACCATATTAATGAAATAAACACCTCATTCTTTCTCTTTTAATTTTTTTTTCTTTTCTAATCCTCTCCTCCCCTCCCTATAAAAAGTAGAATGGTAACTAAAATTTCATATATACAATCTAATATTATGTTGCTAATGGAATTTATATCATCAAATCTTTTCTCTTCTACTTTTACATAAAAATTAAAACATCATCCTTGATTTGTCGATTCACTGCCTTCGTGGACAATGAGTTTTAGTTTTCCTTTATCACTGAATATTCTCGTTATAAAACAACTATTATGGAAAAATAATATTCGAATATTGAAATTATAACATGTTTTATAATATAAAACTGATATATATACATAATATTAAATGATAAAACAAAAATACATCATAATGGTTGGAAAACCAGCCCAAAATTAACCAAACATTTATCATTCATGTTTTACCTAATGAATTATAATCATATTATAAAAAAATTAATGGTACAATTTAAAATCCTATTATTATATTAATATGATTTCATTTCACTTATGGAATTTTTCATCCATTTGAGAAGAACTCTAATAATTATACAAGAGGGAACCGATCATTAAACCATGAAAACAACACTTCCGAAATAGTGAAATTAAACATTATAACACATCAAAATGGACATAAATGAACATAATAAAATTATAACAGTAAAAAATATGTTTAATATGTTCTGAATTAGGTAATTAATGAATTTAATTTGATTATCCAGGACATTAAGTAAATGTATAGAACACTTTTAGACATAAGGTATGGGTTTCTACTCTCACTTTTAGTTATGTAAGATAAATTCCTTATTCAACCCTTATTTATAATGTGTGGTGTACGTACATACCTTTTATATATAATATCATGAATCTATTTATCATCATGGAATTATTTGTTCTATATGATGATTATTAATTTTATAGGTCATACGTTTTGACTGATTAAAAGAGTTAAGGGATTTCTTAACTAAATTTTCATTCTTTTGGCTAAACTGATATTTAATTGATTATGTTAGGAAAATATTATGCGTAAAATGTGTTTTGATTATATTATGTTTTATTTACACTTTTGTAATATTTATTTATAGTCAAAACAAATAATATATTCATTTCACTAATGATATTATCCTTAAAACGGTGTGTGACTCAATTTTTACTTCATTTAGACCTAGATGGCACTATGAACCGAATCATTTTTAAGTATTGTATCTATTACCCATTTGAGAACATTATTAATTTTAATTATATTTTATTAAATGTACACATTCTTTATATCAAGGACATTAGTATTTCCTAATCGGTATACCATTTCTATATATGGTGTTTATATATCATGTTTTTTTAACTAGGGTTATATTGATAAATGGGTATCCTCTGCTCAATATGGATATTTTGATATGGTATATTATTCGTGAATTAATATATTTATAAAGAATGATTCGAACTTGTAGAGACTGGTGGTTCCTGACAATATATATCTCCTTGATCCATCAGCAGGTCTCATGAGACAAAACTGTTAGTGACAAACCCTTCACGTTTATTTTCCATAAGAACAAGATTGGTTTGTACCCACGGACATAAATCATCATGTGAAAATACATGATGGTAGTGGTTCATGTGATAGATACATAACATCCAATAATTAATAATTTCATTCATTTAGTATTCGGTTACTACTATCCATTATATTTTCACTATGAAAAAATCTATGGATGCATTTTCTTTCACAGTTTATTGATTCAATAGAATGTGTTTTTAAAATATTTACCTTGAAATATTAAATCCACAATCAATTTATTATTTTAATAAAGTATCCACTTAATGGGAAAGTGGGAACCTACATAAAATGGCGAACACATTACAGATTTCTATGTATAATTACCAATGTAATTGGGTAACCATGTATGTATCTAGTTTTTCAAGAATAATAAACTAATTGATCCTTGGTGAAGTGATCTATTTGATTAATGAAATTGTAATAAAATAACCACTTAATTTAGGCTAGTAAGGTTTGGGTTGTTACAGTTATTATCATAATAGGTTTAGCACAAACGTTGGGAATTGATGCTAAATTTACATGTGAATTATAAAAATTATTTACAGTGAATTTTCCCCAAACATGTCCTAATTATAAACTAACATTGTGGGTTCCATTATTTATTTATGGCTCTAAATGGATGAAAGGGAATCAGTTCCCATAGACAATGTATGGATTTTTTAGTGAGAAATTCAACATAGATAATGTTCCACCTCAGTAGATCCTATCCATATTAGAAAATCTTAATCAATATAAGATTAATAACAATAAAACACCAATATTGGAATGTTTCATGTGTAAAAATACCCACTATTTTAGGGGTAATACTAATCCAGAAATAACTAAGCAATTGCTAAAGTCCCTTGAATAGATATTTTAGTATTTTAGTTGTGATTAAAGGGAAATATTTGTATTAGAAGAATATTTTCTTAAGGGAAATAAATATCAATGGTGTTCCTAAATCAAAATTACTAAATCGGAACATGAAATATAATACATGGAATGGAGAACATTTAAAGAACATTTATTTGGCCAATATTTCCATCCTGAGAAATGAATTGAAATGAATATAAAATTCCTTAACTTAAATAAAGTAGAAGAAGATAGTGTTGCAGAGTATCAGAATACCTTCACATGACTAGCTAGGTATTATATAGATTACATATGTGAATCAATAATAATATTGATAATTTATTTTAAGGTCCATTACCATGTCTCTAAATGGAACTAACATCCCATAAATTTTCATCATGTGATGAAATAATCTTACTTTACATCAAAATAGAGAAAAACTTATCTATATCCTATGTGTTCAATGGAAATAAATAGATGAAAAGGTCTTATAATAACCTAGAAAAACTTAACACATCAAAGAAGAATAGGAGAACCAAAAAACATCTCATTTTGTAAAAATTTTAGAAAGAATAATATTTTAAATAATTGAAATTAATAAGAGTTTGTTATAAGTGTGGTTAAAAGGGTCATCGAGATAATGAGAACAAGGGGATGAAACAAATCAATGATGTTAAATTATTCAACAGTAAATAAATGTGGAATTACTGAAATCGAAAATGTAAGCATAAGAGTAATATACCACAGAATTGGCTAAGGGGAGATATATAAGATTATGTGATCACTATAGCTAAAGTAGTAGTACTCACTGATGTGGTGGTAGGTAAATTAATCCTATCTTCAAATTTAGCCAATTATTTATTTCATTTTGGATCATCACACTCTTTTATATCTACATAGTTTTCTAATAAAATTATGCATTTACCATTTGATTTAATAATTGAGTTGTGATTCAAAACTCCCTTGGAATGAATCATTTCAATAAAAATGTGTCAGGAAATCCCCATTATGACACATAAATAATGTTTATTTTATTCCCTTATCATCATACCTATGGTTGAATTTAATATAATCCTCAAAATGGAATGTATTTCAAAATATTATGTGAGTATTTATTATATGAATATGTAAATTATTATTTATGAGGAAGATATAGAATTCCTTATCTTTAGGGAAAAAACATCATTATATAATTATTATATAGATCCACCCCAATAGCCGTACTGAATGAAATAATTGAAGAGGAAGAGAATCCACATCTAGGGATGATAAAATTAATCTTCAAATAGTTCGTCAATAAATTCATTAGATATTCATTGATGTATTTCATGAGGAATTACCTAGACACACCATAGTGAAAAAAGTTGATTTTAGCATGGATTTTATCCCTAAATCAAGACCAATATCAAATACTCCTTATATAATGGACACTATAGAACTAGTGGAGTTGAGTAAAGAACTAGATTATTTTAGTAATAAGTGATTTATTCTGCCTTGTATTTCTAAATAAGAAGCCTCATTTCACTTTTTCAAGTAGAAATATGGATCAATGAGGCTATGCATTGACTATAGAGACACCAATGATATGATAATAAATAAAAAGTATCCTCTTCCTTGCATTGGTGATTTATTTGATCCACTTCATAAAGCACAATATTTTTTGAATATTTTCCTTCATTTTGGGTATCATCAATGGAAAGTAAAAAGTAATACATTATAAATATATATTTTTAGTTGAGGTATAGAAATTACGAGTTTACAATAATTCCATTTGGATTGACTATTACAACCTATGTTATAAGGGATCAAGAAAACAATGTATTAAAAGAATATCTTGATGATTTTTAGTAGTACTCACTGATGATATTTTGGTGTATTCTACAATATATGAAGACCATGAGAATCACATGGGGATCATTCATGAGACTCATAGAAGGAAATTGTTATATGTTAATTATGGAAATTTTGATTAATGGCTTCGGGAAAAATATTTATTTTTTATATTATCTCTAAGGATGGAGTCTTAATAGATCCTATAAATACAATGGAATTTCAAGAATGTTCTATGGAAACCAACATAACAAGGATATTTAATTTCATTGGTTTTGCAAGTTATTATCGTTGTTTCATTCATATTTTTTCATGATTGGCTAACAAGTTAACCAATCCCACACTTATAGGGGTTAAGTCTGTATAGACAAAATAATGTGAAGAATAATTTGTAGAATTTAAGAGAAGATTATTCAATGCTCTGATTTTGACTCTACCATTAGAAAAAGACAGGTTTGTGATATATAGTGATGCATCGTAGAAAGGACTAGGTTTTTTAATTATGAAAAATGATAAAAATTATTTCTTATGAATTAAAACAATTGGAGATTTATGAACAAAATTATCCAGATCATGATCATGAGCTAGCAGCTATAATCCTTATTTCAAATATATAGAGAAACTATCTTTGTACTCAATGATGTCGGCTATATATGTATCACAATATTTTGAAATATATAATAACACAAAAATAACTCAACAAGAGGAAATGTTGATGGATTGAGTTTCAAAAATATTATTATTTTCCAATACACTACTCAACTATGATGAAATATAATTGGAATATGATTTATGTTACTATGATGATCCTATCAAGATTTTTGACACTAGAGAACAAGTATTGAGAAATAGTATGATTTTACTGTCAATAGTTCATCGGATAAACCCTAAAATAGATGAAGCAAAATGGGAACCTGAGGGTATTATGAAGAACAACCTCCTTCATCTATTTAGAAGGAAATATTCATGAATAATTTTGATGATGAAACTTTTGTTGGAGGAAATAATATAACACACCATGATTTTCCAGTAATAATCTTACTCAACAAATTCAATATCTTGGATAGCTTCAGTTGCACACAATAATAGAATTTAAATAACCATGATATACTAATAAATTTAACATGGCCGTTAGGAATAGAAATGTGGATATTTGAATAATAACCGCACCTATGAGAGTATAAATCAAATTTATATATTTCAAAAATCAAAATATGATAAATTTATATCATAGAATTAGTAAATAGATGTTTAAAAAATGAAAAATTAAGTCTTGGTATTTTTGTGATATGTAAATGTTTATTTATAATATAATAATTAATAAAATTATTTAACAGAAAATTTATTTTAAAAAACATATATTCATAAATTATTCTTTTGTTTTATTATGATAAATTTTTTTATGAGACCATGATTACTTTTTTAATGTTTCCGAATATATTTCATAATATTTAGATTGAAATTTTTAAATAAATGATTATATTAATAAGAAATTAAATTTAATATATTTAGAAAATAATTTCCATAAAATTGAGGCAATTTTTTCAATCTAAACATCAAATAAAGTTTCGTGTGAATTTTTGGGATTTTTCAAATATAGTTGAATTTTTTGTTAATAGTGAAATACATTAATTTAAAGTATTTAACATTAAAAGTAAATAAATGAATTATTGAGTCATCCATGATGTATGTATGAGTTATTTACTCATTATTTTGAACTACTAGGATTAATTTTCTATATTTAATCATGGTAATAAACACAATTGATTGTATTGAGACAAAATAATAAGAAAATGAATAAATTAATAAAAATCACCTATCTCATCACCCTATAAATCCCACCCATAACCACCCCCTATCCTCAGACCTTCTAAGACTTGAAAATTTCAATTATTCTACAAAAATATTCTACCAAACCTATTCCCCATGACATTGTCTTTTTGGTTTAATCAAAAGACCAAACCCAAGTTCCATTCGGAGGTTCTCAAGGAGGGATAATCCGAAGGTAAAATTCATATTTTTTCCCTTTTAATTTATTATCTTTTTATTATCATATCGTCACATTCTTTATATAAAGTGAAAATTTAACTTCAGTATCTTATATGTACTATGATTTTATTATGAAAATATAATATCCGTCATTATGTATTTTCACATATCCTTGCATTTTAAAAATTAAACCATTGTTTGTGATGTATTAATTCACCACCTTCGTGAATGATGCATTTTCGCCTTCCTTTACCACCTTCAAGGATCATCATAAAACCATATTTAAGGATAAATAAAATTATAATAAGAAATTTATAACATGAAAAATATAAAGTTTTTATGTTTTTTATTTGATATATATTTATAATATTATATTAGTGAAAAACTAGTACATAATGGTTAGAAAAACTGCCCAAAATAAACCAAACATTTATCATTAATATTTTATTTAACAAATTATCCTCTTGTTATAAAAAATGGTATATGTTACAATTTTAAATCTTGGATTTATATTAAAATCATTTTATTCCACTTTTGGAGTTTTTATTCCATTTTAAAATAACTCTCATAATTCTACATGAGGGACCTGGCCCTAAAACCATGAAACAAAGCTCCATGAACAATGAAATTAAACATTATAACTAATTGAAATGACTATAAATGAACATTATAAATTTATTAAAAAAAATATGTTTTAGAGGTTCTAAATTATGTAATTAATGAATATAATTTTATTAAACATTACATTAGTTATAAATATGGAACACTTTTGAACATACAGAAACAGTTTTTCTTCTAACTTTTACATCTGTTAGATATATTCCATATTCAACCCGTATTTCTGATGTGTGGTGTAAATACTGCACTTTGATGTATCACATAATCAATCTATTTATCTTCATGTTATTATATGCTTCATTTGATGATTATTAATTTTATGGGGCATATTATTTGACTGATTACAAAGTGGTAAGGAATTTCCAAACTCAAATTTTATTTTTTGTTTGAACTTCTTTTTCATTGATTATGTCATGATAAGTTTATGAGTAAAAATACAATTTATTATCTTACATTTTATGTCTACTTATTTTTTTTATTTACAGTGAACACACATAATCTATTCATTTTATTAATGATATGGTCCTTTTAAGGGTCTTCATCTAAATTTTCACATCATTCATACTTACTTGATACTGTGTGCCTAATTTTTTTTATTTTTTGTATACAGTACACCTTTTAGATCATTTTTTATTTGAATTCCATTTCTATTAAATATCCATATTCTATATATCATGGATATGAGTATATCATAAACCATATACCATTTATATGTATAGTGGTTACATTAAATCTTATTATAACTGGGGAAATATTGATAAATATCTATCCTCTCCTCAATACAAATATTTTGATAAGACATAATATTCTTGAATGAAATTTATTCAAGAATAATGATTTTTACATGAAATTATAGTTGGTAATTCACATTTTATAGCCTCTTGAAGAATCTATAAGTCTCACGGGACAATATAGTTACAGACAAACACTTCACATTTCATTCCAAGTAAAATAATATAGGTCTATAACCAAATGCTTAAATAGTCTTGTGAAAAGCCCTGACTATTGTGGTCCATGTTCCTGATACATGATGTCCAATAGTTAAACATTTTCATCATTTAATATTTAGTTATTACTATCCATGAGATTTTCCCTATTAAAAAATATATGGATTCATTTTCATCCTTTGTATATTGATTAAATGGTATATGTTTTGTAGGTAATTACCTTTCCATTTTGATTATGAAATATTGACCATGATTAACTTATTATTGATATAAGTTACTACTCTATGTATCCCTTAATAATAATTTCAGCTCAACCATTTATTTTTTTTACTTCCCCAGGTTATGAAGATGAAAATTATTAATAAGTGTCCATGAAAGTAGTTTATTTTTAATTGTTATGTTATATGTTTAATTACCAAGGTAATAAGGGAAAAATATATTTATCTAGTTATTCCTTTGAACTAAACTAAAAAATCTTTGGTGAAGTTATCTCTTATATCTATGAATGTGTAAAAAAATAACCACAAAATCATAGCTACTAGGGTCAGGGTTGTTACACTGGATTTGAGGAAGAATAGTCATAGTGGTGCTTCTCTAGAATAGTGAATATCATAAAAGTGTTTCTATAGCATGAGGCATGGGCGAATCAATGCTAATTCACAGGAAATATTAACTTAATATGAGATATTTTATTATCAATTTATTGATATAAGATATAACTTACATTAATATCACCTACATGTGGGTTGATCATTTATAACATCCCATGAAGGAGGTTTATAGTGATTCTCATGATGGATAGTGTTTTATGACTATTACCAATCTATGGGTAATCGATGGAAGGATTAATGCATCAGCAAAGTGCATATATTCCTTGTGAACTCTAGAATAACATTTCATGAAAGGTCCTTTATTTACGATATTTTAACACCTCATAATTTCCATGAATTGTTTTTGGAGATTATGTGGATTATTTTTTATTACATGTACTGAGAAAGTGTGTGATTCTAAGACCCAATGCCCCAAGAATAAATGTTTATAATGTATTAAATATGTTAAAGAGAATACATGCTTAGTTTAACTGAGAAAGTGGAATAAATCCTATGTGGTGTCCTGGATCAAAAATATGAGTGTGCTGTTGAGTTCACAATGTGGGTTTTACACTAGGTTCTATTTATCCTTTTTCAGCACCATCCATTTATGAAAAAAGATATCATGTGAATGAAATAATGAAATAAATTAAAAGAATTAATTTATTTTGCCTTCTCATTGTAGCTATAGTTTTTCTCCTACTAGGGAGTAGCTATAGAAATTATATTATATTTTTATGATAAACCTTGTAGACCTAGGAGCCATAAAAGGACAACATTCTTAGAGAATGATGACAAATCAAGTTTGGATCACAGAATGTTGTGCTGATGGTGTTAGGGGATCTCTTCAATGACAACAACATCGCAATATATTTTCAATGATAGATCCAAACACTAGGTAGGGTGTTTGTTATTTTTATTTATTCCATGTTCTTGATTTATATGATTACCACAAACCTATCAATGAATAGATTGATCTACGGGTCAATCATCTTGTGGCATGGGCTAGATTAATTTGGTTTTGGTAGATCAATTTATTAATTATTGACTTCTTCATTTTAATTCTCAGTGAAATGAAGTGAGGTCCAAACGAAAATAAATTGAGGTTTTTTATTTTATTTCATCATGTGATATTCCCATGTTCTTTATTTTCCATGGGCGTTCATCAGTTGGCTCAGGGTTCAACATGTCTTGATCAATCGATCGTTGCACACTCGTTTCTTGGTTCATATTTATGAAATCATAGATATGGGATCGACACAACATGAAATTGGTGTGATGATTGAATATAAAATGAAATGGAATGTTTCTGATACCTGACATTCCATTCATTAATTATATTTAGTGCGCAACAAAAAATGGATTATAGATCAATTTTCAAAAATATTCAAGCCATTTTTCTATAGATCGACATAAGAATAGACCATAAGAACCTAAAATTACATTTTTTTGTAAGGTAGCGACTTCATCGATGTACATGATGATGTGAATGAGATCCCAAAGAATTTTAAAAATACCCATGAATGGGGCATTTACTTCAGGATTACATGTTTCATGGGGACCCTGGGCTATAGTTCTATGGTTTTGGATAGATTTATGGATCACAAGTTATGTGACCCATATAACACAGTGTGTGAACCCTTCCATGTGACTTAACATGTAATTCATAGAGTAAATGAACAATGGTAAAAGTACACAACCATATGGAATGTTTTATACTAGTAAATGAACACATTTTGGTGTACATGGGTCGATACATGGACACTACCTCATTAAAAGGACATGGCCAGGAAACATATCTAGGAAACTGTGTAGCTCCACATGAGATGTTTTTAGTGACTACAAGTTTTGTGAGTATTTTCCACATGGACAGACATGGGGATACTTAGACATACCATGTAACCTCAATGCACACTCCATGTACCCCCTTAAAGAGTGCTTGTGGATCTTAATTTTCATACTTTGGATGATTATAGGTTGAGTATGTTCCCTTGATCCTTTTTCATTGAGGGTACAGTGTGGAGTTAAATATGTATCACTAGATTGTGATCCCCTCTAATGGATGAGTCTCATATAGAGTTGGTGTGTCCCTCTAGGAGAATAGAGTGTAATAATTTATCATCCTTTGTTCCCTATTTAGAGTTTGTGGAATCAGCATGACCTCATTTAGTAGGGAGTTGATTCTCCATCCAGTAGGCTGTATCAATAGGTTTTTTGGAAACATTCAAATAGGATCTCGTACATAGTGTGTTTATATAGATTGGGTTCATGGTGTCCCACAGTGGTCCTGGGTGTGACCACCTATTTGTGTATATAATTCCATTTAGATTAATTCCTTAGCATATCCCAATGAGATAGACCTTTTTTATCGAGTGTCCCTAATGATAGCATGAATCATGGAGTTGATTCTCAAATAATGAGTGTTTCTTTGAGAAGAATCCTAAGGCTGGCAGTTGGTTATAACCACTTTGTTTCATGGCGTTTTTTCCTACATGTATTTGGGCGATTTTATTATACATTGATTGTTATATCTTTTATTGAGTTCACTTTACTTGGATATTCATTTTTAGTGTTTCTGCGGTGTCCTGTTGAATATTGTTATATTCACCCAAATATGGCCTTTTCAGGTACGTGTTGTGTATTCCGTATCCAGTGGACCTATTGACATTTTCATGGAAGGAGGGGGAGCAGGTGGAGTGTAGTTAGAGCATGAAAACCAAGGTGTTTTACTAGGGGATTGAATTTGACTTAGTTATTTCCCTTTTAGTAGGTTGTAATTTTTTCATTTTTTCGATGGGATTGTATTTGGAGCCATTTTCTACTTTCAATTATTTTACAATCATACTCTATTGTGGGATTGTATATATATGCATTCACTTTTTCCATAATTTTTTTTTACATTTCAACAATATTTGGTCATGGATATTGTTGTGTTTTTATAGGTACATTAGGCTAATACCTCCCATTTATGGGATATGCGTACTAGGTGCTGGTCGCGAGCCCCTGGCCTATAAGAGGTGGGCTAGAGGTAGTTATGGATTTGTCCTCCGCTGGTTAGGTTGTGAAAGAGTTGTATCAGAGGTAGTCAGTTATACCTTATGACCATAGTTAGTGATAATTGTTTGGGATAATATTGTTTAGTGTTTCGAGTCCATCTTTCAGGATATCGACTCCAATATTGGTGCGACAGTCGACATATCCACACACTAGGGGTCTTATTACCATCTATTGAACTCGATACACGTAAAAATTTGTTGAATGAAATGTTTTGGTATAATAATCATATATTAATGGTTATATTTTCAATTCCTTATTGAGTTAACTCTCCAAATATACTATTTTGATCATGATCCAAATTGTTTTATTACAGGATTCCACAACCTAGACAACTATCCAAGATTCCACTATCTGATCATGAGGATGATACACCTACTGATGAGGCAACGGTAGAGGGCCATGTACTTGAGATAGTACATCAGGTGGTTTACCAACTATACCACCACCCATTGAGAAACATCTAGAGTTGGAAGTACCAGCCGTGGATGAACATATGTTGAGTGTGTTATGCGAGTTTTAGAGGTAGTGACCTGCTAGGTTTCATGGTGATAGAGACCCTAGGTCACAAATGAATGGCTAGAGGGAGTCACTATTGTTTTCCTCCTTATGAGAACACTATAAGATCAGATGGATATCCTCGCAACAAGTCTTCTACATGAATCTACTGCGCGATGGTGGAGATTGGTGACTCAGCCACACGATGAGACAACTCTCTCTTAGAAAGGCCATGGATATCTCTTTAGAGAGTAGTTCTATAAAGCCACATTTTGATCAGTAAGCATAATCGTTTTTCTGTATCTATTGTAGGGTAGAATGATCATGGAATAAAATTCATTGCAGTTTACTAATCTCTTATGTTACTCCTTTTATATGATGTGGGACTAGTTATTCATAGTTCAGAAATTTGAGAAGTCCATGATCTGGGACATAATGGATCCAATATTATTTCATTTCATTACTACCTACACAAAGGGTCTTGTGAGATCCATATTGGTGGAGAGAATTTGGGCAGAGAAGACACTGATAGTGTGAGCTATCATTGGGAACTCAGTAGCAAAGACCTTGACTATAGGTAGACAATGACAGTCATAGGGATCCAAGCCCCTCTTATCATTCTAGATGTGATCTCATGACTTAGGGCCATCAGTTTAGGGCTCTCAAGGTAGATCAAATTTTCTAAGGGGGGGAGAATGTTCCTTCTATGATATTTGAGGAAATCTGGCACGATATTTTATGACATGTTACACAACAGATTGTGAGACAGTCGAGATATAGTCATGATAATGGAAGAGGAAGGAATAGGGAGTTCCACTTGGTGGTATAAGTATCATAGGGGCTATCAAGGAACCAAGAGGTGTTCGGCGGTTCAATCTATTACCACCACCACCACCAGATCTTCCACTACATTATTAGGGAGATAGTGGGTATGGATGAGGCCAATAGAAATCTATAGAGGCCTATAACCCTAATAATATTGGGATGATATGATGTATGATCTATATCTTTTATAATTTAGATGAATTATTAATGGGAATTGGTGTAGGTCATTCCTTACTAGAAAATTCTTTAGTTTGAGACAAAGAGAATCTAATTGATGCATTATCTAGAACATTATGGTTAGAGACTCCAACATGTGGTGACTCATAAATGTCACACTTATACTGATAGTGTGATCTGAAACATGGAGGTAAGTGTTTTGTTTGGTATCTCTTAATTGTAACAATGAGGCCTTACAAAATCATCTTCGGTATGGACTAGCCATCAACATTTCATACTTATATTGACTTCTTTAGGCCAAGTATGTAGTTTGTCTACAATGATGAAATGTGGTTTTCCTTTGTGGGTGAAAAAGAGACCATGGTGGATTTGGATGAGTTCAAACATAAGAGAGTGCATGAGATCACTCGCAAGTTGGCTAGAATGACAGTTGGAGTAGTGGAATCCATAGGCTATCAGTTTACTGTGGTGGTGGTGGAGTGTGAGGACGTCTCCCCTAAGGATGTGATGGAATTACCTCCAAATAAAGAGAAAGTCATACGCATCAAAATAGGTCCTAGGTTGACACTAATATTTTCACCAACATATCTGATGTCTCCTGTAGTGTTTCAAGAGATGACGGTGTAGTTGGAGGACTTGTAGGATAAGGGTTTTGTGCGACCCGGTACTTCCCCCTGGGCATCCCCTATGTTGTTTTTCAAGGAGGATGGGATCATGGGGTTTGTGTGGATTACCAATGCTCTAATTTAGTGAACGTGAAGAATAAGTATACCCTAACATGGATCAAAGACCTATGTGATTATATTAGATGTGTGTGATGGTTCTCAGAGATTGACCTCAAATCAAGCTATCACCAGCTATGTGTACGAGATGATGATATAACGAAAATAACATTTAGATGTCGTTATGAACACTATGATTACTTCGTGATTCTGTTAAGATTGAAAAACTCCATATTAGTGTTCATGGAAATTATTAACTGGATCATTTAGCAAATTATAGACCGGTTTATGGTAGTCTTAATAGAAGAAATCTCTTTGTATTTGACATCAGAGGAAGATCACGTGAGACACCAGAGGATGGTCCTCCAGATACTCTGAGAGCACTAGCTTTATAGGGATCTATTGAAGTTCCAGTATTGTATTTTTGAAGTCTACTTTCAAGGATATTTCATCTCATAGGATGGAGTAGTAGTGGATATAGTGAATGTCGAGGTAGTTGTTCCATGGGATCCACCCAAGAGTGTTTTCGAGAAGCAGAGTTTCAATGGGATGTCATGGTACTATCAGAAGTTTGTACATGACTTATCCAAAGTTGAAGCAGCCATGACAACTTTCAATCAAAAAGAGAAGACATTCATGGGGATGGAATGTTTCCAAAAATTATTTTAAGACCCCCTACAGAGGTTAACGAGCACTCTAATATTGAGATTACCATAGGAGGGTGTCCAATATGTGTTGTTCTATGATGAATAAGGGACCTGACATGGTTGTGTGATGAGGAAAAGGTATGTTGTTATTGATAATAGTTCATGATAGTTGACACCACATGTGAAGAACTATGTGACCCGCGATCTTGAGATTGCAATGATAGTATTTTACTTAAAGATATTGTGACACTACCTAATGGGAGAGTGATTTAACATTTACTATAACCCCAAGAGTCTCAAGTATATCTTACCTTAGAAGGATCCTACCTTGAAATAGAGGCGATGTATAGAGTTCCTCCGAGACTATGAATTCTATATTTTCTACCCTAATGAGATGGAGAACATGTTGTCTTACACTATTAATAAGATATCTTGTTATCAATTTTTGTCCAATGCATTAGGGAAGTTATCCTCATTGTAGTAGTCCTTTTTATAAAAGGATAGTGATTAATATCTTCATTTGATGGTTGTTACCTAGTTTCTTTTATAGAGTTTCAAGAATTTTGAATGCAGAGATATCAACTACAAGACCTTTCATACTCAAATATCTACTGTACATACTCTGGATGGATATTCTAGAAGGTTGGAAATGCATTATCCATTTTAGAGGATTGATGATGTTACCTTTGATGTTGTTAAATGAGGTGTTGTGGGAGTTTCATGCATCCAATTTAGCAGTACATCCACATTTGGAAATGATGTACCAAGACCTATGACATCAGTTTGGGTGGCCAATTATGAAGATGGAAGGTGTAGAGTTTTCCTATCGATGACTTAGTCTTCCACAAGTGAAGGATGATCACCATATTCCAACGAGTTTAGCACAACCCCTTGATGTGTCAGAGTGAATATGGGATGAGATATCCATGGTCTATGTGAATGGATTAAAATGAATATCAAATAGATAGGATTCCATCTTGGTGATCATAGAATGAATCACCAAGTCATCCCACATCAAATCCATTGGAGAGTTGAGTTCGTTAGAGTGCTTGAAGAAAATCTATATACAAGAGATAATTTAGCTCATCAGAATTCCCCCAATGATCATATCTAACCATGATGCACTCCTCACATATTGGTTATATAGGGAATTAAAAGAGGCTTTCATAAATATTATATGCTTGAGTATGGAATTTTATCCACATACGAATGGCCAGAGAGAGTGGACTATCCAGGTATAAGAGGACATGTAGCGGTCTTAGATGTTGTACTCTGGCCATAGTTGGGAGGATCAACTATCCTTAGTGGAGATTTTGTAAAAAAACTACAATTCCACCATTGGTATGGCACCGTTTGAGGAATTATTTGTGTGGCACTATATGTCACCACTTTTTTCGACTAATTTAGAAGAGTCAACAGTCCTGGACTCAAAGTTGGTGTAATATACTACAAAAAAAGTGAAAATCATCCATAAGTAGTTGAAGATTTAACACAACTGTCAAAACACATATGCAAATTATTGATGTGTACCTCTGGAGTTCATGTATGGATAAAATATATTCGAAAAGGTATCACCTCGATATAGATTAAAGAGGTTTTTCCACAACGGCATAGAGTTACTGAGGGGTGTACCACTTAGCTCCACCACAACATTTGGACCGAGTACATGACCTCTTCCCCATGTCGCTGCTAAGGAGGTAAATGTATGAACCTTCCAACATTATTGACTAGGGTGATCTTGACACCAGGGATAGAGCTAACTTTGATGAGTACCCGATGAAGATAGAGGATCATTAAAAGACAATCCTTTGTGGGAAATCAATTCCCAATATGTGTTTCTAGTGGTAGTATGAGAATCGTTTGGAGAGAACAAGGGAGTAGAAGGCTTAGATTCGTTCTTAGTACCCAAAAATCCTTGGGTAGCCCTTGTTTTGGATTTTCAAGGTGTAAATCTTTATGTTGGGGAGAATGTAATGTCTCATATCTTCCTTTTATTATTATTGTATATGATCTGGATTATTTTGAATACTAGGTACAGAGATGGCATGTGATTTTGAGTCCTGATATGCCCATAATAATTTTTTGAAATATATTAAATATCATGTGTGTGTAGTTTTCCCAAAAAAATGAATAACTCCTTAATGGAGGACCTGATAAGAAATATGAGGGAACCATTGAGCTTAGAATTCAGGGTTTAACCTAGGAATGACATAACTTTTGTCGACGTGGGCTGTTTGTTAATACAGTTATTAATGTAATGAATTAATTTAATAAATTAAAATAATTTATTTACTTTTTGTATCAATGTCTGTGCAATTGTTTTCCTATAAGAGTGCAACTATGGAAACTTTCATAGTCTTGGCTACTAATCCTTGATGTCTTACGAGTCTTTGGAGTACAGCTATCTTGGTGAATAGTGATGGACTGAGATAAGAGCATTGGTAATTGCACCGACAGATTTTGGGGATCTCATTAATGACTAAAACACAATTGTTCTTCATCAACATTTGATCCAAACTCCATATAGTGAATTTATTAATTGGATTTATTCCCTATTCATTATTTATATGATGAACATGAACCAATCAATGGACATATTGATTTATGGTTTTGACATAATGAGGGATGGACTAGATTAATTGGCTTTTGAGAGAATTATTATATAGTTATCGATTTATTCATTTTTATTCTCATGGAAATGAATTAATATTGACACGAACATCGATGGATGCCCATTCCTATACTTTTTCTTATTCCTTTCTCTTGTGATTATTCATTTACCACATATGTTATTTATTTGGCCCGAGGTTCAACATATCCTAATCAATCGATTATTTCACATCCATTTCATGGTGAAATGTTCCAATAAAAAATATCTAGGATTGTCATAACCTAACTATAGTGAGAAAATTATACCGGTGGTGAATCGGTTGGTTTTGAATACCTGGTTTTATATTCATTTGCGTGAAATGAAGAATGACGTAATGATCTACTTTTCAAAAATATTTGAGTCTGGTTTTCTATATGTAGGCATTGGAAAGGACTGGCTGAACCCCTATCTATAAAATATGGTGAGGATAGAGGCTCCAGTGTTGTGAATGATAGTCTGAAAGATATCTAGACGGATCTTGAAAATCATGAGAAATACGTCATGTACTTCAGGATTACACATCATGTGTGCCCCTAGTTGCATCAATATAGTGCATGCCAATGTTTAGGATCACACGTTTCATGGCCACTATCACATGGAATGTGACCCCTTTCGTGTGACTCAGTGTAAAATTAGGAGAGTACAAAAACATTGGTAAAAGTACATGCCCATATGGAATGATCATTACCAGTACAGGAACATGAATTGATGTATACGAGATATCACATAGGCACAACCTTGAAAGAAGGAAAATCCTGTGAGACATGTAACACCCTGAGATTTTCTGAAAAATATTGTTTTTAATTTTATTGATGTCTTGTGTTGTACGCTACAAAAAAGGAGTATTTCACAACACGCAACCCTAACTTGTCTGCATTACATGCAATCACGACCTTCCTCGATACCGTGTGTTATACACAATACATAATTTCACTAAACAACGATATTCTATTAAAATATTATTAAAACTAGCCATTATGAATAGTAATAACAACTTTTTTAAAATTTCATCTTTTAAAATGGACTTCATTTTTGGATTCGGAATTTCAAAATTAGCCGAGGGTGACATTTTGGTATTTTTCTAAAAACATTCAATTTTTGATGAATAGTGAAAACACTGGGTTACTATTTAAAAACTGACTTTTTATTTAAATAATTATTTATTTTAGGTCAAAATTGACACATAATACCTATATAAGTTCAATCTAATTCATTGGAGTCATTTTATAATAATTTTAGATATGTAAAAATTTTATTGATCTTTTGACCATCTTTTACCCACCTCCTAGGAGAATTTGAAAATTTTCATAAAACTTAATTTTACCGCTTTTATGAATGGAATTTCAAAAATCTAAGAGACACGGTTGATTTCAGTAAGTAAAATGTGGTTCAATGAGATGAAAATAATTTTTGGTCAATAGTACCTTTTCACTTTTATTTACCCCGGTTAAAAGTAAATAGGGTAATTAAGGGTAAAAATGATATTATTATTACCATAACACATGTCCTAATTCTATTGGATAAGTTTTATTCGACCAAAAACAACCTTAGAAATAAAATATGACCATTTAGGCCCACTTGGATTAGATTAGGACATTTATTATTAATTTATTTAAAGAAGGATTAAAATAGTTAAAATCAAAGTTTAATAAGTAAATCATTTTTAAGATAGGGTTATACAGAAGATAAATTCAACTATAAATATTAAATAGAAAGATAAAAATATTTTCTACACAATGGTATTTTATTTGTAATTTTTATACTTTAAATAATTTAATTTATATATAAAACAATGATGATGTAGTAATTATATTATTAATGAAATATTGACATAATTGATGTTATAAATACGCAAATAAATATAATTTGAGACTTTTTATGAATTCAAATAATTTTATATATTAATATGACATGTTAGTATTGATTTAATTTACTTTTTTAGAACTAATATTTCTGTTATGAGTTTCACAAAAATCAATTACCAAATATTGTCAAAATTTACATAAAATAGTTTTTAAAACAAATATTTTATTATTAATTGTTATTTTATTCCTAAAAATCTAAGGTTAGGCCAAATGACATATATAAGGTTATATATAGGAATAATAAACAACCTGGGGTTTGTTTGGCTTGTTATAGTATGTTTATTAACCTTATAATGTAAGAAAACAAGAAGACACGGTAAAAGAAAAATTATTTAACTTAAAGTTAAATCTAAATGATAAGGTTAAAATAGAAACCTAAACTTGTCTAAATTCTATTGGATGAGAGGATTTAAGCCCATCCATACCTTAGCTTCAAAATAACTCAATTCGGAGCTATTCAAAACCGAATACGACTTTACAATAAAATAATATTTTTAGTTATTCCAAAGGTGCCCCTCTCCTCCCTTATAAAAGGGCACCTCCTCCCTCTCTTCCTGACACCACTTTGATCCTTAATACTCTGTCAACCCCTACCAATTTCTCCTATACACTTCCCTAGAAACATCCTAGAGGTCCTGGTCTTCTTCAAAGACCAATTTCAGTGCCCTAAATGGAGGTCTCAAAGAGGCGCTTCGACGAAGAGGAGCTTCGGATACATACGAAGCATATCAGACATAAGGTAAGGGATAATTTTTCAAATCTAATTTTTATCCGAGATTGATTATTCATAAGTATTTACTGGGGATATTTATATCATGTCCATTTTTTATATAAGTGTTTTCATGTATGGTTAAATTCCTTTTTACTCATTTTTTAATTTTACTACATGGTATGTAAGGAATCTTTCTTTTATTTATGTTACGAGGTATGTTTTTTGACTT
Source organism: Viscum album (assembly GCA_963277665.1). Classification (NCBI taxonomy): domain Eukaryota; kingdom Viridiplantae; phylum Streptophyta; class Magnoliopsida; order Santalales; family Viscaceae; genus Viscum; species Viscum album. Next base: position 1,136,580,030 of record OY728155.1, on the reverse strand, counting down.
TTTCGACAAAAGTATGAAGAAAATGTTATTTTTAACTTATTCGGCGTGAAAAAAATTTTACGGTTTTATAAATATTTATTTTCATGAAGCTTCTTCCAAATAATTTCATGACTATTTTCATCAAAATCCTATTCTTTTAAAATTTCATGACATTTTGTGAAAAGAAAATGATTTTGAATAAGAAAGGATATTTTCCTCAAGAATTCATTTCAAGTGTTTTATCAAAACCATTTTTTCATCTAAGATGAAATTATTCCATTTGTGTATGTTTCATGTATAATTTCTCTATGATTTACATGGTTTCACTTTTCTGATTATGAAATGATATCCATTTCTTTTATATGGATTATGTGATGATGGGATGATGTTTATGAAACCCATTTTATTTGTTGGGTTATTATGAATGATGTATTTTTATTTTGTGGCACAAGTAAGAATGATTTAATTATGAGTTGGGTGGGACCTATATCTCCCTCTAATGCATTGGGTAAAGATTTTTATCTCATGAGATAGACATGGCTGGAATGGTAAGTGAATCTGGTTCACTGTTACAGGACTGAAATGAGGAGTGAACTCAATTTAGAAAAGGACTTTGTCCACTATGATGGTCTTGGCAGCAATGCCTTGGATACTATGGAAATCATGACATGTGATGAATGGTTTCCACAATTACATGTTTTATTCCCATTATATTTTACCAAGGTTGATGTTCTATTATGATATATGTCGTACGTACTTCCACGATTTATGTCTTTGATCATGATTTTGATGATTAAATATCATGTTCAAGTTTTTGTTTCCAAATATTATGGATTGTTCTATGTTATCTATGTTTTCCCTTACTGAGCATTTGAACTCACCCTTTTGTATTTTTTCATTCTCCCAGTAAATAAAGAAAGGATTTAGGTAAGGAAACAAAAGGGGGAAGATTGTTATAGGAGCTGTTGAAGATATTTCAACATGATTAGAAGTTTATATTATGAGTTTCTGAAGACACTAAACTATTACGGTCCTTGTCTGTCTGTTTTGGGTATGTATTAAGTATTCCGCAAAAGTAATTTAATGTCCATGTACGTCAAGCTTTGGGTTTATACAGTTGGTATAAGAGGAAAGGTTTAATCAACCTTTGGAAACTAGGATGGGAAAACGTTCGTGATATCCCTAGATATATTTCTAAGGTATGTCTAGGGATATCCCTAACGATAAGTATACATATAAGATATAGTCCTAGATCTACGGTAATGATCTTAGAATTTAACCTAAGATGTTATATATTGAAGTTACTCCCCCTTTATTATGTTGTTTTCCCTAGCATGTTTTTTGCCTCTCACACTATTCTTATTGGGTTTTAGAGGATGGATAGAACACGAAGGAACCGTGTTGATCAATGTAATGAAAAGTGAAATGATTTTCCTCATGAACAAACAAATGAAATGGGTGATGGAGTGAAAAATCTTATTTCTATACTTACACAAGCTATGAATCATTCTGGACTTCAAAATGAGCAGAGAAAGGAGAAATTTTTCATGAATCCTTCATGAGGCAGCGTCCACCTTCATTCAGTGGGTCTTCTGATCCCTTAGTGGGAGTACAGTGGATCAGTACTACTGAAAAGATATTTTTAGTTCTACAATGTTATGAGCATGATAAAGTCATCTTAGCAGTATATCGTCTGGAAGGTGAAGCTGATCAATGGTGGAATCTTATCAAGAATACGAGGCCAAGAGATGAAATTGAGTCCATGGAATAGGACGAGTTAAAGAACATATTTTTCAATAAGTACTTCCCTTGTATTCTTCGAACAAAAATGGAGAAAGAGTTTTTTGAACTAAAGAAAAAGGATGATGAATCTGTTGGTGTATACGAAGCGAATTTTACATGGCTTGCAATGTATGGATCTGCCTTTGTCATCCAGCCAGAAAGTAAAGTTGATCGATTTTTCAGTGGCTTAAAACCAAATCATCGAAGGGAATTAGCTATAAGACACTTCAGTAGCTATGATGAAATTCCACATTGTGCTATCAAGGTAGAAATAGAAGTTTGTGTTACTTATACATCTCATAGTTTTGACATTAGACGAAAGATGGAGTTCAAGGAGAAATATCAAAATAATGGTCAAAAGGAGATGAATGTTTCCTTATGCTCAAAGTGTGGAAAGAAGCATGGTGGAGATTGTCTTAAAGGGACTAGAAAATGTTTTAAGTGTGGAAAAGAAGGACATCGAGTAGCTGAGTGTCGATGTAATGTAAAAAGGGTTGCCAATGGAGTGAATAAAGAAAAGACTATAGAGAACGCACCACCAAAACTTCAATGTTTCATGTGCAATGAAATGGGTCATTATGATAATCAATGCCCTAATCCAAGGGTTAATGATGATCGGCATGAGCAACCACTTAAGGAAAAGGAAAAAGTGAAGTCACATGCGATCACTATTGAAAATGTGGAATATGACAACAATGTGGTGGAATGATTAACTGTCTGTGTAATGGGATTCCAAAATAATGTTTTATATAGTATCATGGAATATTGGAATATTTATGTATTGGTCTATTGTGGTTTTCAATAATTTTATGGTACCGGTAACCATGTAATGTGATTGAGATATTTCTGGAAAGAAGATGATATGCCCATAATGAAGGGATAAAGAGAAAATGAAATGTTTGACAGTATTCATGGGCTCATGATTGATATAAGGTAATAGATATACCATGGTTTGAGTATATAGAATTTTGGGGGTTTTGGTATGTGGAATGAGTTAACTTTTGACAACACTTATATTTTCACTAAGATTCAATGGGTATTCATTTTTCAAGAAAATACATGATTAAGGCCATCGAATGTTTGGAATGTGACAAAAAAGACATATCTTATGATATATGGGGATAAAAGATGGTATTAAAATGCTTGTTAAATGAAATATATGGTAATCGTTTTCACTATATTATGAGAGTGGATTGTATTATTATGGATAAGCCTAAAGATTGGAATATATTATGTTGGAAATAAGTAAGTATTGTTTAAGGATAAAACTTTTTTTGATATTAGTGATGGGATGTTATAGTAATGTAGTTTTAGAAAAAGGACAACCTGCAGGACGGGCGACAGCCCATCGCGTCAGAAAAAGATGTGGGAATCGAACCCAAAACTGAAATGCTACTGGCCTTTATCGCCTACCACTGGCCTACAGTAAGTCCCTGGTTAGTAGAAACAAGTTTTATTTTATTAAGCAATATGATATATGAAGTATAAGTTCATTTTTGGAATCGTATATGATTAACCTCACCATAGATGGACTTATGTATATTTGATAACTTTTGATAACTTTTTGTTTGAAACAGATGGAATGACCCATCATTCTATCACATGATCTGCTAACACATCACGAATAACAAATTAAACTTCATTTCTTTAATGTATGAAGTGGAAATTGTTCAATTCATGAAAAACATTAAAATTGTACCAAAATCATGTAAGTATTTATTTTAATTCATCAACTTTAGGGAAATGATCTTGAAAACCAAAAATGTTGTCCTAGTTCCCTTATATCCAATGAATCAGATGGCACCTTAGATCATCACAAATATATGGCGTTGTGATTGTTGTATTTTTCATAGCCATGTTCTCTACCACTCTCCATCAGAACATGATGGTTAGGTTTCTCTTCTGTATCCATATTTTCACATATGTTCTCCTATGTGGAAACCTAGTGATTAGTTAATTTGGGTAACCGTTATGTTTCAGACTTTAGTTTTTAAAGATTGGTTATGGTATTCCTTTTTATGATGTGGTTTTCTATTAAAGAAACTTTCGCGTAGTAAATCATTTATAACCCTGATGAATTTTGAGGGTGAAATTCATTTTGAGAGGGGTAGAATGTAACACCCCGAGATTTTATGAAAATTATTCTTTTTAATTTTATTGATGTCTTGTGTTGTATGCTACATCAAAGGAGTATTGCATAACACGCAACCCTAACTTGGCTACATTACACACAATCGCGACCTTCCTCGATAGTGTGTGTTGTACGCAATACCGAGTTTCACTAAACAATGATATGCTATTAAAATATGATTGAAACTAGCTGTTATGAATAGTAATATCAACTTTTTTAAAATTTTATCATTCAAAATGGACTTCATTTTTGGATTTGGAATATCAAAATTAGCCTAGGGTGAAATTTTGGTATTTTTCTGAAAACTTTCAATTTTTTATGAATAGTGAAAACACTGGGTTACTATTTAAAAACCGAGTTTTTATTTAAATAATTATTTATTTTATTTAATTTTTTTACGTCAAAAATGACACATAATACCTATATAAGTTCAATTTAATTCATTGGAGTCATTTTATAATAATTTTAGATATATAAAAATTTTATTGATCTTTTGACCGTCTTTTACCCACCTCCTAGGAGAATTTTCAAATTTACATAGAACATAATTTTACCACTTTTATGAATAGAATTTCAAAAATCTGAGAGACAAGGTTGATGTTAGTAAGTAAAATTTGGTTCAATGAGATGAAAATAATTTTTGTTGAATAGTACATTTTCACTTTTATTTACCACAGTTAAAAGTAAATAGGGTAATTAAGGGTAAAAAAGTATTATTATTACCCTAACACATGTCCTAATTCTATTGGATAAGTGTAATTCGACCAAAAGAAACCTTAGGAATAAAATATGACCATTTACGCCCACTTGGATTAGATTAGGAAATTTATTATTATTTTATTTAAAGAAGGATTAAAATAGTTAAAATAAAAGTTTAATAAGTAAATCATTTTTAATATGGGGTTATAGATAAGATAAATTCGTCTATAAATATTAAATAGAAAGATAAAAATATTTCCTACACAATGGTATTTTATTTGTAATTTTTATATTTAAATAATTTAATTTATTTATGACACAATGATGTTGCAGTAATTATATTATTAATGAAATATTGACATAATTGATGTTATAAATATTCAAATAAATATAATTTGTGACTTTTTATGAATTAAAATAATTTTTATGTTAATATGACATGTTAGTATTGATTTAATTAACTTTTTAGAACTAATATTTCTGTTATGATTTTCACAAAAAATCAATTACCAAATAGTGTCAAAATTGACATAAAATTGTTTAAAAAAAAAATATTTTATTATTAATTGTTATTTTATTCTTAAAAATCTGAGGTTAGGCAAAATGACTTATATAAGGTTATATATATTAAAAATAAACAACTTGAGGTTCGTTTGGCTTGTTATAGTAAGCATATTAACCTTATAGTGTAAGAAAACAAGAAGACACGGTAAAAGAAAAATTATTTAACATAATGTAAAATCTAAATTAAAAGGTTAAAATAAAAACATAAACTTGTCTAAATTCTATTGGATGAGAGGATTTTGACCCATCCACACCTTATCTTCAAAATAACTCAATTTGGAGCTATTAAAAACTTAATATGACTTTATAATAAAATAATATTTTTAGTTATCCAAAAGGTTCCCCTCTCATCCCTTATAAAAGGGCACCTCCTCCCTCTCTTCCTGACACCATTTTGATCCTTCAAGCTCATCCAACCCATACCAATTTCTCCTCTCCACTTCCCTAGAAACATCCTAGGGGTACTGGTCTTCTTAAAAGACCAATTTCAGTTCCCTAAAAGGAGGTCTCAAAGAGGCGCTTCAACGAAGAGGAGGTTTGGATACATACGAAGCATATCAGACATAAGGTAAGGGATAATTTTGCAAATCTTATGTTTATCAAAGATTTCATATTCGTAATTATTTAATGGGGATATTTATATCATGTCCATGTTTTATAAAAGTGTTTTCATGTATGGTTAATTTCCTTTTTACCCATTTTTTAATTTTACTACAGGGTATGTAAGGAATCTTTCATTTATTTACGTTACTAGGTACTTTTTTGACTTTTTAGACAAAAGTACGAGGGGAATGTTATTTGTATCTTATACGGCTTGAATTTTTTTTACAGTTTTATAAATCCTTATTTTCATATAGCTTCTTCCAAAGGATTTCATGACTATTTTCAACAAAATCCTATTCTTTTAAAATTTCATGACATTTTGTGAAAAGAAAATGATTTTGAATAAGAAAGGATATTTTCCTCAAGAATTCATTTCCAGTGTTTTATCAAAACCATTTTTTCATCTAAGATGACATTATTTCATATATGTATGTTTCATGTATAATGTATCTATGATTTACATGGTTTCACTTTTCTGATTATGAAATGATATCCATTTATTTTATATGGATTATGTGATGATGGGATGATGTTTATGAAACCCATTTTATTTGTTGGGTTATTAAGAATGATGTCTGTTTATTTTGTGGCACAAGTAAGAATGATTTCATTATGAGATGGGTGGGACCTATATCTACCTCCTATGCATTGGGTAAAGATTTATATCTCATGAGATAGACATGGCTGGAATGGTAAGTGAATCTGGTTCACTGTTACAGGACTGAAACGAGGAGTGAACTCGATTCAGAAACGGACTTTGTCCACTAAGATGGTCTTTGTAGCAATGCCTTGCATTCTATGGAAATCATGACATGTGTTTAATGGTTTCCACAACTACATGTTTTATTCCCATTATATTTTATCATTGTTGATGTTCTATTATGATATATGCCTTACGTACTTCCACGATTTATGTCTTTGCTCAAGATTTTGATGTTTAAATTTAATGTTCAAGATTTTGCTTCCAAATGTTTATGGATTGTTTTATGTTATCTATTTTTTCCCTTACTGAGAATTTTAGCTCACCCTTTAGTATGTTTTATTTCCCCTAGGAAATAACAAACGGTTTTAGGTAAGGAAACAAAAAGGGGAAGATCGTTATGGGTGCTGCTGAAGATATTTCAACATGATTAGAAGTTTATATTACGAGATTCCAAAGACAATAAACTATTACCATCCTTGTGTGTCTGTTTTTGTTATGTATTAAGTATTCCTCAAAAGTAATGTAATGTCCATGTACGTCAAGCTTCGGGTCTCTACAAGACACATCAGGGATACCATGTGTCTCCACATGTAATTCACTCCTCGTCCACACCATGCATTTAGAGACTACATTAAGTGTATGACTTTTCCATATGGGAAGGCGTGGGGATATCTAGACACGCCATGTTCCCCCTTCAATAGTTCTTTTGGATCATCATTTTCCTACATTGAACCAATATATATTGAGTAAGTTCCCTTCATCCATTTTCTCTGAGGTTACATTGCTTCATTACATCTATATCACTATATTGTGATCCCCTATAGAGGTTGAGTCTCAAATAGTGTTGTGGTTTCACTTCATGAGACTTGAGTGTGATCCTCTATCATCCTTTGTTCCCTAGTTAGAGGTTATGGAATTAGAATATAATCCCTAGTTAGGGAGATGACCCTATATATGGAATGCCCTATCAGTGGGGTTTGTGGAATCATTAACATATGATCCCCTACATAGCGTGTTCACCTAGATTAGGTTTGTGGTGTCCCATAGTGGTCATATAAGTGACTCCTATCCATGTATGAGAGTCTCCATATACTAGCTCCCACGTGGTTCCCAATGATCTAGACCTCTTCGTCATGTTTATTTGATGATAGTGGGGCCTGTGGATTGGATTCTACTGGAACAAGCATTGCTTGATGTAGAATCATGTAGTTGGGAGTTTGTTTTGATTGATTGGTGGAATGGTGTCTTTCCTGAGTATATACAGGTGTTTCTGTTTTACATGGATTGTTATATCTTGTATTGTTATGATGTTTATTTGTGCTTCATATTTAGTGTTATTTGGATGTACAACTTAGTATTTCTATTCTCACCTGACAAGGGCTCTGACCGCACCTATCATATTTTATGCAGAAAATGACCATAATTGATTGTATCCTGGATGGAAAGGGGGAGGGTGGAGATTATATATAGATTGATATACTGGGGTGTCTTATTGAGAGATTTCATTGGACTTATTCCTCTCCCTTGGAACAGGTTGGACTTTTTCAATTTTTGGTTCATCTTGTATTTGGCCCCTTTTCGGCTACCATTACATTTATTTTCACACTCTATTATGGAATATTATATGTATGCATGCATTATTTCATTTTTTTACATTTTATCATTGTGTGGGATTTGATATGTCTGTGTCTATATAGGTAGTTTAGGACAATGCCTCCCATTTTTTAGAGATGGCTACTCAGTGCTTGTCTCCATCCCCTAGCATGTTTGAGGTAGTCTTGGGGTAGTCATCGGTCTGACCACAGTGTGTTAGATCATCATCGATATATTATCAATCAGGACCTTATGTATTTATTAAAAAAACATTATTTCTTACTGATCATGTTAGTGGAATGATATGGGAATCTTGATATGAAATGAATTATGTATATTATTTTTTACATCAATGGTATATGTTGAGGTGTTTAACCTTTTGTACACTGAAAAATGTTGAATTTCCAATTATTTTAATTATAATGTCATTGATCAAAAATTTCCTAGGGAATAATTAGAATCACTCATCTAAAAATCATCATTGTATACCTCCATTATATATTTTTTGGTTTCATGAGATTTTCCTAAGATTATCATAAAAGTAAAATGTGATAAATAAAATATTTAATCTATGAGTTTTTTACAATGAAAATATTTTTTTGGAAACTATGGCTGGTATAATAATTCAGATTTTTAGTGTATATGAATATTACTCTATATTTTTAATTTTCATAACAATAATGATAGGTACCAATTTTTTTACACAAAGGACCTTCTAAAAGGTATTAGATAGCTGTTTTTTTCTTCACTCTTTGAATTTATATTAAATTTTTTTAAATGGTTCCTGACATGTCATAAAATATGAAAAATTTCCAAAATAAATGATATTTAAAAATAACCATTAATAATCTATAAATTATTTTTTGTTTGAGGTATCTATTTCATAGGACCACTTATTCCTTAAAATGTCTTCATATACATTCTTTTGTAGGTTAACCATGTTTCTATATGGGTAGAGACCAAACCCACATGAAACGGTGATGTGTGTACTATGAGTGAGTTCCTTAAAGTAAATACTTTTCATTGGTTTTAAATATCATTTTCAATGATTTGTGACTTTGGAACCCATTTTAATAATCAATCAATGATTCCAATCATGAAAAAATGGGGTTGTCAAAAACATTCCACAACACACTACCCCTTAAATAATAGATTGGATGGTATTTCAAACTGGGAACTGAAAAGAGGGATTTATTAGATTATTAAGTCTATAAGGAATTATTTTCCTGGAAAAATAATTGAAATAATTATGAATTTTTTAAAAATGTATAATACTCTAATTGGGATGTTTCAATTATATATAGTTAATTGTAATAAATTTCATTTAACAATAGTGTTTCAATGTAAATTATTTTTTATGTAAAATATTATAATTTTCATTTTGGAAAATAATTTAATAGAAAGTTACAACAATTAAATAAGATATTGGATATTTGACTTTGTTTTTATGAGATTTCCAAACTATATAACAAAAAGGATAGGTTACTATATCCTAAAAACATTCTTGGAAATGTGTATGACGAATTTGATCTCGTAATGATATTCAATTAATAATTTTAACATCACCCAATAATCCTATTTTCTCATTGGGAAGGTTACTACTACTGTTATCATCATCATAATCATCATTATCATCATCATTATCATCATCATTATTTTTATTATTAATTATTTTTTCCACTTTGGTGCAATGAGATTACAGGATCCTTCATCCACATGTGAATTCCAAATTTCCAAACACCTGATTAGGCTCTAACATGAGAATCAACATGCAACTAAAATCACTTAAAATTACACTAGAATCTCTGTTTATTAAAATTACCAAAACATAGAAGAATGAGAAATATAAAAACCACATCAAAACCTAGTATCAATAGTTTCACTCTAAATCTCTCTCCCATATCTCCCACTAAATATATTTTCCACATTAATTCATCATATTCTTGTTTTATTTTTTCTGTTTTTTAACATTTTCCTAAGCAAACTGTTTTTATTTTTAAGTTTAACGTTAAAAAAATGTATCAAATAAAAAACAAAACCAAAAAAATATATCAATATTACTCAACAATTTCAATTTTGGAATTTTAAATAAATTTTATCAAATTGAAAAGATTATATTTATTTCTCATGTATATATATATATATATTAAAATATAATAAAAAAATCATTCAACCATAATATTTCAATACTAGTAGGTTCCATTGTAGAAAATGAATTTCATCTAATACTCACAGTATTCTCATAGACATTTCATTTAATGGTTATTTATTACAATCAATTACACTTATCTGTTTTTTTCAAAAAACAATTAGTATATTATTTATGTATAACAGATATTTAATTTTTAATTTACTATATTGTAAAATAAGAGTGTTATTTTATTAACCCATATGCTGATCAATTTATTTAAATATACTCCAATTACCTCTAGTTGAACCTCCTTCAGAAATATTTTGTTAAATTATAGAGACTTAATTTTAAGAACCCATGATATAATCCCATGATCATGTACCACGCAAAATTTTATTAGATTTGAAATGATTGATTTGGTGAAATTAAATTGTAGGGGAAATTTTCTTTAGTATGGTAGTAAATTGAATGATATTGTAATTATTTTTAATATTATTGAGTATAATAATATTTATAAGTGTGGGGAAGTTGTTATATTTTTTATAATTTTTGAGACTTTTAAAAAATTCAATTATTATTTTGTTTTCAATCCATTCACGAAAAATTTACAAAAAACTTGAAAGGGAATTTTTAAATGAAATTGGGATGAAAATTAAATGTATACTGAAATAAATAGACAACACAATCCTCTAGATTCCTTGTTATATTTTTTTCATTCCACTACAGTAAATTCCAAATATTTTTAATATTTTATGTTTGTTCCCATTATGAGTTTATGTATTTGAATCTTTCAAAGTAATTTATCTTTACTCATGCATTATTTTATCAATTTAAAATTATCAACCTCTTTTTCAACACTTTTGTGTTATTTTTCCATCATAAAATAATCCGTATAAACAATCATTTATAATACTACTTTTATAAGTTAAAATTATTATTTTTGTAATTGAATGTTTATTTCTCTTACAAACTCATAGATCTTAATTCATGGTTGGTAAATGCGTGAACGTTAGTTAGAAAAACATCATTTTGATAGGGGTAGTATTTTAGTGATAAATGATTCCAAATTAGGATTTATGAAATCAAAATGAATATGTAGTTGTAATTAAATTAATGAAAGGTGATGTCTTGAAGTAGATGATGGGGTAGTGATCATTTATAAATCCCTTAATTTTTTGAGAAAAATAGTAATTTTTGGTGAGTAAAAAATTAATTTCCACTATGTGATTTTACAATAAAAATGGATATGAATACTCATAAGTGTGATGAGTTGGTAATATATAAAAATTCATGATTTTCAAAAACTATCTTAGACTAATTTTTATATTAAAAATATCTTTTATCAATGAAATGGTCAATTTTTTATTTGAATAATTTTTTTGAAAAAATGGTTTAAATTTAATTAATTTTAAATATGATAAACAATTTTGTTTCTAAAATATTTTAACATGATAAGATTTTATAATTCTAGTTATATAGGTTTTCCATATTTTTTTAATGCTTTAATAACTTTGGCCTTTAGTAATTTTGGTATTTAGTGTGATATATTGATAATGAAAGGAAGAACAATAATTTGAATAAAGAAAATTAGAACATATTTGATTATTTAGATATTTATGAAACCAATAGAATATAGAGTAATATAAAAATTTTATGGATAAAAATTCATGAACATATGTATTATGAAATGTTAGATCCTAATTCATGTTCTAGGTTAAAAAATAAAGGCATTAATTATTGATATTTAAATCAACACATTGTTTTGACTCTTTATAATGAATTTGTAATATTTCTCTAATAATTGTACAAAATTACTTGCAAATATGTAGGTGGAAAGATAATTAATTGCCGATAAATTTCCATAAATAATCATAGGTTATATATTTCCATTTAATGACTCATAAATTAATGAAAAATATATCACTATATAAATTAGGATATCCCAAAATAATAAAACAATGTATTACTGGTATTAACATAACATTAACTTAGTACATATAATAAAATTGTATTAATAATGGTGGATACTAAAACTTTTAGAAAAAAATAATGTATACGATCAATTTAAATGATAATAAATATTTACTGGTTAAAACCTTAGTTAGTTTAGAGAATATTTTTAGAAGAAACATGCCCATCTATTTAGGATATAAATTTATTTCTACCATTTATTTACAATGGGATGTAATTTCAAAAGATTTAATGGTTTAATTGGAATTAATTAACCATCATAAACATATAAGAGGACTTAAAACACTATGCTTCTAGCTAGTGAATCCATTACTCCAATCTTATTTTGTCTAATTTTTTTTCATCTCTCGATTCTTATAATTGTGTTTGTTTTATTGAAATTTAATTTTTCATTAATGAATATTTTTTTTGAACTCTTTCTATAATACTTCATTTATATATATAGTTATAAATTCATTAATTTGCACAAATTATATTAGAGTTATATCCCTATTTTTATAATAATTTCATATTTATGTGGGATTTATTTTCACATCTTTAGTTTGTTTTACTTAGTTATGTGTATCTCTTTCTGTATCCCTTCATTTTTTAAATTTATTACTATAAAACCAAGAGAAATATATAAAAAAATTAAATTCTAAGTCAAAAAGTATTTGGTTTTAATCATTTATTAAGGATGATAAATCATTTTAGGGTAGCTAATCTTAATCGTACATGAGTTTTTGTGTTATATTCCACATATTTTTCATGATTTTATAACATATTCACCGAAACAATAGAATTTATTAACTATTAGAACATCTTAATACATAATAGTTTATAAAATATTTAAAATTACATTTTCACAAAATGATCAAGAATAGAAGCTTGACGTGATTTTATTTTATATCTAAGACTTGTTGGAAATCTAATCATTCCCATATAGAATAATTTATGTTAATTTAACTTTGAATTTTCTCATTTTCACTAGTGATATCCCTTTAATTAAATGGTATTTATAATGAACAAAATATATTTAAATCTCTTTTATATGTGATCATTCATATGTAATTTATATAATCATCAAAAGGAAAAAAAATCCCTATCATAAACAAACATTTTCAAATTGTAAGATCCCATATGTTCTAGGAAACAATTTTAATCAAATTTTAGGAATTAATGTTTTTGGTATTCGGAGACATGATTAGGGTGTATCGAGCCTTAATGAAGTTTTAGGTAGATGGATAAACCATTTGGAATCCGTGGAGATATGTAAACTCTAAATGGAATTTCAGAGAACTGTCATATGAATTATGATGGGGGTGGGAATAGTGTAGTGTCCCTCAATGCATCCACTGATTTTCAATGGAACCCCCACTAAAAGTCTAGTTGGAATAGATTGGTGAAACTTCCATCAAATTCCACCAGAGTAGTGATGGTGTGTTTATACTCCCACCTTATGTGAGGAATTTGTTTCTTTAAATTTAGGACCCTCATACCTTTTTGATTTTAAATTTTCCATTCTCCTATCCTGTATACATGCACCCCCATCTTATAGCTCTATTATTATTGAATCTCCATCATCCTTATTTGGTGTCACAACTAAAATTATTTGGATGAAATAATCATCTTTTTTAATGTCCATCTATAATTTAACATGATTTTTGGTAAATTTTAATTAGTATTTCCTATCTCTTCCTAAATCCCAAAGTTGATATTTTTCTTTTCTTGGGTTATAGTTGGTTGGGATTGAATTAAGAAATGTTCATAAGCATTGTTTCTCTCAATGTATTGATTTTTTAATTCTATATAATTTTTTTTATTCTATTTATTTTTTTATGATATTCCATGTATGGGGATACATTTTCATGATTCACTTTATTCTTCTTTCGTATAAAAGTGACTATGTAGGTCTTGATAGATGCAATTAAACCTAAGGAGAGTATCTGGTGGTGAATTTTCTATGGTATTATTGACCCATAAGACATGAAATGTTTAATTCTGGGTTTTATACCTTACTTAACTGTGTAAAAAGTTAGACACTAGGGATTCCTTAAAAATCTAGAGAACCTATGGCATGGATTATGTGAAATGTGTAGTTTTTTCCTTCAATAGGAAGTGTTTCGTTAAATGGGAATAGTTAGTATATTCAGCCCATGATTGTATAGTTTAGGGAAATCCAAAATGATATCCTTGGAAGTTTTTTTTGATGTGATGTATTGATAGGGTATGTGTTTACCATATTCATTGGGTAATGGTTTAATAACCCAAATTCATATTGTATTTTTTATTCATTCAGACAATATGGTTGACCATATCATGAGTGATTGGATAGTGGGTCATGGGGTGTCTATGTTTCCATTCCTCGAGCAGAAGGGGTTAGAGTATAATTATAAAAATTATACCTAAACCTAGTTAAGAAGGTGTTAGTTCAGATATTTGTGGTGTGGCATCCCCTTGATTAGTATGATACTCAATTGTGGGTTATACCATGAGTTATAATTTTTCACCACTTCCAAGATGTATTGATGGTTTGAGATTTCTCTTCATTCTAAATTAAAGATGAAGAAGGTATGGTAGAGGTTCATAGTGGCCAGTTAGTGTATAATTACCATTTGTGGGTACTTTATTTATTATATATTTTTAACCAATAGGGTATACATTTATATATATTTATATGCACTGCTTCATTTTTTCTATTAAAACATTTATGGTTTCTTATTCGATTTTAATACTAACACATAGAACAAAACACCTAGTGAGTGTGAAGACCTTTTACTGAGGGTTCTAAACAAGGTAAATAGATCTATGTCGAGTGATTTGGTAGGTTTATGTGAGTATGGATGAAGGGAATGGCTGGATATAAACTAGGATCACTTTGAATTTGTGCATAAGATGTTCTTTTGTTATTTTTTGGGTATAAATATTTATCCATCACTTTTTCATATTGTTTTTAACTAATTATATACATTTGACATGAATCCATTTTATATAGAATGATACAATATTTATATGTATGTATTTTAATAATAAATACATTATTTCTTTTATTTATTTATTATTATTTATTCCACTAAGTATGTGATTGATGGTTATCTAATATTTAGGGAATAATATCCCCAATGTATGGTTAAGCCTTCACTGCTAGTCAGTCACCACTTATATGTGGGGTGGTGTGTATGAGTCTATGTATCACTATTTCTTAGTCCCTATGAACTGGTAAATGGTATAACAATACAATATCAAATACCGTTTTGTTTATATTTTTTACATAGGGCTTGATAGATTGTAGATATGACGGTCTAATCTTGAATGTGATTCTAAGATTGTGTCTTGCATAGTGTATGTTAATGTTTCTAAAGAAATGGTATTTGTTTTATTAGTTAAAAGGTTATGTTTTCATTCTTTTACTCAACTCATATTGTGAATTTATGGTATATTGTGTTTTTCATATGAATGGGGTCGGTGAGGGTGTGTGAGGTCTGATCCAGATTCTTCACATAGGTTTATAGATTAATCAATATTTTTTGTTTAATTGATAAAGGTTTAAATAAAAGAAATGTAAATAATAATATATTTGATGTTATAAAAAACATTATTGGTGGTATCTAATTAATTTTAGATGGAATTTATATGCAGTTGTTATATATGATTTTTGTGTAATGTGTGGGTGTAGTTGATATGAGGGTTTAGATTAGGTGAGTAGTGGTTAGTGATATTTTAGTGTCTCTTCGAGTGGACCCTTAGGGAGATTATCATATAATAATGGATGTTATTACGCCTTTTAATTATTAAATTCTATTAATGTTTAAACTACCAAAGTTGTGTCTAACTCAATGGTTTGAAGTTTCATATAAATAATACATTATTGAAGACTTATTGTGCCTCAAATTTGTAGGTCCAAAACTATCCTCAAATTTTAAAATAATATCTCTATACATCTCGAAGATATGGAGGTATGATATGAGAATACACTTATGGAAATATCAATGGATCTAGAAGTTGAACCATTTTTTCCAAGAGTCTCCCACATAGTCCCAATTGCAGTTAGAGCTATGAATCATAGTGGATCCACCATGAAAAATTTTTACATGGACTTAGAGATATATTATCCTCTGTAGTTAGTATCCATGGGTTCTCCATAGGATACTAATGACTATATGAATATTCTAGAGGGACATTTTGTGATGATATGTATTATTAATGTGTGGTAGGTCGAGTTGACATCATTTTTTTGTTTCATAGACCTATTGAGAGAGGGTGTGGTGTTATGATTTAATATAAGTGGCTTAAAGTCCAATCATTAGAAATCATAAAGATACCATTCTTAAATGGTTACATCCTAAATTCAATAAATCTATACTAGTTTAAGGAGTAATTAGACTTATATATAAGAGCATTATCAATGATGAATTATGCCACTCAATTCATAGAGCTACTATGATTTTATCATTGTCTATCTTGGAATGAAGCCTAAAAGGCCCATCGGTTGAAGATATAGCTTTATTATAATGTGATTCATTAGGTGAGGTTATTAAAACTAGTTTCCTATTATAATATACATTACAAGTATCTTACAATTAGGAAGATCTAGCTAGAGGATATCACATTCAGCTCTCTTCTAATTTTCAGTGGATTGGGAGGTGGAATTCGTAAGGGATCTAGTGGTGTATCCTTCGGTGGTAGAAAGATGAATGATGATGTAATGTTCCAGGGTATTAATATATATTCATGTTTAAGTATAGGTTAATATCTTCTACTAATAGTCGAAGTTTTCTAGGTTTTCAATCAGTTTGCCTTATCATGAAATTTATATAAGGTATTCCTTATCCTACAAAAAGAGTTCTATTAGTATGGTAGAAATGGGAACCTGTTGATATTATATGAGAGGATTCCTTCGAAAGGTGAAAGGAGAGGCTAATAGTAAATTCAAAATTCTTTGGATTGGTCTAGAGGAACCTAGAAGAAGTAAAATAAATATTTTTCTGGTTTGTATGGGTATGGATCCCGTCAAGGGTCTCAAGGGAAACCACAACCACTTTGCCTATAAGGGCAGTTCCCCAAGATAGTCAATTATTGTGGAGTCGGTGTCTTGGATCTGAAGTATGAGGGCTCTACTCTTTGGAATAAACTCTAGATAATCAAACAGATGATCCTTATGAGATATAAGACATCAGTTTCTGTTATGTTATTTATTTTTGTATTTGATAAATGAGTTCATCTATTCATTTATATATACTCATGTGTTATATGATTTGGGGATGGTGATGGATTTTTTACCTCATATGATTTCTCTTTATATGACTCTATGAAATTGGTTTTGATCATATATAGTGACTCATATAGAGAGATAGAGTGTTTGGGGTACACATGAACTTGTGGTACTTCTTAATTTTAGATATGGTGAGATTTTATGTTATATTTTGGATATATTAAATGTTTCGATTTCATGATCTCATTGATTTATATTAGAGGTAGTTTTCTTTAATTCCATTTTATGGAAAGTGTTATTTTTTAGGTGATTGGTATGGGTAAATAGGTATATCATAATGTGACCCTGGTATGTTAGGTGTTATTATTGCATAGATAGAATGTTTTGTCTGAATAATAGATCAATTTAATGTTTATCTTCTCATTCAATGATAATGACCTATTATTAGGATATGTTCCCAGATGAATTATCTAGGTTTCTTCTATGGAGTTTTATTATGTTCACAATTAATTTTATATTAGGTGTGATGCCCATATTGGTAACTTTCTATCATAGGTTTCTAGTCAGGTTGAGATAACTAAAGTAGAAACTCAAGGTTCTTGAGGCAAATGATTTTATTCAACGGAGTACCTACCCTTATGGGGCACTGATTTTTCATTCTAGGATGGGAGATAACAACTTGATATTGTGTGTGGTTTACCAAAGGCTGAACCAAGACATGATAAAGAATCAGTTTTCATTTCAATTGATATATATTCCTTTTGAAAAATTAAGAACATATTAATGGCTCTCCAAGATTAATCATACATATTTGTATAATGAATTATGGTTTTGGGAGGAATATATACCTAATATAGTTTTTCAAAGTATGTATTTGTAATATTACTATATTGGGATGATAATCAATCTAAATACCATTCTATAAATATTTTTGGGTCTTATAAACTATATCATTTTCTATACCTAGAAAAATTCAACATGGTGTTCGTTTATGGTATTCTAGTGTATTCATAGACTCAATAGTTTATTTTCAACAAAATAAATATTTCATTGATTAGGTTGTGAGATAATTGAATATTTTTTATGTTCTTAAAGATGAACTTATGGATTCATTAGTATCCCTTCTATGGGAATATAATATCATAGGTAAGAATCATTGTTAACCTAGATAATGTATATGAAATTATTCAAAGCAAACAGTTTGATCATTTGTCTGATTTTATAATTTTCATTTACCTAGATATGTATTATAGGAACATTATTTAAAATTTCTATCACCTGGTAGTTCCTAGGATAGTTCTGAACAAGAAGGGGTTGAAATTCGAGTAAACTAATCAGTGTGAAGAAGAATTCTATGAATTGAAAGTTAAATATTCATCTACTGAAATTTCTATTCTACCTAACCCTAGATTGTGTATACTATGTATCATGATTCCTACGAGTCCATTATAATAGTATTACTCATATAGGGAATAGAGTGGTTGCCTAAGGTTATCTTCAATTTAAACCACATGAGTGGAACTACCATGCCCATAATTTGGAGCTAGCTAATATTGTTCATAACTTGAAGTGATGGAATCATGGTCTATATTGTGAGAGATTTATGGTCAATAGGTCATATGGTATTTTTGTACATAATATCCTTGTGGAACTTTAACATATGATAATGGAATTGGTTTGAGTACTTATATAAATTTTATTTTGAGATGGAGTATTCCATAAATAATTTGAACATCATGGTAGTTCCTCTTAGTAGAAAGATGAAGGGGTATATGGTTTGGGTATTTAGTGAGGAGTGGAAGATGATGAGTTTTTTATAAAGTGGTGAATGGATATTACTGCGTGGTCGGGTTGTTTCGTTTTTTACCCATTACTTTATCACCATTGTACTAAGTGAAATCCATCAAAAAGTTTGATTTATATTGTTTTATAATGTGGTAATGGCTTATTGGTTATTGTCCAGTTCCACGATGGTCTTGAGATATGAATAAGGTGTTTTATATACATTTAATTGTGGTTATTCCCACCATCATAATAGAGAAGTTGTTGAGGGGATCCCATAAATGTTTTTTTGTATTCTACCTTGTGGTGAGATGTATGATGATATCTATCACCATTTTTGGTAGATTAGTATGAAGAATTCCATCATAGGTTCTGTTACATGCTACCTTACCTCTCAAAGGATAAAGTTGAAACACTAGTGACTTGGTCGGTTCATGTATCACCTTTCAATGCCTTTATGAAAGTGAGATGAGGTGACCATACAGATCATCATTGAATTACCAAGTATGATGAGGGTTCATGGTGTGGTGTGGGTGGTAGTGTACTAGCTGATGAAGGTTTTGTATTTATAGCCTATCTATGTGACTCAGTTGGTGGATGATATAGGATTGGTGCGATTTAACATATCAAAAAAGAGAATAATATAAAATCAAGATTCCTAATCTATTGAGGTTCCAATAGAATTACATGGGTTCTTAGTGGAATGTGAGTATATAACAACACCCACATATATATGGGTAATATGAGATAATGATGCAAATATTCATGGATTTTCTTGGAGATTACTTGTTGGATTGTGGTAGAAATTGGATGGCCATCATTCTTTGGAAGAGTATTCTAATAAAACTAACATTTTTTCATTTATCTAAATGGATACCTTTGAGGCCATATATGAAAAAACATGCTTTTATCCATCATATTAGGTGTATTTGGGTGATTCAGTGGTTTTCGAGTTGATCTTGGTGAATTAGACTTCTAACAGGGTTGAATTAATGAGTAAGTAGTTTCTTACAACTTATAGTAGAATGCAATAATATAATAACCATAGACTCCTTGATTTTTCCATTAGTGACTATGTATACTTGTGGGTATCACATTGGTTTTTACATAGGTGTTAATGAATGAAAAGGAAGCTCACATTATGATTTACTGGACCATTAAATGTTTTGGAGTTGATCGGGTGGGGGTTTTTATATTTGATATTCCAATTAGTTATGAGATTATAAACAATATAATTCAAATACTACAGCGTTATAAGATTTTTCTTGACCTAGTGCATGTGATTCACTATGATGATGTCAAGTTAATGGTGGTGGCATCATTTGAAGAATACCTGGTTAATATCATTGGAAAATGTGAGAAGGTATTTTGGTGAAAGATAATACCTTTTATCTATGTACTATGGAATCATAGGAATAACTATGATGAGACCAAGGATTAAAAGAATTATATATTACCATAGTGTTCATAGCTGTTTTACAAGGATTACATGAGAATATTATATAAGATAAGAATATTTTAAAGTCAAGGTTTGTAAAAAAAATTGAGTACAAATTAGAGGCATATTTTTTTATTGTAAGTCATTTATCATTAGATGATATGACATGTTCTATAAAGGAGTTGGGGATTAGGGGAATTTAGAGGATTGGGAATTACCACCAAGACCTAGGGGATGGATGAATGCTCCTACCCAATGTGTGGTAGGATACCATCTAATATATGGTGGTCACTGACATAATTACTCCTAGGGGTATTAATGAGGAAGTGGCCCCTAGTTCCCCCACATACGAGTTAGTAAGCTCTCATTGGAAGTTTAGTGGGTGATCAGATGGATAAGTATCCCCTATATCCCCACTAGAGTTCTAAAGGAGCCACACATGTCTTCTAATAAGATGTTCAAACATGGACTTTAAGTGGGGGTATTTTTGTAAATATGGGTCCACTCCTCCCCTTTTTATTTTCACTTTTTCTCTCCCCAAGAGTAGATGAATGAACCACCTCATCCACATGGATATTTATTTGTATCTAAACTTCATAACCCTTATTTAGTGTTTGAGTTAAGATACCATGGATGAAATATTCATCTCATGGTATGTCTATTCATCTTCCATTAAATGTTTTTTCTCACACTACTTTTTATCTCATCCCTTTTCCATAATTTCATGGGTTCTCATCATATTATTATGTTTTTGTTGGTTTGATTCAAATAATATGAAAATATTCGGCACTTCGATGATTCATGATTCGATATTGGAATTCCTTACCATTTTTTATAGTTTGTATGTCCTTGTATGGGTTTTCATGCATTTGGGGTCATGAATATAGATAAATTCATTCTTATTGGGTATGAAAGTGGCCAAGTAGGTCCTGATATGTGTAATTAACCCAAAATATGGTAGATATGGGTGAATTGTATTCGGTATAATGGATCCTTATCATGTAATGTTCCAGATTTAGTGGTTTCTACCTTAGTCAGTTAATCCAAAATTTCAATGCATATGATTCCTTATGTACTTAGTCATAAAGTGGAATAGATTATGGTAATGTGTTATGTTTTCCATAAATTAGGATGTTGTTATTAATATTTAATGGTTCATAGGAGTTCCCTATCATATTTGAGTTAAGGGGAAACAAATAGGATTTACTTGGATTGTTTCTAGGATTTTTGATGGCTTGATAGGGGATTCATTGACCCTAGTGGTTTGGTAATGTCTTGGTTATCATTAATCCTATTTTACTTCATGTTATATTAGACAATGTGGTAGGAAATATCCAGAGTGATAGTATAGTTGGTTCTAATTTGGTTTCTAAACAATGTCTTGAGTGAGTATTGGTGTAGTATTGTGAGCATGAGGCCTCACCAAGAGTGAGAGGGTGTTGGTTCAGGATGGTGTGGTGTGAACATACCCTTAGTGAAATGGGATTTTTTTAGATATTATAAAGATTCTAACCAATATTGATAAAGTAAATATCATTTGTAATATGTATTAATGGTATGAGATAAATCGTCCTTTTGGGTAAATATGAATTTTGAATGGTCATAATTCAAAGTGGACTATTTAGCAGATGAGGAGCTGCGAAGGGGTTGTTCCTTTTTGTTTATTAATTTCCATCATTTCACTAACTTACATAAACAATGTTTAACTTCATATATATATGCATTAGTGGTGTCGTACTAGATTTTATTACTCACAACCAACATGGGAAACCCAATGTACATATAGAATGAAATGTTTGTAATCCCTCTAAGGGAAAGGGACCAATGTCATGAAATTGAGTAGGATGAACTATATATGGATGGAGATGATCTCAGATATACACATGGATCATTTTTCAATTTCCATTTTGTTATTCATTTATTATTTTTATTTTATATATTGAGAATTCACTAGTTTGGATCATTTTTACCGATGTATGACTTATATGTATCCATTTTTTATATAATGTGTTCATACTTATATGGTTAGCATAAAAATATAATCCCATACTATCATTTAATTTTTTTTCTTATTAATGTTTCCACATATTATATGATTGTTGGTTGTCAGTTATTGATTGCATAGTCACCACAATGTATGACACATGCCCCTATCACTAGTTCGATAAGTATTTTGTTTGGGGAGGCACACATGAGTTCGTTGGATTTCTAGCTCTAGCCTAATAATCTAGTAAATGTAATTATTCAAATGATTCAAAAAATATTATTTTCATCATTTTATTATCCTTTTTTATGAGTTACACAATATATATACCTCCTATTGAATTTTATTGGGTCCTATGGTGTTGATATCGAGACATGTGACCACCCAACAGGTGTGCTTGCCATTAATATTTCATAAGACATTGTTAGACTGATATTTATCCCAATGATTTTTAAGAATTATTTGATTTCCTGGATTAATATTGTGAAATGGAATAACTTGTGAAATTGGTGTGATTATTTTATTTGGGAACACACATATAAAAATATTTTAATTTGTATGATGATGATATTAGGGGCTTAAATGGAAAATGAAATTGGATTTAATGTAATCATGTTGATAAATGGGAACCTGACCTTTTTGAGATTAAAGGACTAGATAAATAAAAATTAGATTAATTTACCATAATGGATTATGGTTACATGTTTTATTATTTATGAAAATAATGGTGTAACTCTTCAAGTATTGGACCAATTATGATGTAATGTTTACTAATCTTTTCCTAGATTTGTTGTAATGGTTAGATGGATATTGTCCAATTGTATTGTAATGATTTTAGGACTCTGCTCAATTATAATGTAATTATTACAGGTCTATTCCCAATTCTATTTTAATGATTTATGGGGTATACACTATAATTTTTATGGAAATAGTTGGAATAGTTCTATGAAAAGCTCAGAGAAATTGGGATTGGGGCTGTAGTAGGTTGTGGCTAACCCGGACTGTCAACATGGAGCATGAGGGTCAGTGGATTTCTTCCATGTAAAGTATTAATTGATTAAATTAACATTGTGTTCATCACATTATATCTTTCACTATGTATATATCTGACTATATTTATTTTGAAATAGTGGTGTTGACATACCGAGTTATACTCACACCTAGACTGTATTCCACTTGGTACCCAGATAGATTTAATGAGTAATGGTTTGTATAGGGGTAATGAAACCTATTGTTGATTGATTCATTATTTATGGTTTAGAGAATGTAGACAGTACCAACCTGGTGGTCTAGACGAGGATCTGGGATTATTTATTTTATAAATCTCAGTCATCTGTTTTTTTTTGACTATTCACACATATTTTAATTACATTTCAGACAATCATTTAATGATTCTATTATTATTTGATTATTGGAGTTGATCTTTGTTTTACTATGGATTCATAATTTTTATTATTTTGTTTCCCTTACATTTAGCTGCTCTAGAATTTATATTTATATTGTATTAGAACTCTATTCAAGAATATATATTCTCCCCACAATAATCATTACTAGTGTATGCGAAGGCATTTTTGAGGTTACGTGACCCACCTAACTGGGACACTTGAGGGAGCACAAGGTCGGGGATGTTTCAATGTTGTTTTAGAGCATAATTATTGTTTTCTATTTCATACAAAATAATAAATGGTAGAGGGGAGACTAAGATATATCTCAAAATTATAACGAGCTTGTCCATGTGTGTATCTAAACCATGTACATGGGAAAATCCAAGTACCCAGGGATTGGATTTTTGTTCATGTTGTGCTCTTGTTATAAATTTTATGTTATTTCACCTTGGGAGATTCAATTTCATTGTGATGTCATTTTTTATTGATATTTTTACTCATATCCTAGTATGGAATGATACGAGTATACATGCATCCTGATAGACACATAGGGAAACACATTTCTCTTGATAGGAACATATTTACCAAATCTTACATACTTGAACCCATTATTTGTGAAATGAACTACCATGTAATCTCTGATATATGTAATTAAAGAAATTTTTTTTATATCAAATAAATTATTATGAAAAGTGTATATAAACCTTGATCTAGTGGTTCTATGTTGTTACCACTAGTTGAGGTTAGTCTTATTATGTTCTTGTGTTATAAGAAGTACATTGGTCTTTGTACATATAATTCGGTCGTGTCATCTTCATGTTGAGAATTAGGAGAGTGGTAACAAGCACAATCCTAACATAGTTTGTAACGACCCAAACATTCATTAATGAAAATTCCTCTTGACCTATTTAAATGTCATTTTATGTAAAATGGTTATGTAAAACTTATGCACTTCCTTGATTTTATGTTTTTTGATTTTTAAAATACCCTTTAATATTATGATCAATTCTAATATAGAAGATGAACAGTGATCACATGATTAGTATAAATATAGGGCTTTAAAAAATCCAATTTACTCAGAAAAAGGAAGTGATGGGGTCATCCATTAGAAACGATCCATAAAAAGCCCAATTTTTGGAGCTCGAAAATGAGGTGGAGTCATTGGGCTTTGCTCTTGACCAAGACTAACCCGAGATTCAATATTTTATGCTCAAACAGAACTGTCTTTGGGATATGTGGAAGTTATTATAGATTACCACACGTGAAATGCTATCTGATCCTCCCCAAGAGTATTTCACTATTTCACACCTTACCCCTAGGTCTTATGTGGCTGTTTTAAGGGGTTATGTAACAAATTCCAAGAACTATGACTATATGAATTATTTTGTATATAATAGACATTCATTTTTATTATTGTTAAATTGTAAATAATTTTTAAACCATAATTAGTATTTTTAGATAGTATTCTTCTATGAAATCTATTTTGACGAATTATTGTGTTTTTTAATTAAATAATATTTTAAGAAAATATTATTATTAAATTACTTTTTCTTAAATATAAATTATCGTGTAATTTTTTTAATACAATTGTAATTTTTATTATGGTTTAAAGTTGTTTTTGTCAAAACCCATGAATTTTTTATAAATGTCGGGTTTTATTTTAAAAATAAAAATTCGAATATTTACAAATTTATTTAGATAAAATTAATATTATTTTTGGAATAAAGACGTCGAAATTATCCAATTGTGATTTCTTTCTAATTTTCAGAGACAATCGAATTCTTGGGTAATAATTAAATACTGTTTAAATATATAATTTGTTTTATGACAACATAATGAACCAATAATGATGTAATAAAATTCTATTAACATTGTGTTCGTCCAATAAATGTTCTACCATTAAAATAATTTTATTTTAGATTTTTTTGATTTATTTTACAAATCTTTAGAGTACCCACGAAGATATATAAAACATTTTGTCTTTTTAAATTGTTTTCCTTTAGAGTGCGGCTTACCTCCACATAAGAAACCCTATTATTTTAAGAATTTATGCCATTGGACTTATAAAATATTGTTTTCCACTCCCCTTTGGATAAAAACATAGGAAAAAACCATTGGATGGTTTTTAGTTTTGGTTTGTTTAATTGGTGGTGTCCCAAACCTAAATAATAAAGAATATCCCCTCTTTTACTATATAAAACCACCTATTCCCCAACTTCCTCTTCACTAAATGCCTTTGGAGTTCGTCCAACCTTTTCCATCCACTCTCTATAATCCTCCCAAGGCACCCCAAGCTCCCAATTATCCTCTCTCAAGCCCCTCCCATGCCTTTGGGATCTCACTTCCAAGTAGGGGATTCCTTCCGTTCTCATATTATCCAAGTTTCATACTATTAGAATGCCCTTTTATTTTCAATTATAAATGTTTGGGAATGATTTATCACCTCCCCCATACTTCCTTATTTGTGTTTGAAAAATTGGAGACCTCTTTTTATCTCATTAATTCCTTCCATGTACACTCGTTACTGTGCCGAAATTCCATAAGGAAATTCTCTCTCCTCATTTGCATTCAAGAAATTCATTTGTATTATGAATCCAAATTCCTTTAATTTTCTTGGGACATGTTTCTATATGACCCCATAACTATCCATTTTATATAAATATGATGATACACCCATTTCTCTCTCATCGACCATTTTTATGAGTTCTTATGTCACACCGTTATGCTGCATAAATTGCACCGCGATTTTCCAAGTCAAAGTCATTGTGTAGTGAATACCATGCCCATTTATCTATCAAGGGTATTCACATTTATGCACATTTACATATTGATTATAGAGTTTCATGTATGAATTAAAAATTCCTTTATCATGGAATAAATTATTATGTTTATTTAATCCAGGTAATATGATCCACATCTCACACTTATGCATGAAATGAAATGTATTAGAAGGGTGTGCCCTAATAGTGCTAGAATTCATTGGGTAAAGTTTAGTATCATGAAACGTCAAGTGAAATGAAGTTTTACTCATGCTAAATCAACTTAAATGTGGGTTTACTCATTCTCCATGTGCAACAAGCCTTTTCACTTGCTAATATCATGTTGAATATTGTTGCCAAATTTCCATGTTATGATAGTCATGCTTTATAATGCCTTTATGTTCATGTTTCTATTAAGCTCCATTGATATTATTATTTACTAACATGTACTTTAATCTTCATGTAATTCCTGGATTACACCACTAATGGGCTTTATAACTCACCCTTTTCTTACGCATGTCCTTAGGTTATCCCATGCAATGCTAAGTACAAAGGAATGTAGTGGTCATGTAAAGGTTGCTTTCAAAAAAGATGTAATGTTTCATGTTTGAAGTTGTGATGTAATGTCCCTAATACCCAAAGAAACTAGACCTCTCATTCTTCTATGTTGTATCAAGTGAATGTTTTATATAATAAATCATGTTTAAGTGTGTAATAAAGAGTAGGGTTGTTAGAGTTGGTATCAGATGATAGGTTTAGTTATCTTTGGGATTAGGATTTGAAAACCATAGTGAAGACTTAGGGATTAGACAATGTATAATAAAAACATCCTTAAACTTTGGTGAGTATTGTGTAAGTGGTTTATCAGTAAAATACATCCCCATTTGGATATGAATAGGTAGAGGCGGCACTGGAACATATATACCTAGAAGTGAAAAACTCTGACAAGGAGTTTCGGTCTTGAACCATGTTATCTTGGTATATGTCAATGGGCCTTGATGCACTCTTTGTTAAGAAACTTCCGGGGGATATTCTTTGTTAAATTAATAAGTTTAGTATCAACCATTATTAAGGGAATTAAAAAAATTACCCTAAAAATATATATAGGGACGTAGATCATGGATAACATAGATTGAAGACTATAAATTCATATGTTATAGAAATAAAAGTAATTTACAATTAATCCATTTTTTCCTTTGGATTACCCTTTTATGTGTTACCCCTTACTTTCCTTTTATTCCATCTAATTGATGGTAATAGGAGGACTCAGGCTAACAACCGATGCAAACATCATTGTGATAACTGTCCTAATGAGATTCCCAATCCACTGGGAGTAGGAACTGTGAACTTTGTCACAATAATCTCTCAGTTAAATAAAGTTTTCAATAGAAGTGTGGGTCAATAGAAATGATCAACCCCTCATATGAAAGAACAAGTCTCAGTCAATAGCTTCATTAGACAAAGGCCTCCGACATTTAATGGATCATCTGATCCCTCAATTGCTGAACAATGGATACAATCTTTTGAAAAGATCTTCTCCGTCCTTTAATGTTCCAAACCAGAGAAGGTTCATATGGCTTCTTATCATATAAAAGGTGAAGATTATCAATGGTGGAAATTGATTAAAAATATGAAGCTAGAGGAAAAGATCGACGCATTGGAAGGGAATGATTTCCAGAAGATGTTTTTTGATAAATATTCTCCACACACCCTCCAACTTAAGATGGAAATGGAATTCCATTCCCTTAAGAAAAAAGAAAACAAATCCATCAGAGCGTATGAGAGAAACTTCACAAGGCTTGCCTGATATGCCTCTGGTTTTTTTGTTACCCACGAATTCAAGGATGACTTATTCTTTGGTGGGCTAAAAAATGGCCTACGGAAAGCCCTAGAGATCCGTGACTTTGAGAGCTATGAGGAAATGTTTCGTTGTTCCCTCAATGTTGAAATAGAGAACGGAGAATCTCAGGGGGTATCATGGGGATAAGAAGTGTAATGTGTACTTTGAATTCTGGTGATCCGATGGAGAAATCCAACAATGCTAAGAAAATCCAACACCCCACTTGCCAATGGTGCGGAAAGAAGCACCCCAGATATTTTCTGAAGGGGAATAGGAAAAGATTTAGATGTGGAATAGAAGGGAACCTGGCTATTAACTGTCAGCAAAAATAACCCATAGCTTCAATAGAGGAGTGGAACGCTCCACTCGACCATCAATGCATTATTCATTGCTTCAACTACAAAGAACCATGCCACATTGAAAAGCAGTGCCCTAAGCCAAGGGTTTTTATAAGCAACCAACATCCTCTAATGCAGCAAGGTCTTGATTTTTCCATCACTACCACCGATATGAACCCCAAAAAAGTGGTGACATTTATGATATTTTTTCATTCCATAATAGCGAACATACTTTGTGATTCTCGTTCTATAAATTCTTTTATGTCCCAAATGTTTTGTAGACTAATCCCAACACCACCAAAAATCATGGAAGTAAAGATGTCAGTGAGTAAGGAAAAAGGGGAAATCATTTCATCCCATTAAAATAACTCCACCCCTATCATAAATTGTGGATTGAACATCCCAGAGAACCTTGGTAGTCTCCCTCTGGTGGAATTTGATGCAACTCTCAGCATGTATTGGCCTACTTTATACAGAGACAACATAAATTGTCTTGAGAGGGAAAGCACTCTCCATATGGCTAATCGACTCCCGATTCTATACAAGTGCAAGGAGGAGGATGAATCTTTATTATCTCCATAATCTCATGTGTAGATATTACTACCCTATGATAATGCACATATGCATCAGATGATTGATTCCATGGAACCAACCATCCTTGAAGACATGCCTATTGTGAGGGAATTCGCTGATGTGTTTCAAGAGAAATTGCATGGTCTTCATCCTAGAAGATATGTTGAATTATCAATTGATCTTATACCTTGTTCATTACCAGTATCCATGAAACCATATAGAATGGCTGATTTGGATCTTGAGGAGCTGAAGAAACAACTACGATAGAATCTTGATAAAGGGTTTATATACACAAGTGCTTCACCATGGGGTGCACCAGTCCTCTTCATCAAGAAGAAGGATGGGTCAATGAACCTTTCCATTGATTATCACAAGATCAATAAAATCACGATAAAGAACAGGTACCCTCTACCTCGAATCGATTACTTGTTCGATCAACTACATAGAGCACAATATTTTTCCAAGGTAGATTTGTGGTCAGAATATTATCATATAAGGGTGAAGAAGGAAGATATCCCCAAGGTTGCTTTTGATACAAGATACAGGCACTATGAATTCATAGTAATTCCTTTCAGAATCACTAATGCTCCAGTAAGCTTCATGTATGTGATGGATATTTTCATTAGAGATTACCTCGAAAAATTTGTGGAAGTCTTTATAGACGATATTCTAATATACTCCAAAACCAAGGAGGAGCATGAGGAGAATCTAAGCACTGTACTAGAGACCGTTCAAAAGGATATCTCTATGCAAAGTACAAAAAGTCTGAGTTCTGGTTGAAGGAAGTCTCATTCTTGGTTCATATCAACACAAGAAATTGGATATCTATGGATCCCTCCAAGACAGTAGCAATTGAGGGATTTCCAAGGCCAAAATCAGTAATAGATATCTCTAGCTCCTTGGGATTAGCTGGATATTATCACTGATTTATAAGAAATTTTTCAGGATTGTGAAACCCTCTTACCAAGATAACTTGGAAGGGAGTCAAGTTTTCATGGAGTGATGAATGTAAAGAGATCTTCATGAAGTTGAAAAGGAGTATTATCACTGCGACCATGCACACATTACCTACAAGTGGAGAAATTTTTGTGGTATTTAGTGATGCTTCGAAGAAGGACATGGGTTGTGTGATGATTTAGAATGAAAATTTAATTGCCTATGCTTCAAGGAAATTGAAACTTCATGAGAATAACTATCCAACACTTGATCTAGAGTTGGATGTGGTGATATTCTCTTTAAAAATTTGGTGACATTATCTCTTTTGAGAGTAGTGTAAAATATATAAGGATCAAAAAAGACTCAAGTATATATTCACACAGAAATATTTGAATATAATTCAAAAAATATGGTTAGATCTAATCAAATGTTGTGACTGCTCAATCAATTACCACCCTATGAAAGAAAAAAGGTGGTGGATGCTCTAAGTAGAAAGTACCAAGAAATTCTATCATTAATGAAAATAAAAAAGGATCCAATATTCTTATATTTGATGAAGATGGAAATGGGAATCATAAATAATGGAAGATCATAAATCCTTTGGCGAATGTGTAATGAACTGTGTTTTGAACCGGGCTAAAACCCGAAGGAATTTGAACTTTTTCTATTACTGAATGATTTTTTTTAAAACTGAGTTTCAGAATGAAATTCCATGAGTTGAAATGCTTTTTTGTTTTGGTTTTTTGCTTCGACGAAGGACCGATGTGTTTCCCAAGTGACTCAGAAAGTTTTGGAATACCTAAACCTGATTTTTTAAGGGACTTCAGAGGGCATATGGTTGACCAACCCGTGTGGTCTAAATAAGGTTAGTGGTGGCCTGCGCACTAGCTGCCCACAGTTTCCCACACCATGCACCTAGAATGTGCAACATGTGTTTTAGAGGTAGTAGACTCTGCACGGTTGGTGCATGGTTTGGGAAACTGTGGGGGTAAAACCGTTCTCTTGGGTGAGTTTAGGTTTTCGTTTAAAATTTAAAATAAATGAAAATAAATAAAAACCTAGACTAAAATATTCTCCCTCACCCTCAATCATCCCGCATGACACACAAGGAGGGGATCCCCTGAACCGCACGATGCCCCACTCCTACGACCTCCTCCTTCCTCCGTTTTCTTCATATTTTCTCTTGGTTTCTCCTTCGATCCTCCGTGGTAAGTTCCCTCCTTCCCTCTCCTCTTGTTTTCTGGCCGTATTTTCGCCTCTCTGTTGACCCGCGTGATTCGTCCGAACCATAGGAATTGGGGGTTTCTTAATTTATGTTTTTTACTTTGTTTTAGAGTTTTACTAAGGATGTCTCGGGACCCTTGGGTTTGAGTATCGACATCCGCCACCGAAGGCGAGGCAGATTCGGGCGTTTTCAGTTATCGGCTTTGGTTCGATGTAAAAGTTTTCCCCATGTTTTGTTTTCACAGCTTCTAATCTAATGCCTCAGTTGTTATAAAGGGTACTGATATGTTTTTCGTAGTGCAATTGTGGGTTTGGGTTGGTTTCTCTTTTCCAGAACATATGCGGATCTTAGTTAGAAAGCGCCAAGAGCCGGAGTGGATGGATGGATCCACCTGGAGGTTGGGTCCCTCTCCTTACCCCTTTAATTTAAAGTAATGTATTAATTAGTTTAATACTGCAATGCCTTAGTACTTTAATTCTACAATCCAATTTTGTTTAAATGCTGCTTGAAATAGAGTGTGAAATGCAGGATAAGATAAAATGATTACTTGGTCACCAAACTAACGATTTAATAATAATACTCCTCCAATAGAGGTGCAATGTATTCAAGATAAAAAGTAGTGATAGATTTTTATGCTTTCCTACTGGATGCTGGTGGTGCTTTTTGATGCCTTGTATGTGAATTTACCTTGTTGAGTCAAATATAATGATTTGGCTGTGTAATTGTGTTTGGGTCAATTTTCATTGTTAGGAAAATTGAGTAAGATGGTAACCATATTGGGATGACTTAAGACTAATTTAATTGTTACCTCTAGAAGGTATCAAGGGGTTAGAGAATGATAAATGTATCCTTTAAGATGGAATGGTGAAACTTGGAAGGAACATACTAGGGCGGTACGACCATGTCTTGGGATAAAGAAATGAGTACGTCTTATGTTAGTGAAATGAATATGTTAATATCTTGATTTAGATAATTAATATGGGTTTCTTTAAGTATGAACATTAATGGGATTGTTTATGTGTATGTCGTATGATTCTTTGAATTCTTATGAGGTAATTCCATAATTAGTATACTTTAGACATGTTTTTATTGTGAGTGCACACATGCTGATGCCACACATTGAATGATAATAAAGGTCAGTTCATGCTGAGGCCACCTAGTGACAGATACGTGGTTGGATGGGAGGATGTTATACCCCATGCCAGTGTGATAGTACATGTCTAGAAGGGAGGCATTCCTAACCCATGCCAGTTGACTTCTGTTGATGATTATGTATCTGGATGGGAAGCAGTTATACCCCATGCTAGAATTATGAATGTGAAAGATGGGAGGCAGTTATACCCCATGCTGGTTGAATGAATGTGATGGAAGGGAGTCATTCTTACCCCTTTTCAGTATCCTATAAGATTTAGATTCTTTCTTACCTCGTTGATTTTGTACTTCAGGGATGAGAAGCATTCTTACCTCGTGCCCTCTAATCTTGATTTATGGTAGGGAGGCATTTATACCCCTTGATTGTAGAATTATAGGGATGAGAGGCATTCTAACCTTGTGCCCACTAATCAAGATTTATGGAAACGATGAATTCTTACCCCACTCCATCTATGACCTAAATGAATTATAAATATATATGGTGACATGATAAGGTTACTTTACCGGTAACGAGCTGAAGCTGGTATAACCGTCAGGTGTCCCTTGGGAACCTAGACGGGTGTTTTTACTTATGTAATTCTGCATACATGTTTCTACACACCCTCTCACTATTTAATTATTATACACTATCTGGATTGGGTATGACACCTGTGGTGCCAACCTTCTATTATTTATATCTCACTCCCTAATCGGGCTTCCATTGAACTGGGGTACCCGAGTATACCTTCTTGCTTGAAGGACCTAGGTTGTGTGCTATGCTGTTTGTACCTGAGGAGTTAGGATCAAATGACCAAGAGGGAGCTTCATATGATCAGGAGATTTTTGTCAGGCTTTGTTGTCCTTTATTTTGGTATTGTTTGTAAAGCATGCAATATTGATTCCTTATATCATAATTGTATCGTCATCTGTACAAGAATGCATTGTAAACTGGCATTTTCTACCTTTTATAAAATGGTTATTACCTGTCTTTTGCTTATAACATTCAATTGTTTACTACTTCTACTATTTAATATTATTTACTCTGGTAAAACTGTTGTGTTACTCTAATATGAGGGTATAGTCTCCCCACTATCACCTCTCGAGACCCTCGATGCTAGTCGGCAAGCTCTGTCGTATGGGGAGACGCGCTTTAGGCCATGTGACCCACCGGTCCAGCCATTGGTTTGATGGTAAGCTGGGTCATGATGCTACAAAGTGGAATCAGATGTGTTTCATTCTTTTTGACTTACTGTTTTGGGTCGGTAGACCGGATATTTGGAATGTGTCGGTGCTTGGCTAGTAGATGTGCTTGGGACTGATCACCCCATGTACGTGAAATAACCAAGTGTTCAGGGCTGGGAACTGTTGTTCATGTTGTTTTCTATTAAAGTTGATATGATTTCACCTTGAGTGATTGTTGTATTTACACTACTTATGGATTATGAAATTCCTAGAAGTTTACCCTTGGCCTGATATGTCAAGAAAGCATAATTTCATGCATCATATTAGGCACGTAGGAAATTAACATTCCATGAAAAGTGTCATGCCATGTAGTTGCATTAGTAATTTTTTGCTGATCTGATTATGGGCCTTGATTGATATTCATTGCTTCTGTGATATAACAAGTTCTGTGTTTAATGCTTGTGAGAACATTCTAGTTATGTTTTAACATGTGAATGTTTTCATGGGGCAAAATATATTGGTTATGATTATGACGGGAGCCAGTTTTCAGTTGTAAGGTGTATGGGCGCCTTGGAACTGGGAAGGGGTAACCCGTATATTAAAACCATTTTGAGCATAATATAAATACATTTGTAGGGATATTGATAAAAATGTAAAGTTGTGGGAATTAAAATACTAAAGTAAATTTTTTTTGATTAAAAGGGGATCCAAATGCCAATTTATAAAGTGCATGGGCTCTTTATAGGTTGGTATTTGACCACCCATATACTTGGGTCATTGTATGTGAGTATGTTAAATTCTTGGTTGGAATTTGGTTTTGATAAAAAAAGGATTCAATATGCAATCCATGAAATGTATGGGTGCTTCATGAATTGGTAAATGGAAACCTGTATTAAATATAAAGTCTTTTTGTATTGTGAAATGATTAAATGGAAAATGTTGACTAATTACGAAATATGATGGTTTTGGAAAACTGTTTAATGTAAAACTGGTCCCAAGTAGGTCAGTTGGGATGTTTTGTATGAGATAACCCGGTTGGGGTGTTTGAGAAAAATTGAGTAACTACTCTGGGGTTGCTTTTTGAAGAACCTAGGATGTATAAAATGGGACTCTCATAGGCCGCCCTTTTGTTTAAATGGATTGGTTTTTCTTAGTTGGTTGATAAAGATGGGATGTCATTGAATGTTAATGTTCTAAAAAGGATGTTTTTTGGAACTTTCATGTTTTCTTGGATGTGCAGTTGAATATTTTAAAATGTTTAAAGATTAATGTGATTTAATAAGAATGGGCAGGGAAATTGAAACTGTGGTGATGTGTTGAAACCCCAGTGTAAGGGGTAGTTTTGATTTTTCCTTTGATTTTCCTTGGAATGGGACCGTAGGTGTTTCCCTTGGGAGTTGTTTCCTTAGTGGTGTTTTGATGATTGTATTTTGAGCCTATTGACTTATTTGGCGTGACCCATCATTAGGGTCGATGTTTGATCTTTGTAAGCGGCTAGACCATGGTTGGTATCATCCATAGTGTTTTAGTTCCTTCATTGTACAATGTGTTTTCTGATGTGAGGTGTCGTTCGGATGCCGTTGTCCCTTGTTGGACTCTTGTTTTTCTAATGACCCCCTTGTTCAGATGGGTGGTCGTTGGGTTTTGACTTTAATTGTGGCTTTGGGTCATCTCCTCAGTAGAGTGGCCTGGCGTTAAAGAATTGTTTCATCCCAATGTTCTTGGTGGTTTTCAAATGACTCTTCTGTTTTGACACGATGGTTTCCTTGTTTGGATCTTATTTGTATGTTTGGTGATTTGATTGGGGAGGAGGAGCATCACACGATCATTTGTGGGGTTTTTGTACTACTGTGCTTGTGATCGGCTAGGTTATCACATTTTCCATTCGGTGACTAGGACACTCCTAAGGTTGCGAGCACGTTGCGTCGAATATGGTAAATGTGTCCTTTCAAGTTGAATGGATACTTCCTAGAATTCCTTTGGAAATGGGTTGGTCATGTCTGAATTCCTTGAGGAATGCATGTTTAAAATGTGTGGATGCGTCAGCAGGTGAAGTCGAGTTCCTTCCATGAAGTTGACAGATTTTTTGTTCGACTTTTCTTCCTTCCAGTAGTCTAGTATGATAAAATGGAAACTGTTCAAAACCCTTAGTGTATTCTATTTAGTGACCAACATTTACCATATATTGTCTTCATCCATGATGCACTAAGAGAGTGTCGGCATTATCCGCGCTAATTCTTAGAAGCTGTTGGGCTTAATTGTATGGTTCTATTTCGATGTTTCACGCGGGATGCATGGATTCATGTATGGTTTGAACTTGGAAACGTCATCAGAAGTCATGTGTAGGCTTCGGTGAACGTGTTTGTGCTAAACATAAGGTTCTTTGGAGAAAGGCATTGTGGTTCGGTTTCAAATACGTCATCCCATTAGGTCGAGCATTCTTGTAAATAGTCAGCTAGAGATGGATTGACTCGGGGTTCTTGTTTAATGTCTACGGTTGGTGACATACCATTCTCTGACACGTCATCACGTAGAGGTGAGTGCAGTTTGTATCATCTAGTGCCTAATATGAACAACTAGATCGACTTGGGACTTGATGTCGATGGGGAATCGACCGTTTGATCTGTTTCAATTCACGCTAGAAGTGTAGTGGGAACGCTTGGAGAATGATTTGAAAGTTAATTCCAACAGTGGTCCGAACCGTAGTTGGTGTTGGTTGCTTAACGTTAATAATATATTGTGGGAAGTACCTATGGATGGATGCTAAGAGAGATGACGACAGGTTCGTGTATCTGGGTAGATGGGCACGGGGAGAGCCGTCTTGGTGTTTTGTTTGGGAAACGAGCATCGACTCGAGTTTTGGTGGCTTAAGCACCATAGGGTTTAATGGATGCTTAAGTGTGTGTTGGACATTTGGGAATGCAATGTGATCATTTGAATGAAGCTTCATGACCCGTGTAGGTTGGGTGACATGTACGTTGTTCTTGAAGGCTTCTCGGGGATGAGAAGTTCTAAGGTGGGAAGGTTGTAATGACCCGTGT
Source organism: Viscum album (assembly GCA_963277665.1). NCBI lineage: Eukaryota > Viridiplantae > Streptophyta > Magnoliopsida > Santalales > Viscaceae > Viscum > Viscum album. The sequence goes on along the minus strand of OY728155.1, from coordinate 1,136,543,069 downwards.
TTTGAACCGGACAAAAACCTGAAGGAATTTGAACTTTTTTTATTACTGAACGGGTTGTTTTTAAAACTGAGCTTTAGAATGAAATTCCGAGAGTTGAAAAGCTTTGTTGTTTTGGTTTTGTGCTTGGGCGAAGGCCCGAGGAGTTTCCCAAGTGACTCGGCATGTTTTGGATGCGCTTGACCCGAGGTTTTAAGGGACTGCAGAGGGCGCACGGTTGGCGCACATGTTGACCAATCTGTGTGGCCCAAACCATGTGGCCTAAATTAGATTGGTTTTGGCTTGCACAGAGGCTGTGCACAGTTTCCCAAACTATGCGCCTAGCCCGTGCAACAGTTGTCTAGGAGGCAGTAGACTTTGTACAGTTTGGGCACGGTTTGGCAAACCATGCAGGTCAAACTGTGCACTTGGGTGAGTTAAGGTTTTTTTTAAAATTTAAAATAAATGAAAATAAATAAAATCCTAAACTAAAAGACTCTACTTCACCCACACTCATCCTAGATGACACACAGGGATGGGTTCCCCTAAACCACGTGACGCCCTCCTCCTACGGCCTCCTCCTTGCTCTGTTGTCTTTGGATTTACTCTTGGTTTCTTCTCCTATCCTCCGTTGTAAGTTCCCTCCTTCCCTATCCTGTTGTTTTCCAGAATTATTTTGTCCTCTTCGTTGAGCTGTGGGATTTGGCTGAACCCTAGGTATTGGGGGTTTCCTAATTTCTGTTTTCCTTCATTCTAGAGTTGTACTATGGTTTTCTCGGGACCCTTGGGTTCACGTTTCGGCATCCGCCACCGAAGGTGAGGCAAATTCGGACAGTTTCAGTTGCCGGCTTTGGTTCGAGGTAAGGGTTTTACACATTTCATGTTTTCTTAACTTCTAATCTAATGCCTTAGTTTTTCTAAAGGGACATGGTAGGTTTTTTTAGAGCGTTGGAAGGTTTGGGTTGGTTTCGCTTTGTCGGAGCTTATGCGGCTCTTAGTTAGAAAGCACCAAGAGCCAGAGTGGATGGATGGATCCACCTTGAGGTAGGGTCCCTCTCCTTTCCCCTTCAATTTAAAGTAAAGCATTAATCAGATTAATATTGCAATGCCTTATTATTTTAATTCTGCAATCCGGTATTGATTAATCACTGCTTGAAAAAGAGTGTGAAATCCACGATAAGATAAAAGGGTTTCTTGGTCACTAAACTAATGATTTAATAATAAAACCCCTTGATCAGAGGTGCACTGTCTTCACGATAAAAATTAGTGATAGACATTTTATGCTTTCCTGCTGGATGGTTGTGGTGCTTTTTGATTCCTTGTGTGTGAATCTACCCAGTTGAGAAAAATAGAATGATATGGTTGTGATACATGTGTTTGGGTCAATTTCCCATGTTAGGAAAATTAAGTAAGATGGTAACCTCAGTGGGATGACTTATGTCTAAATGGCTTGTTACCTCTAGAAGGTATCAAGGGGTTAAAGAATGATAAAAGTATCCTTTAAGATGGCATGGTGAGACTAGGATGGAATATACTAGGGTGGTACGACCACGCCTTGGGATAATGAATTGAGCACGGATTATGTTAGTAAAATGAATATGTGAATATGGTGATTTAGATACTTAATATGGGTTGCATTAAGTATGAAAATGAACGTGTTCTCTTATGTGTATGTGGTATGATTCTTTGAATGATTATGAGGTAATGCATTATGTAGTATCCTATAGATAGGGTTGTATTGTAATTTCACACATGCTGATGCCATGTAATGAATGATAATAATGGTGAGTGCATGATGAGGCCACCTAGTGACAAATACGTAGTTGGATGGGAGGCAGTTATACCCCATGACAGCGTAACAATACATATCTGGAAGGGAGGCATTCTTACCCCTTGCCATTTGACTTCTATTGATGATTACATGTCTGGATGGGAGGTAGTTATACCCCATGCTAGTATTATGAATGTGACAGATGGGAGGCAGTTAAAACCCATGCCAGCTGAATGAATGTGATGGAAGGGAGGAATTATTACCACTTTCCAGTATCCTTTATGAATGATAGGCATTTTTACCTCATTTACATTGTATTATAGGGATGAGAGGCATTCTTACCTCGTGCCCGCTAATCTCGATTTATGGAAGGGAGGCATCTTACCCCTTTTGAGTAGACCTATAGGGATGAGAGGTATTCTTACCTTGTGCCCGCTTATCACGATTGATGGAAGGAAGGCATTGTTACCCCACAACATCTATGACCTAAATGAATTATATATATATATAGTGACATGATCAGGTCACTTTAACGGCAATGAGACGAAGCTGGTATAACCGTCAGGTGTCCCTCGGGAACCTGGATGGGTGTTTTTACTTATGTAATTATGCTTACTTGTTTCTCCACAACTGCTCACTATTTAAGTATTATACACTGTATCGATTGGGTCTGACAATAGTGGTGCCAGCCTACTGAGATTTATATCTCACACCCTACTCGAGCCGCCATTGTACTCGGGTACCTGAGTAGACCTTCTTGCTTGCAGGACCTAGGTTGTGTGTTGTGCTATTTGTACCTGAGGAGTTAGGAGCAACGGACCAAGCGGGAGCATGGGATGCTCTGGGGATTGACATCAGGCTTTTCTCTCCTTTATTTTTGTATTGTTTGTAAAGCATGTTGTATTGATTCCTGCTTTCATAACTATATCGTCATCTGTACATGCATGCATTTTAAACTGGCATTTTCTTCCTTTTATAAAATGGTTATTATCTATCTTTTGGTTCTTCCTTTCATTTGTTTACTGCTTCCATTATTTAATATTATTTACTCTGGTAATACCACTCCATTACTCTGATATGAGGTTATAGTCTCCCCACTATCACCTCACAAGACCCTTGCTGGTAGTTGGTTGCCTCTGGCGTATGGGAAGACGCACATGAGTCCATGTTACCCACTGGTCAGGCCACCGGTTCGATGGTAAGCCGGGCCGGGATGTTACAAATGATTTGTCAACATTATCTTTTGGAATGGATAAAGGATACTCAAAAATATGAGGTGGGAATTTAGAATAAAGTGGAAACTATCAAAAGGGTAAATCCTTAGATTTCAATGTCAATGAAGAAGTAATTGTGAGATTTCGGAGAAGACTATGTGTTTCATCTAGTCTAGAGCTGAAGAATGAGCTTTTGGTTGATGCACATATTTTAAATTTCTCCATTAAACCACAAATCTCAAAGATGTATCGACATCTCTGATTTCATTATTGGTGGGATAACATGAAGAAGGAGATCACTTAAAATACATCAATGTACCTGGTGTTTCGAAAAGTGAAGGCTGATAGACAGAAGTCTATGGGGATAATTAAACCATTACCCATACCAGCGTGTAATTGAGAGAACATCACCATGGAATTTTTCATCATACATCTGAAGACATCCAAATGAAACAATGATATTTGGGTTGTTGCGGATCGTCTTACTAAGATTGCACACATCATTGCAATTTGGGAGGATTTCTGACTCGATCAAATGGCACATATATATTTTAGAGAAGGGGTAAGGTTTCATGTAATACCATTATCAATTGTAACTGATCGAGATCCTAGATTAACCTCTATATTTTGGAAGAGTCTTCAACACGACCTAGATACCGAGATGAACTTCAGAATGGCTTATCATCCTCAAACTGATGGCCAATCTAAGTGGACTATCCAAACACTGGAGGACATGTGGAGAGAATTCTAAATGTACTTAAAAGGAGGATGTGATCAACATCTTCCTCTTATTGAGTTCTCCTATAATAAAATTTTCCACTTGAGCATCTGAATGGCACCATATGAAGCCCTTTATGGGAAAAGGTGCATAATACTAGTGTGTTGGGTTGAAGTAAGTGAGCGTAATCTTCTAGACCCTAAATTCTTCGAAGAAATGGTGGAGAAGGTGAAAACTACTCAGAACACATCAAGGCAGCCCAAATTCGAGAGAAGAGTCATGAAAATAACCCTCGATGAGTCCTTTAGTTCATGTTGGAGACATAGTGTTTCTAAGTATATCTACATGGAAGAAAGTAATGAGGTTTTGAAAGAATGGTAACTTACATCCTAGGTACATCGGCACCTTCGATATTCTTGATCATGTCGGAGCTATTGCCTATCGAATAACACTTCCACCTACCATGACAAAAGTAAATGATTTATTCCATTCATCACTCTTGAGGAAGTACATACATGACCCATCACATGTACCCAATCTTGAGGTGGTACCATTGGAGAATGACCTATCCTATGAAGAGAAGCTGGTGAAAATATTATATCTTAGGGAAACAATTCTACAAAATAAGACAATGCCCATCGTGAATGTGTTGTGGAGAAACCACAAGTTTGAAGAAGCAACATGGGAAATGGAGGAAGTAATGAGGCACAGTTACCCACATTTGTTTTAGTGGGGGAAAAGTAAATTTCAAGGGTGAAATTTCTTAAGGGGGGAAGATTGTGATGACCCAAAATTTCATTAATGAAAATTCCTCTTGATCTATTTAAATGTATTATTATGCAAAATGGTTATGTAAAACTTATTCACTTCTATGGTTTTATGTATTTGGATTTTTAAAATACCACTATGAATTACGACCATTGCTAATATAGTCATTGAACAATGATCAAATGATTTGTATAAATATAGGGCTTCAAAAAATTCAATTTACTGATACAAAGAAAGTGATGTCCTCATCCAGTAGAATTTCTCCATATGAAGCCCGTTTTTCGGAGCTTGTAAAGAATGTGGTGTCATTGGGCCTCTCTCTTTACCAATATCATGCCAAGCTTCAACACGTTATGTGTAACATCCCAAGTAAGTAATGAATAATAGATATTTCTATCTATGTCTATTAATGATTAAGATAGTGTTATAGCGGCTTAAAATGAAAATAAATGCAATCTTATGCATGGAATACACTAATATTCTTAAAAGATTGTTTTACTGTCTTTTGATGGCAAACCATTTTTGAATCTATATTTTGACAATTTTATAAACTATGTTTGTCAAAATAAACTTATTCTTTATGATTGGGACATCAAAATTTTCCTTGTGTGAATTTTTGGTATTTTTCTGACAATGTTCAATTTTTAATGAATAGTGAAAAATACTGCATTTTACATCAAAACTACTTTTTAATCTAATTTATTTATATATTAGATTATGTTTTGAATTGGTTTTGAAGTGAAATTAGAATATATTTTTACCATTTTATCCAATGGTGGTCATTGGAATCAATTTCACTTTGAAATTAGACTTAAACTGGTGTCAATCTTTTGATACTTATTGTTTTGTAAAAACACGCTATTTGCTCTGGCAGCGGGAATTAATTATTAAATTAATTAATGTGACTTATATGATTTGAATTTTGTAAAATATACTTCATTTTTGAATTCAGAATATCAAATATAGCTTAGGGTGAATTTTTGGTAATTTTCTGAAAAACTTCAATTTTTGATGAATAGTGAAACCACTAAGTGGTAATCAAGCAAACTGATTTTTCAGTTAAATGAAAGTTTACCACTAATGTGTATTGAATTTTGAAAATCCAACATACATGGTTGTAATTAGTATGTAAAATGTGGTTCAATGAGATTATAATAATTTTTTGGTGAATAGTAACTTATTAAGTTCTTAATCACGATTAGTGGTAATTAGGGTAGTTTAAGGTAAAAATAACACTTTAATAAAATGAAATGACCTATACACATGTCCCAACCTCATTGGTTGTGTCATGGCCGACCATGACATGCCATGGGTCAACTTGGGGACCCCATGGATCCACTTTTGTTGGGAAATGACATAAATTACTTTTTATTTAATGTTAAAGTGAAAATGACACAAACATAATATGTTTTACGAAGACAATTTTTAAGTGGGGTTATACAAGTCCAAAATTTGATTATAAATATTAATTGGAAATCTAAAACGATATCCTATATCATAGTATTTTTTTTATAATTTTTAGACATTAAATAAATTTAATTATTTAAGACATAACAATGATGCAGCGATGACATCATTATTTGACGATTTAAATAAAATAGAAAGATAATGTAAAATCTATGAACTACACATGTCCAAAACCAATTGGATGAGTGGATTTCGAACCCTTATCACCTTATCCACGAATTATATCAATGTGCGACCTTTTAAAACCGAAACACATTTTCAAATAATGTAATATTTCTTTACTTTCCAAAAGTGCCCCTCCTCTCCTCTTATAAAAGGCCCCCACCGCTACCTCATTTCACACACTCTTCAAGCCTTTGGCTCGGCCAACCCCTGCCCATTTGCTCTCTCCACATCTCTCTACTAATCCTAGAGGATTCCCTATGGGCAGAATCCTTTCAAAGGAAGCCTTTAGGCTCAACTCAAAAGGAGTTACACTTTTAAAGGTAATTCATTCTCTCATGTTCATTTGTTTTATTTTGCTTCTCCAACCCCCTAAACTCATTTTATTTACTTCTTTTGTAACAACAACAGTATAATAAATATACTAGGATGTTGTTATAAGATTTATTTGAGCTACACTCTCACACAACTACATCAAATGGTTAAAGAACATACGGTTTCCGTGGATGGAGAAATTCTGCCTCCCGAAACGATGATTGTTCAACACTCATTTACCACCTTCAAAGGTGGCCATTATGATGTCACTATTTTTATATATGATATATAATATGTTTATTTTTTCCTTAAGCTTCTGTTTTTTTTTATTTTGGGCATACCTTTATGGTTTCCATTATGGGTAAAACACGATATCTTCATTTTAGGAAGTGCGGACTACCGCCCCCTAAAAGTGATTTGATTCGTTAATACCATATGTGGGATGTTTAAAGGATAAAGTTAATGATATTATATATTTTATTATACTGGAATTATAATATACTCTTATATCATTATGATTCCATTTCAGAAAATATAAAATAGAAATGGAAGTAGCGTTCATGCATACGTACGGCTTACCATCTCCATGAACGGTGCATTTCATTTCTTACCTCTAAATGTGATGTAATATTATAAATTCATGTATGTAGTGGATATATATGACATATATGATATCTACATCATGAATACCATTCTGGATATAATGAACCTTTGACCAAATTAACAACATGTAAGTGTAAGAAGTCTATTTTTGACTTAAGAACCAAATACCGACAAAATGAACATTATTAACTTAACTGATTACATGATGTTCATAACATGGTATAATAGGAATAATGAACTTGAAAAATATTCATAAGCAAGTAGAGATTAACTCAAGTTTATTATTCAGGAGATTAAAGAACGGTCGGGTCAAGTCGGATACGAGGTATGAGACTTTGTCTCAATCTCCTTTCATTGAGGCATATTTTATTTTATACACAACTTTCTTTTATACGGTGTATAATCCCCTTTGACTTTTACGTTTATTCAAAAGGAATCTTTTTTATACGAAGCGTTTACTAAACGACAAAAGGGAATGTTTTTGTCGTACGTATGCGGCGACAACGACTTCTCTGCCGTCGTGACCGTTATTTGAGTTTTGGCTTCCTCTACAAGCCATACCTCCTTTTTTAAATGAAAAATAAATACCATGTTTTACTTTTATTTTATTTTAGTATTGAAAATGGTTTTCATAATGTTTTTATATCAATGTGTTGTATTGATATCTCTTGATTGAAATGTGGAAATTATATGTTTCCTTTATGCATGTTTTATGTGATATGATTATGTTATGGTTCTTGGGCATTATTATGAAGACGGGTGGTTCCATGATAAACTAAGGGCGGGTGAGCCCGTTATAGCTCTCCAGTGCATTGGGTAACGCGAAGGAGTGAAACGTTAAGGTTTCTCCGAAGAGATTTTAGGGAATATACTGTGATGGGTATTCCAAACGTAACCAAGAGGGTGACTCCCTACGTAAGAATGTTATGAATGCCTCAAGTTACCTTTATGTCTTATGATTTCTATGATTTATCCATGATTTTATGAGGTATGTTAAAGTGCCTATGTTTTATGGGTAAAGTATTATTTCATTCTTATGTATGTATGAACACATGTTTCCATTCCATGTTTTTTTAACCCATACTGAGTTTTTATGCTCATCCCATGTTTTTGAAATGTTTTCATAGGTCAAGGGAAAGGTACATGATAAGATGATAGAGTCAAGGATGTGTCAAGAAATAATCCATGTTTTATTTTAAACGTGTTTCCATTGATGGGAATGAAGAATACTATCTTTCTGTAACCACTTTGTTTATATGTGGAATGTAATGAAAGTTTTATGATCTAATTCTCTAAAACTCTAAACCTGAAAAGATCCTCCACGTGTAATCTTGTAATAACACAAGATTAAGTATGGTTTAAGGCTGGGGCCCTATAGTTGGTATCAGAGGTCGGTTTAGATAACTTTAGGAGTTAGAATTCTATTAAATGATTATCCAAAAATATTTTTTTTTCTAAATGATATAGCATTTAAAGGTTACCATGTTGCTTCATCTAAGACATGTTTGTTCAGAATGGTTTTCCGCAGAGGAAACAGGGAAGTAGTGCTATGAAGGCATACAGAAGGAAATAACCTTCCGAATCAGCATCCAGAAATTGTCGGAATTGGAATTGAACAGTTTGTTACAGTAATGGCGCAGTTGACTCAAGCAATAAATGGCGGTGGTATCCATGCACGAGATCAGCCAGATCAACCGCAGAGGAACATGTCAGTGGTGGAACATTTCATGAGGCAACATCCACCATCATTCAGAGGATCATCTGACCCTGTTCTAGCTGAAGGGTGGATTAAAGCACTGGAGAAGATTTTTGATGTAATGGGGTGTTCAGACAATCAAAAGGTTAGTCTTGCTATTTACCGTTTGGAGGGAGAAGCAGATCAGTGGTGGTCTATGGATAAAAATATCAGGGACGCCAATGAGATTGATGCTCTTGACTGGGATGAATTCAAAGGTATGTTTCTTGAGAAGTATTTTCCTAAGGCTGTTCGACTTAGTATGGAAAAGAAATTCTTGGAATTGAGGCAAGAGGAAGACTCAGTGGCTGCCTATGAAGAAAGGTTAACTCGATTGGCAAGGTATGCTCCAAATTTTATCCGAGACCTTGATAGTAAAATCAATCGTTTTTACTCAGGATTAAAGCCAAAGTATCGAAGGGCATTAGCTTCTCGTGAGTTTAAAAGTTATGAAATGATTGTTCGATGTGCTGAGAAGGTGGAAATGGAGTTTTCCGATGACCAAGTTTTCTATAACAACCAACAGAAGAAGAGACCGAGGTGGCAGGAGAAAGGTAAGAATTCTTCAAAAACGTCTGGTGGTAAGAAAACTTTGTTTCTAGTTTGTGATAAATGTGGAAAAAGGCATGCTGGGGAATGTCTTCTGAATTCTGGGAAGTGCTACCGATGTGGTAAGATGGGACATAAGGCTCGTGATTGCACTGAAAAGGATCAAGGTGAAGGTAAGAACAAATTTGATTTACAGTTAGTGAAATGTTATAAGTGCAATGAGATGGGTCACTATGCAAACGAGTGTCCGACAGGGAGCTTGGGTGATGGGAAGCAGTTAGACTACAAGCAGAAAGGGGTGGTGAAATCCTTTGCAACTACTTCAGCAGATGCCGGGCCATCAATTGAAGTTGTATCAGGTACTTTGTTTGTTTTTTCAGATTATGCCAGTGTGTTGTTTGATGCGGGGTCTACACATTCTTTCATCTCTGAAACATTTTCTAGTAAAATGGGAATACCATCTCAAGAAATGACTCCTAAACTTTTGGTAAAAACACCCGGGGGAAGTGTCGAGGAAAAAAGAATTTATAAGAATCTTCCTATCCTTATCTGTGGAAAGAACCTACTTGCAAACCTTATTGTTCTACCTCTAGTAGAGTTTGATGTTATCCTGGGTATGGATTGGCTCCTTATTTACCATGCTAAGATTGACTATAGAGCTAAAGAAGTTTATTTTCAGAAAGACTTTCAGTTTGTTTACAGGAATGAACCCTTACTTTTGATAACATATCAAGAGGCCGAGAAACTTGTAAAAGATGGAAATGAATGTTACCTTGCACACATCGTTGAAAATAAAGGAACTGTTCAGATTAATGATGTGCCAGTGGTAAATGAGTATCCTGATGTTTTTCCTGATGAGTTGCCTGGAATAATACCAGATCGGGACGTTGAGTTTACTGTTGACTTAGTTCCTGATGGTAAGCCAATTTCAAAACCCCCTGATCGAATGGCACAAATTGAACTTTTAGAGTTGAAGGAACAATTGCAAGATTTATTAGAGAAAGGTTTCATTAGACATAGCACATCACCATGGGGTGCTCCTGTTTTATTTGTTAAAAAGAAAGATGGTTCTATGAGACTTTGCATTGATTATAGAGCCTTGAATAATATCACTGTTAAGAACAAATATCCTTTTCCTCATATCGATGATTTTTTTGATCAGCTCCAGGGAGATCAGTTTTTTTCAAAGATTGACTTGAGATCGGGGTACCATCAGCTGAAGGTAAAGGAGGCAGATATTCCGAAGACCGCGTTCCGTACGAGATATGGCCATTATGAATTTGTAGTAATGCCTTTTGGGCTAACCAATGCACCTGCTGTATTCATGGACTTAATGAATAGAATTTTCCATGAGTTCTTGGATAAGTTTGTGGTGGTTTTCATTGATGATATTTTGGTGTTTTGTAAAAGTAAAGTGGAGCATGAAAAACATTTAAGGGTTATCTTGCAAACCTTAAAAGAAAAGAAACTGTATGGGAAATTCAGCAAGTGTGAGTTTTGGTTACAACAAATTTCTTTCCTTGGTCACATTGTTTCTAAAGATGGAATAACTATTGATCCTGCAAAAACAAAAGTTGTGGAAGAATGGCCAAGACCCACAAATGTAACCGAGATTCGTAGCTTCCTTGGTTTGGCGGGCTATTACCGAAGGATTGTTAGAAATTTTTCACGGTTATCTAGTCCACTGACTAAGCTAACTCGGAAGGGTGTTATGTTTATCTGGACAAAAGAATGTGATGATTGTTTTCAGGAATTGAAAAGAAGATTGGTGAATGCTCCAGTTTTGGCACTACCTTCCAGGAATGGTGAGTTTGTTATATACAGTGATGCTTCATTGAAAGGAATTGGTTGCGTCCTAATGCAGAATGATCAGGTAATTGCTTATGCTTCACGACAGTTGAAAACTCATGAGGTAAATTACCCTACACATGATTTGGAACTAGCTGCTGTTGTTTTTGCTTTAAAAATTTGGAGGCATAATTTGTATGGAGTAAAGTGTGAAATATATACTGATCAAAAAAGTTTAAAGTATATTTTCACTCAGAAAGAGTTAAACATGAGACAAAGGAGATGGCTGGAATTAATCAAGGATTATGATTGTACAATTCATTACCATCCGGGAAAAGCAAATAAAGTGGCTGATGCTTTGAGTCGAAAAAGTAATGCTTCATTAACAATGTTGCGTTTCGAACGTGATCCTTTGGTTAAGGATTTGATGAACTTTGGCATAGAAGTTGTTGGTGCAGGGAGCCCTTCTGTTTTGTTTCAGGTATCAGTGATATCATCTCTATCAGATAGAATCAAGCAAGCACAGAAGCAAGATAATGAGTTGCAGAAAAAGGTAGAGCTGGTTCAGAAAGGTATGTTGCCTGAATTCAACATTGATAATGATAGTGTTTTGATATTTGGGAAGAGATTGTGTGTGCCTTGTGATTCACAGTTAAAGAGAGAGTTGTTATGTGAAGCTCATAGTTCTCCGTTTTCAGTTCATCCGGGCAGTACTAAGATGTATAGAGATCTGCGGGAGTATTACTGGTGGGATGGAATGAAAAGAGACATTGCTAATTTTACTGTGAAGTGTTTGACTTGTCAGCAGGTTGAAGCAGAGCGGCAGTTACCGAAAGGGATTCTTCAGCCTTTACCAGTGCCAGAGTGGAAATGGGAGAATATATCCATGGACTTTGTTGTTGGATTACCGAAGACATCTCGAGGTAATAATGCAATCTGGGTTATTTTTGATCGCTTGACCAAATTTGCTCATTTCCTTGCTATACGAGATACTTTCTCTCTTGATCAACTTTCCCGTTTGTATCTTAATGAGATAGTCAGGTTACATGGAGTTCCTCTCTCCATTGTATCGGATCGTGATCCAAGGTTTACTCCTAACTTTTGGAAAGGCCTTCAGAAGTCGTTGGGTACTGAATTAAATTTTAGTACAGCTTTTCATCCTCAATCAGATGGGCAGTCAGAACGAACAATTCAGACATTGGAGGATATGCTACGACCTTGTTCTATGGATTATCAGGGAAGTTGGGACCAACATCTTTCTTTGGTTGAATTTTCATATAATAACAGTTTTCATTCCAGTATACAGATGGCACCATTTCAGGCATTATATGGGAAGCGGTGTCGAACTCCAGCTTTCTGGGATGAAGTGGGTGAAAGAAAGTTGATGGGACCAGAATTGGTAGAAGAGATGGCAGAAAAAGTTCAGCTGATTCAGAAACACATGAGAACAGCTCAGAGCAGGCAGAAGAGTTATGCGGATAACCGGAGGAAGGATCTATCTTTCGAGGTAGGTGATCATGTTTTTCTCAAGGTTTCTCCTTGGAAAAGTGTGATGAGATTTGGTAAGAAAGGAAAGTTGAGTCCGAGGTTCATTGGACCATACGAAATTCTGGAGAGATTTGGATCAGTTGCATACCGAGTGGCTTTACCTCTGAGTTTATCTCAGGTACACAATGTTTTTCACGTTTCGATGTTGAGAAAGTATATGCCAGATCCATCTCATGTTTTGAGCCCAGAGGTAGTTCAGCTGGAAGAGAGCCTATCTTATGAGGAACAAACAGTCCAGATTCTTGACCACAGGGAGCAAGTGTTATGGAATAAGGTGATTAAGCAGGTAAAGGTTTTGTGGAAAAACCACATGATTGAAGAGGCAACATGGGAATCTGAAAATGCAATGAGGGATAAGTACCCCCATTTATTCGATAAGTAAATAAATTGCGGGGACACAATTTTCTAAAGGGGGGAAGGATGTAACATCCCATGTAAGTAATGAATAATAGATATTTTTATCTATGTCTATTAATGATTAAGATAGTGTTATAGCGGCTTAAAATGAAAATAAATACAATCTTATGCATGGAATACACTAATATTCTTAAAAGATTGTTTTACTGCCTTTTGATGGCAAACCATTTTTGAATCTATATTTTGACAATTTTATAAACTATGTTTGTCAAAATAAACTTATTCTTTATGATTGGGACATCAAAATTTACCTTGTGTGAATTTTTGGTATTTTTCTGACAATGTTCATTTTTAATGAATAGTGAAAAATACTGCATTTTACATCAAAACTACTTTTTAATATAATTTATTTATATGATTAGATTATGTTTTGAATTGGTTTTGAAGTGAAATTAGAATATATTTTTACCATTTTATCCAATGGTGGTCATTGGAATCAATTTCACTTTGAAATTAGACTTAAACTGTTGTCAATCTTTTGATACTTATTGTTTTGTAAAAACACGCTATTTGCTCTGGCTGCGGGAATTAATTATTAAATTACGTAATGTGACTTATATGATTTGAATTTTGTAAAATAGACTTCATTTTTGAATTAAGAATATCCAATATAGCATAGGGTGAATTTTTGGCAATTTTCTGAAAAACTTCAATTTTTGATGAATAGTGAAACCACTAAGTGGTAATCAAGCAAACTGATTTTTCAGTTAAATGAAATTTTACCACTAATGTGTATTGAATTTTGAAAATCCGACATACATGGTTGTCATTAGTATGTAAAATGTGGTTCAATGAGATTATAATAACTTTTTGGTGAATAGTAACTTATTAAGTTCTTAATCACGATTAATGGTAATTAGGGTAGTTTAAGGTATAAATAATACTTTAATAATATGAAATGACCTAGACACATGTCCCAACCTCATTGGTTGTGTCATGGCCGACCATGAAATGCCATGGGTCAACTTGGTGACCCCATGGATCCACTTTTGTTGGGAAATGACATAAATTACTTTTTATTTAATGTTAAAGTGAAAATGACACAAACATAATATGTTTTACGAAAACAATTTTTAATTGGGGTTATACAAGTCCAAAATTTGATTATAAATAGTCATTGTAAAGATAAAAAGATTTCATATATTATAGTATTTTTTTATAATTTTTAGACATTAAATAAATTTAATTATTTATGACATAATAATGATGCAGCGATGACATCATTATTTGACGATTTAAATAAAAAAGAAAGATAATGTAAAATCTATGAACTAAACATGTCGAAAACCAATTGGATGAGTGGATTTAGAACCCTTATCACCTTATCCACGAATTATATCAATGTGGGACCTTTTAAAACCGAAACACATTTTCAAATAATGTAATATTTCTTTACTTTCCAAAAGTGTCCCTCCTCTTCTCTAATAAAAGGCCCCCACCTCTACCTCATTTCACACACTCTTCAAGCCTTTGGCTCGGCCCACCCCTGCCCATTTGCTCTCTACACATCCCTCTACTCATCCTAGAGGATTCCCTTTGGGCAGAATCCTTTCAAAGGAAGCCTTTAGGCTCAACTCAAAAGGAGTTACACTTTTAAAGGTAATTCATTCTCTCATGTTCATTTGTTTTATTTTTCTTCTCCAACCCCCTAAACTCGTTTTATTTACTTCTTTTGTAACAAAAACAGTATAATCAATATACTAGGATGTTTTTATAAGATTTATTTGAGCTACACGCTCACAAAACTACATAAAATGGTTAAAGAACATACGGTTTCCAGGGATGGTGAAATTCTGCCTCCCGAAACGATGATTGTTCAACACTCATTTAACACCTTCAAAGGTGGCCATTATGATGTCACTATTTTTATATATGATATATAATATGTTTATGTTTCCCTTAATCTTCTGTTTTTTTATTTTGTGCATACCATTATGGTTTCCATTATGGGTAAAACACGATATCTTCATTTTAGGAAGTGCGGACTACCGCCCCCTAAAAGTGATTTTATTCGTTAATACCATATGTGGGATGTGTAAAGGATAAAGTTAATGATATTATATATGTTATTATACTGGAATTATAATATACTCTTATATCATTATGATTCCATTCCAGAAAATATGAAATAGAAATGGATGTAGCGTTCATGCATACGTACGGCTTACCGTCTCCATGAACGGTGCATTTCATTTCTTACCTCTAAATGTGATGTAATATTATAAATGCATGTATGTACTGGATATATATGACATATATGATATCTACATCATGAATACCATTCTGTATCTAATGAACCTTTGCCCAAATTAACAACATGTAAGTGTAAGAAGTCTATTTTTGACTTAAGAACCAAAAACCGACAAAATGAACATTATTAACTTAACTGATTACATGATGTTCATAACATGGTATAAAAGGAATAATGAACATGAAAAAGATTCATAAGAAAGTAGATATTAACTCAAGTTTATTATTCAGGAGATTAAAGAACGGTCGGGTCAAGTCGGATACGAGGTATCGGACCTCGTCTCAATCTCCTTTCATTGAGGCATATTTTATTTTATACACAACATTCTTTTATACGGTGTATAAACCCCTTTGACTTTTACATTTATTCAAAAGGAATATTTTTTATACGAAGCGTTTACTAAACGAAAAAAGGGAATGTTTTTGTCGTACGTATGCGGCGACAACGACTTCTCCGCCGTCGTGACCGTTATTTGAGTTTCGGCTTCCTCTACAAGCCATACCTTCTTTTTTAAAAGAAAAATAAATACCATGTTTTACTTTTCTTTTATTTTAGTATTGAAAATGGTTTTCATAATGTTTTTATATCAATGTGTTGTATTGATATCTCGTGATTGAAATGTGGAAATTTTATGTTTCCTTTATGCATGGTTTATGTGATATGATTATGTTATGGTTCTTGGGCATTATTATGAAGACAGGTGGTTCTGTGATAAAGTAAGGGCGGGTGAGCCCGTTATAGCTCTCCAATGCATTGGGTAACGCGAAGGAGTGAAACGTTAAGGATTCTCCGAAGAGATTTTAGGGAATATACTGTGATGGGTATTCCAAACGTAACCAAGAGGGTTACTCCCTACGTAAGAATGTTATGAATGCCTCAAGTTACCTTTATGTATTAGGATTTCTATGATTTATACATGATTTTATGAGGTATGTTAATGTTCCTATTTTTTATGGGTAAGGTATGATTTCATTCTTATGTATGTATGAACACATGTTTCCTTTCCATGATTTTTTTAACCCATACTGAGTTTTTATGCTCATCCAAAGTTTTTGAAATGTTTTCACAGGTCAAGGGAAAGGTACATGATAAGTTGATAGAGTCAAGGATGTGTCAAGAAATAATCCATGTTTTATTTTAAACGTGTTTCCATTGATGGGAATGAAGAATACTATCTTTCTGTAACCACTTTGTTTATATGTGGAATGTAACGCAAGTTTTATGATCTAATTCTCTAAAACTCTAAACCTGAAAAGATCCTCCACGTGTAATCTTGTAATAACTCAAGATTAAGTATGGTTTAAGGCTGGGGCCTTATATTATGCTCAAACGGAACCGTCTATGAGATATGTGGAAGTTGATAGAGATTACCACACATGCAATGATTTCCGAGCGACCCAAAGAGTCTGTCACTGTCACACAGCTTACCCTTAGGTCTTATATGGTTGTTTTAAGGGATTATGTAACACATCCCTAGAACTGTAATTATGTTAATTACTTTTTATATAATAGACATTCATTTTTATTGTTGTTACATTGTAAATAGTTTTTAAATCAAAAATAGTAATTTTGTTTAACATTATACTAAGAAATATATTTTGATGAATTAATGGATTTTTGAATTAAATAATATTTTAATAAAATATTATTATTAAATTACTTTTTATTAAATATAATTGATTGTATAATTTTTATAAATATAATTGTAATTTTTATTATGGTTTGAAAGTTGTTTTTGTCAAAACCCAAGAATTTTCGATAAATGTCTGTTTTTATTTTAAAAATATAAATTCACATATTTAGAAAATTATTTAGAGAAAATGAATAGTAGTTTTTAAATCAGGGCATCAAAATTATCCAACGGTGAATTTTCCATAATTTTCTGAGACAGTCGAATCATTGTGTTAAAAGTAAATACCATTTAAATATATAATGTGTTTTATAACATCATAATGACCCAATAGGGATGTAATAAAATACTATAAACATTATGTTCAGATAATGTATGTTTTACAATTAAAATAATGTGTTTTTATGTTTTTTTGATTTATATTAAAAAACATTAGTGGACCCTCCACGACTTATAAAACATTTTTTCTTTTTAAATTGTTTTCCTTGAGATTGTGACTCACCTCCACATAATAAACCCTATTATTTTATTAATTTAGGCCATTGGACTTATTAAATGTTGTTTAAATATCCCCTTTGGAAAAAACCATGGGCAAAAACCATGGACTGGTTTGTGGTTTTGATTAGTTTAATGTGTGGTGTCCCAAACCTAAATAATAAAGAATTCCCCCACTTTTCCTACATAATCCCACTTAAGCTCCCATTTCCTCTTCACTCAATGCATTTTTTGTTCATCCACCCTCTTCCCTCCTCTCTCTAAAATCCTCCCAAGGCACCCCAAGCTCCCAAGAAGCCACTCTCAAGCCCCACCCATGGCTTTAGGTTCACACTTCAAAGTAAGGTATTCCTTCATTTCTAATTTTATCTAAGATTCATAATATTGTTATGCCCTTTTATTTTCAATTATAAATGATGTGGTATGAATTATAACCTTTCCCATACATCCCTCTTTGTGATTGAAAAATTTTAGACCTCTTTCTTCCTCAATAATTCCTTCCATGTACACATGTTACCATGTAGAAATTCCGTAAGGAATTTCCCTCTCCTAATTTACATGCAAGCAATTATTTGGTTTTATTAATCCAAATTCAGTTACATTTCTTAATACATGTATCTATATAACCCATTACTATCCTTTTCATGTAAATATGATGATAAATCTCTTTCACTTTCTGCAACCATTTTTATGAGTTCTTATGTTACGCCGTTATGTTGCAGAAATTGCACCATTATTTTCCAAGTCAATGTCATTTTGTGGTGAATACCACGCCCATTTCTCTATCAAGGGTATTCAACTTTATGCACATTTAATTTTTTATTATATAGTTTCATGTATGAATTAAACATTCCTTTATCATGTAATAAATGATAATGTCTATTGAATCCATGTTTTATGATCCAGGTGGCACACTTATTTGTGAAATAAAATTTTTAAGAAGGGTGTGCCCTAATAGAACTACAATGCATTGGGTGAAGGATAGTATCATGATACCTCAAGTTAAATGAGGTTTTACTCATTTTAATTCAACTCAAATGAGGGTTTACTCATGCTCCATGTGCAACGAGCCTTGGATTTTGCTAATATCATGTTAAATATAGTTTCCACATTTCCATGTTTTGATAGTCATGCTTTATCATGCCTTTATTTTCAAGTTTCTATTACACTCCATTAACATGATTATTTCCTAACATGAACTGTATTCTTCATGTTATGCCTTTTTTACTCCCTTACTGGTCTTTATAACTCTCCCTTTTTTTATACATGCCCCAAGTTATCCAATGCAATGCTAAGTACGAAAGAATTTAGTTGTCATGTAAAGGATGTTTTCAATAATTATGTTGTGTTTCATGTTTTAAGTTTTTATGTAAGGTTCTTAATCCCCAAAGACACTAGACCTCCCGATCTTCTCTGTTGTATCAAGTGAAGGTTTTATGTAATAAATAATGTGTAAGAGTATAATAAATATTAGGGTTTTTATATAGTTGACCAATAAATTCATGTATATTTGAATAATTATATGGAAGATTAGCTTCGTAAAAGCTTCTTGAGGGTCATAAGATCCATGGAGAGAGATGCTTCTTAACCCGTACCTACAATGTCTATGATGAAGAGACTATTCTATATATCGCATTTGTATATGTTCACTAGGGTGGTAGAACCCTAGGAATCTACGTTATAGATTGAGTAAGACCAAATGATCATCATTAATTTCAAGACACCCATTAATAAGTGGGATTATCTCACTAACTATATCATTATTGGACCATCTAAGCCTTTGAGTGATATCTAAGAGTAAGTAGAAAAATTAGAGGTGTTATCCTAGAAGTGTTTTGAGATGAAGTTTCTAAGTCACTTATATCCTAATACATTGAGGTATGAGAAGTCTTCTGAGTTATTGCACTTGAAATAGGAGGTAATGTATGTGATGGAATGTACTAGATTCTTCATAGACCTATATAACTTTTCTCCAACCTTGGAAGTAGATGAGGTCACCAAGGTGAGACATTTCCAAGATGTGATTCACAATGAGATCAGACCACATGTTGAAATATTCCAACTGAGTAGTTTTATAGAAATTATGAATATGGATATCATGATGGAATGAATTTTGAAGGAGACCCCTAGTGGTAGATAGGAAATTTCAGTAGGTAAATATGGGATATCTTCATATGGAAGTAAGAGGCATTTTTATGATAGTTAAAAGTAGTGAAATAGTGAATCCTATCTTGTAGTGCTTTTAATGTTGTAGGGTTGTCCATTGTGAACACAAGTTCATCACCCAACTGTGGAGTGTCATGTTGGGGGTTATATGCATCATCATAAAAGGTGATTTTGGAATCATAGTATAATAAATGTTCCAAGAGATTGGAGTAGGCACCTGGGTCTGGGAAGGACCCATCTACCCCTCATCATATAGGTAGATGGATTTCCACTAGACATTTAGACCGAGCTAGAGGTCATGGTACCCTAGAAATGAAGGGACAATATCACTCAGAGGGAAGAAAATGTGGTATTGAAACTAGATCCCAAGGATTATGGGTGAGTTAGTTGCATACTATACTTTCTCCTCAGGCTATTTTGGATATAGGACCTTCTACCATCAAAGGTATGATTCCTTTATCATTTACACTTACTTTAATTTTTTTTGATATAAGAGTATAACATTCATTTTTATCTCTTAAATTTTACAATGGTTTGGTTTTTTCAGGGTGTTATTATGGTTTTATGATCATTTACATGTCGTTGGGTGTGTGATCAAGTTATATCAAGCTTTGAAATGAATGTTCTCTAGAAATTGGAAGCTACAGTTTCCATTAGGAACTATTTTTGATGGAAATATAAGGGTTCATTTTGATTCTTAGTATGAATAGTCTAGTTCTATAGAAGGATCATATCTTCTATTTTTAGTGGATATTTTCCATTATATCTCTAGAAGGAGGAATCTATTAACACCAGGGTGAGTTGTATATTTACAGTAGGTATGTAGTACCAATTTAGTTTAAATCGGATTGACTCATAGTGATGTTCAAAATACTACTTAGTTAGAAGATTTCAGTATGGTAGGTTTAGCCATAGGTGCCCAAAATTTCATCACCCTACCATGGAGTGTCATGTTGGTGGATAGATGCATCATCCTAAAAGGTTTTTTTTTGAATCACAGTATATGAAATGTTCCAAGAGTTTATAGTAGGAACCTAGGTCATGGAAGGACTCAGCTACCCCTCAGCATACCGGTTGCGGGAGTTCTACCAGACATTCAGGCTGAGCTAGAAGACATGGTACCCTATACTTTAAGAGACAATACCATTCATATGGAAGAAAACATGGGATTGAAACTAGATCCCAAGGAATATGGGTGAGTCAGTAACATACTATACTATCTAATCAAGCAATTTTGGATGCAAGACCTTCTACCATCAGAGGTATGATTGCTATATCATTTACACTTACGTTCATTTTGTTTGATATAAAAGTATCACATTCATTTTTATCTCATCATGTTTACAATGGTTTTGGTTTTCAATGTGTATAGATGGTGTTATAACAATTAACATGTCATTGAGAGTGTGATCAGGTTATATCATGCTTTGCAATGAATGTTCTGTAGAAATTGTTAGTTATAGATTCCATTAGGAATTATTTTTGATGGAAATAACATGGTTCATTTTTATTCTCAACATTTATCAGATAGTTCTATACAAGTTTCATATCTATTATTTTGAGAGGATATTTTCTATTATATCTCTATAAGGAGGAATCTATTAACACCAGGGTGAGTGGGATATTTACTCTAGGCATGTAATAAAAATTTAGTGTAAATTAGATTGACTCGTAGACAAGTTCATAAGACTTATTATGAATAATGTTGGAATGTTTTAGGATATATTTACTCCACTGGTAGGAAATTTTCGAGACGAATTTCCAAGAGAGTTCTCTAGATTACCACTCGTGAAGGAAATTGATTTCACAATCGAGTTGGCATCAGGAGCTAAACCAGTTTCTATCCTACCTTATAGAATGTGACCAGATGATAATTGTGAGTTGAAATTTCAATTTGAAGATCTTGAATCCAAAGTATTCATATATCCTAGTACTTCACCATGGGGTTATGCCTTTGTTTCTCTACGATGAATGATGGGTCCTTGTAAAAATGTTTGATCCTGATGGTAGTCAAGAAATGGTATACCATTTTTCCAATCCATGATCTCATCAATTAGATGAGAGTTTATAATATCTTCTTCAGGTCCAATATGAGGTTAGGGTATTATCACATTAGGGTAAGACCATCAGAGATACCCCAAACATAATTTAGTATAAGTAATGGATTGCATGAGTTTGTGGTGATGACGTTCAATTTCAAACACACCGGTTGTATTTATGCATTGATGAACCAGCTATCTTATCCTTTTGTAGACCAGTTTGTGTTATTTCATATCAATTAAATCACAGTTCCCTATGGGTTATTATAAAATCTTTCACATCATCTTTACATCATCCTAAGTACACTGTGGGAGTGCTGGATTTAGGCCAAGCTATCTAAATTCAACTTCTGGATTTAAAAAATTCACTTTTGGACCATATTATGTTATAAGTTAGAGTGGATGTGGACCTAGATAAGCTTTCAATCAAGTTATATGGGAGAAACATAAGAATGTTTTGATGAATCTCTCTTTTATTGGTCTATTAGGATATTACCAATGTTTTATCTTGTACTTCTCCCATTTAGTAGTAGTGACGTCTGAGATGAAAAAGAAAGGGGTGAAGTCCATTTGGTTAGATATTTGTTAGTGATATTTCCATTAAATGAAAATCTAGATGACCACAACACCAAACAATAATTTTTCTATGTCGGGAAAAAATATCAAGTACTTCAATGAATCTGGAGTTGGAATTGGGAAATTCTGATGAAAGAAGATCATGTTTTTGCTTATGGATCTAGATAAATGAGACCGCATGAGAGGAATTTCCCTATACATGATTTGTAGTTAGCAATTGTTATATGAACCCCGAGGTACTAGAGACACTATCTAATGGGTGAGAGGTTTAGGGGGGTACATAGACTACTAGAGCCTCAAGTACGTCATTTCTCAGTGATACATCAACCTTCCACAGATGATTTGGGTCGAATGTTTGTAGTATTTCAGCTTTGAGTCGGATTAGACACTATTAAATGGAATCATTGTCAATAAATGATATAAAAAGAGGAATTGTGGGAGTCTTGTAATGAGTGGTGGCTGAGGGGACTCTTTGCAGACATGAATCTCATTGTTTAGGAGTCTTATAGATGAATATCTTTGGCTTTGACATCAATTATACCTATTCTTTTTTAGTATACAAAGACATAGAAGTTATCTGATCAAGTGATCATAGATATAAAGGAAAACAAATATTATGGTGAGCCACTATTAGGATGTTCTCTTGAAAGTAGTGTTATTCTTTTTTGCATGTTTCATTATGTATTCAAATGGGTTTATGAAAGTATATGATGAGAGAGATAAATGTTCCTAGATATGAAGTAAATCTAGGTATGATAAAGATAAATCCTAATATTTGTAGGAAATAATATTTTATAGGAATGGAAAAAGGAGATAAAAGGATTTTTGTAAAGATATTTCACCCATCAGCAGGTAAAAGATGAGCATCAGGGGCCTACTAGGTTTTTTGCAGCCTTTAACCATTCTGGAATAGAAGTTGGTTGATGACACAATGGAAATTATGATATTATTACACAAGAAACCCCACAAGGTTCATGTTGTATGGGTGAAAATGGATCCACCGCTGAAAGTTGCACAATTCTTTCCTATCATGGAGACCTTCACTATTGATGATCTTGGTAGTCTCTATGTGTGAGATATAGTTTGGATATATGGTGTTCAAAAGAGTATTATTTCATATCAAGAACCTAATTTCATTTATTATTTTTGGAGTGGTCTTGATAAGGTTCATGAGATCATAGGTTCTTTTCAAAACAACCTATCATCCATTGATTGGTAGCCAAACTGAGAAGATGATTCAGATTTGTGGGATTTTTGGTAGCACAATTATAGTCTTTTTTTGAAATTTGGATGAATCATATAGCACTCATTGACTTATATTATAATAATAGTTTCCAAAAATATATCCAAATGGATCCTTTTGAGGCCTTTTATGGAATTCTTAATCAATAACCACTTTATTGGTTAAAGGTATGTGAGTTTATTTTTATTTGAACTAGCCTCATACAAGAGACATCTAAACAGGTTCAATTGATTCGAAATCTGTTGGAGAATGAGAAATCCAGATATAAATCATATACATACCATATATGATGACTAATAGAGTTTTCTTTTGGTCATCATTTTTTTCATTAGGATACTCCTAGGCTGGGGAAACACCGTATCTGGAAATAGGGGAATTTACCACCTAGGTTCTTTTGGGAATTTTGAGACTATGTAAAGGGTTGGTCTAGGGGAAAAATATTTATCCCATATATAGTTCTATAAAACCATGCATGATGTGTTTCAAATTTCTAATATTTGGATATATCAGCCTAGCCCATCCCGTTTTACAGACATTGATGATCTTGAGCCGGATGTCGATGCATCCTTTAAGGACAATACAATTCATATTTTTGATTGTAGTGAGAAAAATATATAGGTAAAGACCATACCTTTAGTAAGAGTTAAATGGTAGCATGGGTGTTTTCTTGAAGGGACCTGTGAGAGGATGTCAGATATGTTGACACAATGGCCATACCTTTTCATGAATACTCTAAAATAATTCTTCGATCATTCCAAGGATAAACAGTTATATGGTAGAGAGGCTGTATGATCCTTACTTTTCATGGTGAATCCAATAGTAATGTTTTTCTAAAACACTTCAAGATGGCTATTTTTCTAGTTTGGATGAATATTTAAGGGGTGAATTGATCTTGGAGGATGTAATAAAAGGGATTGGAGTTGAAAACCCTCATATTTATGGTGGACTATGGTGTTGATCTCTATGATTCACTATAGTGTGATTTGTTGTGGTGTGGAGATCGGGGATGTGAAATTGGATATTTGGAGGAGGTAAATATGAGTACCTAAAAATTTTGGAATAGCCTCAGGGTGGAAGTAGGTTATGGAATAGGATGGTTGGGAAATATGGTATGGAATGGTGGCTACAACACATGGGCTATAGGGAGGAAATTGGCTGGTTCTGCCAATTATGACACCTATGCAACATAGAGTTTGGCTACAGTGTAGTCACCCCGCCTTGATTTTCGGAGTCATGGCTCAGTGGATTAATCTAGGACATATTATATCCCCATGATTATAGGATATATGGAATAGCATGAACCATGGATATAGGATGTGGTATGACCTTGAGAGGCTTTAATGTGGTCCATTGGACTACGCCATAGCGTACCCATTGTTAGAAGGTTCTGTGACATGGACTAGTGAGGTTTGTCGTGGTCAAATTTTTAACTGCCAGTCTATAAATACACTTGATCTCTTACCAATTATATTTCGATCTAGTCTTTTCTGCTCAACCTATAGGAACCTCAGATATATTTTCAATATCTTTTACACCTAATTTTATTTGGATTCAACCCCCTCCTTCTATGGATCAATCCCTGGTGACCAGATCCTTAAAATATAGGTGTTCTAGGGCCTTGAGTTTGAAGTTAATGGACATGGAATCAGTCACCATCTAATACGTTGAGTGTTTGTGCAGATGTTTTTTAGATGGGCGGTCTAAATCATATCCCTAACATTATGCTATCAATCTTACTAGTATGTGAAATGTCTGATATTTCACCAGCATGCTGTGTGTGTGAACTAACTAATGCGATTATTCTCTGATTTATGATTTAAAAATATATATACCAATTATTGGATATCGTTAGGTCATTTGGTGATGATACTGAGACATGTGGACACCCAATAGTTATTCCAACATTTAACCTTTCTTAATACTTGGTTATATTGAGATTTTCACTATGTGATGATTTCAAATACCTTTCTTTGTTGTGTTATTATTGATAATTATCATAAATATTTTAATTGGTGTGATTATTTTATATGAGAACGCACATACTAGAGATGAGTTAATTGGTATGATGATTAACTAGAGGGTTTACAAGATAAATGGAAAAATATTTGATGCAATCATGTTTTTAATTGAGATCCCAGCCTTTTGGAATGTGAATGGCTAGGTAAATGGTAATTACATGAATTTTAAATAATATATTTTGGAGACGTGAAGAACCTTTTTTTTGTTTTGTTTTAATTTTTTTTGTATTTTTTGACAACTATCCTTTTATTTTGAAGAGTGTTTTTGAGCTATAGAAAGTTGAAGTTGTTTGTTGCTGAAGATTTTCTTAAAGAGGATGTTGTTGAAGAATAAGAAATTAGAAGTTTAGAAAGTGTCTCCAAAGTTATTAACTAAATTAGATGATGCTTTTATAATATTAATGTTTTCAAATATCATGAAATGTTTAATGATTAAAGCTATTGAAGAAATGATGGAAAGGGTTGACATTTTTTGAGAAATATTATGAAAAATTTTGAACCTGAATTTTGAGAAACCGTATGAGGAAACCCGGATCCTACATTTGAACATGTTACATAGATCCTACATTTGAGCATGTTACCCAGATCCTACTTCTGATCATGTTACTGGAAAAACTGAATCTTACCTCTGAACATGTTATTCAGATCCTACTTCTGAGCATGTTACCTAGATCCTACTTCTGAACATGTTACTAGGAAGCTTGGAACCTACTTATGAGAATGTTACTAGAAAACCCAGATCCTAGTTGTGAACATGTTACCCAAATCCTACTTCAGAGCACGTTACTCGGATCCTACTTCTAAGAACCTTACCGAGATACTCAGATCATACTTCAAAGCATGTTATTGGGGAACTCTGATCCTGCAATCCGAGGATGTTGTTGAGCTTAAGGAAATATTTTTTATAGAAGAGTTCCTTATAAAAGGAAATATTTATTAGGGAAAACATCCTTAAATAAGGAAAAGTTTTTTTGAGAAATAATGTTTCTTACAGAAAACTTTTGTCAATAATATTGAAGAGTTGAAGAAGTCAAATGAAGATCAAGAAAAGTTTACAACCTAAATTCAGAACTTTATGGAATGTCTGAGCAACATGTTGAGAAAACTCGAATGGAAATTCCTAGAAACATGTTGAGAAAACTAGAACCTCAATTCAAAAACTTATGAAAATCCAGAGCAACATGTTTAGAAACCCAAAATTACTATTCTAAGCAACATGTTGAGATAACCGGAATGAAAATTCTGAGCAACATGTTGAGAAAAACAGAAAGTGAATTCTACTGAAATCGGAACATGAAATGAGAATAAGGAAGTTCATGAAATTGGAACCTAGAAGTTGAAGAAATCATAACAAGGAAGTTCAAGAAATCGGAACCTGAAATCGGAACCAGCATTCTGCACAATTCGTAACGTGAACTTTGAGGAAATTGGAACCTGAAATCAGAACCAACATTCTACACAAATCAAAACTGAAACTCTGAAGAAATCAGAACCTGAGATTGGAAGTAGCATTCTGCACAAATCATGACTTGAACACTGAGGTAAACAGAACATGGAATCGGAACCATCATTCTCCATAAATCTAAACCAGATTCCAGAGAAAATCAGAACCTGATTTCTGAGAATTTCTCTAAAAAAACCAGAACCACTTTTCTGAACATGTTTCTAAGAAAATTTTAATAACAATTCTGAGCATGTTTTTTGAAAATTCATAACCAAGATTCATGGTTATCAAACTGCAATTTCAAAATTCTGTAAATCTAAGAGAAATTTAAGGAGGTTGGAAGAAGTCAAATATTGAATAGATAATTCAAGATATTTTCATACTTTTTGAGATTTTAGAAAGCGGGAAATATTTTCCAGATTCTGGCCTTTTTTTCAAGTTGCCTGTAAATATGTGATCAGATCATTAGCCCATTTGTAACTTTCACACACGCATAAAATGTAGAGTGCTAGATAATTCAAAGTGAAAAGTTCCTACCATCTTGAATAAGATTTCTTGAGTGTTTGAGAATATGATAATAAGAATCATTTACCTTTCTAAGAAGATCCGAATTATTTTGAAGAAGTTTTCTTGAGTTTTAGTTAAAGGCAATCAGAACCATCATTACCTTACTGAGAATATTGGTTTCCAAAAATCAGATTCAAGAAAACTAGACTAACGATTTAGAGTGATCATTTGTGGAGCAGCTTCAAAAAATTTCTTATTCTCTTGTTTGACTCATTTTTTCTTTTAGAATACATTGTAAACTAGTGGGAGTAAGGAAAAGCTTTCCAATCGGGAGATAAAAGGTGTCTAATGGAAGTTTTCACTAGTTTTATTCACTTCTTTATTATAGTGGATTTCCATCAACCCACGGGAGTGGCTATGGAAAAGACGTAGGTTCTCTTATTGAGGTCGAACATTGTAACTGTTTTGTGCCTTTCATGCTTTACCATTATTGCATGCTTGAGTTTATTTCTAAAGGTTGATAAGGAATGAAATATTAACATGTTGCAAGGGATAAGTTTCTTACTATTCAGAAACTCAAATAAATTTAAACAACAGATTCAACCCCCCCTCTCAGTTGTTATTTGATCCTCAGAACATCAAGTGGTATTAGAGGGAGGTTCCCTTGTTGAATCCTTATCATGGATAATATAAATTATATCAATAGTTTAAAATTTTTTATATTCAATGCAAAGAATTATTATGGATGGAAAATTAGGATTATTCTTTCTCTTCTATCTGTTGGCTGGGATTTTCTTGATTCTTCCACAATTGTTTTCCCCTATTGAGAAATATTCCCCCATGATAGCTACTGATAAAAGTAATATAGAAGTTGATGGAAAGGCAAGAAATGCAATCATTATGTCTTTATCATAGATTGTTTATCAAAATGTGATGGGTCTTAAATCTTCCAAATGTATGTGGTAAAATCTTGAGAGTGTTTTTAAAGGGAATACTAAAGTTAAGGAATAAATGCTACAAACTTTCCTTATTAAGTATGAAGACATCAAAATGAATGTTGAAGAAAAAATTGATGAATACTTCACTAGAGTGAATGAAATTGTTTGCAACATCAGGGGGTATGGAGATATTTTGGAAGACTCAATAATTGTGAATAATGTTATGAGAAAATTTTTAGATAGATTTTATTCTAAAATTTTTCCATTATAAGATGAGGATGATTTATCTCTTGATGATGTACATAACTGTCTTGTTGCTTATGAATTGTGGAAAGCTCCAATTTTTAAGATGAGGATGAAAGATAAAATGGATTTTGAAGCTACGAGAAAGGGGAAAATCCATTATGATGATGAAGCTAATCTTTGTGAGTCTAATGATAATGAAGATGAAGAGTTGAATGAAAAAATCATGTCTCTCATATCCAAGAACTATCAGAGAGAGAGGGTAAAGTATGGAGGAAAAATTCCGCTCAAATGTTTTGAGTGTAGAGGAATCAGAAACTATGCTAGGAATTTCCCTAAGAACAAAGTTGGATAATATCAAGCTGTTTCTAATGAGAATCCTCGATGGAATAAGTATAAAAAGAATAAAAAGAAGAGGAGACTAATAAAAAATTGAAGAATATGTTTTCTGGGAAGAAAAAAAGTATGTTGAAAAATAAGGTTGAATCAGAATCCTTTTACAATGATTCCTTGAAATATGAAAGTAAAGAAAGATTCAAAACCTTCACTATAAAAGTTGAGAAAACAAATGATTCCTCAGAGAGTGAAGAAGGTGGTTAAGAACCTTATAGAAATTATCAGCTACGATTTAAACTTCTTACATGTATTGGAAAAAACAAATCTCTCAAGAAAAAAATTAGTGTGATGAAGAAAAATCATGTAGATATTCATGATGGAAGTAAATATGTCACCAAGAAAGAAGATGAATACACTCAAGAAATTATTAGTTACAAACATAAAATGGATGGATAGTGAAAGTTGATTGAATATCATAGTAAGAAGTTAGAAGATAAGGAAGAAAAATTAAATATGGTGCAATCAAAACTCCTTGATTCCAAAAATATCCTTAGGAAGATGAATGAAAACGTCAAAAAAGCAACCTAAGTAAAATCTAAGACCTTTATAAATGCTGTGAAGGCACATTATGCCAATCAGGTTAAATATTATCTTTCCAAAAATAATGTTTTATATGATTATTCTATCATTTCAGGTTATGGAAAAATTATTATTTAACCTTTTGTGGAGAAAGTATGTGAGAAACCTATAAATCCAAAAAGTAGAAAAATCAATCTAAAGAAGTAATATCCTACATCCTGGGTTTTCTAGAGCTGAAACAAGTTATCATCCTCAACAAAGTTTCCAAAGAGAATTGTCCTTCCTGAATAGAAAACCATTATTTGAAGGATATTGCTGGTGATGTGGTATATTTGGGCATAGATATTATAATTGGGGTATAATTTATCTCTACCTGGAAGAAATTTTTAGCATAGTGGAATAAATAGTGAATGAAGAATGAGTAACTTTCTGTACTCACAGAAAGTTAAAAAGGTGAATTATCATGATGTCAGAAACATCCAACAAAGAATCAATTTTAATGTCTTCAAAAAGTTTGTAGAATATTTTATCAGTCTGTTCATCATTCCGAATAATGTATGAAACTCCTTCCAGGATAAGTTTTTATGATAAGAATTAAAATAAAGACGAAAATAAGAAGGTTGATGAAAGAGATTTTGTTGTTGTGATAGCATTGAAAGAAATTAAGAGGAAGAAACCTTGTATTCTTGATAGTGGCTGTTCATAAAATATAAAAGGTGATATAAAATATTTTGGAACATGTTGAATGTCATGATGGGGGAGCGGTTACTTTTGGAAATGATAGTTCCTTAAAAATTAAGGGAATCAGAACGATAGAGATTGAAGCAGATAAACTTAAATCTAAGGAAGTCTTGTTTGTTGATGTGATAAAACATAACTTAGTTAGTGCAAGCCAACTTTGTGATGATAGAAAATAATTTATCTTTGTAAAGTATTCTTGTATCATCAAAAGTGTGAAAAATGGAAAAGTGATTACAGAAGGAGAAAGAACTAGTGAGAATATCATTCAAATTGGAAAATCAAATAACTCTTGTTATATGAGTGATGAAGATGAGAACAATTTATAGCACCGAAGACTTGTCCACCATGGGAAAAAGAACATGAGTAAGCATTCTAATGTTGATGTTGTTCAGAATTTTCCAGAATTGAAAAGAAGAGATAAAAAAGTTTTTAGTACTTTCTAAAAAGGAAGGATGACTAACAGAAGTCATAAAAGAGTTGAGATTCAATTTAAAAAACCACTTGCGCTTATTCATTCGAATATGTGTGGGATGATAGGACATCAATCAACAAAAGGAGATTTATAATTTGTCACATTTATTAATTATTTCACTCAGATGAAAAACATCATGTTTACGAAGCTTATGTCAGAGGATATTGAAATGTTTAAATTCATTAGAAAAGATTATTTGAGAATGAATTGGAAGCTTCCATAAACAGAATTTGAGAATAGACAATGGTACTGAATTCACAAGGAATTTTTTTGAAACATATCTAAGGAACCACGCAATCAAACATCAGTATAGTTCTCCTTATACTTCACAACAAAATGGAGTTTCAGAAAGGAAGAATAGAAGCTTGGTGGAAATG
Organism: Viscum album; assembly: GCA_963277665.1. NCBI lineage: Eukaryota > Viridiplantae > Streptophyta > Magnoliopsida > Santalales > Viscaceae > Viscum > Viscum album. The sequence goes on along the minus strand of OY728155.1, from coordinate 1,136,511,983 downwards.
GGAAGAAGTATGTTATCAGAATACAAACATTAAAAATTATTTTGAAGAGAATCTATTAGAAATGATGTACATGTAAAAAATAGATGATTGTTGAGACTAGAAACCAACATGACTCCTTATGAGATGTGGGATAAAAAAACTTCATTGAAATAATTCAATGATTTTGGAAGTCCATGATTGCTCAAAATAAATAATCAGTAATTAGGAAATTTTGATGAGAAAGATGAAGAAGGAATATTTATGGGTTATTCACCAATTGAATAAAGTTAACAATCATGGAACAAATTTTTATAGAATTTGGTGGACTCATATGATGTGATGGTAATTTATAATCCATGTTCCTTTACTAAATATCTTAAGAATACTTAGGAAGATAAATTAGAAAATCCCTAAAAAAGTAAAATTGACTCAGATGAGTCACATGGGGTTGAAAGTGATGCTGGGAAAAGAAATGTGTGTTTTCATACGTTACGAAAACATGTTGAATATGAAAATATTAGTGGGAATCAGAAGACCCCAGTTCATACAAGAAAGAAGTTGAGATTAGATAAGTACACATCCATTATTTCAAAAGTTGAACCAGAATTAGCTTCAGAAGCTATTCAACATAAATAATTGTTTGATTCTATGAATGAAGAACTATATCATATTAGGAAGAATGAAACATGGGAACTTGTTCCAAGGTCAGTAAATAATAATGTTATCGGAACTAAATGGGTTTACATAAATAAATTGAAGGTGCATGTATAAGTTATAAAAAATAAAGAAAATTTTTTGTGTAAAGGATATACACAAGTGGAAGGTGTGTATTTTGATAAAACCATAGACCATGTTGTAAGGTTAGAAACTATTAGAATGTTTATTATAGTGGCTACTCATTGAAATTACAAGATTTATCATAAGGATGTAAAGTCATCTTTCTTAAATGGTGAGTTTGAGGAAGAATTTTAAATTGAATAACCTTGTGGGTTTTTACTCGATGAGGATGAAAAAAGTGTGAAATTCAAGAAAAACTTGTATGGGTTGAAACAACCTCCATGAGAATGGTATTCAAAGCATGAAAATTATTTGAGAAAGTGGAAATATTCTAAAGGAATGGTTGATTAAAACTTGTATGTTAAAGATGTTTACTTCGGAACATTAATTGTAATTGTTTATATAGATGATATAATTTTTGCTGGAGATGAAGAAAAGGTTTGTGAATAGTTTTTTGAAGAGATGAAGCATTTTTTTGAAATGTAAAAATTGGGAGATTTAAATTTCTTCAATGGATTATAAGTTCAACAACAACAAAAATGCATCTTCTTATCCCAAGAAAAGTATGCCAAGGAATTTTTAAAGAAGTTTGGGATGGAAGAATCAAAAGAAGTTTCAACTCCTATCTCAGTGATCACAAAGATGAGAAAAGATGAATCAGATAAAAGTTTTAATGAATGACATTCGAAAGTTGATAGGAAGTGTTCTTTATCCTATAGAATCAAGTCCTGATATTACTTATGTTGTAAATCTATGTTCTTGAAATCAATGTACTAAAAAAGAATCACACATCTTGGTAGCTAAGAGGATTCTGAGATATGTTAAAGGAACAACTTCACATGGGTTGTTATATAAGAGAAATAATGAGATGATGATTCATGGTAATACTGATACTGATTGAGATGGTGATCGTAATGATAGAAAATCAATATCATAAGGAACATTTTTCTTAGGGGATTTATTAGTGATTTGGAACAGTACGAAAAAATATTCAATAACTTTAAGCACAACTGAATCTGAATATAATGCAGTTGCTTAGGATTGTACTCAAATGATGTGGATGAAGGTTCAGCTGGATGTTTTGAAAGTAAAAGTTTCTAAACCTTTGAAGATACTCTATGATAACCAAAGCATTGTTGATCTTTATAAGAATTTTGTTCAACATTCAAGATCAAAACACATTGATATAAAGTTTCACTTTTTAAAAGAGAATGCTGCTGCTGGAGAAGTCTTGATGGAATATATTTCAAAAAGTATCAAATTGCTGATATTTTTACAAAAGCAATGTCAAAGGAAAGGTTTGTTGAACTGAGGCTACAACTCCATTTTAATCCTCCTCCCATAACTTCTTAAAACTCATTAGGATTATCACCCACCCCAATTGGTATTATGTTAAGAAAGGGGGAGAGTATGTACCAATTTTTACTTCGATTTATTTTTTGAATATAATGTTTTGTTTAATATATAATAGGAGAGAGATAATGAAAAATAAGAGAAGAATATAAAAGTGATAAAGATAAAGAAAAATATTTTGAGAGAGGAAAAGAAAAGTGAGAAAGAGAAAGATAAAATACGAGGGAGAGTTTGAGTAAGGTGATGTTTATCCTTACATGGTTTCAAAATTTACTTATCACCGAGGGATGTAAATCCTTAAAAATATTACTTTATCTAGTAATTTGGTGTCAGGAAACTCTCTTTCTGAGAAAGGCTATGTTTTGGTAAAGATAATGTACATGATATTTGAAAATTGTTTAGAAGTGAAATTTTTTTAACAAGGGTTTCAAACATATCCCTAGGGGGAGATTGATAAACCATTATGGTGTTTTTTTAAAAATCATTGTATTTTCTTAAAAACAATATTTTTATTGAAGTCTATTTTTGATCTACAGAAAGATAAAGTTGATGGTTGCTGAAGATTTTATAAAAGAGGATGTTGTTGAAGGGTAGGAAGTCAGAAGTTAAGAATGTGTCTCAAACTATCTTAACTAAATAATATGATGCTTTTCTGATCATAATGTTCTCCAATAACATGAAATGTTTCATGATAATAGCTATTTATGAAATGCTGGAAATGGATGATGTTTTTTGAGCAACATTATGAGAAATTTTGAAGCTGAATTTTGAGAAACCTTATGAGGAAACCTAGATCCTACTTCTAAACATGTTACATGGATCCTAATTCTGAGCATGTTACCCAGATCTGACTTCTGAGCATGTTACTGGGAAACACTGATCTTACAAATGAACCTGTTTCCCAGATCCTACATCTGAGCATGTTACCCAGATCCTACTTCTCATCATGTAACTAGGAACACCGGAACCTATTTATGAGAATGGTACTAGGAAACCCGGATCCTACTTCTGAACACGTTACATGGATCCTACTTTTGAGCATGTTACTTAGATCCCAGTTCAAATCATTTTACTAGGATACTCGGATCCTACTTTTGAGCATGTTATTGGAAAACATTGATCCTGAAATCTAAGGATGTTGGTGAGTTTAAGGAAAAGTTTCTTATACAATACATCCTTAATAAAGGAAATGTTTCTTAAATAAAACTTCCTTAAATAAGGAAAAGTTAGTTAGAGAAAGAAAAGTTTCTTATAGAAAAGGTTTTTCAAGAAGTTTGAATAGTTGAAGAAGTCAAAATAAGATAAAGAAATGTTTGGAACCATAATTGGGAACCTTATGACATGTCTAAGAAACGTGTTGAGAAAAGTGGAATGAAATTTCTGAGAGACATGTTGAGAACACCAGAAACTGAAATCGGAACCTTATGACAATCATGAGAAACATGTAGAGAATCCCAAAATGACAATTATTAGAAAAATGTTGAAAACCCCAAATTAAAATTATAAGAAACATGTTGAGAAACCCAAAACCTGAATTCTTCTGAAATCAAGACCTAAAATCCGAATTAGGAAGTTCAAGAAATTGGAACCTGGATGTTAATGAAAACAGGACCAGGAAGTTCCAGAAATCAGAACCTAAAATCGGAACCATCATTCTGCACAATTCAGATTTTTAACTCTGAGGAAATCAGAACATGAATTTAGAACCAACATTCTAAAAAAATTGGAACTTGAAATTTTTGGAAATCATAACCATCATTCTTCACAAATCGAAACTTGAATGCTGAGGTAATCAGATCCTGAACTCAGAATAAGCATTCCACTCAAATTGGAAGCTGATTCCAGGGAAAATCAGAACATGATTTCTGGGAATCTTTCTAAAAAAACTGAACCACTTTTCTAAACATTTATCTGACAAAATATGAACATCATTTCTGAGAAATTTTTCTGCAAAAGTTATAACCATGATTTAGCATTATCAAATTCGAATATCAACATCATGTCAATCTCAGAGATATATAAGGTTTTTTGTAGATATCAAAGATTGAACAGTTAATTTGAGATATTTTCATAGTTTTTGAGATTTTAGAAAGATGGAAGGATTTTAATGATTCCCGCCTTTATTTTTGGAGTTTCCTATAAATATTTACTCAGATCATTCTACCATTTGTAACATTCACACATGAAGAAATGGAGTAGCACTAAAGAATTTAAATTTAAAATTTCCTAGTATCTTGAAGATGTTTTCTTGCGTGTTTGATAAGAAGAGAATCGGAATCACATTACATTACTAAGAAGATCAGAATTATCTGGTTGAAGGTTTATTGAGTTTTAGCATAAGGAATTTAGAACCATCATTACTTTTCTATGATGTACGGTTTCCGAAAATTATATTCAAGGAAACTGGACTAAAGATTCAGAGTGATTATTTTTAGAGCACCTTTAAGAAAGTTCTTATTCTTGTGTTTTTCTCAATTTTTCTATAATAAAACATTATAAACTAACACGAGTCAGTATAATCTATCCTATTGGGAGATAGAAGGTGTCTAATGGGAGTTGGCACAAGTTTTATTTACTTCATTATTATAGTGGATTTCCATAGACCCACAAGAGTGACTATGGAATGGATGTAGGTTCTCTTATTCACGCTGAAACTTGTAAATATTGTGCGAATTCTTTTCATTATATTTCTTGCATTCATGATTTTATTACTAATGGTTGATAAGGAAATAAATATTAGAAGGTTGAAAGGGTTATGTTTCTTAATGTTTTGAAACTTATATAATTTTAAACAACTGATTCCACCCCCCATCTAGTTGTCATTCAATCTTTGAAACTTCAAGACATGGGTTATTTTTTTGGTAATATTTTAATTCTTATCGGGCTTGGCTCAGTTATGTCATAAGATTTATATGGCATTGGAATGGTTCTACTGTAATGATTATAGGGATTCCTTGATTATTCCATAATTCTTATAAATCTCTTCCCGGTTCGCCTATAATGATTTATGGGTTATACCTTTGGAGGGAAACGACAATGGTTAACATGGTTCAACAACATGCTCAAGGATATGCATCTTGGTTCCAAAGAAGGTTGGGATGTCCCTGTGGGTCAACCAAGCGCTCTAAGGTACACAGATTTATTTCAAGTGCATTATTAAAAGATTACCATTTATCATATTATTACATTCACTATATATATCAATGAAATGATTTATTATTTCATTCTTATGTCAATCTAATTAGTTTTACTCACACCCTACACGGGTTTTCACTTAATACTTGAATAAATTTAAATAATATTGGTTTGGAAAAGGTAAATGGACCCTATAATTGATTGTTTCTTTCTTGATGGGTTGGATCTTGAAAATGATAACACTATGGGGTTTCAGACTAGGACCATGGTTCATTGATTCTTCATTTGAGACTACTTTTCATTTGTTTTTTGAAATTCAACACATCATTTGGTCACATTTCACCTAATTATTTCTTGATTTTGTTTTTACAGATTACTAAAGTTGATCTTTTTTATTCTATTGATGTATGTTGTTTATTATTATATTTTTTTATTTCTATTAATCTATTATGTACATTTACATTATATTTCAACTCTATTCTAGAGGCTATGGTCTCCCCACTATAGTCTTTACACCATCGCTTCTAGTCAGTAGACTATAGAATACTGGGTAGAGGGTTGGAAGTTAGATATCCCACTTAGCTTGGACAAATGAGGGAGCATCGGCTCGAAGACATTACAACCAGCAGTTTCCCAATATAGAACTTCGTCCAGCCCATGTGCCAGCATCCATCCCTACCTTTGCTCACCCTTCACGATATTTGTGGCCCGTTGTTACCACACTATGTGGTCAAGCATTGGGCCACCAACCACATGCATACTATCCTCTACATGATTACAATATATTGATATTCCCCCAAATGTATGTGCTTTCACTCTAGAATAATATAACCCCCCCTCAAATGGGTGGCTAAATGTTGAGGTGTTATTTGGTCACCTTCCCCATTAGTGTAGTTTCATGACCGATAAATAATATAAATCATTACTATATAATAATTAAAAATTAATAAAAATATAATAATAATAAATATTATTATAATAATTAATTATTAACTAATGAATAATTTTAAAACCAGGTCAATTTTCTTTTCATTTTTGTGGAAAACATATTTGAAAATTCCCTATTGAGATTCCTTAATGCTAATGGTGGTGAAATTTGGAGATCTGAACAATCCATTTGTTATGGTAGTGTCCCTAGGTAAGTTAGGATGAGGGTTAGTAATAATATAGGTCTTCTAAGGTGGGTTATGGTATCATGAAACATTGATATGGTTAAGCGGATCCAAATTTATGGACTATATTCCGATATTATTTGTTTTATAGCGGAAGGATAAAAGATTGGGACACAGATTTCATCTAAGGAACATGATAAGTGGTGATGACCTTTGCAAGGACATTAGTCTGATGAAATAGATAGAAAGTGAATTTTAAAAGTGATTCTTGAGGTGTATATGGATAATGGTCTAGTTTGAAGTTAATGGTTCTCGTGTTTCGATTGTAAATAAATGGCTCACCAATACAGTGATAATCATGATATGAAATGAAGTGAAAAAGTATGGAAATATATGAACAGTAGATGTAATGTAAACCCCCCCCCAATTTGAATGGAGTAAAAAAACATGTTCAAATAGAAGGATAAACATGGGTCAATGTGGGTACACATTCCTTCACTACGACTTGAAGAAAAATATCATAAATATATCTCTTGAATATGTGAGGAAGCCGCCTCCCAAAATACAATTCGAAGGGATGTTCAATGTTAAGATATTCAGTGATATTGATGATGGAGACACTAGGGAGGCTCTCTATTTATAATATTTCTATCCCCTCTCCTACTCATCTCCAATGATGGGTTTGGAGGTGTTTCCCACCCACTTCACATCAACCCTATTTCATCCATTGAAAACACGAGGGGTGGTGGGGGAGACAACATCCAGAAAATAATTCTACTGAAACATCTCCAACTTGGAAATTTTATTACAAACCAGTCATGTTTCCAAACATCCATTCCATATTCCAAATCATGTTGCTTTTGTCGTTGTGAGAACGGTTGAGGATATGGAGCATCTTAACTTATCATAGTCATTCACCTTTGTTGTGAAATATTCCATATTTTCTTAAGTGTTTATTTTCTACATGTCCACACTTCCTTCCTCCACCACATCATGGAAAAAGTGATACTATACCCTAATGTGCTTCATCCTTGAATGAAAAAATGGATTCCTTCCAATGTGAAAGGCACTCTGATTGTCAAAAAATAGTGTAATATTCTCTTGTGTATTCCTGATCTCCTCTAACAACCATCTCACCCAAATATCCTCCTTTCAGGCCTTTGATGCCACCATGTACATCCCTTTATCATCAATAAATCCACAACTAACTACAAATATGAAATCTAGCTCATAGCTCCCCATCTGTAAGAGTAAAAAATTAACTAGAAGTGTCTTTACTATAGTTAGAATCTACTCTAATATATGAAGCAAGATAACATCTGAAAGTGAAATATGATCCACTAGAACATAACAAAGCATTTGAGATCTCCTTGATAAATCTCAAGATCTTATTCACTATTCTCCGATGATCCTCCATGGATTCGACATATGCCGACTTACTACTCCCACTGCATGTGTAATGCCTGGTCTGGTACAAACCCTAGTGAACATCAGACTCCCCAATAATGATTCATATATTACTCAAGACATATCCATCCTATATGAATCACTACTCTGGATAATCATAGAAGATAACTACAAATTAATAGGAAGATGGTTAGATATTGGCTTACAATCATGCATGTTGAAGTGTTTCGAGACATTCTATAATTAATTATTCTATTTTATCCAAGCCATCCAATTATTTCATTCTGGATAAATCTGCAACCTAGGAATCTTTTTTGTTGGTCCCATGTCCTTTATATAGTACTCCATATCCATCTGTGCCTTAGTATCTTAAACGCGATCTATTTTGGGGTTTTCAACCAACATGTCATCCCCATAAAATAGAGGAATGTTGAAATCATTACCATATGGACAACTAAAAGAAGAACAAGGATTGGAATTAAGTCTGTTATATCCAAGGTTCATGATATAAGAATCAAATATATTGTACCAACACCTCAGTCCCTATTTGAGACTATTAAAATATTTTTCAACGTAAAAACCATGTCCTCTTTTCCTTATTCTGCAAATACTTACAGTTGGAGCATATAGATCTCTTCATCAATGTCACTATAGAAAAAAGTGGTCTTTCCATCCAACTGCACTATTTGTAAACTGTATATATCACACATCACTAAAACTAATAGAACATTCATCAGTCTAACAACTGTATAAAAGATTTCATTGAATTCAATATCGTCTTTCAGAGCATATCCTTTTACCACTTTTTATGTATGAAATCAGTCAACTTGGTCCTTTCCATATTTCTCGAACTTAAAGAACCATTTGTTGCTAATCGAATTCCTTACATGATGTAATGGAATAAGATACCAAGTCTTGTTCTTGTATAGGGATTAATATTCCTCCTTCATCACTTCTATATATGACAATACATCTGGACTCTGTGTTGCCTCCAAAAATAAGATGGCTCTCCATACTCTATCAATTAGCAGTGTGAAATGTTTCTCTAAGTGACATAGTTTAAGTACCATACATGTGATTTTTATCCTATGTTAAATCATGTTCCATACTCAACCAACACTTGATCGTCATGATCAAGTAATGATTCATAGGAAACTTATTCTTCCATGTATTTGTCCACTGCTTTAACTATTTTAGTTTCTGTATTCTCTTTCTCTATACCTCGATAAATTTTCATTTTCTCATTTCCTTCCACAAAAACTGACATCATTGCTGATGATTGTTTTGTGGGTAGTGGGATCCAACAAATTATACCACTTCACACCATCAAAATACCCCAAGAAAATACATTTCTAGGATCTTGAATCAATCTTTGATCATTCCTGGTCATTAAAAATAGAATACACAGAACTGCCAAAATTATGTAACTGATTATTGTCTATGGGATTTTTATTCCCCATCAACATCGATTTATTTCAATCAACCACCATAGAAAAAGTTTGGTTGATCAAATAACAATAAATATTCCCTACTTTATCCCAATTTTTATTGGCAATTCCTTGTATCCTTGAACATTTCCCTTATTCTGTCCAACAAGGTTATATTCATCCACCCTGCCACTCCATTCATCTGAGTAGTGTATTACACCATGAACTATAACTTGATTCCATCATGATGAAAAAGTATCAAACTCATTACTTGTATATTATCCTCAATTTTAAGTCCTCATATTATTGACCTTATTTACATATTCATGTTCCTTATGTGCTTTCAATGTTTTGAAAACATTAAAATCATTCCCAGTAATCTTGATTTGATGAAACCAAATTCAGCTAGAAGAATTTTAAATGTGGTATACAATGCACCTTTCTCCTACTGGGGATATAATTGATTCTTTCCAAATATCATAATGAATCAACTGTAAGATATCCTTGATTCTTGTTATTGATGTCCCATACATTAACCTCTTTTGCTTTCACAAAACACAAAGCTCACAAAATGGTAAGGATTACCTTGTATGACCAGGCATTAACTTTTGATCCTCAAGAATCTTCATGCCTTTTTCTAACATATTTCTAATCTTTTAATGCCATAATTTCATTAATTCTTCCATCAGGTTAGGTGATGTGACAACTATCTCCACCTCCTTGAACATTTCACCCATAAGTAATATTGGTTATTTGTGATATTATATTCCTTTATTAACAAAAACACAACCTCCTAAATTCTCATCCCTCTAATATTAGTGCGAGTCTTTATTAAAATGTAATGAAATTTTCCCAAATAAAATATATTCTTCTTCAGTCCCTTCACTTGGCATACTTCATTCATGGTTTAAAAACTATCATCTTGAATCATAAATTTGATTGAACCAACTCCAATGAACATTAGGGAGTGATCATTCCCCATGTACACATGTCCGGTAAGGATGATTTCATACTAATGAAATCATTCTCATCAATACATCACGTGCTATGTTGATTGTGAGATGATTATCTATGCATTATTGAGATTCTTCCTACATGCAATAGTCATCACCGCTTTGCTGACTAGTATATCTCCTTTTCAAGAAGTACTCACTATATTTCTATCCATTTTAATATTCTGGCTCCCATTAGAACCATACTCTATCATCACATTTTTCAATCTTTAACAAATTGTTAATTGACAATTATTATTCCTCAATACTACCTTCAACTTCAATTTCCATAATGAAAAATTAAACCGGTTGAATTTTTTGTTCACAAAGTTTTCCACTATATGGAATCACCATCAGTCAATTACAACCTCCATTTCAAAAGGACTTTGAGGGATGATATTTTCAATTAAATTGATGATACAAGCATTTGAGAGGCTCTCTATCTATAGACTTCCTCTACCCCTCAGTCTAGTCTCTGTTGTTGGGTTTGGTGGGGTTGGCCACCCACTTCACATCTACCTACTTGCATCCCTTGAAAACCCAAGTGGGGGGGGGATCATCAATAAAAAAATTTAGCCGATATCCCAGCATTTTATGATGGAATCCAGGTGTTGAGTGTTGGGTTGTGATCTCTTTTTGTGCCACTCCAAGGTGATACAGAGAGGCTCGGCGATGGTTACATTCCCTTTTAATGGGGTTGAATATGATGTAATTAATTTTAGAGGAAAATAATAATAAATAGTATAATAATTATTATTAGAACATCAAATAGGATATTTCAATATGTTAACAGTAGAATAAAAGTTAAGGTGGCTGGTAGGGTGCCTTCAATGTGTGGGAAGGTTCCATCTCCTTTCCCCACTTTTTGTGTGATTGTATAATGTAAGTTATTTGTTGTACATATTTATATCCAAAAATAATACAGGAAATCATGAAACACACACTATGATCTATAAAGTGTGGAATTAAATAAAATTAGAAAACAATGTTTACCTCACTTTTGACAATGAATTATTTCCAACACTAAATTTGATCAAGTTACTTTAGTAGAAACCAACAAGTTTCTATAACAAAAGATATCCATCAGATGAAGGAATCATCAAAATCTCCTATAGAACCCCCTCACCGTCAAATGTCTACAACCACCTCCTTCACAAAAGAGAATAAAGTGAAGATAACTAAAGATAACTTTGCATTAAGGAGAATGGGAACTAGTATCATCCAATGTGTTACAAATTCCATTTATAGAACCAATTAATTGAATGAAGTATTTTATTGGAGCCTTATTGTTATTTATGTTATGAAATGATAAACATTTCACTCCAATTTTGTAAATATTGATAAAAACACCTATTTATATGATGTGATTATTAAAATCCTATAACAATTAATAATACTTTTATACCTATTTATATGAAATATAAATAACTCATCTACGTAGATAATAAATGTTGGAGAGTTAGAAAAATGTTATTACATATCATTCAATCATGAACACTAAAATATGGTTCAAATAATCATAGACCAACATAAATGACAAAATATAAACTCTTATCATGCCATGGTATATTTTTTAGTTTATAACACTATTATAGATTGCGCAATATTCTCCAATGAATTATATAATCACTAAAATATGCATAGATAAACGGTTGACGTTTATCAATGCTAGTTAAAAGCACTTATAAAATGAGAACCATTGTCAGTTTTTTTACACTAATAAAGGTGTCACTTTATCGATGATTTTCTTAAAGTTGATGAAATATCCTATACTAACATCTCAATAAAAGCACAAATAAAAGGCACAATGAGTTATTTAATTTACATATACATACATATATATTTTTAAATAATATTTATTTTAAAATTAGTATTTATATGTAAATATAATACATAAATATGATTTATATCACTTATAATAAAAATATATTATCGGTCTTGTTTCATAATTTTATATATAGGAAATTATCAAAAACAATAAAAATATATGTAGTATATTTATATACCATAATATCCAAATGTATATATATTTAATATAATTATGATATTTTAAAATTTTATATAACCAATTATATAAATATGTAAATGAATATATTTATTTAAATAAGTTAATCATGTTTTATATATATATATAGACTCACAATAAATAAATTAAAATATACATGTATATATCTATATGTATATATAAGCATGTGTATGTATGTGAATGTGTGTGCACGTATATGGTGTATGTGTATGCATGTGTTGTGTTGTGTGTGTATGTTTTGTGATTAAGTATTTTTATGTGTGTATGTGTATGTATGTAGGTGTTTTTATGAATATTTTCATATGTTTGTTCGTATTATTTTTTGTGTCTATGTGGATGTACTTGTTTGTGTATGTATGTGTATGTGTATGTGTATGTGTATGTGGATGTGCGTGTGATTATTTATTTGTATGTTTATGTTTATGACATGTGTCTATGTCTATGTATGTGTATAGATGTTTATTTGGAATTTTTATGTTTATATAGTGTGTATATGTATGGATATATATGTGTATGTCTGCACATGTGTGTGTAATTGTATGTATGTGTTTTTGTATACATATGTGAATTTGTACATGTATGTTTAGGTATATGCATGTTTTTGTATATATGTGTATGAGTATGTGTATGTGTATGTGTATGTATCTACATATGTGCATGTTTATGGGTATGTGTATGTGTACATTTACGTACATGTGTATGTGTATGTGTATGTATTAGTATGTTTTTGTTTGTCTATATATATATATATATGTGTGTGTGTGTGTGTGTGCATGTGTTGGAGTTGGTGTTCTAGAACCATCTTTTTATACATTGGTTTACATCTATATTTATATAACTGAATATTGATTTCAATATCTTATTACTTATTGTTCATAGTTCTGTGTGACTTTAATTTAAAAATGTCTTATTGTGTTTGTTGTGTTAAAAGGACATAATAGATCCCCTCTATGATGAGAAACTTGAAATGCTATGATGATATTTGTAAAACACAGTTCTATGGTCAAATAACATTCTATGATAGGGAACATATCATGTTGATTGTCAGATGCGGGTACTCATAAAGAGATGATACTTTTTATAATGATGGTTTCAGTTTGAAATCAGTAATACCAAAGATTATGCGAACATACGCATCAGTTAGATTTCAACCTGATTATGGGTCGTTGGATATTTATTTCTGAAATTATGTGTAATGTTGCTTAGACTTTAAAATTATTAGTAATGCATTCCATGAATCACACACTTAAATATATTATCATAAACCATGACAATAATTGTTCAACGAGAAATTAGGTATATTGTGTGTTTCAAAAATGATGTGTTATTCACAAATAATTCGAGGAAGGATTTTCCCTTCCATATTATTTTAAGATCATATCTTGACCCTTTGAGGAAAATAAAAATTTCATATTAAATTCCATGTATGTTGTGTAATGATGAGTTTATTTCAGATAGTCGATGAAATATCGATCAGGCATACTAGTTCATGACATGTGTGTGAAACCTACTTTATGAGATATTGTGAAAAAGGGATTGTATTACATAGTGATCACTCATATGTGGATGTCAATGTTGTGGCATTTACTTCATTCTCTATAGTTCCCTGACTTATTTCTCGATAATAATCACAGACTTCAGTCAGGACATCTTAATTCCAATGAGAAAGAAGCATTGAGAGTCACACACTATGTGTTTTTATTGATCTCAACTTTATTCTATTTTAATTTAATTATTGGAATACATATTATTATCAAAACTGATGAAAACGTTTATTCTGAGTTTATCAGCCACAAATATTTATTTTACTATAAATTTAATAGATATTTATTAATCATATTATGAATCAAATATTTCTTTCTTGAATAATTATTTAATTAAATATTTATACAGGTATTCGATAACTATTGAGGAGTACATGAAATAAGATCATGTCTGCTGATAACAATTAATTTAAAAGCTTGTAAAATAAAATTTATCGTTATGCAACTTAGCACATGTCACGGTATAAAAATAATATAGATATTTCTGGTACATATATTGTGGTCAAACATGGGATTGACATTTTTTAGTGGTACTTGTGCAATTAATTAAAATACAATCCAACCCTAGGCCTATAAATTGACCACTTATAAATTCTTAGAGAGGCTACTTGAAAATTATTGTGCAGAAATGATTACTCTCAATGAATTCTACTCTTCCCTTGCATATCATCTCAAGAATTAGAATATCAAGATAACTTTTTTTAGGATCTATGAATGTTTAAGCGATCATGAAAAACAATACAGGACAATCATTTGACCCTGAAAGCACCCAATGATTCATCAGCATCGTTCAGAGATCAAAAGAAAAGGTGTGGAACACTTCAAGATGGAATCTACTTTTGGATCCTACAAGATCAATGATATATTACTATTTTTTAGATGATAAACATCTACTATGAGAAAATATCTGATGAAGAAGGTAATATTTCTTGAAAATTAATTAAATTAATTATAGATATAACATGTGATGATCTTCTCTTGGTTCTAATTAGAAATCTTGTCAATATTCAATTGGAAAAATATTATTTTTCATGAAATTAATTCTAAGTCCAATGTTTGAATGATCCATTCACTAATTAAAATAAGCCATTTACAATACTACTCAATGGGCTTTATCTGTGCTATAGAAGCACTGATAATTTAAGTGATGCTAAAGGGTCACTTTAACAACACTCGTAAAAAGCGCTGATAATGGCCCCAATGGTAAAGGGTATAAAACATATTTCATGCCCCCTTTAGTAGTTATCCCCACAATTAGTTCTTTCCCCATCCATTTATCATCTCTTTAGATAATCTCACCTCTAGTGGACACCCCTACGTTAAATGAGTTTCAGACCTCGGACCTCTATCATATACACCAACGCCTTTTCCCAAAACATATACTATTTTTTACCTTTTATGATATATCTATATATATATATACATTCCATTATATTTTTTATCAATATATTTATACATATTTATATATATATTTTTATACATATTTAAATTTTAATATCTTTATATATATACATATAAATACATAATTATTCATATGATTTTTTAAATGGAAATTCGGTTTTATTTAGATAACATTTATATGTTGAGAAATAAATGTGATATGAAAATATGTTTAATGAATTATTTATGAAATAAAATTTGTATATGTGAATATATAAAAAATATGTAAATATTTTTATATATTTCATTATAAACAATAGAATATTTTTTAAAACGATAAAATTTCAATGCTATAATAAAAATAATAATTTAATTCCCAGGAATAAATTTAGTCCCCACTAAAAAATAGAAAAAAATAACCACTTAAATGAGAACTAAAATCCATCGAATGTTAAAAAAACTGGGATATCGATACCAACAAAACAATTTTGGGGACCTTTTAGGACTTTTTGGCCACAAAAGAGGTGATCAGTAGATCCTGTGGGTCACTAAGGATAATATATCTTCACAAGATTCAATTTGATATTTGCTATTGCCGAAACTGACACCCGAAGCAGAAGTTATAGCTGTTTGAAAGGTCATCCAATGCCAAAAGTGGGGTATGGTGACTCTAAACATATTTGTTTACTAGGTAATAGTTATTGGAGGTTAATGTAGGTTACTAGGGCATAGATATCTTCACATTTTTCATTATGATATTTAGTATAGGCCGAAAAAACACCCCAATTAGAAGTTATAGTTGATTGAATTTTTAAAAATTGGGGCACCCCAACAAAAAAAATCACTTTTAGAGGCCACCTATACCATTTTGGTAGTTGAAAAGTGGTAAAATATCATAGATCTCAGTCGAGACCCATGAGACATAGTTCTCATCATAGGATTTGATTTGATATGTGGTGGATCCCAAACAGACACTTGGATCAAATGTTACAACCACCCGAAGATCGAGTTCAATTTACAATTTTTTTGAAACCATAATATATTTTATTCCATTTATTATCATATGATTTAAATATATTTTGGTTTTATTTCTTTTAATAATTTTTTATTTGATTGATTGTGGAGCTGAAACAGACTCCCAGATCAAAATATATGATAGTTTTAGGGTTTATTTACATTTTAATGTGTTTTATGTGTTTCTAGAGTTATTATCGATTTTTCTGGGTATGTAGGGATTTTCTAGAGTTATAATCCATTTTCACTACATATCTTATATATTATCTGAAATTTTCTATTATAATTGTCTAAAACATATTTAATATATATATATATGTTATATTTATGTTAATATAAATATTTTTATATATTCATTTATTATTTTTATGGAAATATATATTTTTTGAAATATACCCATTATCAGCACTAGTAAGAATTCCCTGATAAAATGTGGTTCTTTATCAGCACATCTAAAAATGTTCTGATAAAGGCCCCCCTTATTAGTGATTTTTTAATGTGCTAATAAATATCCTTTTTATCAGTTCTTTTCACTAGAACTGATAAATGGAGCTTTATCTGCTCTTTTTTAGAAGCGCTGATAATGGACCCCTTTTAATAGAAAATTTTCATCATTTCTAGTAAACCACTTTAACAACATTAAAATTTCTATTTTAAATACACTCTTTAATAGTTCTTTCTGTAGCATTGAGAAGGTGGGCTTTTAATAGTGCTTTCAGTGAGAACTCTTTAGACCCTAGCACTTGATAAACCCAATTTCATAATAGTGGTTTTATCTAACATTCACTGATATGTGATTATATCCATAAGCACTTCAATTTCACACATAAACAATAAGTTTTATCATATGAGTTATGTTAAAAAATATAATGTTTTATTTGATTGTTGATCATCACACATTTAAAAGAAAATATTCATTTCATGTGTTAATTCATTTTAGATATATCATCAAAATATTATATTCAACTTCTTTGTTTCTTTAAAATATTACCAAATCAGTTAACTATTAATAAATTTTACATCTACTAAACACATATTCAGGTTACATTGATCCTTTCTACGTAACAAAAGATGAAACAATATGTACACCTTTGATACATTATATATATCCTTATTCATTACACTAGGATGCCTATATGGATTCTGGGTCATTATGTAACAAGTACATGATGCAGGAAACAAATTCACCATATATAGAACAACCAATGTAGAACATAGCATTACTGGAGTACACTCTGTGTTGTTTGACTACATAGCATGTAGTCCACACGTTTTCAAGATAGAAAGAATAGGGTCCACATCATCATATAATTTATACATTGCATGTCTTTAATAAATGAAGAATACATATTTAAAACCATATCAGTAGAATTACACTACACATATCCTCTATGAATGCTATGTACTTCATAAATGTTCATGTGAATTACACACTGAGTCCCTAATCTTATAATCAAGATATTTAAGAACAAGAAGTACATGAGGTGTAGTTGGCATGTACAAACCGTGTTATTTACATGTTTATATAGAAATATGAAATTTAATTAATTACTTCATCATACTTTGTTGACATGAGTTCTAGGGGAAATAAGTTTATAGTACACACTAGTTGTTAGGTTTTATATTATATTAAAAGAATAATTAATTATGTGTAATAGTCAAGACTATAAATATTTTGTGGTTATTTCATAATAAGACTCAGTGTTTTAAATTATATATGCTACATAATTTTCATGTGTTCCATCTGGTATTATATTGGCCATGCACATCATGAAATTATGACACATGCCATGTACAAAATATATTTTATGAGTGCATTTATAATAATTTATGAAATAATGAGTAGTGATGATAGATAATCTCTAAGTTCCATCCAACTACAAAGCCATGTAAGATATTTTTTAGTTTTGAATAAAATTAAAAATATTTATTTTCATTAAAATCATAGTGATAGAGAATTTTATGATGATTGGGTGAAATAAGTAAAAATTAATTAATTAATTATTAATATAATTAATTATATTTAATAATGGGAGTTTTACCTTATTAAATACTTGATTGGAATTAATTCTAGCTAGTTATTTTAAATGAGTATTCATTACATGTGTATGACCAATCACAATCTTAACCAAGTCGTTTTGGTTTTTCATTTATTTATTTTATCATTATTAAGGGTTTTCAAATTAATTGTTATTAATTTAAATATGTTGGTCGTCCTGTGATCCCTCACATTTAATTGTATGGGATCTATTTGTCTAAGGTTGTTTTATATAATTCCCCTTAACCAATACTTTTGTTCCCCTAACTTCTGTGTGAGTTATAAAATATATGTAATAAAAGGAGTATTTGAAGATGCATGGAGATGGTTCACGGAAGAGAATGCATGGAGGTGGTTTAAGATCAAACTAAGACAAAACCCATATGGGAGATACATAGGTGTAAAGTTGAGATGATGCAACTCGTTCTAAGACATGTATATGAAAATTATCCTAAGGGTCATAGGTTGATTTATTGAAAAATCAATAAATAAAACATCAGATAATAACATGATCATGATATTTATTCATTTTTATGCATACTTTATTTAAAGGATGTTAGACAAGGATCAAATAAATATACAAACTAACTTGAAAAGATGGAATTTAAATAAATGGATTATGTGTAAATGTTGTATGGAAACATGGTAAATAACTGAAGTGAAATTAACATAATTTTTCCATAAAATGTAATGGATAAACTTTAAAAACATTATTCATAAAAAAATATCTTTTATGATAATATTACTCATTAATTCATCTATCATTTTAATTAAGATGAACCCATAGTTAAAGTGTCGGTTTGGCCTCTATTGAGAGAAATTAAAGTTATCGAGAAGTCTTAACTAAGATATTGGGTTGATGTAAATAAATAAATTTTGGGAATAATTGCCTCTATCTAACCAATACAAATTTGTAGGCATGTGTTGATGAAATCTGAGTTAGGATTTTTGAAATGTGGAGTCCACTCAATGAATCCATGAACTATAAGACCGCAGTTAGAAAGGCCACATACCTAAATACTTTCTTATAATTTATATGGTCTCTATCTGGATCATAAGAATGGATATATATATATTTTTTCAATTATAATGTCCATAGAGATAGGATATCTCGAGTTCAATGGTGAAGTTCTTGAGACTTGATAAAATAGTGGGATACTAAATAAAATTAAAATTATCCTAGTCTCACGTAAATTGTAATCAATTGAATTGATAAAAATCTCCACTTTTATAATTTTAAAATAATGTAAATCTCATTAACCACATTATCCCTAAGATCAATTTTGGACAAGTAACATCTCCTTAATAGAAGTTAATTCAATTAATGGTTATGGAACATATGGGTAGTGTTGCACCAAGAACAAACATATCACATGGAATAATCCTCAATGACTGATCCTCCTGCTAAAGAGGCAAGTGGTGAGGCGATCGATGTTTATTATAAAAAATTAAGAGAATCCATCAACATTTAGTGTTTAATTATTTCATCCATATCTAGGGAACTCTTAGAGTCACACGAAGACATGAATGATTAGAGAATTATATTGTATATTTTTGGTTTATAATAAGACAGAGCTAGACAAGAATAGATTGAGATATACAATGTGCTCTTTCAAAGTGAACATGGGGAAGGTTCCCCAATAGAAAATCATGTTGAACTACCCCAAATCTAGTAACATAGAGTCAATGTCTATTTATTAAATTTTTATAAGATACAAGGAATCACATCACCAAGGATCGACCAGTTTAGTATTACTAAAGAACTGTATAAATAAATTCATCCAATTTTACATTATAAATAAAATATAAAAACACAGTGGGAGTCATATTTGACTTACTTTTACTCGTTCAATGATTCCCTTTTCAGATTTCGAGGAAGGAAAAAAATGGTTGATATCAAATAATATGTAATGGATATATACAGTAGAAGATATTATGAATAAATAATTAATACTCAATATGGAAAGACAAATATATTTAAATACGTATCATTTAATCAATAAATAGATAATCAAACACATAAATAGATAATATCAATGAAATAACATCATAGATAATAATAACAAAATTTTCAACAAAGGAAAGTCATGATATTAGACATCATGATATCATACATCATGGTATATTTATCATCATGGTATTATACCAAAACAACATAATAGATGATAGGTATACACACACTCATTTAATATTTTGGCCAACCAGGTTTTCTCATGAGACTTATTAATGAATCCAGGGGAAATATAATTCTTCTCCACTCCTATTACTTCATGTGTACTTTATTCCTTATATAATTAATGATCAATTTATTTTATAAAATATACTTTATCAATAATTATCCGAATTGGGTAAAAGAAATAAAATATCAAGATTTCCCCATTAAATAAAATAAAATCCATAATAAAGATCCTTATATAGAAATAGAATATAGATTAGTTAATATAAATATCAATGATACAACTAATTTCGATATTTGGGAGAAATTTAATTTATAGTGAAATATGATCACAATATAGTGAATGTTTTAACATAATGTAAATGACCAAAAAATTAATAAGAGATAATATATTTCCATCATTTCATTATAAATATGGGTTTTATAATAGATTTCTATAGTTTAGAGAATAAAATACAATGAAAGAGAAAAATTAAAATATGTTATGATTATTGTGATTTATTTTCAATCCATTAAAATACTATATAAGAATCTAAACATAATAAAATGGTTACGGTGGAGGTAATGTATGCTAACACTATATAAGTTAAAAAGAAATTATTCCTTTTGACTATTTATAAATAATGTAAAAAAAAACTCATTTACAAAACATTATAAATATTTATTTATGATTTTGTAAAAAAATTAAATATAATATAATATTTACTGAATAAATATTTTGAGTAAATAAAAATTAATTTTATAAAACAATTTAAAAAAAATAAGGAAGTGGAGGAAAAATATACCTGATCAAAAATTAGAATATGATAAAATTTTCGTTTAAACATTTATTTTAGTTATTTAAGTACCATAGAGAAGAAAATTTTTAAGAAAATAGTATAAGTCCTTAATTATTAAATGGATAAGGAAATATATGGAGTTTATGATTGATAGATTAGGATATTCCTTTAATGAATAATATATTAAATCCCAAAAAAATGAGATTGTAAAAAAAATATTAAAAATTCGGTAACATTAAAATTGAAAAAACATGAAAAAATAATCATGATATGAAATTTAATCAACCTGAATAAATATGTATTAGTGTTAAATAAATATAATGGGTATTATATAGTATACATTAAAATAAATAGGTGTATAATACCAAATATATCTCAATGGAGTTGATGTTGAGATGAAATCCCTTACATCATGCTTCCAATTTATTGAAAATGAATTAAACTCATGAATAATAGTATTAAACATATTAATATTTCTAATATCATATATTATCTACTTATATCTCATCACTTTTTCTTTGATAATCATTTATTGTATTTATAGTTTCGATTGTTAACTACTTAGTTTTATCATGTATTTTTCATCACTGATGTTCTGGTTCTTGAACAGCGGTATTAGTTTCCTCATCTACAAAATGATATTAATATTATAAAAATAATATTTATTTTTTAGGTAAATATTTATAATTATTCTAGGAATGTTTTCTTTGAAAATGAATTATATCACTTCGTGGAAATGGTAAGCCATACATACGCACAAGAGACATTATAATTTTTAAATGAGTGAATGGGTAAGGAAGTAGATGATATAATAAATTTAAAAAAGCTATATTATTTCATTATTATTATATATAAATTATTTCCATCATTATGACTATACATGTGAGATGTTCAGGAAAAAAATCTTATAATGATTCGTCAGGCGGTAGCCTTCTGTACACATGAGTGTTTATATTGTTCCCCATTTGATGGATAAGGATATAAAGAAATATAATAACATAATCATAATAAAATATAAGTATATGGGAGATACTTGGGTTATATGTCAATTTTTAGGACATAATTGAAGGTCTTGAACAAAGAATAAAAAATAATGATCTTTATTAAGATGATTACCTTCTCTTAGTGAAACCTTATTTAGATATCCACTTAAGACCCCTATGGATGACATTTTGGGAGGCACAATATCTATAAAACAGATCTAAGGATTTTAGGTATGTATTTTGATTTTTATCAAGATAAATGGATTAATCAGTTTAAATAAGAGATGGAAGGAGGTTCAATTTTATATTTGAGGTTAGTGACACACTTATAATATTTCAATGTTTAAAAATATTATGAGTTAAATTTATTGGAACTAACATATATAATTGACTCATATTCAAAGATGATAAGGTTAAGGTAATAATATATCCAATATATGAGTTCTAATAATGTTTTAGGGTCATTTTAATATTTATCATTTTAAACTAACACAACAATAAACTTGATTTTTCCTTAAGCATAATAATAAATTTATACTATTCATTATGACTAAAAATGAATTTAGACTTATTAAATAATATTAATTATTATTAATATTAATATGGAATTTTTTTTATCAAATTCAATTCCCACAAGTGTAGAAATTAATTTTAAAATTAACTTCCAAAATAGGATGAGAAACTGTTTTTAAACAAATTCATTTTCCAAGTATAAGATGTTCTCACATTAAAAATATTAAAAGTACTAATAATAAAATGGATTTGAATTCATAGATAATGAAATATAATTTATAAATTTTATTTAAATCATTCATTATTATATATTTTTTTAATTAATCAAAATAGAATAAAATTATACTTTTAAAATTAGTTTTATGGAAGGATTCATCTTGTACCCCCAAATGATCGTATCTATATTTCTATCAAATTGATAATAAATACATGTTAAATTATAAATATTATAACAAATTATTATAAATAAAAGGGGTTCATAGTTAAAGACAATATTTTTAATTATTTATAAAAGATTATTTCTAAGGGATAATTTCAAAAACACATTTCAGTCATATTTTTTACATATTAAGTACAAAATCCATATTCATCTAGTAAAATTAGAATGTTTGTGCCATGTAATGTTAAAATATAAATTTTATTATAGTCATATTCAAATATAATTTTCATATAATATAATTTAATCTTATGTGTCACATTATTCCTTTTATCAAAAATCTCAACCTCTACATTTTCATGCATATTACTTTTTTTAAAAATGAGGGTGGTTTTCTTTATAACATCCTTAGGTTTCCACATTTCTTCCTCTATTTTATGACTTATATAAAGTATCTTTACCATTTGATTCATCCAATTATTCAAAACTTGTTCTATATTATCAATAATATATATAGGATCTTCACTTTAATATATATTAAGTTCCAATTATATTTATTCATGGTTGAGTACATGCATTGGGTTCGACATGTACTTACTTAAGAATGATATATGAAAGATATCATTTACTTTAGAGTGGATCAATGTAATTTTCAAATGTTAATAAAAAATTAAAATTCATTCCATAATTTCAAAAGATTCTATGTATATAGAGATCAATTTTCTTTTCTTATGGATCCTTATAACAACATTCCATGGTGGTACTTTCAGGAAAATGTGATCTACCACGTGAAATCACAAATCTTTCTTTCAGTTATTAACAAAAGTATTTTTCCTATTTTGGGAGGTTTGAATATGATTCTAAATTGTCATTACCTTTTTCATTATCTCTTTAATATGTTCTAGGACTATATTATTCCATTCAAAAACTTCAACCCAACATGTTGGAATATGTCATATATTTCTAGATAATTATTCATACGACGACATTTGAAAACTTTAATGAATTTTATTATTCAAAAAAAAGGTTCCAAAAGTAAATAAAAATTTCACATATATTTAAACTCATGTGAGAATGGTTTCAACAAGTCTTATAATGTTAGAATAGTCAAATTATATTGTGCA
Organism: Viscum album; assembly: GCA_963277665.1. Classification (NCBI taxonomy): domain Eukaryota; kingdom Viridiplantae; phylum Streptophyta; class Magnoliopsida; order Santalales; family Viscaceae; genus Viscum; species Viscum album. The sequence continues at coordinate 1,136,487,848 of OY728155.1, read as the reverse complement.
TTAGTTTGAGGGTAATAGGTGTTGCAAAAATAGAGTTTGATATCAAGAGCCATCTGAAATTTTTTCAATAATATCAATGTAAATCGTAGATAACAATCCAATGAAATTGAAATTGGCGTGTCATGAAATTTTAAAACTTTATTTATATAGATATTTTCAAGGCACTCAAGAGGTATATAATCTCTTATAGTAAATAAATTTTTATATTTATTAAGGCGATCAATAATAACCCAAGGTGTATAGATAAATTTTATCTATAAGTATAATTAAATAATTACTTATTTAGATTATATATATTTAACACATATCCCCTTTCAAAATTTCAGAATTCTATATTCTTATATTAAGTCTCCAAATTTCCCATTAATCATGGATTTAATTTTCTACAAAAAATTCTATTTATCTGGCTAATAATTTTTTTATATACTTCAATAAACAAGGCTTGGTAATAGTATTTAAAAGTGGTAATTTTTACCCTTCGATAATAATTCCCATATCCATTTTTACTAAATTCTTAAACATAGGATCCCTTATAATCCACATTTTGGTTAGAAATCCATAAACTTTCTTCCACAAATACCATATTTTAATTCCTTATGTGGTAGTGTATTAAGAAATCCAAATCCTTAAAAATATAAAGACATTAACATTGCCTTATTATGAGATCGTATAGTGATAATATCTATTTAAGATTCTTACGATCTATGTATATCTCAAACCATTTTCTTTAGAGATAATGTGACCATATATTTAATGGAAATATTATGGATTTCATCTCAATATCTTGAGTTGGATAGCTCTTTTCATGAGTAATCAGCAAACTTGATGTATAATATTTAGCTTTATCATTGTACCTAAGGACATACCAGATTACTTTCTTCAATGCATCACTATATATCAAAAATAAATCATTTAATAACGGTAGAGTCAAACATAGGGAGTTTTCCAATCTCCAATTCAATTATTGAAAGCATTTTTCACATTCCTTTTTCCGTGTTCTATTAACCCCATTACATGTAAGCATCGTTAATGGGCTATGAAATTGCGATTTTCTTGAAAAAATTGATAATAATAAATTACAAATCAAATTAAGCTATGTACCTCAGTTATATTAATTAATGTATGAAATTATATCAAATCTGTTTTCAGTAATTGATATACTAATATTCCTACAATGGAGAAAATATTGACAAGAAAAGAAAATTTTTGATCCCATAATTCACATCGTAAAAATTTTACATATAAATATTTTCTTCCAGGAGTCTGAAGAATCATCTGAAACTGATTGTCATGGACATTATAGATTTTGGAATTTAAAGAGATATCATTAATTAATACCAAAATAATTATCACGATATTTGTTGAAAGCTCAGATTATTAGATCCATAAAAACAAAGGGAACATTAGTCATCTAAAATCAAATTACCGTAAACCCATTGCATAAATAACTTATAATAAATGATGTCTTTGGAATATATTCCATTACACACAAATAATGATACCCAAAATGAAGGTCAATCATTAAAAAATATCTTGCTCTACGGATTTTATTGAACAAGTCATCAGTGTGAGGTAGATGATACTTTTTGACTACAGTAATAATATTGATTTTCCTATAATAAGAGCACAACCTCATAGATCCATCAATATTCTAAAAAAAAGATAACTGAGTTCTCATGGTGAAACACTGGGTATATAAATAACTTTTAATAAAACACCAATAGTTGTTTCTATTGGATCGAATATATAGATATGTATGTATATTAGATGGAACAATACAAGAGGGGGGGGGGTGAATTTTAGATTTACAAACATTAGAGTTTTAGCACTTAAGATATTAGTTTAAAAGGTCTTAAACTGATACAAATTCAAACACCCACAATTGTATTGAATATAAAAAGTAAGATGTAATGTAATACTAATGAAATATAAAACAATTGTATTCAAGATGAACAAAATAATCAGAGTAATATAAAGATGAATGATTCTACCTTAAAGCGTATAGAATAAATCAATACAACATGTAATAGAATGGATGTAATTGAAACAATTACTAATTTATAAGAGATAGAAAAGGAAACAAAAACAATTTCCTTTCTAATACAGATACCAGCGGAAATGTAAAATAATTAAAATTATTTTAACCCAAAAAGAAGGGTTATACATTCACCTAGGATAAAAGGACTGTCCCACCAACACCTTGGCGAGCCCACGATATGGTGATCGGACCGTCTGTCTGCATGTCCCTGGCATCCCTCGATACGATGATCAGAACGTCTGCCTGCCTATCCCCGATAGCCCTCGATACGATGATCGGAACGTCTGTCTGCCTATCCCCGGCAGCCCTCAATACGATGATCGGTCCGTCCGTTTTCCTATCCCTGGCAGCCCTCGATTTTTTAGGTAACCGACACCTCTGTCTTCCAATTACTTGAAATCCCTCGATACAATGATCGGACGCACAAAGCAGATGAGAGAAGTCACACCATCTCTCTCTATAATCTTGATTGAAGAAAAGTATCATAGTTGTTCCACAATGTCTCATTCGTTGTTCTTTCTCAGATTCAAATGACCTCCTATTTATAGGTCTCGGGTTCCAACGGTCATGTCTCCTCCAACGGTCATATTTCTCCGAAAAACTCGGAGGGACTTAGACACCAGGCATCATAATGGTCAAATTGAAATAGAAAGCACAGCATCATTTTGATTAGTTTGTAACCAACTCAATGACATCGTATTGTTTAAAAAAAGATATATGTCGATGATAAGCAATGGTATGATTCATATGAAACAAGTTTTTTTTGACTATGTACCAAAACATGTAATGAAATTATGAATAGCAGAGTCAGTATGATACATTTGACAGAGTCAGTACGATACGGTTGACAGAGTCAGTACGATACGATTGACAGAGTCAGTACGGTACGATTGACAGGGTTATGATGATACGATTGACAGAGTCAGTACGATACGATAGACAGGGTCAGTACGATACGATTAAAAAGACATTTTTGATTTCCAAAACAAAATATAGAAGTCAAAAGATAACATTTGACTCAAAAATCCCCCCCTTTTTGGAAATCACAACACACCAAGTAAATATAACAAAGAATACTTATCTCCCCCTGAGTTATTGGAAACTATTCTGAATAAGAAATTGAATACAACTAACTCACCCTTAGGAATGGAATTTCCTAAGGATTGTATTCGTAGATTTTCTTTATGAGTGTTGTAAAGCATTCTACCCCTTTATAAAACATTCTCCCCCTTTATAAACATTCTCCCCCTTTGTGATTTACAAAAAACGGGGTAATCTTGAATTTTCTGAAGGAGTTAAAAAATAAACACAAGACAATGGATAAAAGAAAATTCATTATGATAACAAACACCACAAAACATGAGAACAAAATACAAGTCACTTGTTTTCTCTTTCCTTCTCCTTTTTTATCAACTCATGAAGAACCTCCTTCATCTTTTTTATCTCCTTCTTGTCTTCAGAAATAGAATCACCATGAGACCTGAGAAGGTCTTGTTGATCAACAAAGAGTTGATCCTGATTTCTGATAGTCTCCTCCTGGACTCTGATTACTTCTTCAAGGGTATCAATTCTGTCATGTAGATTCTTGTTATCTTTGGATAACACAGAATTTTGTTTCTTCAATAAAACCATTTCATCCTTGAAAGATGAAACCTTTGAGAATTTAGATTGAGAAGCATTCATTCTCTCTTGCAAGCCTTTTACTGAAGGAACATCAGCTCTTTGAGAAGAAAAAAGATTCAACCTTTCAACTGTTTCTCTAACAATATTATTGAAAGCAATTGCAAGCTCATTTGACAACCATCTTATATCTTCAATTGCTATCTCATGATCATTGATTGAGCTCTCTGTTTTGTATGACCACTTGGTCATCTTGTTGCAGGCCTTCTTATGAGCAACCAAACTTTCTGAAAGAACTTTCAAATCGGCTTCAACTAACAACACTTTCTTTCTTAATTCCATTATAGAGCCAAACATCTACTTCTGATTGTCAGTTATAAAATCAATCTTTCCTTCCAGCCTGGGGAAATATGGAATGGTCTTCTCAAACCTTCACCAAACATGGACAATGTAATCACTCTTCTTGAGAGAGATTGTATGTTCTGAATCAGTATCTTCATCATATGAATCCAGTTCATTTTATCAGCTTGAATCTACAACTGGCTGTTTTCCTTTTGCTTTTTCTTTCTTCTTTCTTTCTTCTTCAACTTTATCACTAATGACAACAACTTTATCAATGTGAGAGGATTGAGCACCTTGCTTTTCTTGAGGTGAAAATCTATCCATTGTTCGTGCTTGATCGGCATGAGGGGTTTGTTGAACACCTTCACTCATCTTTTGAACTGATTCCTCCCTACACTTCTTCAAACTTTGATGAAATTCTAAAATAAAATCTCCTTCCTCTTCTTCCACTTTTTCTATCTCTTCCATCATTTGTTTTAATTTTTCTTTCTCAGGAATGCTCTGTATGATGGGTTCTTGATGCACTTCTTCCGTCAGTTGAGCACTAGCATCCTCAAACATTTTCAAGACTTTAGAGATATCAAAGTCTTGAGCCTTTCTTTTCAAAACATTTTTCATTTTCTTTTCAGCCTTAAGGGTTTCTTATACCCTTATTCTTTCTGCAAAAGCCTCATCCAGGTCAAGACCGAACTTTGGATCACCTTCCTTTCTCTTTTCCTTATCCTTTCTCCATTTAACTACAACCTCCTTACTATACCATGGCTTATTCTTAAGCTTTGAACTTGTTTGAGGATCAGACTTTTGAGTAACACCAGTAGATTGAATGACTTTGGCTGGCATAGGTGCCGATTGGTTCTAAGCCGATTCAGCTTCTACATCTCTGACAAAAAGTTTTGAATTCTGATCAAAACAAACATTCAACTTCTTCATAGTACTTTTTCTAATCCAGGAGGGCTTCAAATCTATCGGGTTTCCTTTCAAAGGAATGTTTCAAAACATAATACTTTCGAGAATGAGCTTTGTAAGGATGGATGGATACATAATCATTTGGGACTTAATCCCTCATGTCTTGACATTCTTAATGTTTCAAAAACATACCCCATGAGATTTACTTTTCTCATATTTACAAGATAGTCGAGCATAAATATATTAGAAACTTTCAGTGTTTCTCTATCCCCTTTCCTTGGGATAAGAAAACCTTGCATCCATAAAGTCACAAACCGATTGTCCGGAGAAAGATGAGTCACTTTCCTTTTCTCTTCATTAATAACAAACAAAAACTTTTCAGAACTTTCAATATTAAACATACCAACTTCCTCTGGTAGTTTATGAGATGAACAGAAAGAATCCCCTTCTATTGGGACATTCAGAAAATGAGCCGCTTGTTTTACAGACATAGACAACTTTCTATCGTACACATCAAAATTGATAGTCACGTCTTTGTCGAAAGATATGGTTTTATAGAACCGACAGACTTCATCAAAGAGAACCAGATCTTGAGAAACAGGTCTTTCAACACACAAATGTTCCCATCCTTGAAACAGAATGATTCTTCTGATTGTGGAATCATACGAATCAAAAAAGTACCGAGAAACTAACCTTTCTTTGAAAAAGTTTTTCTCTGTAAAAGTAATTGAAGACATTTCGGCGGGAGTGTTAGTAGAGGATTGAGACATAAAGGTGATGCCGATGAAAGATCGTACGATGATTTAAAACCAGTGGAGTAGAGCATCAGCTCAAAACCTGAAAAAACAATGTGGGTTTGGGGAGGTGTGGCGGGCTATTTATAGGCGATAAAGGGGTGACCAGTGATTTTCTATGATCAAGATTAGAGGGAAACTGATCAATGGTTCAGATTAAAAATGAAAAAGAGAAAAAAGATAAAAAACGAAAGTACCTGCCTGAGAACGTAAGGTAGTTGTTGGTTTTAAGATTATAGAATACACAACCGTACAAAATAAAATAAAACAATCAATCATCATACCAATGGAAAACAATGTCGTTACCATGAACTAACAAGGCAATGGAAAACAAACTCGTTACCATGAACTGACAAGCCGATGGAAAACAATCTTGTTACAATGAACTGACAAGCCGATGGAAAACAATATATTTACCATGAACTGACAAGCCTATGGAAAACAATCTCGTTACCATGAACTAATAAGCCGATGGAAAACAATCTTGTTTCCATTAACTGACAAGCTGATGGAAACCAATCTCGTTACCATGAACTGACAGGCAGATGGAAAGCAATATTGTTACCATGAACTGAAAAGCCGATGGAAAACAATCTTGTTACCATGAAATGATAAGCCGATGGAAAAAAATCTTGTTACCATGAACTGACAGGCCAATGGAAAACATTCTTGTAACCATGAACTGACAGGCTGATGGAAATCAATCTCGTTACCATCATCGGTCAGTACGATGGAAAAGAAATTCCTTACCGTCATCGGACAATACGATGGAAAAGAAATTGATCACCATCATTAGACAGTATGATGGAAAATAAATTCTTTACCATCATCGGTCGATACGATGGAAAAGAAATTTGTTACCATCATCGGTCGATACGATGGAATAGAAATTTGTTACCATTATCGGTCGATACGATGGAAAATAAATTCATTACCATCATCGGTCGATACGATGGAAAAGAAATTCATTACCATCATTGGTCAATACGATGAAGTAAATAATAAGATTTTCAATACGATAAATTGAAAAAATAAATGATACGATAAAACTGTCAATACGATAAAAAGAAAAGTAAAAACACATACCAGGAGAGTAAATAATAAAAGAACATAAGATAAAAAGAAACAAAAAAATATAGAAAGAAATGTCCTCCCCCTTTCAAAGGGAGTTATTTAATATAAGGAGAATTGTAAAACATGAAGTAGATATGAATGATTATTTTAATGTAATCATTCCTATATTCTGTTTTATAAACTCAAATCTATCAGATGGTAAAGGTTTTGTAAAAATGTCAGCATGTTGTTCTAGTGTCCCGAAAAATTGTAGAATAATATCTCCTTTTTGTGTGTGATCCCTAAGAAAGTGATGCCTAACATCTATGTGTTTTGCACGAGAGTGGTGTGTTGGGTTCTTACTAAGAGCTATGGCACTAGTATAATCACATAGAATTTGAGTTTTGGAGAAACTCAATCCATAGTCAGTGAGTGTGTGCTGCATCCACAATACTTGAGCACAACAACTTCCAGCTGCTACATATTCAGCTTCATCAGTGGATAGTGCTACTGACTGTTGTTTCTTGCAGGACCAAGAAACCAAGGAATCTCCTAATAAATGACATGTTCTAGATGTACCTTTTCTATCTATTCTACAACCACCAAAGTTAGCATCTGAAAAACTTTTTAAAACAAAATCATTCCCAGAAGAGTAAAAAAGACCTAAATCTATAGTGCCTTTTAAATACGGAAAGATTCTCTTTACGGCTTTTAAATGAGAATCTTTTGGATTATATTGGTATCTTTCACATAAGCATATAGAAAAAATTAAGTCGGGTCGACTAGCTGTCAAGTATAGAAAACTTCCTATCATACCTCTAAATATTGTTTGATCTACTGGTTTCCCAGTTTCATTAAGATCAAGTGTATTTGAGGTACCAATTGGAGTGCTAATACTTTTAGTTTTGTCATATCCATACTTTTTGTGTAAATATTATTTATACTTATGTTGAGATATATATGTTCCTTCTGGTTTTTGAGAAATTTGAAAACCTAAAAATAATTTTAACTCACCCATCATACTCATTTCAAACTCAGATTTCAATAAATTTGCAAAAGAATCAGTTAAAGATTTTTGAGTTGATCCAAATATGATGTCATCAACATAGATTTGAACAATCAAAACATTTTGGTTTTCCATTTTTATAAAAAGGGTTGGATCTGCTGTACCTTTTGTATAATTGTTTTGTAAAAGAAATCTTGTAAGTCTATCATACAATGCTCTAGGGGCTTGTTTAAGACCATATAAAGCCTTGGTAAGTTTGAAATCATGATCAGGATGTTTTATGTCTTGAAAAATAGTAGGTTGTTCAACAAAAACTTCTTGAACAAAACCGTTTAGAAAAGTACATTTGAAATCCATTTGAAATAGTTTGAAATTGAAATATTCTACAAAGGCTAATAGAATAAGAATTGATTCAAGTCTAGCTACAGGAGCATATATTTCTTCATAGTGTATTCCCTCTTGTTGATTATAGCCTTTAGCAACAAGTCTTACATTATTTCTTACAATGATTCCATTTTCACCACAGTTGTTTCTGAAAACCCATTTTACACCAATCACATTTGTTTCTTTAGGTCTATCAACTAATGTCCAGACTTGATTCCTCTCAAATTCATTTAGTTCATCTTGCATTGCTTTAATCCAATCATCATCACCTAATGCCTCACTTGGGATTTTAGGTTCAAATTGGGAAAGAAAATCAAGATGTTCTATTTCATTTCTTAAGGAATTTCTGGTCCTTATAGGTTGATTTACATCACCAATGATGTTATCACTGTATGATTCCTAAGAAATAATTGATTTGGGTTTTTTAAAGCCTGTTAATCATCATATGGTAGAAAATCTTCCGTGGTAATTGTTTCAGAAGTATCTTCTTGAATATTTTCCTTATCAGAAGGATCTTCTATCAAAGGTTAATAATCAGTTTTTGAAAACACATCTGAGGATGTAGGATTGGATTGGTTTAAAACAAAAGGATTAGTTTCATCGAATTTTACATGTACTATTTCCTCAACAGTACAAGTCTTTTTATTGGAAACTCTATAAGCCTCAGAGGTTGTAGAATAGCCTAGAATGATTCCTTCATCAAATTTTGGTGAAAATTTGTGTAGATTATCATTTGTATTCAGAATGAATACTTTTCATCCAAAAAACATTGAAGTATGAAACTTTAGGTTTTCGGCCAGTCCATAACTTATAAGGGTTTTTTTTAAAATTTGTCTAGTTAAAACAAGATTTATAGTATAACAGGCAGTACTAACAGCTTTAGCCCAAAATTTCTTTGCAATTGAGTATTCACTCAACATGGTTCGAGTCATTTCATGAAGAATACAATTTCTTCTTTCAACAACACCATTTTGTTGAGGAGTTCTTGGAGTTGAGAAATTGTGAGCAATACCTTTCTTACTATAAAAAGTTTCAAAATCTGAATTTTGAAATTCACCACCATGATCTCTATGAATAGTTATCAATGGTAGGTTTTTATCATTTTTAACTTGGGCTCTAAATGTTTTGAAATAGGAAAAGGCTTCATATTTATTTGTGAGAAAGTAGACCCATGTAAATCTAGTAAAGTCATCTACTAAAAAAATACATAGTATTTTCCACCAATGCTTCCAGATTGTGAAGGAACAAAAAGATCCATATGCACTAGCCATAATTCATTAGAAGTTAAAACATCATTAATTGATTTAAATCTAGTTTTATGTTGCTTGCCAAATTGACAAGGATCACAAACTTTTGAAGAATCATATCTAAGGTCCGGTAGCCCCTTCACAAGTCTTTTCTTTGAGAGTTTACTATGGTTTCTCAGATTACAATGTCCTATTCTTCTATTCCATATCCATGATTGGTCTTCTATTTCACTTAAGCAGGGTAAGTTTTGGCTCATAAGGTCTTCTAAGTTAATAGTGTAAAAATTATCTTGCCTACGGGCAGATAGAATGAACTCATCCTTGGAATTGTGAACTACACACTTATCATTTCTAAAATTCACAAGGTAACCTTCATCACATAGTTGACTTATGTTGATGAGATTGTTCCTAAGACCATTAACAAACATAACATTTGAGATAAGATCTTTTCCAAGAAAAACAATATTACCTATACCAACAATCTTTCCTTGAGCATTATCTCTGAAGGTTACTTTTCCACCTTTTTTTATAACCTTTACAAAGAGATCTTTGTTTCCAGTCATGTGTCAAGAGCAACCACTATCCATGTACCAAATATTTTTATTGGTAGACTTCTCATTTTCCTGGAAAAGAAACAATTAGTTTTTCAGAATCCAATCTTGTTTGGATCCAGAAGGGTTAGATAAAATAATTTTAGTAATCCACATTTGTTTTGCAAAATGAGCTTTATGAAATCCTAATGATTGAGTTCTGTTAAGAGAACAATCTCTTCTCCAGTGTCCACCACATTGACACATAGAACAAAAAGAGGATTTTTGGGGAAAAAATAGTTATTACTAAAAACAGGCTTGGAATAATTATAACCAAGACCAGAACGATTTCTCAAAGGTCTAATTTGAGAATATATCCTGTCAAAGTTTTCCTTTTCATGAGTATAGATTGACAAACATTTATTCTAGGATAAAATCTTTGACATTAGTTTTAAAACCAAATTCTTATTTTCCAAAACATTTGAATTTGAACTAGAGTTAGGCTCTAAAATATTTTTCTTTGAAATTACAGTTTCAAGATCCTTAGAAAGTTTATCCTTATCAGATTTAACTTTCTCAAGGGTTTTTAAAATACTTTCAAAATCAGATGTTTTCACATTAAGATCTTTAGAAAGATCCGATACTTCTTTAGTCAAGATTGAAATTCTAGAATTTTCATTCTCAATCCTTTTCGTGAGTTTAAAATTTTCATTTTCAAGTAATTTAGCAAATCTAGAGACTTCTTCAAAAAAAGGTAATGTATCATCTTCTGATGACGAAGATTCATCATCTGAAGATTCATAATATCTATTATCAGTACAATTTTCATTCAAAGAGACATTTGTAATAGCTTCATCATTATGTACCTTATCCATGAGACAATGATCTTCAATTGGTAATCTGGCTAAGAGTCTGATATTCCTCTATCCTGAGGACTCATATTCTAAAGAATCATCAGAAGAATCACTACCACATGCACTCCAGGTATCATTTGCCTTCAATACTTTCTTTGTCTAATAAAACCTTTTCTTGATTCTTTGAGAGTGTTTCTCCTTTCTGTCTTTCCTTTTTAGTAAAGGACAATCAGGCCTTATATTTCCGGCTTTCTTACATTCATAACCAGTTACCTCTGAATCTTTCTTATCCTTCCTATCTTTCTTTTTGAATCTATATTAAAAGTATTTCTTTCCCACAATCTTGTTCATCCTTTGAGCAAGATTGGATAACTCATTATCCGAAAGATCACAATCACATGAATCAAATATAACATTCTTGGCATTGGATCTTGTAAGCCTTTCAGGTGTTTTAGAATTAGATGTAAAGGCTACACTTCCATTCCCATTATTTTTCTTGTTGAAATCAGCATCTCTCTTCATTCTTGTCTCATGATGTAGAAGTGTTCCAAAGAGTTCATCTAGAGAAATCTGGGAAACATTTCTATTTTCATCCATAGCTGTCCTTGTTGACTCCCATTCATTTGGCATTATATCTATAATTTTATCGACTAGAGCTTCATAATCAAGACCTTTTTCTCCCATAGATTGTAAACTGTTGAAAATTGTCATAAACCTTTGTTGCACTTTACATACTATCTCTCCATAAGGAAAAACAAATCCATGATACTCTACTCGAAGCATTGCTCTCCTTGTTTCTATAACCTTGGATGTACCAAAATGAGCGAGTTCTAATTTCTTCCAAATACAGTTCGCTGCTTCACATAAAGATATCTGACTATATATATTCCTGGTCATAGAGCATAATAAATTATTGTGTACCTTGTAATTTAGTTGATATTATTTCATCTCTTGGTTAGTGAAAGTACTGATTTCTTTGTCAAGAATTTTGTATCCTCCTGTAAGCATAATAAAATTCTCTATGCCAGTATTGATCACAAAAGTCTTCATACAATCTCTCAAACACTCATAATAATTTCCCTCAAAGATAGGTGGTCTATAAGGATTCATATTGTCTATTGACCCAATATTCATTCCTGCAATCTAATACAACAAAAAATTTTCCACTCCACACGTTAGTGTAGTAAGTAGTTAAAAATAGTAATATGAAAGAAATAAAGCATTTAATACAAATCAGTGGAAAACCTCCTCTGATACCAATTGTTGGATTGAATATATAGATATGTATATCTATTAGATGGAACAATACAAGGGGGGGGGGAATAGTAGATTTAAAAACCATCGAGTTTTAGCACTTAAGATATTATTTTAAAAGGTCTTAAACTGATACAAATACAAACACCCACAATTGTATTGAATATAAAATTTATGATGTAATGTAATACTAATGACATGTAAAACAATTGTATTCAAGATGAACACAATAATCAGAGTAATATAAAGATGAATGATTCTACCTTAAAGCGTATAGAATCATTCAATACAATATGTAATAGAATGGATGTAATTGAAACAATTAAAAATGTATAAGTGATAGAAAAGGAAACAAAAACAGCTTCCTTTCGAATACAGATAGCAGCAAAAATGTAAAAGAATTACAATTCTTTTAACCCAAAGAGAAGGGTTATCCTTTCACCTAGGATAAAAGGTAAGTCTCACCAACACCTTGGTCAGCCCACGATACGATGATCGGACTATCTGTCTGCCTGTCCCTGGCAGCCCTCAATACGATGATCGGAACGTCTGTCTGCCTATCCTCAGCAGCCCTCGATACGATGATTGGAACGTCTGTCTGCCTATCCTCGGCAGCCCTCGATATGATGATCAGTCTGTTCATCTGCCTATCCATGGAAGCCCTCGATTTTGTAGGTAATCGGCACCTCTGTCTTCCAATTACTTGAAAGCCCTTGATACGATGATTGGACGCACAAAGTAGATGGGAGAAGTCATAAAATCTCTCTCTAGAAATTTGATTGAAGCAAAGTATCACAGTTGTTCCACAAAGTCTCATTCGTTGTTCTTTCTCAGCATCAAATAACCTCCTGTTTATAGGCCTCGGGTTCCAACGGTTATGTCTTCTCCAACGGTCATATTTCTCTGAAAAACTCGGAGGGACTTGGACACCTGGCATCATAACGGTCATATTGAAACAGAAAGCACAACATCGTTTTGATTAGTTTGTAACTAACTCAACGACATCGTATTGGTTAAAACAAGATATATGTCGATGATAAGCAATGGTACGATTCATATGAAACAAGTGTTTTTGACAATGTACCAAAACAAGTAATGAAAGTATGAATAGCAGAGTCAGTACGATACATTTGACAGAGTCAGTACGATACGGTTGACAGAGTCAATACGATACGATTGACAGAGTCAGTACGGTACGATTGACAGGGTCAGGACGATACGATTGACAGAGTCAGTACGCTACGATTGACAGGGTCAGTACGATACGATTAAAAAGACATTTGTGATTTCCAAAAAAAATATAGAAGTCAAAAGATAACATTTGACTCAACAGTTTCATTAATTATAGTAATTCCACATTGGACATTCTATAGGGATTCATTTATCTATGTCTTGCCAAAAGGACCAAATCAATGGAAATGTCAACTTCATGCTATGATGAATGTTTCTTTAATTCATTAATAAATAAATCAATGTAATCATATAGAACAGGCACATACACAAATTAAATATCACATTTTTCATATGTAGAATGTGGGGTTTCTTATCCTCCCAAAATCGAATTCATAAGAGCTACATAGGGTGGATTTAGACACCATCAAGATGATGAAGTATCCCCTCCAAGGATAATGAATTACTTAACTTAATCAAAAATAATAATTTCATTATCTTTGTACTAAATTTTTTATTATATTTTAAAAGTAAATCCAAGGAATATATAACATAAATTTGATCATTTTCTATAATAATTTTGTTTACAAATTTGGAATGTTTATGTGTCATAATGGGAACTAACAAACACATAATTATTTCTATGATTTTTTGAATAATGATTTTGTACTATTAAATCCCTTATTAAGGTGCTAGGGAAATATATATTTTTTGTGAAAAAATAGAAGATAAAAAAGAGTGAGAAGATCCAAAATCTAACATATCATTAGATAAATTTTAGGCTATGATTAAAGTACCTAACTCAACATATTTAGGGACGTAAACCATAAAAATAGTGATAACATAATCTTTTAATTCTCCCGTCAACGTATTCTATTGTCAGTTACATTAATTCATGGGAAAATGGCGTGAATGATTACATATTTATCTTTTGTTTAATGACTAGATAACAGTGGGTTCTTTTTCCTCATTATATTCATTATCCAGATGACACTTTTCTCTGCACTCATAACAAAATCAAATTCCCTTAGAAAATTCAAGGATGTTTCTTTCCAATAATATCATTTGATTGAGAATTCTTAGTTATGTTCTTCTTCTTGGATGCATTGTCTTTTCCTTAGTCCTTAGATGACCCATTATTATCTTGATTTCTCTTGAAGATGTTGTATTTAGAACATTCTTTCTCTTTTTTGATGGAACATAATTTTATTTGATCATATAATAAAAATTTTCAGAACCTATTTCCCTTTAGTGGCTTGGATTAATCCATTTAAATAAATGGTCAATATTGATGTCCAAATTATGTATATAATATGTAGAATGAAGGGGTATTATTTTTATGGTAGCCTCATAGTATACAAAAAATTAATTTTCTTTTTTTTCTTTAGTATAAGTTATTTTCTCTACATTTTAGTTAATTTTTCACAAGGACAATATTTGTTGAAGAATTTTATATTAGGTAAGAACTCAGGTCTTCTTATGAGATATGATATTCTTCTTTTTCCATTCTACTGAGTTGATTTTGAGAAAACAAGGGAAACTATGAAAATGTAATGTTTTAGTAGTACATGCGGTGTAATCTAATAATCATGCTGTGTATTTTGGTCATGTAAGATGTGGGTACATGGTGTGTGCTTTTTTTGGCCAGGAGGAGAAGAAAAAGCTACTACACACTGTGTACGTTTTTATTACACGCTGTGTAGCCATGTCAGTAGGTCGGAGTGGGACGTGTAAAGTAATTCTGTGAAGTTATGAACAATAAAATGATATAAATGGAATGTATATGATCTTACATTATGTGTACTCATAATTTTTGGATTCAAATAGGTAGTAGCCTTATTTTCTCTTCTTCTAGATAGAAGAGCCATCAGGTGAAGGACAAGGAGCCACGAGATCAATTCATTCTCTTGTTTCATCATACGGAACCTGATTCATGTTCCTTCTGTCACATTAAAACCCAAAAGGTAAAGGATTTATTCTTATAGATCCATTCTTGTTGATTTTTAATCTGGATAGTGTTATTTATGGTTAAATTAATTACCTATTTTCTTATATCTATGCCACTCTAGGCCACTTCAAGGTCTGGCATCAGATTATAATATTTATCTGACAACAGGGTAGGTGGTCTTGTGCCTCTAGCTAATTATCGAGATATTTATACCCATGGTTGGGCCATGAACCCAGGTTTAGGGTGTTTCCTTGAAATGAAATTAATCCTCTTTTATATTTAACATTGTTCTAGTAATTACTTCAATTAGTTATATCATGTTTAGCACTGTTGATTGATTAAGGGCATCCCTGTGGGTGTGTTTTCCTTGGATTACTGTCGTATAACCATTTTGTAATAGGATGACTATGGGAATGCCTTAATTCCCCTTGTAGGGTTGTTTAAAAAATGAGTTTCATCGTTATTTTTAATTTCAATTGTTTTATAATTGTACTTATTTGATTATTCACTTGGGATTGTGTTTCCCCTTTCCATGTAGTGTTTTGATAGTTACGAAGGATCAAATGTTGTATTAAATTTTAATGGGTAAATTGTAAATAACAATGGGTGAAACATGGGTTTAGCATAGAATGTCATGAATGAACTCACATGACTATTGTACCTTGCACCTTAGGTGATACATGGGTTCATCATAGAACACCAATTGTGGACTCAGGAGGGTTTTTTATATGTCAATAGTGAAACTTGGGCTCTCTAGTAAGAATGCCAGGGATGGAATAAATTGACATATACTTATATTATATATAGAGTGATACCTTGGGGATACCTATTAGGACCACTAAGGATAGACTCTCTTGAACTTATACTAACATCGAGAGTGATACTCAGGGCTCCCAAGTAGGACCGCTGAGAATGGACACATAGGTTGTCGGTAGAATTACACATGTAGTGATACTTGAATTACCACATGGGTATATCAAGAATGAACTCAAATTATACTTAAATAATGGAATGGAAGGAATTTTTACATGGCAACCAATCCAAAGAACAAGCTTGAATTTAGACATTACATTCTTGTTTGAAGGACTTCTAAGACAACTGTTATTCTTATTTATCTACATGGAATGTTAGGCTTGGGATGAATTCTGAGATTTAAATACTTAAAGTAAATGAACTAAAAATGAATATAGTAAATTCTATAAATGAATAATAATATTTTTATGATTTTTTAGTTCTTAGTGTATACTAATTTACTGCATTTCATTACTATACAGAACTTCTACAGAAACTCACCGAGAAATTGGCACAGTCCTTTGGTGGTTGCCTAATGGGATTCATTTTTCACACTGTGTTTGGGTCATGTTTTTGGGCCCAAACAGACTGTATTTCTGCATGTGTTGATAGGGAAATGCGCATTTTACAGGTACTTGCTTGTTGCTTAGGAGCAAGAGAGAATGAGGCCAAGCCTTGGCATGCGATATTGTTGAGTTTCACTTTGTTTTACTGTACATGGGTATTGTATTGCACTTGATTGCAGTGTACCATTTTTTCACTATTTTCATAGAACATGGGACATCGTGCTTTATTTCGATATTAAATACCCTCTATATATCTTGATCTTCACTCTTCAGTTGTTTATCGCAGTTTCATGTTGCTTACTTTTCTGCTATTGTCATTATTTACTCCGTTGTGTCATAATTTTCTAATGAGGGTATGGTTTCCCCACTATCACACCCTAGTCCCACACTGCTGTCAGTAGCCTTTGGAATTTGAAGAAATTCTCTTGAGTCCATGTGTCTAACCGGGTACGGGGAACCTTTTAGTGCCATCCAGGCTCAGGTTGTTGCACATTAAAATATCTCATTTCTATATGTTTTATTTCTTTTTCTATCTATTATTCTAGTTGAATAGCCAATATTTAATGAAATCACCATTATGAACATATAATTCTAGAATAACCATTTCAATTCCATCAAATGACATGTCTATAAAAAAAATTTCATGGAAATTAATCCATTTCTCATCTACCACTAGTTTTTTAGTTACACATAAACAAGGTGTTTTTGTCACATAAACCAATCCAATATAGGTGTAACATGTTATGTAACATTTTGTTTCTCCATATGTGTATGTTTATTAGTCATAACATTATTTATTTCTAACAATATTAACATCATCTACAAAGATACATGAATATTTTTATTGGCTTATTCTATAGGGAAATTTCTACCATGGACATGAGCTTTGATACAAATATTTATGCTCGGAACTATTTCATAAAAATGGTATATAATGAATTAGCTAATAAAATTAGCAATTTTAAATCATAATATTTAATTATAAGTATAATTTAACACTTAAAATAAGGTGAAAATTTATAATGTATCAATAGAAAAATAAAGAACTTGGGTTTTTTTGGGAGAATCATTAAATCATCAATTTTATTCAAATATATCATAATGGTTTTTAAATAATATCGCTCGGGAGTCTTAAACTAGGGTTGAAGTAAGGTCCCATTCACTTTTCACGGAAATAATGGTTGATATGAAACTAAAAAACTATTTTCAGAGTTATTTACCCTATATTCATATATACAATGACTATATCCAATTGTAGTATCCATACTGAGATGTATTTCTATATAAATGACATAAAATCTACCTTACCATACTTTTATTATATTTCACAAAAATTAGACATAACCTAAAAGTATATTGTCACAAAACAAGTTTAGTTTCCACCTAAACTGGCATAAAACCCAGCCAGTGACAAGGCCTGATGGGCGTTCCCGATCCCCATGGGCTGGAACAAGTGCCTGGGTATCATAAAATGAGAATTGGGAATGATTTACCTGAGTTTATAAACATAAAACAACAAAAGAATCCAATCAAATGAATCTTGATTTTTCAAACCAAAAAATCATTAAAAAAATTCATAATTGAATTAAATATTTTGAAATAACTCAACAAGACTATAAAAAACGTACAAAACCAAAAGGAAACAACCCAATAACCCTCATGTAAAGGGGCACCTCCCTCAAACCATCACCACAAAACTTCACCACCAAGAACCTGGTAGAAACCTGAACCAAAATAACTAAAAACTATACCCAACCTATGGAAAAAATAACCAAGTCTACTTACACCCTAGGGTGTAATTAGGGTGTCAGAAAATGCCCAGTTGTATATGACCACTAAATGATTTCATGCGATAAACATTCAAAGACGAAAAGCATGCATGTTTTAAAAAACATGCAATTTCTAGTTACAATTTCTAAAAGATGCAACTTAAAAAATCAGTTTTCAAGTTGTCTAATTTAATGAATCTACAATTTTAAAACAAATTAAAAATTGAATGAAATTTCTAGCCCAATATTCTGTATGCCAACGGTATGTATAAAGGATCTAACGATCACAAGCAATATGAAATAACCCCTAGGCACTAGCTCGTTGTGGGTCCCAAGTACCTCGTATCTCGGTGAGAGTAACCATCCCATATATCCATTCTCATGCACGAGACGCTAGTAGGGAACATACCCAAAACCTAGTGGTCCCCAATCATAATAATCATTGTTTAGTTTGAGTTTTAAGCGTCAATCTTGCTAAATTAAACTATGGCCAAACCCCACGGATTCACAAGTATACTAGTACACATCCTCCCACTTACATACCCGAGATTTCCCTTTGTGCTCAAACATGTTTAACAAGTCAATAAATTTAATTTTCACATGAATATATCATTTCATCATCAAAAATACCCCAAACATACCACATGTATACCACAAAAGTCACAAAAGTAAACTTTGCTTTCAAATTGATTTGAAATATGACTCACACCAAAATAGCCCACAACACTTTTCACATTTCTTTAACACTTCAACAAATCCATTAAACAATTTTATAAAACCATTCCAATATATTACAACTCACATAACATCCCACTCACATGTTACATAATAACCTTTTTCATGGCCAAAATCCATTTTGCACATAACACTCACACAAAACATCCCACATTACTTTCACATCCCTTACACACTGTAGTAAATCCTTAAAACATTTTTGTAAAACATTTCCAAGGTGGAACACATCACAAAACAGCCCCTCTCAAATTTAAAATGTACCATTTCAGAATATACACACTCCAACACATTTTGTGAATATGGTTTCACCAATTAAATAAATCATTAAATCATTCAAATCATTCATAAAACAATTCCAAAGAGTATACCCAATATTTTCTCATAAAACCCATTTCAAAACCACATTTCAAGGAAAAAACCACACCAAAACACTACCAATGTGGAATTGGCATTTAACACCCCAGGTAAATAAAGAATATGAAATTTTCACATTTATCCATATTTTTGAATAAAATATTAATATAACATTAATGCAGACTCTATGCTTGATGTCGTACCCAATACGCAACAACGAGTTTCTTGGGAATCTTACGTTGCACTCTAATAAGAAAATAATATTATTTTAAATTGTACTTAACACCTAACTGTTGTAATGGAGGGAATGAATAGAACTAACTACAAAATGATTATATATGTTTTTAAAATATTTTTACTTTTTACAATAAATGTTAGAGGATTAAAAATGAGAATGAATCCAATTTTAAGTGTAAACATTCAAATATTCTTTAAAAGGTCTATTAACCGCCTTTTGATGACGAACGTCTTTTAAATCAAATTTTTGACAATTTTATGGGTTATATTTGACAAAACAAAATTCTTCTTTAGAATTGGGACATCAAAATTTACTTTGTGTAAATTTTTGGTATTTTTCTGATAAAGTTCATTTTTTAATTAATAGTGAAAAATGTTGTATTTTAATTCAAGACCTCTTTTTAATATAATTTATTTATAAGATTATATTACATTTTTAATTTGTTTTAAAGTGAAATTAGAATATATTTTTACCATTAAATACCATAATGGTTGTTGGAATTAATTTCATCTTGATATTGGACTTAAACTAGTGTCAATCTTTTGATACTTATTGTTTCATAAAAACACGCTATTCGCTCTAATAACGAGAATTAATTATTAAATTAATTAATGTAACTTCTATGTTTTGAATTTTTTAAAATATACATCAATTTTGAATTCGGAATATCAAATATATCTTTGGGTGAATTTTTGGTATTTTTCTGGAAAACTTCAGTTTTTGATGAATAGTTAAACCACTAAGTGGTACTTAAAAAATTAATTTTTCGTTTAAATGAAATTTTACCACCTCTATGTTTTGTATTTAAAAAATATGACATACATGGTTGTCATTAAGAAGTAAAATTTGGTTCAATGTAATTAAAATAATTTTTTTTGCGAATAGTACCTTTTAAGTTTTAATCGCGATTAGAGGTAATTAGTGTAGTTTAAGGTAAAAATAATGTTTTAATAATATGAAATGACCTAGAAACATTTCCTACCCTCATTGGTTGAGTCATAGCCGACCCATAGAATCCATGGGTCAACTTGGGGACCCCATGGAGCCACTTTTCTTGGAAAATGACATTAATACCTTTTTATTTAAAGTTTAAATTAAAATGTCACAAACATGTGTTGTTTTATTAAAACAATTTTCAGATGGAGTTATACAAGTCATATTTTTTACTATAAGTATTAATTAGAAATATAAAAATATTTACTACATCATGATATATTTTTTATAATTTTTAGACATTATATAAATTAAATTATTTATGACATAATGATGATGCAACGATTATCTCATTAATAAAGGATTTAAATAAAATGAAAAGATAATGTTAAAACTATAACATAAAATTTTCAAAGACCTATTGGATGAGTATATTTAGAACCCTTACCACCTTATCCTTGAAATACATCAATGTTTGACCTTTAAAATCCGAAACTCATTTGAAAATAATGTAACATTTTGTAACTTTCCAAGAGTGCCCCTCCTCTCCTCTTATAAAAGGCCCCCACCTCTAACACCTTACCCACACCTCTCAATCCTTTGTCTTGGAAAAAACCATCTCATTATGTCTCTACACATCCCTCATTTCGTCCTAAAAGACTCACTTTGGGAATAAATCTTCCCAAGGAAGCCTTTGAGCTCAAACCAAAACGAGTTACCCGATTTTAAGGCAATGTCTTCACTTGTGTTCTTTTGTTTTGTTTTGCTTCTCCAACCCCATAAACTCTTTATATTAATTTGTTTCGTACAAAATCCAGTATCTCAAATATATTATGATGTTTTTATAAGAAGGATTCGAGCTAACCTTTCACACACCTACATCTAATGGTTAAAGAACATACTGTTTCTGTGGATGGTGAATTTCTGCCTCACGAAACGATGATTGTTCAATATTCTTTTAACACCTTCAAATGTGTACATTAAGATGTCACTATATTTGAAAATTATATATAATATTTTTATGTTTTCCTTAATATTCAGTATTTATCATTTATGGCATACCATTATGGGTTCCATTATGGGTAAACACGATATCTTCATTTTAGGAAGTGTGGACTACCACCCCCTCAAAGTGATTTGAATCGTTAATGCCATTTATGGGACGTATAAAGGATGTAATTAATGGTATTACAAATTATATCCTACATGAATTATAATATAACTTTATATCATTATTATTTAATTCCATTGAATATAAAAAAAGAGAAATGAAAGTAGCGTTCATGCGTACGTACGGCTTACCGTCTCCATGAACAGTACATTTCATTTCTTATCTCCAAATGTTATGTACTATTATAAGTACATATATATAATGGATATATATGTAATAAATTACATATAAATGAAGGATATAATTCTGGAATTATAATATATATATCTCTCATTTTTTTTAATTCCATTAATATGACAAAAAATGAAAGTAGCGTTCATGCGTATGTACGGCCTACCGTCTCCATGAATGGTGATTTTAAATTTTTATCTCCAAATGATATGGGGTAGTATAAAATGAATAAATACTGTATATATGTGATATTTAAAGCATCAATACTATTCTGGATATGATGTACCTATAACTAAATGGAAAATTCTTTTCCAACAGGTTCGATTTTTACTCATGTACCGAACATCGACAAAAACGTCTGATATGAACTCACTTTATTAAACAATCATTATAACATTATAATATGTGATATTAACTGAATAATAATCTTTAAAGTAGGTCTTTATGAAATTATAATCTGACCAAATTTTATTATTTAGGAGATTAAAGAACGATCGAGTCATGTCGGACACGAGGAAAGGGATCCTACCTCTTTTTTTTAAGTACACTCTTTTATGTCATTACTTTTAGGCTCATCTTTATTATGATTGGGATGTTGATTTATATTACTATAACTGTATTTTTTATTTTCATTTGATGAGAGACCATGTTTTCTCTCCTCAATCCATTTTGGACGTTTTAATTGGAGTAGTTAGGCTGCTGAAATTTCGTAAGGGGCTTTTATCTCACCGTGTGTTTTCGTGAGACTCATGCTA
Organism: Viscum album; assembly: GCA_963277665.1. Classification (NCBI taxonomy): domain Eukaryota; kingdom Viridiplantae; phylum Streptophyta; class Magnoliopsida; order Santalales; family Viscaceae; genus Viscum; species Viscum album. The sequence goes on along the minus strand of OY728155.1, from coordinate 1,136,465,218 downwards.
CATTTGCCAATATTTAATTTTGAGTGGTGTATGTACTATCCATTATTATACTCTTTGTGTAACATACTTTCGTTTATGAGTATTTACATCAATGTTGTATAGTCCTTCTTTCATGGGGTGTACGTTTCGAAAGTTTCCCAAATTGGTAAGGGAAACATTCACCCTCCCCTTTTCAAAAGACTTCTTTTGTTATGTCTTTTAATTTTCATCTTATTATGCGGGGATATGTTCTTATATATAGCTTTATTGCCATAAATTTTATGTCCAAGAGATGAGATACCCTTTATCTCTCTCGTCAACTATTTTTAAAAAATTTGATGTGACGCCGTTAGGCTGTCAAGGGAACTTCTTAACCCAATTTTGATTTCTTTGGGTTCAACATGTTGTTATTGAATATGTCATCTTTTGAATACGTGTGAATGACTTTTGATTATTTTACTCTTAATATCCACTTATATTTGGTGTATTTATATTTGTTGCACATAATTATTAGATTGATTTATCCTTAATTTAAGGATACCATCTTTATAATGGATTTCATCTCAATTTACATTTCCAATGAGACTTCATTGTTGTTATGCACCAATTCACTCTTATATGGTGTATATACTGTCCTTTGGAATATTATATCATGAATAAATTTATTCTCATGATATTATAAAGTTTTGATTAAATGTTATTCCTCAAATATTGTATTCAAGTGTCTCTCATTTTGTTAAAAACACTTTTACTAAAATATTGTCTTAAATGTTTTAATGATTTAATCTTATAAATATTTATCATTAATATCCATGTTTTCAAAATGGTTTTAAGGATTTATTTATATGGATATTAATGGTTTAAAATGCTAAATGATTCAATGTGGTATGGGACACATTTATTTAAAAATCTCTTTATTAAATGTTCTAAATGGTTTTGAAAATGGTTTTTAGAATGGATTCATTATTTCAATATCTTAAAATGTTATATTGTTATTGCAATGTGGGAATGTTATCCTTCCTTTATGATTAAGTTATGTGCTATGATTATGTTATGGTTATTGGGAATTGATATGAAGACAGGTGGTTCCATGATAAACTAAGGGTGGGAGAGGCCGATATAGCTCTCCAATGCATTGGGTAACATGAAGGAGTTAAACGTTATGGTTTCTCCGAAGAGATTTAGGGAATATAATGTGATGGGTATTCCAAATGTAACCAAGAGGGTTACTCCCTAAATAATAATTTTATGAATGCCTCAAGTTACCTTTATGTCTTATGATTTCTATGATTTATTCATGATTTTATGAGGTATGTTAAAGTGCTTATGTTTTATGGTTAAAGTGTGATTTCATTATTATGTATATATGTAATCATGTTTCCTTTACATACTTTTTATAAACCTTACTAATCATTTTATGACCATCCCAAGTTTCTGAAATGTTTTTCAGAGGTCAAGGGAATGGTACATGATATGATGATAATGTCAAGGAAGTGTCAAGAAAGAATCCGTGTTTTATTTTAAATATGTTTCTGTTGATGGGAAAAATGAATACTATCTTTTATGTAACCACTTTGTTTAAATGTGGAATGTAATGAAAGTTTTATGATCTAATTCTCTAAAACTCTAAACCTGAAAAGATCCTTAATGTGTAATCTTGTAATTACTCAAGATTAATTAAGGTTTAAGGATGGGGCCTTATAGTTGCTATCTGACGTCGTTTTAGACAACTTTAGAGGTTAAGGTATTCTGTAGGAATAAGTGATATTACCATAATGGTTAGGATTTCAGAAAGAGTCCTAGTATTAGATAAAGTAAATGAGTAATTATATCTTAGGGTTTATCTTTTTCATTATTACATGATGGTTTTGTTGATATACTCACACTGACATTTCTATTTTTAGTGAATGGATGGATCTAGCAGGCACCAAAGTGACAATAGGTTTGAAGGAAACTATGGTGGTTCTCTGATTAAGAGACTGGATGGAATGGGGGATTCAATGAGGAAACTCGTTGTTGTTCTAAACCAACTATCAAGGAGTCAAGATCAACCAATTGTACCTTGGTATGTTCTGTAATGCTCCTTGAATGAGATGACCAATCGATGTGGATGTTCAGGTAATAATTATAAAGTTAACCATTAGGGTTTATATAATCCTTACTTTTGAGGTAATTATGGGTTATTATATATTATGATGGAAAATGAAAGTCACGAGATAAACATGCTATTAAAATATGTTATGATTATTTTTGATGATTTTATCTCATTTTAGGGAATGTTTTAAAAATTATATAGTTTTGGAAAAAGGACAACACACAGACCATGTGACAACCCATCGTGTTGGACAAAGCTGCGGGAATCGAACCCACAACCAATGTGAGACTAGTATTTATCGCCGACCACTGGACTATGTGAAGTCCCTAATTATTTTGACTAATTGTTTTTTTAGATGATTTTAGGAATCAAGAGTAAGTCTATTTTGGGTTATCTATGGAAATGATTAACCTATCATCGAGGATATGTTATTAGGTTAATTACATTTCAATATGAGAATTTAAGAGTAACTGATGTTATTTGGATATTAAAGTTAATTTGTACCGTGGAAGACTATGTGATTAAATCCTTCAATTATTTGGGTTTAAATCTTAGTTTGGTTTACTTTGAAGAATTTTATGGACAATTGTTTATCGAATGGTCTTTGTTGAACTTTGGGTTTTTTTGGACAAATTTTGGAGATTAATAATTGATTTTCTTTTTATAAAAGATTATACTTTTATGGATTATCGGATCTCATACTAAAAATTTTTGTTTTGGATTTTGTCTAAAGACATGGGAAATATATAGTTCTCTTTTGTGGATTAGGTGATTCTCAAGAAGTTGATCATAGTACTCTTAATGTGAACAAGTCTTCCTAAAACCTCGTCTTTTGGAGAAAATATGAGTTTGATTAAGGTATCTAGTAAAAGTTGAAAGTCTACGTGACAAGTAAGTATGATTCATTATGAATTTGTTAAGCTCAAAATAAATTCCTCAATGAAGAGTAACTTAAAACAAAAATGTTGTCTGTTAACTTTTCCTACTGGGGAATCGAATACCGTTTAACCCATCACAAGTTTTTGATTTTCTTATGGTTAACTTTCTCCTAGACAAGTTTACTATCACTCTCCCTCAGAACATGGCCCTTTGTTTTTCCTCCATATCACTTTTTTCCTACATGTAAACCTAGTATGGGTTAACTCGGGTGAACTTTGTACTTCCCTTTCTTTATTTTAAAGTGATTGTTTTACTGACTCTTGTTCCGATGTGGGATTTTCAATGAAGTTTCCAAGCCCAATTTTAAAATTGCGAGGACGCAATTCCCTGAACGGGGGAAGGATGTAACACCCCAGGTAAATAAAGAATATGAAATTTTCAAATTTATCCATATTTGTGAATAAAATATTAATATAACTTTAAAGGGGACACTATGCTCGATGGCATACACAATACGCAACAACGAGTTTCTTGGGAATTTTACATTGCACTCTAATAATAAAATAATATTATTTTAAATTGTAGTTAATGCCTAGCCGTTGTAATGGTGGGAGTGAACAGAACTAACTACAAAATGATTATATATGTTTTTCAAATATTTTTACTTTTTTGAATAAATTTTAGAGGATTAAAAATTCGAATGAATCCAATTTTAAGCTTTAACATTCTAATATACTCTAAAAGGTCGATTAACCGCCTTTTGATGACGAACCTCTTTTAAATCCCTCTTTTGGCAAATTTATGTGTTATATTTTACAAAATAAAATTCTTCTTTAGAATAGGGACATCAAAATTTACGTTGTGTAATGTTTTGGTATTTTTCCGATAAAGTTCATTTTTTAATGAATAATGAAAATTGTTGTATTTTAATTCAAAACCTCTTTTTAATATAATTTATTTATATGATTAGATTATCTTTTTAATTGGTGTTAAAGTGAAATTTGAATATATTTTTACTATTTAATCCAATAGTGGTCGTTGGAATTAATTTCATCTTGAAATTGGACTTAAACTAGTGTCAATTTTTTGATACTTATTGTTTCATAAAAACACGCTATTTGCTCTGACAGCAGGAATTAATTATTAACTTAATTAATGTAACTTATATGTTTTGATTTTTGTAAAATAGAAATCATTTTTGAATTCAGAATATCAAATATAGCTTAGGGTGAATTTTTGTATTTTTTCTGGAAAACTTCAGTTTTTGATCAATAGTGAAACCACTAAGTTGTACTTAATAAACTGATTTTTCGTTTAAATGAAAATTAACCACCTTTGTTTTTTGAATTTCAAAAATCCGACATACATGGTTTTCATTAATAAGTAAAATGTGATTCAATGGGATTAAAATAATTTTTTTGTGGAATCGTAACTTTTATTTTTTAATCGCGATTAGAGGTAATTAGTGTAGTTTAAGGTAAAAATAATATATTAATAATATGAAATGACCTTGACACATGTCCTACCCTCATTGAATGAGTCATGGACGACCATGAAAATCCATGGGTCAACTTGGGGACCCCATGGAGCCACTTTTCTTGGAAAATGGCATTAATACCATTTTATTTAAAGTTAAAATTAAAATTTCACAAACATGTGTTGTTTTACTAAAACAATATTTAGATGGGGTTATAAAAGTCATATTTTTTAATATAAATATTCATTAGAAAGATAAAAGGTTTTCCCAAATCATGATATATTTTTTTTAAATTTTAGACATTAAATAAATTAAATTATTTATGACATCATGATGATGCAGTGATTACCTCATTAATAAAGGATTTAAATAAAATGAAAAGATAATGTCAAAAATATAACATACACTTGTCAAATACCTATTGGATGAGTATATATCGATCCCTAACAATATTATCCTTGAAATACATCAATGTGGGACCTTTGAAATCCGAAACTCATTTGAAAATAAAGTATCATTTTGTAACATTCCAAGAGTGCCCCTCCTCTCCTCTTATAAAAGGCCCCAACCTCTACCCCCTTACCCACACCTCTCATGCCTTTGTATCGGCAAAACCTTGATAATTTTGTATCTCCACATCCCTTTATTACTCCTAGAAGCCTCAATTTTGGAATAAGTCTTCCCAAGGAAGCCTTTGAGCTCAAATCAAAAGGAGTTACCTGATTTTAAGGTAATGTCTTCACTTGTGTTCTTTTGTTTTATTTTTCTTCTCCAACCCCATAAACACTTTTTATTCATTTATTTTGTAACAACTCAAGTATATTAAATATATTATGTAGTTTTTATAAGAATTATTCGAGCTACCATTACACACACCTACATCTAATGGATAAAGAACATACTATTTCTGTGGATGTTGAATTTCTGCCTCACGAAACGATGATTGTTCAATATTCTTTTAACACCTTCAAAATTAGCCATTAATATGTGACTATATTGATATATGATATATAATATGTTTATTTTCTCATTAAGCTTATGTATTTTTCATTTATGGCATACCTTTATGGTTTCCATTATAGGTAAACGCGATATCTTCATTTTAGGAAGTGCGGACTACCGCCCCCTCGAAGTGATTTGATTCGTTAATACCATATGTGGGACGTTTAAAGGATGAAATTAATGGTATTACATATTATATCCTACTGTAATTATAATATACCTTTATATCATTATTCTTTAATTCCATTGAATACAAAAAAAAGAAATAAATGTAGCGTTCATGCGTACGTAACGCTTACCGTCTCCATGAACGGTACATTTCATTTCTTATCTCCAAATGTAATGTACTATTATAAGTAAATATATATAATGGGTATATATGTAATATATTACATATAAATTAAGGATATAATTATGGAATTATAATATATATATCTCTCATTTTGTTTTAATTCCATTAATATGACAAAAAAATGAAAGTAGCGTTCATGCGTACGTACGGCCTACCGTCTCCATGAACGGTGCATTTAATTTTTTTATCTCCAAATGCTATGGAATAGTATAAAATGAATACATTCTGGATATATGTGATATTTAAATCATCAATACTATTTTTTTTATGATGTACCAATAACTACAAGGAAAATTCTTTTCCATCAAGTTTGATTTTTACTCATGTACCGAATATCGACAAAAATGTCTGATATAAACTCACATTATTAACCAATTATTATAACATTATAATATTTGTTATTAACTCAATCATAATCTTTAAAGTAGGTCATTATGAAATTATAAATTGACCAAATTTTATTATTCAGGAGATTAATGAACGATCGAGTCATGTCAGACACGAGGTAAGGGATCCTACCTCTCTCTTTCTTTTTAAGTACACTCTTCTATGTCATTAATTTTAAGCTCATCATTCTTATGATTGTGATGTTATTTTATATTAATATTACTGTAATTTTTATTTTCATTTGAGTAGAGACCCTATTTTCTCTCATCAAACCATTTTGGAAGTTTTAATTGGCGTCGTTAGGCTGCCGAAATTTCATAAGGGGCTTTTTATCTCACCTTGTGTTTTTGTGAGATTCTTGCTTAATTTGCCAATATTTCCATTGTATTGGTGTATGTACTATCCATTATTCTAGTATTTGTGTAACATACTTTCATTTATGAGTATTTAGATCAATATTTATAGTTCTTCTTTCATGGGGTGTGCGTTTTGAAAGTTACCCAAATCGGTAAGGGAACCTTTCACCCTCCTCTTTTTAAAAGACTTCTTTTGTTATGTCTTTTAATTTTCATCTTATTATGTGGGGATATGTTCTTATATAACCTTATTTCTGTAAATTTTATGTCCAAGAGATGAGATACCCTTTATCTCTCTCATCAACTCTTTTTCTAATATTTGATGTGACGCCGTTAGGCTGTCAAGGGAACTTCTTAACCCAATTTTGATTTCATTGGGTTCAACATGTAGTTATTGAATATGTCATCCTTTGAATATGTGTGAATGACCTTTGATTATTTTAAACATAATATCCTCTTATGATGGGTGTGTTTATATTTGTCTCACATAATTATGATATTGATTTATCCTTAATTTAAGGATACCATCTTTATAATGGATTTCATCTCAATTTACATTTCCATTTAGACTTCATTGTTGTTATGCACCAATTCACTCTTATATGGTGTATATACTATCCTTTGGAATATTATATCATGAATCCCTTTATTCTCATGATATTATAATGGTTTGATTAAATTTTATTCCTCAATTATTGTATTCAATTGTCTCATTTTGTTAAAAACCCTTTCACTAAAATATCGTTTTAAATGTTTTAATGATTTAATATAATAAATATTTCTCATTAATATCCTTGTTTTCGAAATGGTTTTAAGGATTTATTTATATGGATATTAATGGTTTAAAATGTTTAAATATTCAATGTGGTATGGGACACTTTGATTTAAAAATCTCTTTATTAAATGATTTAAATTGTTTTGAAAATGGTTTTTAGAATGGATTCATTATTTCAATATCTTAAAATGTTATATTGTTATTGAAATGTGGGAATGTTATCTTTCCTTTATGATTAAGTTATTTTCTATGATTATGTTATGGTTCTTGGGCGTTGTTATGAAGACGGGTGGTTCCGTGATAAACTAAGGGCTGGTGATCCTGATATAGCTCTCCAATGCATTGGGTAACGCGAAGGAGTTAAACGTTACGGTTTCTCCGAAGGGAATTAGGGAATATACTGTGATGGGTATTCCAAACTCAACCAATAGGGTTACTCCCTACATATGAATGTTATGAATGCCACAAGTTACCTTTATGTCTTATAATTTCTATGATTTATTCATGATTTTATGAGGTATGTTAATGTGGTTATGTTTTATGGGTAAAGTATGATTTAATTCTTATGTATATATGTACTCATGTTTCCTTTTTCACACTTTTTATAACCCTTACTGAGCTTTTTATGCTCATCCCAAGTTATTGAAATGTTTTTCACTGGTCAATGGAATGGTACATTATATGATGATAGTTTCAAGGAAGTGTCAAGAAAGAATCCATGTTTTATTTTAAATATGTTTCCATTGATGGGAAAAATGAATACTATCTTTTATGTAACCACTTTGTTTAAATGTGGAATGTAATGGACGTTTTATTTTCTAATTCTCTAAAAATCTAACCCTGAAAAGATCCTCAATGTTTAATCATGTAATAACACAATATTAAGTAAGGTTTAAGGCTGGGGCCTTATTGGCAGCCCTAGAGACATTTATAAAACCAATTTCAAGTATTATAAAATCACCTTGGATTATACCATGAAATATACAAATGAAAACACCCATTTTCATAAAATGGTCTATGAAGTTTAACAAAGTTTTACACAGCAAACCCATTCCAAAAACCCCCTTAAAAGGCCTACATGACACTAAGGCATGATCAAAATAGAATTTTCAGCATCGTTCAACAACTAATAAATAAATTTCATAATTTATAAAACTACCACAAAATATACCACATGTGTTACATTTGAAAAGTTCACAACCTCAACAAAAATGAAATTATAAAATTAATTGCTAAACCAAATCCACTAAAAATAAATTTCTCACCACAAAAATCATATGGAGAACATGAAAAACTAGTAAAATAAGAAAACTAACTCATCAAGGAATGGTTAACCATGTAATCACCTACCAAAACTGTCAAATCCCCCAACACATGGTGCCCAAGATCAACTGCACCCCTGCCGAACCACAAAGAAGATAAATGCATCGGTAGACTAGAATATTTGACCAAAAAGACACCAAATAAAACCCTAGATTTGATCCCTGACTTCTGGACATTTTAGATCATAATGAAAGAGGGAGGAAACCATAAGGGAAAAGGAAGAAACAAAGAAGGAATACCTTACCTTGAAAAATATTGGAGAAATCACCCTAAATACACTAGTATCTGAATTTTAAAATAGACAAACATTCAAGGGAGATTCTAACAATGTTGAATATATCATTTAGTAACAAGAATGGGGGAAAATTGATAAATAATGGTGTAATGAAATAATTAATTTACCTGTTCAAATCTGGGCGATTTGAAAAATGCATTGAGGTTTCATCCAACTTCACAATGACACCGAGCTCCAAAGAGAGGTAGAAGAGCTTGGGGGTGCTCCTTGGTTATGTTGGATTGTGTGAGAGTTGGAATCATCAAAAAACATTAATATTTAAGGATATATTAAGAAATTAAAAAATATTTTTAATACTGGAAATGGGATTTCGGGCAGGCCCAATCCCTTAAATAAAAACCCATATCCACCATGATTATGGGTTCCTAAATGGTCCAAATTAATATGGTCGTGTTAATAGGTCAGGGAATGAAAAGTATGAATTCGAATGGATGAACTTTTTTGAAAAATTATGTGGTTATAAAATAATCAAAATTTATTTTTAAATCTGGAATTGGGCTCAGGGTTTGTCCCAATTTATGAAAACTCACCCATTCCTCCATAAAAGCTTGGGAAACCCTTAAAACAATGCATGATTGTAATTTAAATGAATCATACCTTAAAAATAAGTAATTTATGTGACAATTATCCCCACCATGAAAAATTTCCATCCCCAGGAAGCCATAGCAAGTCCAAATACAAAAATTAATCCTAACTGATAAACCAAGATGTACTTCTTTGCCATGCTTCGCCCTCAAGGGCCAAAACACCTCCAGTGATCAATTAAGGAAGGATTTAACTCACAAACAAAACATACACCACTTTCCTAAAATGATCAATCAAATTCATACTTTATCCCACAAGAAAAATCCTTAAACACTATCTGAACAAGACTCTAGAAATTCACCCAAACGAACAACAACTTAAAACAAGGTTACACTTACCTTACTTTAACTAAACCATTGGGAGCTCTCCAATCCCAATGTTTACTCAAGGAAGATGTTGGTAGCTAGATAGTTCCAAACAAGACTACCTACCTCCAATCCAAGACCACAGATTAATATGATTTATTGGTACGGGGGTACAGAAATAGGCTCTCCACAATAAGATAGAACCTATATTTTTCCGAGACAGAATCAAGACACTAACAGGGGATGCTTGAATGGACTCTCTAGTAAAAAGGGAAGAATTTCATTCAATTTTAATGAAGGAATGTATAAGATAATCATAGTGGGTATCCCCACCAAAAGAACCAACCATATTAGTCGACCATCATGGGCCGACACAGAAAGACCCAAAAACATTTAAGGATTTGGGAAGGGTGCAGGGTTAGTCCACACAGTTTGGGAAACCGTTCACAAACTGTGTAGATCATTCTTTCCATATGGCTTCCTAGCACAAGGTCACTTCTAATAATGCACAAACTATGTCCTCAGCATGTCTATATAAATTTCCAACCATTCTATAATGAATCAATGGAAACCAAAGGGGGATGGAATGACATTAGGCGATGAAAAGGGTACAAGGCCCTCCACCTATTTCCACTAAACGGGAACAACCGAATAAAGATGATGACACGAGAGGTTTAAAATATTCCTATCTTTAATGCTGAGGATATGATATTGTTCAAGGGTTTAAACAACCCTGGAATTTCCCCTGACTATGAGCCAGCTTCTCTCCAAGACCTATGGCTGGAGCTCAAATGATTAAAGCATCTTCGGCCTCACAGTTAGTATTTGGAAACCCCCTAAATGATAATTATTTGTTCGGTGCCACCAAAAACTACATTTCAATCCTGGATAATATTTCCAAGACATAACACATTCCAATATCACTTTACCCTAACCTAATATTTCATTGATACAAGGGATTAGAATATGCACACACATAACACCTTGTTTGGTTGTGTGAGAAACAACAGATGTAAAGAACACATATACTCACCTTCCTATAAAATGGAAGATATTGAAGTTTTTCCTAGGGATGCATTCACCCAAAAAAATAGAGACTCTCAGAGGATTGGACGACTTTCACCTTTACGGTCAATCAAGCACATGACATCACAAGGAATCACTGAACATGACCATTGAGACTGATATAAACAATGCAAGAATGGGGACCTTATACAACATACCAAAACAACACTAAATTATATAAAGTGGTCACAATATCCTCTCATGACCAGATTTCCCACACTAGTAGTTTAACGCGAATTCCTTCTTCTATGATACTACGAAGGACCGAGAGGACCTCTTAGACACCATCCAGATACTCATCCATGCTAACAACCCCAGGCAACTTCCACATTCGGAAAATCAGGAAACCTAAGAAGCTAAGGTCACTTTCACCCTTCCATGATCACTCTCCCGCTACAAGAGGACACACCAAACCAAGAAAGGAAAGGGTGTAGACTCAATCTAAAAAGCTTAAGAAAAATATTCCTTATATTAATCAACATGAGGGTCTTCATAAGGTGAAACAATCTGAGTTGCACTTCAGTTGTGCACTAACCCTTAATGGGGAGTACTTATCCAACGATTGAGCCCAAGGACTCAACCAAGATGGTCCATTGGTCAAGATATACCAAAAAACATATCCAAAATCAGGAAGGGAACCACTATAATGGTGTCACAAAACATTTTTCAGAAAAGACCACTAATTGACCCTTCAACATAGCTTACCGACCAAAAACCAAACCAAAACACGGTTCAAACAGGAGGGGTTCATGGACTCATAACAACCCACAACATCCACATTTATGAAAACACATAAAACAAACCATCCTAAACAAGTCATCAAGACAACATGTTTTTATTTTAAAATCATCTTATTTAACTCATTGAGTGGTTAGCGTATCTACCAATAGTACTTCATGGGCCTCACACGTGCATGTTTTTGTGCCACACCGGGCACCCTCCACATATCTATCCCTAAACTCATCCAGTCATTCCATTAACCATCCATCATCCCATATAACCCCATGAATATAGTCTCCCACAAAAATACAAAAGGTTAATACAAAAAGTCATTACACTTTTGAAAACCAAAAAAATCAACCAATACTTCCTTTTTCTCAAGACTGTTATCCATGAAATCGATCCCAAATTACCGCATTAAAAAAACTTTTTAGAAATGCAGAATCATTCCAATAAAAACTCAATATCAAGTTATTCACATATATTTCAAAACATCTCATTCTATTAAAAAACCTCTCAATAGTTTAGAAAAATCTATTTGAAACACTTTTTCAAAACCAACCATGACATAGTTCATGCTTTCAAAAGAGGTGCAAACACAACATTTTACATTCCAATACAATTATGAAAATACAGTTCTCTATTTTAAAAAATCTAGCCATTACCTATTTATTACATAATCATTTTACAAAAACACTATGCTTCTTAAAACCAAGTTACTTTAAAACTGGAGTTCCATGATTTCAAAAATAAAGAACACATGAAAATGCGAGAGGAAACTAGTTTTAGTGGGTGACTTGGAAATTTGGATGGAAGCCATATTCCAATAACTTCACCATCACAGAGAGTTTTCTAGGGAAATATCCCAATCTCCACATGGATTTCTTGACCCTGTGAGATCCCTGAGACTATTAAACCAACTCTCTTTTCATTTTCATTAATCATTGTCAAACCAAGAAAACCAAAGGACTCAGAAAATTCTCAACTTCCCATAGTAACTTGAATCCCTTTATGAGGTGTGGTGATCAACCACACTACTATTAAGTAGAATTCCATGTCCTGGAAATCCTAACTCCAAACTATCCTAACTTTTCCCTAAATAATATGACCCAAAGTGAGAGAACATCCTTTGATACCATTTTGTCATGAATGAAGTCCAGTTTCCACCGAAACTGGCACCAAACCCATCCCATGACAAGGTCCAAAGGCCATTCCCAATCCCCATAGGTTGGAATGAGTTCCCGTGTATCCTAAAATTAGAATTTGGAATTATTTAGCCGATTTTATAAATTTAAAACAACAAAAGAATCCAGTAAAATGAATCTGGATTTTTCAAACCAAACAGTCTTTTTCAAAAATTCAGAACTGAATTACATATTTTAAAACAAATAGACAAGAATATAAAAAATGTACAAAACCAAAAGAAATCATCCTGTGAACCCTTATGGCAAGGGGCACCACCCTCAAGCCATCTTTACAAGACTTCACCACAAAGGACCTGCAAGAAACCCGAACCACTAGAACTAAAAACTATACCCTACCCACATCAACAAAAATAACCAAGTCTACATACACTCAAGAGTGTATATAGGGTGTGATACAATGCCTAGTAGGATACCACCACTAAGAGATTCCACGTGATAAACATTCAAAGATGAAAAGCATGCATGTTTTCAAAAATATGCAATTTCTAGTTACAATTTCTAAAATTTGAAACTTAAAAAAATCATTTTTCAAGTGGGATAATTTAAAGAATAGAAACTTTTAAAATAAAGTAAAAATATACTGAATTTTCTAGCCAAATATACCATATAATGAAAATAAGTATAAATTATCTAATGAGTACAAGAAGTAGGAAATAACCCCTAGGAATTAACTTATTGTGGGTCCTAGGTACCTTGTATCTCGGTGAGAGTAACCATAAAAAATATCCATTCTCGTGAACGAGCCACTAGTAGAAAACATACTCATAACCTAGTGGTCCCAAATCCTCATCATAATAATTTAGTTAGAGCTGTATGTTTCAATCTTTCTAAGTGAAACTGAGGCCAAACCCCATGGATTCACTAGCATACTAGTACACGTCCACCCACTTACACACCCGGGTTTTCTCTTTGTGCTCAAAAAAGTTCAAAAAGTCACGAAATTTAATTTACACCTGAAAATATAATTTCCTCATCAAAAATCCACCAAATAGCCCACATGTATACCACACAAGTCACAAAAGTCCACTTTTCATTCAAATTGATTTGAAATCTGATGTACACCAAAATATCCCACAACACTTTTCAAATTTCTTTAACACTTACAAAAATCCATTAAACAATTTTATAAAACCATTACAATATTTTAAAACTCACATAACAACCCAATCATATGTTAAATAATACCCTTTTATAACCAAAATGCTTTTTTCACATCGCACTCACACAAAACATCCCACATCACTTTTACATCTCTTACACAATTTAAAAAATTCCTTCAAACATTTATGTAAAAAAATTCCATGACGGAACACATCACAAAATAGCCCCTCTAACATTTAAAATTTACCATTTTAGAATATACACACCCCAATAGATTTTTCCAATATGGTTTCACCACTTACATAAGTCATGAAATCATTCAAAACTTTCATAAAACAATTTCAAAGAGTATACCAAATCATTTCACATTAAACCCATTTAAAACCCACATTTAAAGGATATAACCACACCTAAACCATAAAAAAATATAATTTACAGCCCTATAGACATTTATAAAACCATGTTCAAGTGTTATAAAATCACCTTGGATAATACCATGAAAAATACAAATGAAAACACCCATTTTCATAAAATGCTATCAAGAAGTATAACAATGTTTTACACAATAAACCTATTCCAAAAACCCCCTTACAAGGGCCACATGACACTAAGGAATTAACAAAACATAATTTTCAGTATCTTTCAAAAACTAATAATTCAATTTTATATTTTAGAAAACTTCCACAATAGATACCACATGAGTTGCATTCAAAAAGATCGCAACTTCAACCAAAATGAAATTATAAAATTAAATGCTTAACCAAATCCCTAAAAAATGGTGTTTGCACCACAAATTGCATATGGGGAACATGAAAAACCAGTAAAATAAGAAAACTAACTCATCAAGGAATGGTTAACCATGGAATCAACTACCGATCGTGTCGAATCCCTTAAAACATGGTGTAAATCATCAACTGCACTACCATCACACCACAAGAAAGATAAATCTAGACCTATACCACAATATTTGACCAAAAAACACAAAATCAAACCCTAGGTATAAACCCTAACTTCTGGAAATTTTAGAACATATTGAAAGAGGGAGGAAACCCAAAGGGAAAAGGAAGAAACCAAGAAGGAATCACATACCTTGATAAATATTGGAGAAATCACCCCAAATACACCAGTATCTGATTTTTCACACGTACAACCATTCACGGGAGATGAAAAAAAGGTTATAGAGATCATTTATGAACATGAATGAGGGAAAAAGAGTGAGAAATGATCGATTTACGAAATAATCAATTTACCTCTTCAAATTTTGGTGACTTGAGAAATACAGAAAGGATTTATCCATCTTCGCAATGCAAATGAGCTCCAAAGAGGGATAGGAGAGCATAGGGGAGTGCGTTGGTTATATAGTCATGGGGGGGAGTTGGAATCAATGAAAAAAAAATATTGAAAGAGTTATTAAAAAATTAAAAAATATTTTTAATACAGAAAATTGTATTTAGGGCATGCCCAATCCCTTAAATAAAAACTAATATCTACCAAGATTATGGATTCATAAATGGTCAAAATTAATACGGTGGTGTTAATTGGCTAGGTAATGAAATGTAGGAATTATAATGGATGAAAAATGTTTAAAAATAAAGGAGTTACAAAGGAATCAGAATTTATTTTAAAATCTGCAATTGGGTTCACGGTTTGGCCAAATTCATGAAAACTCACCCATTCCTATAGAAAAACATGGGAAACCCCCAAAAAAACATGAATGTATTTTAAATTAACTTTAACTTTAAAATAATTTATTTATGTGACTTATATCATAGGGTTATGTTCCTTAATCAATTATATCATAAATCTAGTTCCCAAGGATTCTACTAAACTTTCTCTTATACCAACTATAACAACCTCAACTCTAGTAACTGATAGTCAGTGTGTACTTTATTACATTTACATATGATAAAATGGATCATGTAACCATGGATTAATCAAATTTTTAATCTTAAAGAACCAAATACATATATTTTTATAATTTTATATAGGAAAAAATATATGAAAAAAAGTGAATGTAATATTTTACGTCATCAAAACCATTAAAATATTCCTTCTTCATATCATAAGTAAATGAAAAAGAATAAGGGTGGGACCAAATTATTATTACGTGATATGTATAACTCAATATATAATGAGTAAATAAGGTATAATCAATATGGAATGTTAAATAAATGGAAATACTTTCTATTTAATCAGTGACATCAGAAGGAATTTCATCTGTGGATAACAATAATAACGAAATAATTTCATGGATAATAATAAATGAATTCTCAATGATTAAAATGCATAATTTTATATGTTTTAATCTCATACATCATGATATCTTAACCATTGAGGACTTTTTCTATGATAATTTAATCAATGGGTAGTTATAGACCAAAAATGCATATTTTTATTTTGTTCAGCTGGTTTGTATAATTGGAATTATTAATTCCATGTGTATCTATATAATTTTTGGTTCTACCCACCACCGCATGTCAAATGCATTCCTCATTTATCGAATGATAAATTTAATTTATAAAAGACTCATTGTCCATGAATATCTATTTTGACTGAATGATACATAATATATAGATGTCCACAATCAATCAAATAACATTCATAGTAAAATACAATATGAATAAGTTTTATATAGTTTTATAAATAAGAATAACCATGATACACATAATATGGATATTTAATTGAAAATGAATGTCTAATAAAATATGATCATAAAAATTGAATGTTTTAAGAGAAAGTTAATGGCAAAAAATTTATAAGAGATAAATTATGAAAATCATTTCATCACCATAATATTTCATTAAATCGTTGTATTGGTAAACAAATTAATAATTTCGAAGATTCTAAATATCATAAACTAGTTATGGAAGTGAGAAATCCCTTTAATGTCATATATCTTAAAAATGAAACATTCCTTTTGAATTTTTATATAATAGTGGAATGTTAAACTTTAGTAAAAGATTAGAGATATTATGTTCAAAAAATACAAAAAAATCAAAGATAAAATAAAATTTACATAATATTCCATTTGAGTAAATTAAAATTACCCTTTTAAAACAATTTTAACAAATATAGACATAGTAGAAAAATATACTTGATAAAAAAGACAAATAAGATAAGATTTTCATTTAGACATTTCTTTTATTGAATCAGGTGAAAGAGGAGAAAAGGTAGAAGAAAAAACACAAAATCTATAAATATCCGTATCATATGAAATTATACAGTGTTTATAAAAGATATATTATATGGTTTATTTAATAGAAAAAAATTAGTTTTAGAGAAATGTGAATGTAAAATATATTCCTTCCTTCTTGTTTAGATTTATTTTATATTCCATTTACTGAATAAAATTTAATTGAAACATTAGTAAATAGTAATAAATATTTATTATTTTAAATATATAAAATTTTTAGTATATCCACCATATAAAAATAAACAACTACATAATACCAAATATGTATCAGTGGAGTGGTAATTGAGATGAATTCAACTACCACACACTTACACGTTGTTGAACATGCTTTAATAAACTACATAATGATTTTCAACATGTCATTAATTAATACTAGAACCATTTTCATAATAATGATATCATATATTATCAACTTACAAAATCTTATCACCTTTTCATTGTAAATATTTTATTAAATTTATTGTTTAGACCATAACTACTTACTTTTCTGATTTATGCTTCATCACAGATGATGAAGTTCATAAACATAGGTTATAGCTTGGCCATATCTAGGATGATTTTAATTTTTAAAATATCATATTTATTTTTCATAAGCATTTATAAAATATTTCTCGATAGGTGTACATGGAAAAGGAATCACATGGATTCATGGATACATGAATCCATACATACTAATGAGAAACATTTTCATTTTTAAATGGATCAAAGGGTAAGAAAGTTGATGAAATATTAAAATTATAGAATCAATATTATTTCATAATAATCATATATATTCATTAATACCATCATTATGACTATCCATGTGAGGTGGTGTTGGAAACAAATTACATTAATTCACATGGAGGAATTCCACTGTTCATACGAGCAATGGTTTTGTTTTGAATTTGATGAAGAATGATATGGATTAGTACTATGCCACTAAAAAATTAACATCATATTATTTGGGATATACTTGTGTTATTATATTCTAATTTTTCTTCCATAATTGATGGTGCTAAGTGAATATGTAAAAAATGAAGATCTTCGTTAAAAGGATTACCTTCTCTTAGAGAAACCTCCTTTGGATATATTCTTATGGACCCTAGGGTTGAGTTTTTGCAAGATAATAACCTATGGAACATGGATAAAGATGTTTTGGAGATATTTTTGTAGGTTTTTGTTGAGATAAATGGATCAATATTTCTAATAATGTGAGGTGAGTGTGTTCCCTTTTATAATTTAGGTGAGTGACACACTTGTAATCCATCACTATTTTAAAATTATATTTTCTCACATTCTTGGAAAAATAGCCCTAAAATTACTAATATTATAATTTCATAAGGTAAAAGTAAAAATTCATTCAATAAATTAGGTTTGATAATGTTGTTAGGTGATTTTAACTCATATATTGTTTGATTAATACTCAGATTAAACCATTTTGATATTTATTGTGGTAATCAATTTTTAATATTTTTTATATTCCTGATGAAAAAAATAAATTCAAATTATTACCCAATATTAATTATTCTAAATATAAATATGTAATATAATCTATCAAATTCAATTCCATTAATTTCAATAACATAATTTAAAAATAACCACACAAAATGTGATGAAAACAGTTTTTCAAGAAATACATTTTTCATGCATAAGATGATATTACTATATGACTAATAATAATCATTATATAGATTTAAATTCATATAGTGTGACATATAATATATATATTTCTTGAAATAATTAATTACTAAATTATATATTAATTAATTATAATGGAAATATTAATTGACTAAATGATAAGTAAATATTATTATTTTAAACATCCCATTTTGTTGGAAATGTGGAAACCATCAAAATTATATAAAAATGAGAACTTTAGACTTTAAAATACATCATAATTCAATACATTATAATTTAAAGATTATTTTATTCATTTACAATTTGTAAAATCTATTCAATAGAGGTTCCCTTCATGTTTAGGTCATTCGTGATAAGATCCTTGATGTGGTAAGTCATCTTATCCAAATTATAACGATAATCATACATATTGAATTTCCATTAATTGAATCATTTTATCAATATTTAGTCTTTTTAAATCTAAATTCCTTTCTCCTCTTTGAGAATAACTCAAATATCTCTCTATAACATTCGTTTTATATCCTATTGTGATGCTTTGATTGTGAGAATCTCATCCACTATGTCTTCCTTAGAGTGAGGAATATGATCCATGAAACATTATTTGTTTAGTTCCTCCTTTCTTCATTCATCACACCATAAATATGGTACATTACTTAAGTCACTAGGTTATGTTTCTAGTTGACCATAGTAAAATATGAATTGGAATATATGGATAAATGCACCCACTACCAAGGAGACTTCCTTCACATAGATAGGGTCTTCCATTATGTCATTTATATGATCTTGTTACATAGAATCTCAATTTTAAACATCAATCTAAAGAATTTTGGTTTCAGAGTTCCTACCCTAACGGACCACACTAGAAAAATTTCTAATGGAAATTTTCAAATACTCATTCTCAACATATTTTGACCTACTATGTTGAAAATTGATATTCAAACTATTATATTAGATTTTTCCGATGAAATATTAAAAAAATAATTGTATAATAGATCTATTAAAATATAATTTTCAATTACAATAATTTATTCTTTATTTTTACACTCATAGTCCAACTCATTAGCTAGATTAAGTGCCCAAATGTTATAAGGTTTAAACTATCTGATGAACCTCACACTAATCTCATTTTTTCATTACTCACTCATATCTTCTCCAACTCTGTTGTTAATTTAAACATGAACAATATTGATAAGTATCTCCCATATATTCTCACTTTTCTTTTCCAAGTAGACAAGTACATGAATTTTTAAAAGTCCTTCATTCTTATAGTGAATAAAATAATAAAAATATGAAGATATTTAAGTCTAAATATTATTTTAAACACCCATAGAAAGAGAAATACCATGGGGTATGAAAAGGAATAGGATTCCTAATATTTTTTGTCTGGTAAGAAGGTCGATTTTTATAAAAAATTAACCTAGGAGAATAAGAAATATGATGTTTCCAATGTGTTTTTTATAATGTAAAATATATATGAATCAATTAATTATGTATTTTGTACATCATGTGGATCTTTCATATATAATAAAATAAAATAAAAATATTATAGAGGAATGACCATGTTGCTATAGATCTTCGTACAACCAATTAAGTGAAACATGATTTAAAGGCTATTTGGTATTACCACCTCTTGTTACCAACATGAAAGATATTAGTTTTAAAATATCACAGTTATGTTTCATCGGTTGCTAACAAAAATATTGACATATCTAGTTCTGATACATATGGATTTAATTTTACATTGGAGAATAAATGTAGCATCTTTTATAAATATAATGTTTTTATGCTGAGGAATATTTAAATAATGGTCTTTATAAGTCGCAATAAAGAAACAACGTAATAAAAATTAATAACGAAACTAATTCACATGATTCATACCGAAATCAACTACAGAATCACTGACTAGGTCATGTAAACAATAAAAATTTTACATTATTATGCCAAGATAAATATTAATATTATTTTGAAGTAAAACCACTTTGTGTTTATCATGAATTATTAGAAGATAAAATGAACAAAATCTATATTTAGTGTAAAATGAGAAAGGGACAATGAGCCTATTGAGTTAGTTTATACAAATAGGATTTGGCCACTACGATTTTAAACAAACAGTTGGTACTCATACTTCATAACCATTATTGATTATTTTTTACTATGTGAATATGTATACATAATGTGGTAAAAGTCATATACTATTAAGAGATTGAAGGACTATAAGAACATTGATCTGAACTAGCTTGGTAATAATATTAAGAAACACCACATAGACAATGATATAAAAATTCCTTAATCAAGTATTCATTGATTATTTATAGGATTTTTTAATTTTATCCCAACTCACTCCTCCTTATACACCATAATGAAATGTTGCAAGTGAATGGATAAACTGTACATTTTTTAATAGTGAAATACATGATGAGAGATGAGATTCATCCATTATCTTTAATGTATCTTTCTAGAAAGAAACCTTTACCCATAGGAACTAACTGTATCATTATAGGATATCCCATGGAAACAAGTGAATAATACCAATGAGACCCTTTAGATAAAAATTTTGTGGTTAAAAAACATACCACATTCCTTATGATGGGTTATATATCTAAAAGAGATATTGGGAGTGTGATTGAATTCGATGAAGTCTAGGATCCAGAAACCAATGCTTTAGCATAAGAAAAAATTCCACAAATCATCAGGGAAGATAATGTTCTAGAGACAGAAGTATTGTATAGGAGTAAAAGAGTGGTTAAATAACTTTAAAATATGGTTTAATAGTAACTAAATATGGTTAATCATTATTAGTTGATAATAATTATCATCTAACCTATAAATAAGTTTTATTTGGCATAGATTTTTACAAATTGAAAGAATCTAAAAATTCAATAACGGTTTCCATGTACCGAAAGCAAGTCTGTATTCTGGTAGATCCACCTATGGATGAAAATACCATTGGATTTAAATGATTATTCTGGAAGAAACATGACATTTTTTGAAAATTCAGTATATATAAGGCACAACTATTAAAAAAGGTGTTCAAACTAAGTCACGAAATAGGAAACTATGAAACCTTTTCACCTATTTCAATGATGAAATCCATCAGAATATTACTTTCTATATAAGCCTACCCTAATTATGATTTTTGAAAAAAGTATTTTAAAACATCATTGTTAAATGATAACCCTTAGAAAGATTTCTATATGATAGAACTTGAAGGGTTTGTGACTACAATGGATTCCAGAAAGATATGAAAATATTAAATTTCTATGTATAGATTAAATTAAGTAATCTGGTCATAGAACATTGAATTTAATGAATCCATAACTGAATTTGGTTTATAAAATAATCAATATGAGCCTTTTTCAATAATTTTCTAAGTGGGAGTGAGATATGTTTATTAAAATTTTATTTCAATAGCATACTACATTTGGATAATTAGATATCCACCTTATAGTATATTAACGCCTAGTAAAATATATTCTACTCTATAGATTACTACAGTGATGTGACATATATTCATGGGATCAAGATCCATCATGATTGATCAAACATGTTTCTTAGTTTAAGTCAAGGTACATATATTCATAAGATATTAATAATATTCGATATAGAATAATTCATGAGTGGATTATTTCTAGTGTCTCTTGGAAATTATTAATGTAATAAAATTTGTCCTAAGAAACATTATGAGAGAAAAATGATTATAATGATTTCATATACCTCAGTGATTGGGCTAGTCAAGTATGCTATGTTATGTACTAGGCTTGATGTCTCCTATGTGTTATGTGAAATAAGAATATATCATGATGACCTAGTTTACCAAAATTAGATATAAGTCATGACTATCCTTAATCATCTATGATGAACTAAGGATATATTCTGGGTTTCTGGAGGAGATAAGGAACTAGTCATAAAAGGATATGAAGAATCCATTCTCCAAATAGATCAAGATAATTTGAAACTGTATAAGGGATACATCATAAATATTAATGCAGGTGTTGTGAGCTAGAATAGATCAAAGAAATAAATTGTTGAAAATTATATAGTAGGGTCTAAGTATATTTCATCCTTTGAGGTAGTTAAATAAACAACTTTGATGTGTAACTTCTTCCAATAGTTTAATGTGGAACCTAACATTAAAGAACCTATCAATTTCTATTGTGGTAATATCATAGTGAGGGATCTTGAAAAAGATACAAGGTCATATTAGCTGATGAATAACATACTTCGAATGTATCATCTCTAGAGGTATTATTCTCATAGAGGTGAGTTTATAGTGAGGAGAGTTTCCATAGAAGACAATTTGGTAGAACCCTTGGATAAGGACATAACTTTTCAGAAACATGATCATCATGAAAGGTATAGTGGTTTTAATGTCATAGGTAGTTGTCTCTTGTCCAAGTGTTAGTTTGTTAGATTTGGTGTTCTAAGACCAACTATTTTTAGTTTTCATTAAATTTATATTCAAAGAATTGAATATTAATTTATAAATCTTATTATATATCATTCATAGTTTTATGTAACATTAATCTAATAATGTTATAGAGTATTTATCACAGTAAAAGGGTATAATAGTTCTCTGTAATGATTAGAACCTTGAAATGTGATTATGAAATTATTCAAACCGAGTTCTATGGTCATATAAAATTCGTTGATATGAAACAAAGAATATTAACTATCAGGTGCACGAAATCATAAGTAGATGAGACTTTTTCTCATGAAGTTCACAATAGGTAATATCCATGAAAGGAGATGATGAGAACAGACCCTCCTGTAGTAATTATAAATATTTTTGTTTCATTTGATATTCTTGTTTGTGAGCATGTGTAATGGTCCAAATACTTTAATAAATTTATTAATGCATTTCAAGAGAAGCATAATTAGAATTAATTCTATATAAAATGATGATAATAGTTTACGGTGATGTTAGGTATGTTTAGTGTATAAAAATGAAATTTTATTAATTATCTAGTCGCGGAAGCATTGTCACATCCATATTAAGGGAAATTGATATATTTACCATTTGAATACACAAAATTATTTCATTAAATCCCATGTCCTTGGTGTAATGAAGATTTTATTTTCTATAGTCAAATAATTAAATATTCATCATATTGGTTGATGAAATGGTCATTCAATCTATTTGATGATGTATTGTTATAAAAGGGTTATAATTAACAATGAGTGATCCTATGTGGTTTCCTATGAGGTGACATTGGCTTATTTATATTGGGTTCCATGACCAGTTTCTGGATACCAATTTTGGAATTTAGGTATGTCCACCTAATCCCATCTAGAGAGAAGCAGAAAGGATCACAAACAACTTTTCTTGTTGATATTAATTAAAGTACATTTGAATTTAATTACAGTAATGAATATATTTCTCGATACAGAGAAATAATTTAATTCATGATGTATCGACCTACAATATTTATTTTATTTTTTATTTAATAATTTTTTATTTCCCATACTATGAATGAAATATTTATTTTCCATATAAATATTTAATTAAATATTTATTCATTTTTTAAATGATGAGGAGGATAACAAGAAATATATTGTTTTAGGTAATAAGTATTAATTTACATGAAGGTAAATTAATATTTTTCCATGCACGTATTAGATCACAACTTTGAATAAAAAAATATTATTATTTTGAATGATGTAATGGGAATAAAAATGGGTTATAGATTTTATTAAGGTCACATTTTCTATTAATATAAAGTCAAACCCCAGCCTCTGGTTTGAAAATAGACAACTTTTATTTCCTAAGAGAGGATAATTGATAATTTTTGTGCACAGTGGATTACTCTTAAATAATACTCATCCTCCCTCTCATTTCCTCTCAAGAATGAAAAGATCAAATGAACTTCTCCATGATCAATGAATAGTGATGTGATCTAGATGAAAAACAATATATTATTAGTCAACCAAGAAATAACCCATCGATTCATCGATGATGTTTGGAGATCAAAAAAATATGAGTGGATCCCAATTAGGGGACTATACACTTGGAACCTACAAGAAAAATGACAAATTGTTGAAAACGGTTTTCATATGATCAATATCTACTACGAATAAAGATCTCAAGAATGGGGTAACGTTTCATATGAATTATTTAGATTAGTTATAAATTTAACATGACACGATCGAAAAATGGTTTCAGTGAACTATATTTTCAATATCCAAATTGAAAATTTTATTTAGTCATGATATTAACTTAATTTAAAATATGTTAATGATCCATCCAATCCAGTGTTTACAGAGTCATGATCGACCCTGATAAGCGCTTCTGTTAAACTCAGAGAAAAAAATATATGCATGTATGTGTATATATCTATTTCTATGTGTATGTATTTGTGCATGTTTATGTGTTAGTGTAAGTATATTTGTAAGTGTATTTGTATGTGTATGTGAACGTGTATTCGTATGTGTATGTGTATGTGTATGTGTATGTGTATGTGTATTTGTATGTGTATGTGTAACTGTATATCTGTGTGTATGTGGATGTGGATGTGTATGTGTATGTATATGCATATATTTGATTCTTCATTTTTATTTCTGAGTACATGTATGTATGTGTGTGTGTGTGTGTGTGTGTCTTTGTGTATATATGTATGTATGTTTATGTAGTATATGTATGTATGTACATGAACAAGTATATAATTGAATATATGTGTATGTGTATGTGTATTCAAGATTGTATGTGTTTGGGTATGTGCATATGCGTATGTGTATGTGTATGTATATATTTGAATATGTATGTGCATGTATATGTACATATGCATGTCTAGGAATATGTATGTGTGTATAAGTACGTGTATGTGCATGTGCATGTGTGTGTGTGTGTCTGTGTATGTGTATGTGTCTGTGTATGTGTATATGTATGTGTATGTGTATGTGTATGTGTTTGTGTATGTGTATGTGTATGTGTATGTGTATGTGTATGTGTATGTGTATGTGTATGTGTATGTGTATGTGTATGTGTATGTGTATGTGTATGTGTATGTGTAAGTGTATGTGTAAGTGTATGTGTATGTGTATGTGTATGTGTATGTGTATGTCTATGTGTATGTGTATGTGTATGTGTACGTGTATGTGTATCTGTATCTGTATGTGTATGTTTACATGTGTATGTGTATCTGTATGTGTATGTTTGTTTACTTATATGTCTACGCATATGTATGAAAGTATATGTATTTTAATGTATATGTATTTTTATATAGTATATGTTTTTATTCATATGTTTGTGTATATATGTGCATGAACAAGTATGTTACTGTATGTATGTGTATGTGTATACTTATGTGTATGTATATATATATGTGTGTGTATGAAATTCATTTAATTAATGTTCTAAATTCATGTTTTCAAATATTTTTGTAATTAATTCATTTCTATTCTTTCATTTAATATTATTCATTAATTTTTAATAATTAATAATTTTTATTATATCTAGATTGTATTCATTTTTAATGTTTATTCATTCATAATTAATTACTATGTTTTAATATATTCAATATATTTTTAATTTATACAAATAATATTTATTCAATTTTAATTATCAGGTTGCAATATTTATAAAATGTTTGAAATTATAATAATTCATTTATTTTAATTCATTTTTTAACATTTTCATTATTTTTTGTACATGTTTACGATTCATATAATTAATCTTAAAAATTCATTTTTTAAATAGTTTTGTTATCTATGATATTTTATTTATTAATTATTATTATTATTTTGTTTAATTTTATTTCTTCATTTTTAATATCTATTAATATTTTTCTATTATTGAATTTGATCATTTTCAATATTTATTTATACATATTTATTTATTCTGATTTGATATTTTCAATTCATTTATATGTCATATGAGTAATATATAATAATTTTTGTCATTATGTTTTAACATTTTTAATATGTTTTAAATAAATATATTTAATTTATTTAAATGCATTTTTAATGATTTTCTAATTTAAATGGTTAATATTTTTAATTATTAATCTGTTTTTATTTATATAATTAATATTATTTATTTATTCAATTTGTTGATTTATATGCATTTGTAAGTTATGTAAAAAATATTAAGGATCAAATTTAGAGAAGTTATTTTTGTAAATTACTCAATTTTTTTTATTCATTTGTAATAGTCATTCATTAAATAATATTTATTAATCTGTAATACTTTACAAATTTATTCATTTTTAAAATCTACTCATACATACTTATTTATGATGTTATAATATTTTCAATATGTATTTAATTTATATAATCACTTCTTTTAAATTCAGTTTTTAAATATTTTTTATCATTTAAATAGTTTTTATAAATTATTTTTAATAATTTGGTGATTTATATAATTAATATTTTTTATTATTTAATATTTTTTCATTTTTTAACATTTTTGTCAGCGAAAAAGTGTAGCAGAGTAAAAATACTACTTTTTATACATTTTTTAGTGATAATAAAAGTTATGATTTATTAGCATTAAGAAAACATGGAAAAAAGTAGTATTCATCTCTTCTAAAACATGTTCACTGAAAAATACTTCTTTTGTCTACATCTCATTGTGCTAACAAATCATAACATTCATGAGCTCTAAAAAAGAACTGATAAAAGTAATATTTAGTATTAATTTTTGTCAAGAATAGTTAAAATTGTTCACCATATTTATAAAATAACTCTAACGACACATCTTCCTCGCACCACACTCATGATCTTTTGGAACTGCATGTATGCTATAGCTGAAGTCCATCATTTTGGACAAATCAAACCACAAAACAACAGGGATAATATTTTAAATTTATTTCTTAAGGATACTTATCCAATCATTTACCCTAGGGATGAGCCTGTTAGAGTATATTATTAGTGGGTCATGGGAAATGGGGAGCCTCATAACATGTATTTGTAAGTAGTGGGGTTGGGTTTCATATTAGTAATCACCTTTTTGTTTGTGTTATTTATATACATGTTGATATTCATGTAAAAATTATATTCACTAGACAACTACTTACTCAGACAAGGATAAAACTAATGTAGTTCCCATCAGTAACTCCCCTCCATTTTTTATGGTAGTATCAAGACATATGATCATATATGGTTTTAATAAATCACCTCATAATGAAATATAGACTTTTAAAATAACTTTTCTAGTTGAGATATGGTTTCATCAAATCGTTCTCTTATATTCATCTCTCCAATTTCTATACGTGCACTCATAGTGTCTCTAATCCTTCTAAAACAATATCATAGTAATGGAACATTCATTTAAGATCCATTTCCATTGATTTTACTATGATTACTCTTTCTTTTCCCATGATCAATATTTTTTTTAATTCATTCTACAAAATGATATATCCATCTAAGAATCTTTATAATTTGAATTTTACATCAAAATATTAATATATCCCATAAGCTTCTGAATCCTTAAATACTTCTCATTCATTTGTCCATCCAAATTCTCTAGGCGAGATGTATTTTATATATATTCAATGCTATCTTATTATTTACAATAGTCTTTGAAGATAGAAAGTGAAGATACATGGATTTTTCTATGTCCATTCCTAAATTTATCTCATGAAAAACAATATTAATCTATATCATGTTTTTCACTTACATTTTTATTTATTCATGCAGTGGTATACTTTTAATCCATCACTTCCTCCATAAATATTATCTTATATTCTTCCAAATTTGCAACATATTTAGAATTTCATCGACCTTCCAATTTTAAGAAGTTCACTTCACTTCACAATACATTAATCATCTATTGTGTGTGACATAGACAAACTCCTTCTGTATAAAATGATAAGATTTCTTATTTTCTTCTATCATCCTTCAAGCATTTAGGTGAATATAATATGTAAATCAATATGTAATTTGTTTTTATGTATGTTTTAACAGTGAAATATTATTATATATAACCCAAGTCATATGTAGTTAAAGGAATCCATAGGTTTCTTGTGAACATTGAAAGTGATAGAGAGCGAATTATCTTCCTTAATGAATCCATTTAAAAAAATAATAATAAGCTTTGATATATAATATGTGTAATTAAAAATAGGACTTATTGTAATTTAAATTCATATAATTCTTGGACATTATATTTTTTAACAAGTCTATTATTTAATAAAAATTTATATCAAATACAAAGACTATATGTGTGTGTATAAAAATGAAGTTCCAAAAGAATAAAAAATAGATGAGAAGGGGGGGTTATCAGTCGTTCACTTTTTATGATTTTCATAACTTATAGAAAATTAACCCCTACAACTTTTAAAGATATTATAAACTATAATATTTTAGTAAATACTCTTTAATGAAAATATAGGAAGGAATGTAAATACCCCAATATATACAGTGTTTGACTTCAGTGTGAGATTCTACATCCTTTCTATAGACATTGTCGTGGTGATATGGAAATAAAATATT
The DNA here is from genome assembly GCA_963277665.1 of Viscum album. NCBI lineage: Eukaryota > Viridiplantae > Streptophyta > Magnoliopsida > Santalales > Viscaceae > Viscum > Viscum album. Next base: position 1,136,436,079 of record OY728155.1, on the reverse strand, counting down.
ATAAAGAAGTGAATATAATGTGTGGAAACTTCTATTAGATACCATCTATATCTGGATAAGAATTATTATACAGACACATGTCAGTATAAAAGGTTTTATTATAAAATATTTGATGCAAAAAAATTTAAAAGACTTTGTTCAATTTAATCAGCAAATAGTTCTAATTCTGATGAACATAAATCAGATGGACTTCGGTCCGATGAACTCAGTCCAATTGACTCAATAAGATCGAATCAATATGATATTCCCTTTCTCAATCTGCACTACTTAAACTCTACTAAAAAAATAGTATGATCTTCTTCAGTCAGATTGACTCAATATGATCAACTCAATATAAAAAACACAAACTCTATTGAAATTCTCAATACAACCATCCTCAGTCCAGAAGAGAAAACTTTCAGTATTTTGACCTTCTTTTGAGATCTCATTCTCGATGTAACTTTTCACCTTATTTCATCAGTTCTCTACCTTTTTCACTTATGTGTATGTTTTAATGAATGAATGATCTAAGAAACTTTTTATAAGAATCTCAGAATGGAAAATGTGGGAAACATGAAAACTTTCTCCGCTAACTCAAATTTTAAAACTCATAAAAACAAACCCATTTTAAAATTCAACATTGATTTCATAGAAACATCTCAAGAATACTATGAGATTTACACTGAATTGAATATCATGTTAAACCAATTCATCTAATCATATTTTTTCTTTTTAATTATCCTTTTTGACCTTCTAATCATTATTTTAGTACAAAGAAACATCCCTGTCTCATTAAGATGCAACATCATCTCCTTCATCTTCCTCTTCTCATTATGATCAGCCTTTCATTCTTAGGTTATTATGATCTAGCTATCCTCATCAGAGTTTGACTGATTGAACTTTTTCCTCTGAATCAGTCTAATTATATTTCCTTTTTAGATCCGGTCTGATGGATCCTCCTCAACTTCTATCCAATGAAATCCTTGTAATTATGGAATTCTAATTTTGGTGGAATTCCAATTTCCATAGATTTTACCATTACTATGGATATTACCATATGATGCAAATCCCATTATAGAGATTTTACAATAATTATATATTTTCCCATTGCGATGGAAACCCCATTAAGATGATTTTACTTTAACGATAAAATGTATTAAAAGGATAATCCACATAGAAACTATGAGATTATTCAAACCATATCAACTATAAATCATTCTGATGTCTGACTAATTCTGTGTCCGTTAGTTTTGGATCTAATGAAAACAATGTCTTGGTCTATAGAACTAATTAAATCATTCTGATTCATCCATTTCTTCAAAATATTTTATCATGAGTACGTTTCATGATTTATGAGACCTTCATGATAAAAAATTCTTCATAATTTTATTAGAATGTTTGAGGACTTTTTAACTCCTGACTTCACTTTCTTCAACAATCGTCTACAGCGACATTATAACATGCATTCTCTGTAAATTAATTCTTTTTATTGTTGTGAAAAATAAAAATAACTAGAAAACAAAAATTGAGGTCTTTATGAAAAATTCCAACTCTGATGGATCATGGACTTCATAACAATAGACCTATACTAATGGTTAATCTGATCAATAACTTCATATTTCCAACAACCTTTGTGATTTGTGATTCTCAGTCTGATCCTATGATTACGATGTTGCTCATTCAGATCCTCAAATTATGGAAAAGATCTTTCTTAAAGAAAAAACATATCACTCCCCTTTATTTGTGGGTTTTAACCTTCAACAACATTCAAATTTCTTACAATTCTCATTATGATGAGTTGGGTCTAATCCAGAATGACAAAAAAATTCACATACAAAAACATTATTTTTAAACAAATAAAAAAATTTTTTTTGAAAGAAATTATCAAAAAGGTTCTTCAATCTCCCCCTTTTTATTTTTTGAAAACCCTTGTATAAAAATTTACCAACACTCAAAAGTTTTTAACAACTCAACTTTTGTAGACAATTCATATTCTTTATATTTGACCAAAAAATAGCCTTTCTCAAAATATAGTGTCCCAACACCAAACTATTGGATACTGTTATTTTTTTATGAAACTACATCCCTCAGTGATAAGAAAATTTTTCATCCTTGTAGAGAAAAACTTTACCCATTTTCTCTTTACTTCACATATTTTAAGATATCTACTACTTTATATTTATACCAGAAAGATACATAAAAATTTCTTATAAAATAAAAATTCATTAATTCCCCCCTGTCAAAATAATCTAAATCATGGTGGGGGCTTCCTTATGAGGATTTTGAATTCATTTTCAGAGGTTGAACATGATGTTACAATCTCAATAAAACAAATGTTTTATTGGTACTTCCTTTTTGAAGATATTAGTAATTTGATACTTCATTGGGATATATTCTAGAAACAAATATCAAGTATAAAATTTCTATTTTGTAAATTGAAACTTTATATCAATGTGATTTGATATTGATGATGGAAATGATTTTTCAAAAGATTAATTGCACTTTGACTATAACAAAGTATCATCAGTGGTTTTGAAACATTTAATTTCATGTCTTCTATCTGAATATTCATCCACAACATTTGAGTACATGCCTAAATAGCTTCAAAATATTCGGATCCATCTATGCTTAAAGTTACTAAATATTTCTTCTTTATATGATAACCCACACAAAATTTACCCTAGAAAAGGGTTCTACATGGGGATGATTTTCTATAATTCCAATATCCATCCCAACCAGTATCATTATAACCCTGAAACATCATCTCATGATTGTTTTATAACAACCCATATGATGTTATTCCTTTGAAATGTCTCATAATTCACTTTTCAACCAAGTTATGTGATTCATTTAGAACACTTTGATACTTGGAATACAAATTAATAAAATAAATAATATCATGCCTTAAGGGTGTATGGGAATGTAGACTGCTATCAGCTTCTAAAAGTATTTATGATTCCAACATTTTTTGGACTCATCTTTACTCATATTTGTGTTCATAGATACATGAGTACTAACTTATATGGATCTTGTAATCCCAAACATCTCTAACAATTCCATATCATGATTTTTTTGAGATAAGAATATATATATACATTGTTTTCAACTTGTATTCAAAGGAAGAATGTTAATTCTCCCAACATTGACATTTCAAAATTATTCTTTATTTTTTAGATTTTCTTTCAAACATCATCTCTATCACTATAAAAAAGTATATCATCCACATAAACAATTACAACTATATTTTGAATGTCTAAATATTTCACGTGTAAGATTCTATTAACTTTTTCTTCTGAAAAATGAAAAATCATCATACAATTTTCCTGTTTTTAATACTAATCATGTGGGGATTGTTTCAGCACATACATGGAATTCTTCAAACTACAAACCTTGTTTTCATTATTATAAATTAGAAAACCACAATGTTATTAAATGAAAACTTCTCCCTCAGTCTCACTATTTATTAAATCAAACTTTACATCCATCTGAAAAGATTTTTAATTTGGATGTACATACACTGATTGAAATATTATAATAGTGTCTATTATGGAAATTACGGGAAAACATTCTTCAAAATCCACACCTTACACCTATGAATATCCCTTACAAACAATACTTCTTTTGTTTCATTAATCCTTTTCATGATCATTCAATTTTTTTATGTAACCTCACTTTGTTCTGATAACATTTTTATTTACAAGCCAAGGAATATGTTTCCTTGATTCATTTTTCTCAATATAATCCAAATCTTCACTCATAAAATCCCCCATTTCATTATGTTCAATAACTTTTGAGACTTATTCCGATTCAACATTTTTAGATAAGTGAAGTATGATTTTATAATATATATTTTATTTTGGTTGGGACTGGAACCTTTTGATTTTAAATAATTTTTTCAGACTCAAAATGTTATTTTATTGTATGAAATTTAAATGTTTCTCTTCTATATGAAATTTCCTCATCACATGTTTCTTTTGAATTTTGATAAGGATGTTTTTAATTAGTTTCACTATCATTGGAATTATCAATTTTATTATCTCATCGTTCTAAAAAAAATTTATTACGGAATATTTATCTTCCATTAACATCGTATCATATGAGTCAATTAACCATTATAAGAGTTTGTTCCAACATTTTTAGCTTCTCGCATTTGTTGAATAAAAGGTAAAAGTAATTTCATTATCTTTCTAATCAAACTTTCCTAGATGAAATTTTTTATTTGTAGTAAGCTCGAACATATGATAACTTTTAATTATTTAAATGAAGGTTTTTGATATACCACAATTCATATGAAGTAATGTTAGATTACATTCTCAAAAAAGCTCTATTTTCTATATTAATGGAAGTACTTACAACTTCTCTTCACTATTACTTTTATTGATTTTATTCTACTAACATGATTCTTCTAATTTCCACCATACATCTATTCTTTCTTTATGTTACTCCTTTTTTTAGTGTATATAGATCACTTTACTGACGTTTTTTCCATGTTTTTGCAGATAAGTTTCAAAAATTATTAGATGTGACCTATTTTCTTTTATCCTTTATTAACTTCTTTATATCTAACCCCATTTATTTCTGAACAAATTTTCTGACGAATTTGAAAATACCAATAGCCCTCGAGTTGTGTTTCATAAACATTATATTTTTTATCTGAGTTAAATAATAAAAAAAGTGATATTGTATAAATATTATTATTTTGGATAATATCTCACAATTTCACATAAATTATAATTAATATGTTCAAGAGGTATGGTAGATTTAATCGCAAATATCTTATGACTTTTGTTAGTCATATTTACCTTTTTACAGGTAACACAAACATATTCATCTATAATTTCCAATTATGGATAGTTTCGAACAACCTGATCCTTATAATGTTTGTTAATTTTGTTCTTCACAATGTATCCAACTCTTCAATGCCACAAATTATTTTCATCTTTAAAACTTATTTAACAAGAGTTGTTGAATTATCTTATTTAGAAGGAATTATCACTTTTTGTTCTACTTTTTTAATAATTTTTCCATCTTTTACACTTTTCACGACAGAAGAATATTTTCATAATATTACAACATTTAATCATCAAATATCTGACATACACTATTTATGTTATGATTTATACCTTAAAAAAATAAATCTTCCTTAGGATTCAACTTTTATACTTAAATCTCAGCCATTATGATTCCTCTGATTCTTAAGGAACTATCATTCCAAAATTTAATTTCCCCTATATAATTATTTTCAACATATCTCAAAATTTTTAAATGACCTATCATGTGTGAATAACAAAAACTATCATGTATACATGGGTTTTTATTTTTATTATCTTTTATAGATGTCTCAATAATAATTTATGTCTCTTCTTATTTCTTTATTCCAGCTTCCTTTTATTTTCTCCTATAAGAAAATTTTTCATGAAGTAGTTTAATACAACTTTTTTCATGATGAATATCCTGATCACATATTCCAAAATATTATCCAACACATTTAAATTGATTTTTTTGTTGGAATTATTCTAATTTCTTGGGTTTTTTCCTTTTTAACATCCTATGGATTAAGAATGTTAGTCATCCTTATTCCAAAATTGCTTTCTATTTATTCAAAATTTCTTTTCAGAGGTGAAAAGTTATTCCAAAATATATTATCTCTATTTCCATAGATTCAACATCACCAGTAGTAGCTATCAAATATTTATATTCTACTAAAAAAGACCCTTCTCTAGAGAATGATTTCTGAGGTTTATAACTTCTTTATTCTCTATCATACATAGTACATGGACAATCTTTCTTTCTGAGTGGGGTTTAAAATTTTGTAGATGTGATAGGTTTATCAAATAATTTTTCAACCCCTGATTCTCATCAGTTTTTATAAAACTATAAATTTTATCAAAATTAGATGAAATATTAATTTTGGTGGTTTAGGATTTAGCACAACTCTTGATTTTAACTTTCTCATCAACATTAGATGTATTAAAATTTACATTTGAATCATTGTAATGATTTTATTAATATTTCTCAAGGTACATTCGAACACAATTTTTTTCATGAAACATGTTAAATTCTTCATCCTGTAGTTTCATATTTTTATTGAGATCTTTTACCATTATTACATATTCAAAAAATATAATAATGTTACTAAAGATATCATAAATATAATATTCCTCCTCATAGATGCCTCATTCTTCCTTCCACAAATTCATCACAATATTTCTTCATTACTATGATTTCTTTCCTGAGAGTTTTATTTTCCCCAAGACACGAAACATGTTTTATTCTAAGGTGATTATCTCTATATGATTCTTTACCACCTTCATTAGTATGCTTGGAATTTTTTTCCACAACATTTTCAATGATGGATCAAAATGGTTCTGATCCTTAATTATCTGAAGAATAGTTTCCAGTTGAGTCTGAATTATCTTTCTTTCCAAGAACACTTCTTTTATCTCCCCTAAACACCTTATTATATTTATTGGATGAGTTTTATTATTTAGAACTTTTTTTTCAATTATTTCATTGATATTTTACCTCATAATCATCTTCATATTCTCAAACATTCCTCTTGGGAAAATTTAGAGAATAGTGTTTGGTTCCACCATAACGAAAACATTTGAGATGATGTTTACCTCCATACTTTCCCATTCCTCTTTGACAATTCTTGGAAATAAGGTAAATTATTCTTTCATTCAATAGATCTTCTTCTTTATCGTCATTATCACAAGGTTCACCATATTTAACATATTATATTTTCATTTTTCTCATGAATTCAAAATCCATATCATCTTAAATATTATTTTTGAACATTGGATAATTCCTAATTTTATAAGAAACAATAATGTTATTCAATTATTATAATGAGGAAATTTTAGAATCAAACCTATCCGGAATGTTTTTCATATGTTTTTCTCACAATTATAGAATCTCCTATGACATCACCCAATCCTCTGATGTTGAAAATAATTTCATTTACTCTGGTGTAGTATTCATCAATAGATTCTCCATCCATCATCCTTATATCATAATATTTAATTTGCTAGATTTTTATCTTTTCTTCCTTTACATTAGTATTCCCTTTACAAATAATTTCCATCTTGTCCCACATAACTTTTGATGTTTTGAGACCCATCACCTTTTTTATAATTTTTTTCTAATAAGGAAATAAGGATATTATTTCTAAATTTTCCCTCAACCTTGATATTTCACTTATTGGAAAATGTCTTTGGGGGAATCCTTCTTAATAGGAAGAAAACAAACTACATCAACATCAACAACTTCCAGTAGAAGAGATATGAGATAAGGAATCATCCTATTTTTCCATCAAAAAATTTATTTCCCTCAAATATAAGAATTAATCAACTATTGGGAGACATGAATTTATCTATAAGAAGGATTAAATAAGGTAACCTTACCTTTGATACCAATTGAAGTTCCAAAGGATAAAAAAACAACATAGATGGGGGGGTGAATCAGTTCTTCACTTTTTATGAGTTTAAAAACTGTTTGAAACACAACCTCGATAACCTATTAAGATTAATTTACTTATCATATTGTAGTAAATACTCACTCAAGAAAAGGTATAAAATTATATAATAAACACAATATTTAAAAGTTTTTTCCTCCGTGTGACAACCTACACCGTTTAAAGAGCCACTCTCATATGTATAAGGAAATTACCTATTATAAATAAGTGAATAAACCATGTTCTAACACCCATTAAACACCTTCTATCCCTCAATAGGAAATTTTATACTAACTCCTTTCAGTTTAAATGTTTTTTATAAAAACATGAATACAAAAAAAATGTAAAATACTTCATTCAATTTTCTCCAAAAATATTGATTATTTTGTTGAACCTGAAACTGATGGCCTTCAGTCTAATGAACTCACTCTGATTCACTAAATACGATCAACTCAATTAAATCATTCCTTTATAACTATTTACATTAAAAACTCTTCTAAAAAACTTTGTTTGATCTTCTTCAGCCCAATCAACCCAATACGATTGAATCAAAATTTAAAACTCAAAATATTCTCAAATTCTTAATATGATCTTCCTCATTTCGGTAGACAAAACATTTAGTACACCATCACTATTCTATGATCCTAATACAGAAGTAACTTATAACATGATTTATTCAATGCTACTTGTTTTCTACTTATGTTAAAGTTACAATGAATGAATGATCTGAGAAAATATATATAGGCAACCCAGAATGGTAATGGTGGGAATCATGAAAACATTCCCCACTTAATAAAATTTCAAAACCCTAAAAAATATTCCCATTTTAAACTTCAATATTAACTACTTTAAATCATATTAATAATACTTTGATATTATTACTAAATTGAATATAATGTCTTACCACATAAAAAGATTATATTTTATCTTGTAATCATCCTTCTTGAAATTACTATGTTTTCTCAAGTATGAAGAAACCTCCCCAACTCATTATATTGAATCTTACTCAACATTATAATCCTCTAATCATTAAAATCTGTATTTCTTGCTCAGCACATTATGACCTGAGTATTGTCATTAGAGTCAGTCTGATAGACTTCTCTCCTCAGTTTTAGTCCGATTAACATTCATTCTCAGAACATGATTGATGTAAATTCCTCAGATTATGTCTAAATGAACCATTATAATGATGTAATTGTCATTATGATGGAATTCCAATTATGATATATTTTACCATTATGATGTATTTTCCTATTATGACCCCATTAAGATTATTTCCCCATAATGATGGATTTTGTCAATAAGATGAAAGTCCAATTTATATGATTTTACTAAAATGATGGAAACTATTCAATGGTGATTCCACTTAGAATATTTTATATTTTTCAAACCTTATCAGCTATATATCATTCGTACTTCTGACTACAATTATGTTTGGTACTTTTGGATCTAATGAAATCTTTGTCTAGATATCTGGAACTAATTGAATCATTATGATTCCTCTATTTCATCATAATATTTTATCATGAGTGTGTTTATAAAATTATAATAACATTATGGTCATCAAAGAATCAAATAACTTTGATTAGAAAGTTTGACATATTTCTAACTCCTAACTTCGCATTCTTCAACAAACCTCTTTAGAAAAATTGTTAATTTCATTCTTTTTCTGATTATGAGAAAAATAATCTTCTAGAAAACAATTTTATTTTTAACATTTTGACAAATGTCGAGTCCATTGGATATTAATATTCACACCGATAGACCTGAGACTAATGGTGAATTTGATCAACAACTTCATCTTTCTAACAACCTCTGCATCAAGTGATACTCGGTCTGATCCTATAATTAGGGTGATTATTAGTACAACCATCTGAGTCTGAAAAAATATTTCATAATGACAAAACATCCCCCTTTATATTTGTGTTAAAACATTCATCATTTTTCAAATTACATACAATGTTCATTATGATGGACTGGGTCATATCCTAAATAAAAAAATTCTTATAAAAAAGGTTAGTTTTAAAGAAATTAAAAAACATTATTTAAAACAAATTATCACAAAGATTATTTAATAAATAATTTCTTTTTAGGATTTTTGCTCATAAATTCGATGAATTTATTTATTTTATTAAATGAGAATACTACAGAATCAAATAAGATAGATATGTATAGAAAATGGATGGATACTGATTTTATGAGGATGGGGTGAAAGAGTTCATCAAGATTAAAAAATATCATGCATATAACCATTATCAAATCATTTTTTCAAAATTTTCATTGTTATTATTCATGATTAATTAGTCTAGAGGAGTTTTAAGAACACTTGAACTATCATGGAATAGATTGAAGTTATTAATGATTGAAAAAATGTGGGGTAAAACTGAATATAACTAGTGATTGGAATAACACTACATATTAAGGATCATCTTATATGATTACAAGTGTGAAAATTAATGAAGTATGTATCGATGATAAGATTGTAGGTGTGAGTGATGATGAACATATTATAGAAGAAATGTAGGTGACAGTTGAATATTAACTTGAGGATTATCTAAAAAAATTAGAAGTTAAGAAGTTGTGAAAATATATCATTGAATACTGGTTATACTTAATATACAACATTTACAGCTATAATAAATATATAAAATGTCAAATATAGAAACAGACGGAGTGAAGAAATATCAATTAAAATACTTACCTTCTTGAATGATATACAATAAGAAGATAATTAGATTCATATATGAACATATGATGCTAAAAATGATATGTTCAGTGTGTATGATCTCTAAAAGAATACAAGCCCATCAAAATGAAAATAAACTATTTCTCATGGTATATGAATTAGTTAAAAAAAAATTGAATGTGTGGTGTGTATCTATATAATAAAGATAAACCAAGTCATTCCGACTTTATATCCCACTTTCTAATCATTCCAAGGTGTAGTCGGCTATGTGGATGTGAGAAGACTAAAAGGAAATTAACATGGAATAAACATATACGAAATCATGATTGGAAACATTTTTACCAAGAAGACTCTCCTCAAATGGATGAAAATTGATCCCAATTATCTAAAATTGGAATCATGCATAGAAATCTCAATCTTTCTCTATCTATACATAGTGTGAATACTTTGGTTTTAAAAAGTATCCATCAGATTAAATGGGAGATTATGTTGGTAAATTATAACTTTATTCTTTGGTTATACATGAAAAATATAAATCATGTTGTCTCTTCTTATATTAGGTAAAAATTAGGTAATGATATTGATGTATGTTTGGAATTGTTGATCCAATATATGAAATTAATTTGGGGTTTTGGTGTTACATTGTTCTATTCATATAGAAATAAATATTTCACATTGAGTTCTATGTTTCTCTAGATGATACATTACTTTCCATCTTATGTAATCTTGTAAGGATATAGAATTATGGATGTCAAGTGTATCCAATTTTTGAACAAGGTACACACACAATTATATTGAAACATTCCTCCAATACTAAGATTGTACAGGTTTCTACCCTGATGACATAAATAATTAAACTAAAATACATCATTAGATAAGAATTTAGAAGAAGGTGAGACATCATCACCACTAATAGGTGATCAAACGTTTGATAAATAAATGGATGTGACCACCTTTTTTAGTAAACCTTAATTGAAAAACATTATAAAAAACTGGATGAAAAAATTGATCAATTACTTTGATTTACCATACTGAAATTGTTTTTACTTTAGAAATTTTATTAATTAATTACATATGAAAAAATGTATGTTTGAGTTTTATTGGTATGTTACTAAAAAAACAAGAAAAATAATTTATGGTATTAGTTCTTGGGTAGACATGATTAACCTAGGGATATAGGAATAATTGGTGCTAGTGAAGTGTGACATACAAAATTCTCTTCCTCAAGCTCCTTACACTCTTTCCATGAAAAAGTGATTTCAGTTTTGAAACATCTTATATGATGTAAAGGATTGAGTTTGGTATTCATAGAATATCAAGAATATAGTGTCAATACCTTATTTAATGTTAAAGGACACTAAAGCATATTATTTTAATTATGGAATCAATATCTAATTCATATAGATTTACAATGTATTTTTCCTTAGAATGTCCATCACACATTAACAAATATTTGTTTCAATTTTAAATCAACAGAAGTTAATATTATAGTCTAGATTAAATTGAAAGAATGGAAGAGGAAATTTTTTATCAAATTATGTGAATTAGGGATGTCCTTTCTACTTCCATTTTTTGATGTGATGATTAACTTAATGGTTCACTTTTTTAGAAGGATCTGTCCATGTGGTCTTATACATTATAGATGGATGTAACCCATTTAATGATATATGAATATTTTAAAAGGGTATCTAAAAAATGTTAATTGACTATAATGTTTTATTTCATATTGATATATTTTGGAGGAATCCACTGAATTTTATACCGACTACTTGCCCAATGTGGAAAGCATTGGTATACCAAAATATCATGACACTGGGAAACTTTTGGGTGAATGAATTTATAGAATAGATGTTCATGAAATTACTACAATATAGTGGGACAAGGCTCATATATTTATTTTATAAAATAGTTTATAGGTTTTAGCCTATGTTAAAACCCATAATGTAATTCTTAGGCAATTGAATCCATTAAGGGCTAACATATCGAATTAAATACACATAATTAGAAGTTTATTGGATGGTTTCAAGACTATATTTTTAATAATTAAACAGCAAATCTGAAATAAATTTTAGAATGACATCAATGGAAAACCTAAGAAAGAAGTGTGCATGTATTTTGTTATAATGGAAATGTAATAAATGGATATATGTTCTATATAAATGAACATAACGAACGCAGTACCATGAAAAATAGTGTAGTTACACTTGTGGAAGAAGAGATGTATGTATCAAGTAACAAGAATATAAATCCAATTAATATTAATATGTAATACTTTTTCATCATAAAACTAACATGTGAGTTATGTTATACAACATTCTAAGTGCTGATTTTTCATTGAATAGGGGTTGATAACATGAGTGTAGTTAAAACAAATGAATTGGGATTCCTTAACATGGATTTCTGTAAGGAAGGATATAAGGACAACCCATTCATAATGGAATCATTCTATAAACAAGAACTTTATGTACCATCATCTATAAATAGAATGTGTAAAATTGTTCAATTATTGACTGAAATTACTAAAGGGTCATATGTTACTTCAATTGTGGAATTTTTGAGCGGTCCAAGTATATATGGAGAATTATATGTCAGACGAGACCATAATGTGGGGAAATGGATACTTGATATATGGGTGAAATCCCTTCAACAATTAATGAAAACATGTTTAATAATTAGGTTATATTTTTTTCAATATTAATTTCATTAACACACATTATTACCTTTTCACTACATTATTGATGATATTAATTAAATGTTCAACCAGTTCTCTAGATAATAGTTTCCTCGCATAATGATTCTACATATCATGAGGAAAAATGGGTTTATGAACATGCTCATGCTTCCAAGATGGAGGTACAAATGACTCTCTACAAGTCGATGTTTCCAATATTGAGGAAACAAATATTGAAAACTTTGAATCAAAGGGAATGGTACCATAAGATGAACCAATGTCCTATAAAAAAAGAGCACCATAACATGAATCTATTAAAACAAATTATTGTTCCTAGAAGTAAAGGCATAAAAAATTCAATTACATGAAATTAATGAGACCATTATGTTAACACAAAAAGACCATTTTTATTGGTTACAATGAGTTCACCACTTCAATGAATGTTCCAATTGATATAGATTGATGGAAAAAAATGTTCAGTCAATTAAGGAAAAAAATTTGGAAGATATTATGGAAACATTATGATATACATTATTTATTTGACTAAAAAATAAACTAATGAAAATTTGATTTATACATTATTATCCTTTATAGAATACATTTTATTAGATGAACACAAAATTAAATTTTTATTAATAGTCATTGGAAAGGATCATAGAGGCATTCTAAAAATTCATATAAAGAATCATATTAGGGCTACTAATGGGAAAGAAAACTGGTACCCATCAAAAATGTATCCACACATGATACACTATTAAATGTGGAAGGCCTTTATTGGTCATAATGAGGATGAATCATTTTTGGTACATTATGATTGATAACAGATTACATGAAAATGTAAATATTAATCACATTGATTAAGAGATATTAATTTATGAACACATAAATGAGTGTGGAAAAGAATAAATGTACACCGAATCCCATATACCCTTATAGTAAAGCAATGATGAGGTACTATTCACATGAATTAAATTATATGTATTTTAAATATACAGTTATAATTTTATGTACTGTGAAAAAACAACATAATTATGTTCCTTTTTTATATACATATCGATGAATTGAAACTCAAAGACTCTTATAACCCACAATATGTTATGTGGAAGGAGGATCATGTAAATAAATATGGACTAATAATAGATTTAAATAGAAAAATTGTATGGGAGACATGTATAAATACGACATCAAAAAAATTCTTCATTAAATCAATATTAAATAATAATGATTACTTGTATTCATATATTAGTTTTTATCTATTTTGGACACCAGAATCATTATTATCTATAATTAATAGATGACTACATTCAGTGGCCTTAAAATAGCTAGAAAAATATTCCAACATAAGAGGTGTGGGTTTTGGATTGTTTCCCTGAACATATTTTGAGAAATAAAATTCATAAGGGGATAAAGAAAACAAAATTGAGGAGATGTAGACAAGTATAACTTATATAGAAGAAAAATTTAATATTTAGTTATATTTGTTATAAAATTTTATGGGAATATATTAAATATAAAAAACAACACAAACAAAAACTGTTACATGAAGACACTGCTAGTTTTGAGTTGATCAATTCCCCTAAAATGTTTTCCTTAGAAGAGTTAATTTATTTTTTCATAGATATTTCTATAAATTGTGAATTAATTAGACACTTATACCTTTCTTGTAATAATATTCTATAGGTTGGAAATGAATTTGATTCATATCTATCAGCACCCACACAATATCTTATTGTGAGGCATGTAGTGTAAAATTTCCAAGGAGATATTATACACAACCTACAACTTCAAAGAGCTCATGTGAGAGAAAGGATTAACATAGGTCATGAAAAGAGAATCGAGTTAGATTTCTACTTAACCATATGGAAGTTTACACAATCAGACATGCAATTGAAGCCCTTATAGAATAATCATTTGAACATATAAAAATTAAATGGCTCCGACCTTAAACCGTACTTAATATTGAATTAAATGAATAATTCATATTGTGGATCTTTTCAGGTTAATAGTTTTACAGAATTAGGACATAAATATTACATCATAAAATATTACAAAGTAGACACTTATACTAAGTTTCCATAGAATATAAACTCTTAAAAAGAAGCATGCCATGTTCCATGTTTTAGATAGCATGACTTTCCCCTGATCCCATCCTTGACCCTATTATACATTAAATCCTGTGAAAAACATTTCAAAAAAAAACTTGGGGTGATCATAAAAAGCTCAGTAAGGGAATCACAAAGTATGCAAACTGTTAGTTTTTCAAAACAACAAGTAAACCATGTATACTTTATCAAAGTAATACTTTTCAACTTTATTAAGTAGTAAAAACTCTTTACTGAATAAAATATCAATGCTTACCCTTTTGTAACCAAAATATTACCATAAAACCCATATAAAGATCACATAACATATAATGGTAACTTGGGACATAAACATACTTAAATGGAATAACCATACGGTCGACTTCCACACATATCACTTAATGGAATAGCCATACAGTCGACTTCCATACCCAATGCATTGGAGGTTATAACGTTACCATCCATCCTGGTATTCACGTCACCACCCGTCATATTGTTTATCACGTAACCACCAGTCAAATGACCAAGTACTATTATAAAATCATAAGACATAAAACAAATATAATGGAAAGAAAACATTTCCACACTTTTATCACAATATATAACTTCAATATATTAACATAACAAATCCATCATAAAAACCATTTTCAATACAAAAATACATAAAATAGTATATGGTATTTATTTCATTTTAAAAAAACATTACGACTTGTTGAGGAAGCCAAAGACCAAATAATACTCGCGGCGGCAGAAAAGGTTGTTGTCACCACGTACGTCAAAAGAAACATTCTGTTTTGTCGTTTTGTAAAACGCTTCGTAGACAATGATTCCTTTTGTATAAAAGTAAAGGCTAGAGGGGTTTACACAACGTATAAAAGAAATTTGTGTATAAAACAAAAAATGCCTCAGTGAAAGGAGATTGAGACGAAGTCCCTTACAAAGATCATTTTTTAAATAATATAGATCCATTATGTGTATTCACTATAATTACACATACAAAAGGTAAAAATACAAGATAAGACATAATAATATCATGACATTATTTGAAAGTAGGAGATTAACCCAAAGAACAGAAATTGGGTTAAGAAGTTCCCTTACCTCGTGTCCGACTTGACTCGATCGTTCTTTAATGTCCTGAATAATAAACTTGATTTAATTTCTACATGCGTAAGAAAAATTTTCAAGTTAATTTTTACTTTTATATCACTTATTATCATGTTATAAAAATTATGTAATCATTTAAGTTAATAATGTTTGTTTTGTCAATATTTGGTCCTTAAGTCGAAAGTGGACTTCTTATAATTGCATGTTATTCGTGTGGTAAAAGGTTCATTATATCCAGAATGATATTCATGATTTGGATATCATATATATCATATATATCCATCATATACATGTAGTTATAATATTACATAATCATTTATAGGTAAGAAATGAAATGCACCGTTCATGGAGACGGTAAGTCGTACGTACGCATGAACGCTGCTTTCATTTCTATGTCATATTAATGGAATTAAAACTAAATGAGAGATATTTATATTTTAATTCCAGAATTATATAAATCATTTATATGTAACATACATCAAATATATCCATTATATATATGTACTTATAATAGTACATTACATTTGAGGATAAGAAATCAAATGCACCATTCATGGAGACGGTAAGCCGTACGTACGCATGAACGCTAATTTCATTTCTATCTCATAATTTAATGAAGTTAAATCATAATGATAAATAGGTATATTATAATTCCAGTATAATATGATATATAATATCATTAAATCCATCCTTTATATGTACCACATATGGCATTAACGAATCAAATCACATTGAGGAGGTGGTAGTCTGCACTTCCTAAAATGAAGATATCGCGTATACCCATAATGAAAGCCATAAATTTATGACATAATTGAAAAATACAGAAGCATAAGGAAAAAATAAACATATTATATATCATATATAAATATATTGATGGGTTAATGGCCACCTTTGAAGGTGTTAGAAAAATATTGAACAATCATCGTTTCGTGAGGCAGAAATTCTCCATCCACAGAAACAATATGTTCTTTAATCATTAGATGTAGGTGTGTGTAAGTGTAGCTCGAATTATTCTTATAACAAAATCCTAGTATATTTAAGATACTGTATTTGTTACAAAAGAAATAAATAAATAGAGTTTAGGGGGTGGAGAAGAAAAATAAAACAAAAGAACACATGTAATACATTACGTTAAAATCAGGTAACTCTCTTAGATTTGAGCTCAAAGGCTTCCTTGGGATGACTTCTACCCAAAGTGAGGCTTCTAGGAGTTAGAGAGGGATGTGGAGAGAAAGGATGGTAAGGGGTTGGCCGATCCAAAGGCTTTGGAAGTGTGGAAAAGGAGGTAGAGGTGGGGGCCTTTTATAAGAGAAGAGGAGGGGCACTCTTGGAAAGTTACAAAATGTTACTTTATTTTCAAATAGGATTCGGATTTTAAAGGTCCCACATTGATGTATTAAGAGGATAAATTGATAAGGGTTCGAAATATACTCATCCAATAGTTCTTTGACAAGTTTATGTTATAATTTTAACATTATCGTTTCATTTTATTTAAGTCCTTTATTAACGAGGTAATCGCTGCATTATCATGATGTCATAAATAATTTAATTTATATAACGTCAAAAAATTATTAAAAAAATACTATGATGTAAAAAATATTTTTACATTTCCAAATAATTTTTATAGTCCATAATATCATATAGGTAGACAAAATTAAAATTGTTTTACTCACGTGATACATTTTTTGTCATATTTACTTTCTTTAAAAAAATTAAAAGATAACAAGTCACTTTCCCACAAAAGTGATTCCATGGGGTCCCCAAGTTTGGAACAAGGAATCCAATGGTCTTATATGAGAAAAAAAGTAGAATTAGGACACATTTTGGTGTCATTTTTTATTATTATGATATTATTTTATTATCCTTAACTACCCGATTACTCATTATCAAGATAATTAAAGATAATTACCGTCGTTACTATTCATAATGTCAAAAAAAAGAGTCTTGATTAAATAATTTGGACCTTATAATTCCAAATATGTAATCCATTTTACCAAATTACAAACACAAAAATTGAAATAATTAATTTAAAAATAATTTCCGTTGTCATAACAAATAACGGGTTTTTTTGAAACAATATCTATGAAAAGTTGGGCATTAGATTATGCCCAATTCCAAAGTGAAATTAATCCTAATTACCACAATTAGATTCAATAGTAAAAATATATTCAAATTAAACTTTAAGACTAATTAAAAATATAATCTAACCATATAATTAAATTAGATTAAAATGAAGTTTTAATGTAAAATGCAGTATTTTTTCACTATTCATTAAAAAAATGAACATTGTCATAAAAATACCAAAACATTATCCAATGAAAATTTCAATGTCCCAATCATAAATAATATGTTTTTTTTGAAAAATATAGTTTATAAAATTGTAGAAAGATTTATTTAAAAATGGTTTTCCATCAATAGGAAGTAAAACGATCTTTTAAAAATATCAGTGTATTCCATGCTTAAGATTGGATTTATTCTCATTTTAAGCCCCTAAAATGCTATCTAATTCATAAATAGAAATAGATAAAAATATATATTATTCATTACTTACTTGGGATGTTACATCCTTCCCCCCTTTTGAAAATTTTTCCCCCACAATTTATTTACTTATCGAATAAGTGGGTGTATTTATCCCTCATAGCATTTTCAGATTCCCATGTTGCCTCTTCAACCATATAATTTTTCCACAAAAACATTACCTGGTGAATTACCTTATTGCGCAACACTTTCTCTCTTCAGTCAAGAATATGTACTGGTTGTTCTTCATAAGAGAGACTCTCTTCCAACTAAACTACCTCTGGGCTCAAAACATGAGATGGATCTGGCATATAGTTTCTCAACATCGAAACATGAAAAACATTATGTACCTGAGATAAACTCGGAGGTAAAGCCACTTGGAAAGAAACTGATCCAACTATCTCCTGAATTTCATACGGCCCAATAAACCTTGGACTCATCTTTCCTTTCTTACCAAATCGCATCACACATTTCCATGGTGAGACTTTGAGAAAAACATGATGACCTACCTCAAAAGAGAGATCCTTCCTTCAGTTATCCGTATAACTCTTCTGCCTACTATGAGCTGTTTTCATGTGTTTCTGTATCAACTGAACTTTTTCTGCCAACTCTTCTACCAATTCTGGTCCCATTATCTTCCTTTCACCCACTTCATCCCAGAAAGCTATAGTTCGAAACCGCTTCCCATATAACGCCTCAAATGGTGCCATATGTATACTGGAATGAAAACTGTTATTATATGAAATCTCAACCAAAGAAAGATGTTGGTCCCAACGTACCTGATAATCCATAGACCAAGATCGTATCATATCCTCCAAAGTCTAAATTTTTTGTTCTGACTGCCCATCTGAATGCGGATGAAAATCTGTAATAAAATTTAATTCAGTACCCAACGACTTCTGAAGGTGTTTACAAAAGTTAGAAGTAAACCTGGGATCACGATCAGATAAAATGGAGAGGGGAACTCTTTGCAACCTGAATATCTTTTTAAGATATAATCGAGAATGTTGATCTAGATAGAATGTATCTTGAATAGGAAAAAAATGAGCAGATTTAGTCAATCGATCAAAAACAACCCAGATTGCATTATTACCTCGAGATGTCCTCGGTTATACCACAACAATGTTCATGGATAAATTTTCCCATTTCCATTCTGGCACTGGTAATGGCTGAAGCATCTCTTTAGGTAACTGCCTCTCTGTTTTAACCTGCTGATAAGTCAAACACTTCACAGTAAAATCAGCAATATCTCTTTTCATTCCATCCCACCAGAAATACTCCCGCAGATCTTTGAACATCTTAGTACTGCCCGGATGAACTAAAAACAGGGAACTATGAGCCTCAAATAACAACTCTCTCTTCAACTGTGAATCACTAGGAACACATAATCTCTTCCCAAACCTCAAAACAAAATCATTATCAATGTTGAATTCAGGCAACATACCCTTCTGAACCAACTCTGCCTTTTTCTACAACTCACTATCTTACTTTTGTGCTTGCTTGATTCTGTCTGATAGAGAATATTTCACTGGTACCTGAAACAAAATAGAAGGACATCTTGCACAAACAACTTCCATGCGAAAGTTCATAAAATCCTTAACCAAAGGATCATGTTCCAAACACAACATTTTTAATGAAGCATTAATTTTTCGACTCAAAGCATCAGCCACATTATTTGTTTTTCCCGGATGGTAATGAATTGTACAATCATAATCCGTGATTAATTCTATCCATCTCCTCTGTTTCATGTTCAATTCTTTCTGAGTGAATATATACTTTAAACTTTTGTGATCATTAAATATTTCACACTTTACTCCATACAAATGATGCCTCCAAATTTTTAAAGCGAAAACAACAGCATCTAATTCCAAATCATGTGTAGGGTAATTTACCTCATGAGTTCTCAATTGAGGTGAAGCATATGCAATTACCTGATCATTCTGCATAAGGACACAACTAAGACCCTTCAATGAAGCATCACTGTATATAATAAACTCACCATTCCTGGAAGGAAGTTCCAAAACTGGAGCATTCACCAATCATCTGTTCAACTCCTGAAAACAATCATCACATTCTTTTTTCCAGATAAACTTAACACCCTTCCGAGTTAGCTTAGTCATTGGACTAGATAACCGTGAAAAATTTTCAACAAAACATCGGTAGTAACCTACAAAACCAAGAAAACTACGGATATCGGTTACATTTTTGGGTCTTGGACATTCTTCAACAACTTTTGTTTTAGCAGGATCAATAGTTATCCCATCTTTAGAAACAATCTGACCATGGAAAGAAATTTTTTGCAACCAAAACTCACACTTGCTGAATTTTCCATACAGTTTCATTTCTTTTAAGGTTTACAAGATAACCATTAAATGCCTTTCATGCTCCAATTTACTTTAGAAAACTAAAAAATATCATCAATAAAAACAACCAACATTTTTCACCTGAGTTATCTGAGCCATCACTGCAACAAACAGTTTAGTTCTGATTCTGACTATTTCAAAATACTGATTTGAAAGGTCATTTCCCTCTGTATGGATTCCCAGAAAAGCTGTTCTGTTTCCCCTATGAAAAAGCATTCTTAACACAGAAATATCTTAGGCGAAGCAACATGGTAATCTTCAAATGGTATATCACTTCAATTTCACCAAAAAAAATATTTTTGGTTAATCATTTAATATAATTCTAGCTCCTAAAGTTATCTAAAACAACATATGATACGAAATATAAGGCCCCGGTCTTAAACCTTACTTAATATTGAATTAAATGAATAATTCACATTGAGAATATTTTCAGGTTAAGAGTTTTAGAGAATTAGGACATAACTATTACATCTCAAAAGATTACAAAGTTGACACTTCTACTAAGTTTCCATTGAATAAAAACTCTTAAAAAGAAACATGTCTACTTCTATGTTTTAGATAGCATGACTTTCCCCTGATCCCATCCTTGACCCTATTCCACATTAAATCCTGTGAAAAACATTTCAAAAAAGAACTTGGGGTGAGCATAAAAATCTCAGTAAGGGAATCACAAAGAATGAAAACTGTTAGTTTTTCAAAACAACAAGTAAACCATGTATACTTTATCAAAGTAATACTTTTCACCTTTATGAAGTAGTAAAAACTCTTAACTGAATAAAAGATCAATACATACCCTTTTTAACCAAAATATTACTATAAAACCCATATAAAGATCACATAACATATAAAGGTAACTTGGGACATAAACATACTTAAATGGAATAACCATACAGTCGACTTACACACATATCACTTAATGGAATAGCCATACGGCCGACTTCTATACCCAATGCATTGGAGGTTATAACATAATCACCCATCCTAGTTTTCAAGGCACCACCCGTCATATGGTTTATCTCGTAACCACCCGTCAAATGTCCAAGTACCATTACAAAATCAGAAGACATAAAACAAATATAATGGAAAGAAATCATTTCCAAACTTTGATCACAATGTATCACTTAAATATATTGACATAACAAATCCATCATAAAAACCCTTTTCAATACCAAAATACATAAAACAGTATATGGTATTTATTTCATCTTAAAAAAACATTACGGCTTATTATGGAAGCCAAAGACCAAATAAAACTCGCGGCGGTGGAAAAGGTCTTTGTCATCGCGTACGTTAAAAGAAACATTCCATTTTGTCCTTTTTAAAAACGCTTAATAGAAAAAGATTCATTTTGTATAAATGAAAAGGCCAAAGGGGTTTATACACCGTATAAATGAAATTTGTGTATAAAACAAAAAATTCCTCAGTGAAATGAGATTGAGACGAAGTCCCTTACAAAGATCGTTTTTTAAATAAAATAGATAAATTATGTGTATTCACTATAATTACACATACATAACGTGCAAATACAAGATATGACATAATAATATCATGAAAAAATTTGAAAGTTGGAGATTAACCCAAAGAACAGAAATTGGGTTAAGAAGTTCCCTTACCTCAGGTCCGACTTGACTTGATCGTTCTTTAATGTAATGAATAATAAACTTGAGTTAATTTATACTTGATTAAGAACATTTTTCAAGTTAATTATTACTTTTATATCACTTTTTATCATGTTATAAACATTATTTAATCAGTTAAGTTAATAATGTTTTTTTTTCGATATTTGGTCCTTAAGTCGAAAGTGGACTTCTTACAATTAAATGTTGTTCGGGTGGTCAAAGGTTCATTATATCCAGAATGATAATCATGATTTGGATATCATATATATCATATATATCCATCATATACATGAATTTATAATATTACATAATCATTTAGAGGTAATAAATGAAATGCACCGTTCATGGAGATGGTAAGCCGTACATACGCATGAACGCTGCTTTCATTTCTATGTCATATTAATGGAATTAAAAATAAATGAGAGATATTTATATTTTAATTCTAGAATTATATTAATAATTTAGATGTAACATAAAACATATATATCCATTATATACATGTACTTATAATAGTATATTACATTTGAGGATAAGAAATGAAATGCACCGTTCATGGAGACGGTAAGCCGTATGTACGCATGAATGCTACTTTCATTTCTATCTCATACTTTAATGGATTGAAATCATAAAGATAAAAAGGTATATTATGATTCCATTATAATATCATATATAATATCATTAAATCCATCCTTTATACATCCCATGTATGGAATTAACGAATCAAATCACTTTGAGGAGGCGGTAGTCCGCACTTCCTAAAATGAAGATATGACGTATACCCATAATGGAAGCCATAAAGGTATGCCATAAATGAAAAATACATAATCTTACGAAAAAAATAAACATATTATATATCATATATAAATATATTGGCATCTTAATGGCCACCTTTTATGGTGTTATAAAAATATTGAACAATCATCGTTTCGTGAGGCAGAAATTCACCATACACAGTAACAATATGTTCTTTAACCATTAGATGTAGGTGTGTGTAATTGTAGATAGAATCCATCTTATAAAAACATCCTAGTATATTTAATATACTGCATTTGTTACAAAATAAATAAATAAAAAGGGTTTGTGGGGTTGGAGAAGCAAAATAAAACAAAAGAACACAAGTGAAGACATTACCTTAAAATCAGGTAACTCTCTTAGATTTGAGCTCAAAGGCTTCCTTGTGAAAACTTATGCCCAAAGTGAGGCTTCTAGGAGTTATAGAGGGATTTTGGGAGACAAAATGGGCAGGGTTTGGCCGAGCCAAAGGCTTTGGATGTGTGGGTAAGGAGGTAGAGGTGGGGGCCTTTTATAAGAGGAGAGGAGGGGCACTCTTGGAAAGTTACAAAATGTTACTTTATTTTCAAATGGGTTTCAGATTTTAAAGGTCCCACATTGATGTATTATGAGGATAAGGTGATAAGGTTTCTAAATATACTCATAAAATAGGTCTTTTACAAGTATAAGTTATAATGTTAACATTATCTTTTCATTTTATTTAAGTCCTTTATTAAGGAGGTAATCGCTGCATCATCATGATGCCACAAATAATTTCATTTATATAATGATTAAAAATTATGAAAAAATACTATGATGTAAAAAATATTTTTATCTTCCCAATGAATATTTATAGTCAATAATATCATATATTTAGACAAAATTAAAAATGTTTTACTCAGGTGATACATTCTTTGTCATATTTACTTTCATTAAAAAATTAAAAATATAGCAAGTCACTTTCACACAAAAGTGATTTCATGGGGTCCCCATGTTTGGAATAATTCATCCCATGGTCGTCCATGAGACAACTAGTAGCATTAGGACACATGTTGGGGTCATTTTTTAATTATTATGATATAATTTTATTATCCTTAACTACCTGATTACACATTAATCAAGATAATTAAAGATGATTACCATCGTTACTATTCATATTGTCCAAAAACAAGAGTCTGGATTACATAGTTTGGACCTTCTGATTACAAATATGTAATCCATTTTAAAAAATTCCAAACATAGAAATTTCAATAATTAATTTAAAAATAATTCCCATTGTCAAAACAAATAGAGGTTTTTTTTGAAACAATATCTATGAAAAGATTGGCATTAGATTTTTCCCAATTCCAAAGTGAAATTAATCCTAACGACCACCATTGGATTAAATGGTAAAAATCTATTCAAATTACACTTTAATACCAATTAAAAATATAATATATCCATATAATTAAATTAGATGAAAAAGTAGTTTTGATGTAAAATGCAGTATTTTTTCACTATTCATTAAAAAAATGAACATTGTCAGAAAAATACCAAAAATTTATCCAATGTAAATTTAAATGTCCCAATCATAAAAGAATATTATTATTTTGAAAATTAGAGCTTATAAAATTGTCAAAATATTGATTTAAAAATGGTTTTCCATCAAAAGGTAGTAAAACAATCTTTTAAAAATATCAGTGTATTACATGCTTAAGATTGGATTTATTCTCATTTTAAGCCTCTTAAACACTATCTAATTCATAAATAGACATAGATAAAAATAACTATTATTCATTACTTACTTGGGAGGTTACAAAAATATATGTTGATAATGTGGTATTAGATTAATGTTTTTATCCATAATTTTTAACAATTAATGAAAGATGTCATGAACTGAGGAATATTTTCCTAGGATGAGAGAAGTATGGGGAAATATTATTTCAAATCAGACAATCTAAATGATTATTTAATAAATCAAAAATAACTTCAAAAAGATCATTTACCTCATTGGTTGAACTTTTTCTTTTACAAATTTTAAAAGAACTTCGAGATACATCATTGAAATATGGCAATAATGGCATCATTTATTTTGATAAACTAATGTATAAAGATGGAATTATGAACTTTATTAGTCTTTATAATTTAGATGATATCTTCATGAATGGATAGCTAAGAGTCTCAGTTGTAAATATATAAATGATGTGTCTTTTCATATGTCTTTGTACAACAGCTAATCTACGATGATAAATAATATTAAATAATATTCATATATTCTAAAAGAATATACATTAGTAATGTTTTAAGGAAAAAATATGAATAAAAATTTCGAATCATTAAACCTCATATAAATTTTGAACAAAAATAGGACATTGGAAGAAGTATAATATGTTTTTAATAGTGGAAAAACTAACAATAGTTTTTGAAAAAAAAAATATAGATGACATTCTATTTTTAATAACCATTATACAGATGTATGTCTCTACAATTTAATTATATTAAATATTTTTTAATTACCTTATTAATTATTCATTGTATATTTTTAGGGATCATTCATTGCTCATTGAAATAATTTTGGATTCCACACATAAATATAAAAAAAATACACCACATATAATGAGATTTACAATTTCTAATACTCTGCTTGATTTTTTTTAAATAAGCTCAAATTTTTACATTTTATATTATGTTTCATGTAATTTTTTATTGATAGGGTGGTGTTTAGATATCTTTAAAATCATGAAATTAGGACAATCAAATAATGTTTAGAATACATGGTGTAATATTGTATGCGAACATCATGAAGATGTGACATTAAACTACTTATTTATTTCATTTTATCATCAATTTTTCTTTTTTAGTTAATTTCCTTATAATTATAATTCTGATACTTATTTTTTTAAGTTTCATAGAGATATTTAAAAATGAATTCATCTCAAATTGTTTTTTATGACTATTTTTTTCTCTATTAAGATAAAAAATGATCGAACCAATAATAATTCTATAAAAATTATTCGTCAAGGATGATGAAATAATATAACATTTTATCTCTTCATAGTTCTATTTTTCCTTATTTATTTTTTTATGGCCATTATTTTTTGTTTTTAGTTAAAAATAACTGAATGTTATTATTTTTAGTTCAAATTATCAGTTTAGTTAAAAACAAGAGTTACATACTCAATGAATAGAAAAAAAAATTCATATAATTTTAATTATTTCGAATAATTATAAAAATGTCATTTTTTATTTGTAGGAATTATTTGTACCTTAATCCTATACACGGTGTGACTAGGTGAATCAAAATGAGTGTTTTTAGTTTAAAAATTACATTTTAGATAAAAATTGTCCCACACACTGAAACCCAAGAAAATATTCCTAAATTTTCATGAAAATTTTATAAAATAATCCATAATTTATTTTTGTTTTCTAGGAATTATCCAAAAGTCAATCAGAGACATGGTTTGATTTGCAGAACTCAATGTGAATTTTTTAAATGACTTTTTAGTCAAAAAGACACGTTACATCCTCAAAACCGATCAAAAAAATTTAAATTATTTGGAAACATTATTAAAATAATCCATACGTAATTTTCTACATGTAATAATCAACAACACTTCAATACGACACATTATTTGACTGATATTACTTAACATGTGTGTTTCTATTTAGAAATGAAATTTTATTTAAAAATACATCTAACAGACCCAAAACCATTTAAATGCATTAATATTGTTTTGTTAGTTTATGAAAATGATCCATATATCCTTTTTGATGTGAATGAATCATCCACACCACAATTTGATACATGGTGTGACCAGCATGACCAAGAATTCACAATTTCAGATAAAAAATTGAAATTTAGTTAAAAAAATGTCAATCAAGTAAAAATAAAAATAATCCTTTATTCTATTTAAACTTTTTAAAAATGATCAACAATTCATTTTTGATCTGTAAGATCCATCTGCACATAACCGCAACACACAGTGTGACCAATATAACTCAATGAGATTATTATTAGTTTAAAAAAGAAATTTTAGTTAAAATCATGTGTCAGTCATTTAAAAACAATAATTCACAGTTGTATGGTCATAATAATTTTGGAAAATTATCACTAATTTATTTGTGATGTGATGGAATCAACTACTCTTTATCCCGACCAACATGACTCAAAGTATGTGTGTTTATTTAAAATTTAAATTTTATTTCAAAACCCACATTTCATTCTCAAAACTATAAAACATATTCATATTGTTTTAATACATTAGTAAAATTATATATATGTTATTTTTGATGACTAATAATCAAATTTCCATAATTTATATACATGGTCTTACTAGTATGACTCAATATGTGTAGTTTTAGTTTAAAATTGACATTAATTTCACAAATGTGTGTCACTCAGAGAAAACAAAGAAAATTGGATCGAATTGTCATAATAATTTATGAAAACTATCCATAATTCATTTTGATGTGTAGCAATCATCAACACATCAAACTGATTCAAGGTGTGACTAGTATGATTCAATGTGTGTATTTTTATTTAAAATTGAAATTTTAGTTCGAACCACATTGGAAATACTCAGAACTACTCAAGCACATTTTTTTTATAATTTAGGAAAATTATTATGAAGTCATTTTTGACATGTAGGAATTAGCCTTACCATCATCTGATACATGGTGTTCATGGTATAACACGATGTGTATGATTTTATTTAAAAACTTATTTTTATTTAAAAGGAACATAACATACACAAAACCAATCAAAAATCTTAAAATTATATTGATACCTTATGAATAAATCCCTTAATAATTTGTGATGTGTATGAATCACCCTCACCTTAATCTGATACATTGTGTGACTGACATGACTCGAAATGCATGTTTTCCATTGCAAAATTTAATTCTTGTCAATGTTCACACCATTGTTTGAAACACATTTTAAATTAATATAAATTATCATGTTGACTTGGATTATTTTGATATTGTCTAACAATTTTCTATAAAAAATTGTGATGTATACAATTTTACCACCCAATAATCAGACACACTGTGTGCCCAGTATGACTCGAAGTGTATGTTTTCAGTTTAAAAGTGGCATTCTATTAATGTATTGTTCCATATTTATTCGTAATTTATTTATTTATAGTTTTAGTAATGTAATAAGTTTTTATATATATTTATTTTTTTTCCAAATATGCGGTTTGGGTTTCATTAATTTGTATTATAAAGACCCGACCATAAACATTACATAATCTTAAATTAAATAAATAATTCACATTGAGAATATTTTCAGGTTTAGATTTTTATAGAATTATGCCATAACAATTACATAACAACTTGAATATTACAAGTATACACTACTACTCAGTATCCATTTTTTTTATAAAATAAAAACTCTTAAAAAGAAACATGTCTAGTTCCATGTTTTAGACAGCATGACTTTTCGTTGATCCCATCCTTGAACCTATTCATCTAAAGTCCTATGGAAAATATTTCAATAACATACGATGAGTATAAAAAGCTCAGTAAGGGTTATAAAATAATGAAGGAAAACATTAGCCCAACAATGAATACAATCCACGAAACCATACTTTTCAAATAATAACATACCTTATAAAATCATAAGATTTACGAATAACACACACAAATCATAAATCATAAATATTACTTATGGAATCCATATCAAACATAAATTTTAGCTATCACAAATACATATGGAGTTACACATGGAAAAACCATCATAGTATATTCCCTAAATCTCTTAGGAGAAATATCATGTTTACCTCCGTCACGTGACCCAATGCATTGGAGAGCTATCTGAGGCTCACCCACCCTAGGTTTATCACGGAACCAACCGTATATGTAAAAAATGCCCAATAACCATAACATAATTAGAACATATAACACATTTATAAAATAAAGATAACATTTACACATTCCAATATATCAAATCAAGATATTGAAAAAAACAATGTTTTGTCAAATAATTTTCAAAACCATTTAAAAAGAGATTTTTGAATCAAAGTGTCCCATATGAATTGTATGTTTTTAAATGAATTATAATTTGAAAATATTAATGTCCATATAAATAAATCATAAAAACAATTTTTAAAACATGGAAATTATTGTGAAATATTTAGAATAATAAAATTTGAAAACATTTTAAAAGATATTTTTGTTAAAGAGTTTATTAACAAAAAAGTGAGACGCTTGAATAAAAATAATTTAGGAATAACTTTTAATCAGAACATTATAATATCATGAGAATAAAGGGATTCATTATATAATATTTCAAAGGACAGTATATACACCACATAATTGTGAGTTGGTGTATAACAACAATTAGGTCTCACTCGAAATGTAAATTGAGATGAAATCCCTTATAAAGATGGTATCCTTAAAATAAGGATAAATCAATGACATGATTTATGTGTAACAAATATAAATACACCTAATATAAGTGGATATTACGTGTAAAACAATATGAGGTCATTCACACATATTTATAGCACAACATAATCAACATGTAGAAGTTTAAACCAATGAATTGAAATTGGGTTAAGAAGTCCCTTTACAAAAATTCGACAGCCTAACAACATCACTTTAAAATTAAGAAAATGCGTTGATGAGATAAAAAGGGTATATCATCACATGTAAATAATATTTACATCAATAATGATATTGAATAAAATATCCCAACATAATAATATGTAAATTAAAATACATAACAAAAAGAAGTCTTTTAAAAAGAGAGGAGGGTGAAAGGTTCCCTTACCGATTTGGTAACTTACGAAACGTACACCACATGAAAGAAGGATCATACAATGAAGATGTTAATACCCATAAATTAAATTATCTTATACAAATAATACAATCATGTGTAGTACATACACCACACAAAAGGAAGTAGTGGAAAATATATCATGAATCTCACGGGGATAAAAAGTGAGATGAAAAACACCATACCACGTTGTAATCAATCGAGTTGTATTACACAAAGTTAATAAACACCAAATGAATCACAGAATACCATGAATATAATGATTGTCATGATAATTTATATCAAAATACAGTACAAAATCCACCACATTCAATAAATAAGTGGCAAACAATGGAAATCTCACGAAATAAAAACCGAGATAAGAAATCTCTTACAAAAATTCAGCAGCCTAACGGCGCCACTTAAAAATTATTAAAATGAATTGATGAGAGTAAGAGGGGGTATCTCATCATATGAAAATAAAAATTACAGTACGGTGAATATAAATGAACATCCTCCAATATAATAACATGTAGCATAAAAGGAATGACATAAAAGAGTGCACTTGAAAAGAAAGAGAGACGTCAGATCCCTTACCTCATGTCCGAGTTGAACCGTTCGTTCTTTAACGACCTGAATAATAAACTAATGTTAATTTATAATTTCTTAATAAACTTTTTATAATTTTATTATTCCTTTTATATCTCTTATTACCATTTTATAAACATTATCTAATCATTTAAGTTAATAATGTTCATTTTGTCGATATTTGTTACTTGAGTCAAAAATGGACTTCTAATAATTACATGTTGTTCATGTGGTCAAAGGTTCATTATATCCAGAATGATATTAATGATTTATATATCATATATATCATATATATCTAGTATATACATGTATTTATTATATTACATAACATTTAGAGGTAAGAAATGAAATGCACCGTTCATGGAGACGGTAAGCCGTACGTACAATGAACGCTACTTTCATTTATATTTCTTATTTTAATGGAGTTAAAACATAATGATACAATGGTATATTATGATTCTAGTATAATATCATTAACTCTATCCTTTATACATCCCACATAAGGCATTAACGGGTCACATCACTTTGAGGGTGCGGTAGTCCGCACTTCCTCTAATGGGATTATCGCGTTTACCCATAATAGAAACCATAATGGCGTGATATAAATGGAAATTTCAGAAGAATAAAGAAAACCTAAACAAAATATATATCATATATAAATATAGTTCCATCATAATGGCCACCATGAGAGGCGGTATGAGATAATCGGACATTCATCGTTTCGTGAGACGTTAGTTTTCCATCCACAGAAACATTATGTTATTCATCCATTAGATGGAGGTGTGTGTAAGTGTATCTCGAATCCTTATTATGAAAACCTCCTAGTATATTTAGGTTACTATTTTTGTTACAAAATAAAGGAAATAAAAAGATTTTAGGGGTTGGAGAAGTAAATAAATGAAAACAATTTATGAGAAACTATTACCTTTAATTTGGGTAACTCCCTTTGGTTTAAACCAAAGGACTTCTTGAAGTATATTCTGCCTAATTTAAGGCTTCGAGAAGTAGTAGAGGGATGTAGGGAGACTAATTGGGAAGAGTATGGACAAGCCAAATGTCTTGAGAGGTGTGAGTAATTTCATAGAAGTGGTCTTCTTTTATAAGGGAGAGGAGGAGCTCTTTAGGAAATTGTGGAAACATTATTTTATTATATAATGATATTTGGTTTCTAATTGTCCAAAAATCATTAATTTCAAATATACGATGAATCATATTATAAATAAAATAATCCAATCATAATTGGAAATGTTTTTTATAATATTGTAATCATTATAAGCTTATTTATTTAAATCATTTATTAATTAGGTAAATACAGCATCATTATTGTGTCATAAATAATAAAATTTATTCTATGTCTAAAAATTATTAAAAAAATACTATCATGTAGGAATTATTTTTATATTTCCAAATAATATCTATAGTCGAAAATAGGACTTATATAACACCATATAAAAATTAATTACAAAACAATTTTTGCTAATGCCAATTTTGTCTTCACATTAAATTAATTAATCTAGATTGTCATTATCTATCCCAAGTGGCACAATGGGGTCCTAAAATAGACCCAAATATGCATATAGTCGTAAATGACTCAAAAAATAATTTTTGGAAAAGTTTTTAGGTAATTTCAAATTATTATAATATTCTTTTAACCTTGAATTACTCTATTTACCTTTAACCGTGGTAAATAAAAGTCAAAAGTTACTATTTACCAAAAATTATTTTCATCTTAATCAACCAAATTTTACTTCTTTATGACAACCATGTATGTCGTATTTTCTAAATTCAATTCGCAGAAGTGGTAAAATTTCATTTAAATGAAGAAGTCACCTTTTTTAACTACCACTAAGTGGTTTCACTATTCATCAAAAATTGATGTTTTTAAGAAAAATATCAAAATTTCAGCATAGGCTATATTTGATATTCTAAATTCAAAAATGATGTATATTTTGACAAATTAAAAATATATAAGTGGATTTAATTAATTTTAAAATTAATTCCCATTATCAAAACAAATAGCATGTTTTTAAGAAACAATAACTATCAAAAGATTGATACTTGTTTATGTCCAATTTCGAAGGAAAATTAATTCCAATGACCAAAATTAGATTAAATGTTAAAAATAAATTTAAATTTAACTTTAAAACCAAATAAAAAGATATTATAATTATATAAATAAATTTGTTTAAATGGCACTTATGAATTAAAATACAATATTTTTCACTATTCATTAAAAAATGAACTTTATCAGAAAAATACAAAAAACATTACCCAAAGTAAAATTTTATGTCCCCATTCTAAATAAGGATTTTATTTGGTCAATTATAATGTATTAAAGTGACCAAAACTATATTTAAAGAGGGTTAACCATGAAAAGGTGGTAAATCGGCCTTTTAATGTAAATTATGCTTAAAATTATATTCATTCACATTTTAAGCCTCTATCATTTATTGGATAAATGTAATTACATTTAACAAACATGTATAATCAAGTTGTATTTAGTTTTTTTCATTCCCGCCAACACAACTTCTAGGAGTTAACGACCATTTAAAATAATAATATTATATTATTTGTGTGCAACGTAAGATTTCAAAGAAACCTGTTGTTGCGTATCGAGAACACTATCGAACATAGAAAACCTCATAAAGTAAAATTAATATTTAATTCAAAAATATTAATAAATATGAAAATTTCATATTCTTTATTTACATGGGATGTTACATATATCATGATTAGGGTCTTTTAATAGGGGGTACATGGATGAAGGCATTGAAACAATAATGTTTTATAATATGTTTATATATGTGATGAAATGTGTATACTAATGGATTTTTACAAACCAATGTTTGAATTTATTGTAATATACATCTTCTGTTTTATGTTTTTGTAAATTCAATGAAAACTAAATATTTTATTTCATGTTTTAGTTTTCTGTAATTTAATTTCACATCTATGGTAACATGGATATTATCAGTTCTAAAAAAATGTTGATAAAGATTTCCATTTTTAATTCTAAAATAGAATTGATAAATGACCCAGTTTATTAGTGAATTTTTTATTGTGGATGAAGTGTTACTTTATCGGTGATATTTTTAGCACTGATAAAAGTTGTAGGCATTTAAAGGTTCATAATACATCAGCTCTTTTTTAGAAATAATCACGGAAATATTTAGC
Organism: Viscum album; assembly: GCA_963277665.1. NCBI lineage: Eukaryota > Viridiplantae > Streptophyta > Magnoliopsida > Santalales > Viscaceae > Viscum > Viscum album. Next base: position 1,136,402,331 of record OY728155.1, on the reverse strand, counting down.
CCTGAAGAAGGTTTTACCTATACTAGAGGAAATCTAAAAACATCCCTTATCATAAAAGATTTATATGCTTTATTATAAACTTTAAAACTCTTTGTTAATCCATAAAAGACACACAAATATGATTCTCACAAAATATCTCTTAATATTTGGTCAAAAACATTATAAGATAATTATTCATTATTCCAACCATAACGATGTGACCCTATGGGCCTTTTTTGGAATTTGAAAAAACATTGTGGATTCCCAAATCCATAATTACTAGAAAATATAAATATCATTCAAAAATTCATTAATATTCATCTGATAACGTGGTTTTTCATGATCTCAATTTAGGACACAAATATCTTTGTGTGAATATTTGTTCTATAAGATGATTCTCTATAAATTATATGAATTATTATATAATACATTTTTCTAAGACATATTGTGACCACTAGACATGAAATATGTAAATATATTATAATACTACTCTTATATTCATGATTATATAAAATAGACTAACCAGTTTTTGTGGATACATTGCATATTATCAATCTTTTTAGGTGAGCACATTGTATGTCACTCTACTACGAATGAAAAAGAATTTCATCAACCTAATTCAATTATGTTCCCAAATTTAAAACATATTTATGAGGTGAATGATTCCATCATTGCTTATCTTGTTTTATGAATTAATAAAAAACATACCCATCATCCCTCTTATTCATTTTTCCTTAAGGATGTTATAAGGAATGCATCTAAGTGTAATTGTTCACATGCTAAAAAACAACCATAATTTAATTAATATAAATTCATATAAAACATGTAACCCTATGTATATCAATTAATATAAATAATTAAATATGATATACTTTTATAGGTCAATAAATATTGTAATTCCTTGCATGTTTTTTTATTACTCCACTCTATATCATATGTAAGATTCAACCCACACTAATATTATAATATCATCATAACCCATAATACTCTATGGTGATTATCAATTTGGGAAAACTAAAATTACAACATTAATGGGTTTTCTTATTTTACTATAAATATAATATACACCAATAATTCTTTTACATTACCGTTATTGTCACTGGACTTAAAACATTCTCCTTTATAAAAACAGAATAGATCTTAACATAACCCTGCTTAAGGATTTATTGATTAAGATGGTATTTGGATTGTATGATTTTAGTAATTGGTAAGATTAGGGTTCCTTATCCTAGGTTATAGATCCAATTTTGTTACCATAATTATTAATCACTCTCAAAATTCATGGAACAACCCAAATACTGGTGTTTAATTTCTTGGACCAAACAAATTCATTCACTACATCTAATATTTTTGATATACTCTACCCATATTATTGAGTTCTCAGTAGTGTAGTTTCTAGATATCTTCCAACCAATAAATCCACTATTGTAGAAAATGATAAAACTTTTTTGAGATCCTTTACCACCTATATGAATTTTGAATCTAATGTTGGTGTAATCAATTACAAAGATATATTCATCATTTTTAAAGGCCAAGAATATTGATCTAATTACACAACATGTAGTTCATGATATATCCTATGGAGAATTCATAAGGAATCATTTCCATGTTTCTAAAGAATAAAATCTTTTATGAATAATATGCCTTATAATACATATGAAATGAAACACAAGTAAATACCCATTTATAGATATCTCCATGAAAAACCTCTTTAGTACTTTACCAATATACAGGTTCTAACCCAATATTAGAATTATATTAGATTTATCTCTATAAATATTTTAACCTAGTAAACTGGATACATATCTTCCATCTATAATCAAACATAATTTTAAAAACCGTACCTTTATATAATGTAATATTGGGATGTTATATCCAATTATTTGTTTTTTATTCACATAAAACACCCTGATACCTAAAAAATACCACTATCCCACTTATATAAAGAGAATTATCTACCTTTATGATGAAACCAAACTCTAGGATTTCATCATGAAACCACATTTCATGGCTCTGATAAACTCTTAATATGTACCTTTAATCCATAAATGAACCATTGAAACTTATAAATCTTTGTAACATCACCTCAAACATAAGAACCATTGAGATGCAACATATACATGTACTTTACTAAATTAACAAGTATAAAAGAGGTTTTCAAATTAATTTTTTCTATCTCATAATCATAAAGAGTTTCTATTTCAAGAATTATCAGAATTTATATTATCATCACCACTTGTGAAAATGTTTCTTTATAGTCATTAACACGATTTTTTCTATAACAATTTTCTAACAAGAGATATCTATATATAGAAACTCCACTATCAATGACTATTTTACTACACAAAACCCACATGTACCCTTTGTGTTTCACCCCATTATATGTAGGAACAGTGTTTCAAACATGGTTAGTGTACCTTGATTATATTTCATATATCATGGTCATAAAAAATTTGACATAATTATTTATATCAATGGTCTATCAGTAGGTAGTAGTTTTATCACAGACAAATATTTATTCATCAAAAAATTTAACGAGATATTCACATCTCTTTTGATCCTAATAAACTCCTTCAAGGATATGAATATTCACATATAACCTGACTATTTATCCATCTTTAACTTTTCTTCATCTGAATTTATGATTAAAATATTAATATTACTAGAAATTACCAGCTCAGTACATAAATTCTTTTTGTTCACAAGGATTTTATAAATAATATCACATAGTTTCTATGGGATAAAAAATAATAATTTTTAAAAAATAGGATTTATTTTATTTAAGAATAAATGTCATGCATGTGATTTAAAATAATACATGTAAAATAATATTAAAATTCAATATCAGTTAAATTATTCACCTCCTCAATCCGATTGGAAAATCTTAACAAAATATCTAAGTCGATTTTATCATTTGTTTCTAAAAATTTTTAACTTTTCAATGGCTTAAAACTCATTCCTAAAAATAAATACAAAACCACATTGACTATTATCATGAGTAATGTTTATGATGTACCTATACCCACAAATTTTTAATGTACTAAATACACTATATAAATAAATATGAATTTTATCCAATATTTCACAATTTCTTTCAAATTTTCCATTAAAATCTAGTTCAGTCACTTTTTAAAATAATAAATATTCACATTTATCAAATTATTCATAATTTAATGTCTCAAAAAATCCATATATATTTAGTCTTTAGATACAATTATCATTTATATCCCCATGGTTATAATTCTAAACATAAGTGTCGCTAGAAAATATTTTCTTTCTTACTAAAAATTTTATATAATAGATTATCTATATCCAGAACACATAAACCATATTCCAGAATCCGAATTCTATAAAAGTATCATCCATATATATAGAGAAACTATTCTTCTTAATAATGAAAAAATTACCAATTTTTCTAAATATGGTAAAAACAAAATTTATATTTATACAAAAAAATAATAACAATTTTCCAATTCAACAAATAATTCACTTGGTATAATTAGATAATTAATGATGACTTCCATTTCGGTAAAATTTTTCATCATTAAAAAAATATACTACTCCTTTCATTGATTCTCACAAATTTTTTATTATATTATTATTATTAAAAATGTTTGATGTACACATGATATTATGTAACCTTGAGTAATAATTAGAAAAATTTATTTATATAGAAATAACAACAATAAGATCATAATTTTTGTCCTAGAGAAAAATTCTCAACTGTTGATACCAATATATATAAACCATTATTCCAACCAAGACATGATCTTAAAAAAAATTTCACATTGTATCTCATTATCTTCTATAAGACTTATATTTCATTGAGTATCATGTTTTATATCATTTTAATAAATAAAATAATTTAATATATTCCATCTGAAAATGTTAACCCCAAGCGTTATAACCATTTATTAAGAAAATATATACGCTTTATTAAATAATGAGACAATTTTTATTTTCTCAAAAAATTTATATATTTAGGTGTGAAATTAAACTAATCCTAGTATATATGACTCCTTCATTGTTAAGTGGAAAAATCCTTGACCAATTAATCAATTGAATTTTCTTAACTCGATTCTTCTTTGAACAAAATCGTATTAGGGTTCCTTAGACAACTGTAACCTGAATTTTTTTTTGAATATGATCACCAAATCATACAAGGGCCAGCCATTCCTATGATTTGTTATAAAATAAAATCCATAAGAACCTAGATTTAGAATAAACTACCTATTTTTACTTTCTTTTTGTTGACATGTGTTCACTTTGGGAACAATATCATGCTTAGTATTTCATTCAATTTTTTTTATATTTCCAATTTTAGGTATCATAATTACAACATGTATTACTATTTAATATCACAAAATAATTAATTCTAATGTAATACCTGAACATTTTCATGCTCCAGGATAATTACATTGAAACATTTTCCTTTGAAAAAATAATAATATATTCCAAACTAGTAATGGACAACACCTTATACAATTGATGTAATTTTTTAATTTCCCAAAAATATAATTTAATTGTATCATCACATAGCTAAAATTAATCCCAAGAAAAATGTGTATCAAACCCTTTCATGTAAATTCAAATAATCATTAAAAACAGAATACCTACTATGGAAATCATCGTGTGATTGGTAGAAAACCAATAATTTAATAAATAAATCCACATCTCAAAGTCCAATGAGATGTATAACCAAAAGACCCAATATACATTGATTTTTAATCATGATAGGACTCAATAACAAAAACATTTTAACACATAATATACATATATCATCATTATCACATATTGTTAAACTCCTATCTAAGATAACAACATATATTCTTAGCTTAATGAAAACTTATTATCTTATTTCATACCATTCAAATGACACTAATATACACAGATAATAATTTTATAGAGTTTTAGAAACAATTTATAACATATCATATACTATTTATAATATATATATATATAAGGAATTTATAAATAAATGAAAAAATCAAATTTTTATCATGAGATATACCAAATTTAGATAATTATAAATTTCATCAAAACAAATTTCTTTTATTCTAATGTTACATGGACTCGAGGAGTGCAATTCAAACCGATGATAATGATTTTTTTTTGAGGAACCAAAAAACGACCAACATCTGCATTATGGTTTGATTACTAATGTTGTTTTAGGCAATTAAATGATCAATGCTCCTACATGGAATCAATATATATTTAAAAGGAAAAATCTATATTTCCATTTTTGGATATTCTAGAAACTGCGGTCAATTAACATTTATATCATTCTATTTTTCCTTAGGGAAATCACATTTCCATAAACCATGACCATGTTTTTAGAAAATTAAGATATTAAAATAAAGAATTTGATTATCTATTTATTTAAAATAAAATCACTTTCTTTTTTATTTTTTTTTTCTAGAATATTTCATTAATAGAAGAATGATTCTATAAATCATGTTTTTATTTGAAAAACATTATAAACCATGATGTGGAATTATAACAAAACTAATTGTTTTATAAAAAACCAAAAACCTTTCATTTATTCAATTTTTGTCATATCATGCCCTTACCCATATAGTCTTTGATATCATTTAATGGTTTATTCATACATATGCCTTCCCATAAGAAGTATAATAAATCATAAAACTCCTCAAACAGATCAATTATGAGATGAATAAATAAAATAAAATGAAATGTTTAAAAAACCCAATTATCACTAGTAAGGATGAATCATCATTGAAAATGAATTTTATTAAGTTAACTATATAGAAATAAATGGGATCCTACATCTAAAGGTATCCATAAACCACTGGAATGTTAAAATTTTATAGAAATACCTATTTTTCATTAAATGTGAGTTAGAACCTCTTACACAAAAGTAAAATAATAAAATAGAAATATAGTGATGTTTGATTAAATAGAGTTAAACATTGTATCATATCATTTTCTAAAAAACTCTATTTACATAAATACATCATTGATTTAATTATTTTATTATATTTATATTTATTCTTATTGACGCCCCATAAGATTGAGATTTTAACTAGATGTTTTTATATTTTGGTTGAATTTTTTGAAAAAATATATGTTGTAAGGATATTTAATATAGTCAATGTATATTTTTTAAGATGTGAAATAATTTTATGGGTTTTTTCATTTCATTGTCAAGATCAATTATTATGTTGAAAAGTTAATGAACAAAGTGGTTGAGTTGCGTTTATATATTCATTTTAGAAGTTGAATTTATTTTTTCTTCATATATTTGATGAAAAAATAAATCGTTCAAGAAAATACTACTTCTACCTAGTAGCTAGTAGGATGTTGAGAGTAAGTTGAAGCTACTACATAATAACAAATAGGAAACTGAGATAAGTAGTTGGTTCTTGTATTCTCAATGGAGAATATTTCTATTTTATAAATAGGTAAATTATATGAGCTATTTACTAGTAGTAAGATTAATGATAAAAGAAAAATTTCACCAGATATAAATTATATAGCTACTATTAAATTCAATATTTCATGGATGGGAATTGTGAAATTTTATTCCTCCACAACTATTCTTAAAGGATACTAAAATTTATTGAGTATTATATATTTAGACGTGATACCAGAAATTTAATTTAAATATAAATATTAAGTCCTCTAAATCATGGGATATATCTATATAATATATTTTTAAGTAGGGTAATGTGAACTTTTTTATTTTCTTGGGAATTTTTTTTATTGCATAAATCATATTCTGAATCACATATACAATTGAAATATGTGATGTGAATGGATTTATGGATTTTTAGGGTTCTTTGAAATAAGTATAGAAATATATTGAAGTTTTATATAAATTATGGTAATTCGATTATAGTTTTAGAATTTGAAAATTGAAAATAAATTTAGTATATAATATTTTTTTGATACTTTAGAGGAATGAAAATACATAATCATTTACTTTAAAGATAACTAAAATTTATCAAATAAAGAAAATGAATAATAAAGCTTCCTAATACATAATAATATATAATTATGAATAACTATTTAAAATGGAACTATATATATGTATGTTATTGTCCTGATAAGTAATTATTTTGGAGGACACTACTAATACATAATTGTTTTGATAATATATAAGAATTTTGAAAGAAGACTAATGGTGCATAAGTGTTTTTTGCATAGTGAACTTTTGGGAAATATTAATACTCAAGACCATTATATTTTAAATAAAGTTAATAAAATATGATAATTCCGTCTAGCTGTATATTTATAGATATAACACTGCAAATTTCAATTTATGATTCAAGATGGTGTTTGAATATTCCATTTCGTAAAGGAAGAGTGCCACAACATGATTTTTTTATACTTCCACACACACATAGAGGTAGAATTTAAAAGTAGTAAATACATTGGATTTATTGGTAATTTTATGAATATAATAATGATGTCTTTTCCTTGAGTGTATTAAAAATATATAAAATAAAATGCATGAAGGATAAAGATTTTAGTTTTAAATAACAGATATTGGTGGAATATTTGAAGGTGGAGATCAATCCTGAAATTATAATGAATTTGAAAATAAAAAATTTAAATTGAATATTTTTAAAAATATCAATATAAATTTAAGGATATCGTCAAAATTTATGACGAAGTTGAATGATTATGGAGTTTCTAGAAATATTTCATTGAATTAGTGTTCCCTAATATCAGTGAATTTAAAGAAGAGAAATAAAAAATAAAGGCTGATTGAAAAATGTAGATAATAAAAGTGAGTCGATAATTTCTATATAATATAAATAAAAGTGGAAGAAACTGATATTTACCATAAAGAAGAAGAATATTTGATATCAAAGAAGAATATATCGATTAAATCAAGATGGATGATTATATTCCTCAAAATAAATTGAATATGAGGAATAATCAATAAATTCATTGATCTATTATTAAAATAACAATTGATTAGATAATTTCAATAAGTGGAAGGAATTTTAGGTTCCATAGAGAAATAATAAGTAGAATAATAGGTTAAAAAATTGGTTTCATTGATATTCATTTTCGTAGAATTTGAAGAAAATGGTAGAGGATTGAATAATTTATTTTGGTTGTTCATGTTTTTGATGAGGAAAAAGAATGAATTTTCAAGAGTTAATGTTTTTGAAGAAACAATTATCAATATGAAAACCCAATTGAAATGTCATATATTGGATTATTCTTTTTCTGTTGAAAATAACTTTTAGTGAACACTTTTAAGAGGAAGTGTAAAGAACCAGACATATGAAGCATTTGGGTTGGGAAAAACAACCAAAGGGATTTTGGGTAATTATTTTTTCCAATTTCAAACTATAGGTAACAAAAATTAATGTTGTAGGATACTAATTTTTTTCGAAAACATGTAATAATATGCTGGATACTATAGTAGATTATCTATGAGTTTAATATTTCCAAACAAAAAGGGGACTAGCTATTCATATTGAGTTCTGGATCATAAAAAATACATTATATTATTTGCTAATATTTTCTCCACTACAAATGGTATTTTGAATTCAATAAACATAATATATACCCATATAAATTTACCAATAATATGTGTTCAAAATCCTAACGGGGTTTAAGGGAATAAAATAAATTTTGGAATTAAAAAAAATCAACAACACCAGATACCCCACCCAGTCGGATGTCTATACTAATCCCATGGACTTCATAATTAGTATCATAGCATAGGTTTCCTAAAGTAAGGTCAAATATTCCTATAGTTTGACTAATTTATTTTTAAATATATAATGTATAAATTTAATTTTTTTAAATATCCCTATATATAGAAATCAGTCTCTATCCCTATGGAATCAAAAGTGAACATATCATCCAAGACATTGAGGAATATGAAGAACACAAATGATAAAAATAGAATAAAAATTTCTAAAGATAATTTGAGTACAACATGACATAAAGGTAATAGAAGTGTTTTTACTTCCATTAAATCTATTTATAATGAATCTTTTGATCAATCAAGTATAAGTTATGGTGAAAATTTATTTTTTGAATCTTGCATTGGCTTGTTTTATAAAATCATGGATTATCTTAAATGAGTAATAATTTATGTTATTACTTATATACTTGAATAAATCAAGGGTATATAACAAGAGAAATCAAAGTTAGAGTCAAAATATAATATAGTGTAATTTGAAGTAGCTAATATTTTAAGACAATGCATCACACTCACAATGTTCCTTGATGTTAAGGAGAAATTTAAATCACTTTGTAATGAAACGTTTCCTCGAAAAGAAGAAAAATTTTAATAGAGAACATATGAGGAGACTATTATTATAAATGGAATATGTGCAATTATATAGATAAATATGACCTATTTTGAGTTCAAAGAATCATAGCTAGAAGCTAAATGTAATTGAATTAAAAAACTAGATATTTTTTTTCTATAGTCTAATAAATTACATGATGATAATATTGTGAAGACAAGAAAATAATTTAAGGATGGTTGAAATATCATGAATACCATAAAGGTCCTATAAAGGTGAAAATTATCAAGTTAGATGTGAATAAAATAAATTATAAAGTCACCTAAGATGAATATTCATATGATTCTAAGAATATAATAACATTTTACACATGAAATAATGATTATATTATTACTTACAAAATTAATTATTCTTCTTGAAATATAATCTTGAATTAATTCACTATTTTACCCACTAAATGATCATGGAGAAAGAATACACACTTTATAAATAAATCATTTAGTGTTTATGATGTTTTGTCTGAATTATTGGTTTTAAAATAAAAATAGGATTGGAAGAGAGATATGGAGTCAAGGAATGGAGTCATTGTGGGTTTTCGTGATTCTCAATTCGAACATGGGTGATCAGGAGAATGAGCTTTTTCCATGAAATTGAATAATTTATTCTATAATGGGAGGACTCTTTCTCTTCTCCACCCATAAATTCTGGAACAAATGAAAACCCCTAAAATTAAGGTAATAAAGGGATTACCATTGCGGAGGCTCTTACAGGTTCGGTGAAATCATCAAGCGATTATTGTTTCATTCCTACCATTAAATGCATGGAAGATGGTGCAATTACGGTGGTTGTTGATCTGGATGCAATCAAACGGTGCATGAATCCTTGTATATTATCCTTTCTAGGCTGTACAGATTACGAGAAAGGGGAAAAACCTTGGTCCAATATTGACATCGAGAACACGATTTCATAATGCTAGAACATTCATAGATGTAGACTCATCTTTATTATTAAAAACTATTTTCACATAATTATGAAGTAATAGGATGATAAAAATCAAGCATGGCATGTGGGAAACATCAGCTTGGAGCCATGTACTTTTCATTTGTCTAAATTAGATGCAAATTTTAACCCCTGTAATCTGAAACATAAAAATTCATAAAACTGGACCATATTACATGGGCTAACATGGGTGTACTGGCATCCCAAAATTCTTACTAACTTGGCCTCTGGCATTGGAACACCCCTCAAAATTTATTAGCGAACACTAGATGGGGACCTAGGTCTCATTCATATAATTATAGTGGATATCAATATTGAAATTACACCACCAAACCATATTTCACTTATTGCCAATGAGCATAAAATGGGAATCACGATTGAATTTGAACACCTGCCTCACTTTTGTGATCACTAAAAAATGGTTGGGCATGAGATAATGAAATGAAAGGTAGTGAAGAAAATTTTCACCCCTCTCCCTCCCTCCACTAATTTTAAGGAGTTACCTATAGGTAAAATCATAATGCCATTGATGATCACTAATGGTGATAAATCAGCACATCCCATGGTTGTCACATCGGTCACAAGTACAAGTAAAACATGGGATGTCATGGATCAGGGGGAGGAGCAGGTTGGGTAGTCTCCAAATTTGGATGAAATGTTGGATAAACTAAACGAACCTTCTCATTTCATTAATTATGAAGATTTGGAGGTTTCCCTTACTAAAAACCTATGGTCTCACATTTTATCTATTGTCTCTTCTCTACAAAATTGGGATTTGTGGCTGTAATGGTCTTCCAGATCATAGAGGAATATTTTGAATTGGAATCATTTGGATCACTTGATACTGAATAGGGGTCATACTACATATTGAAGGGGATGGACCTAGAAATTTAACAGCTGGTCTTTGCTGGTTTAAATGAAACAGTTCCAACTCCCCTCTTGTTCATATACCTCTTCAAAACCAGGTTATAGACTCTGGCTCTGAAGATCATAAAGTCAGTACATATCTACAGGAAACAGTGCTGAATTCTTCCTAAGATAGTTATGTCAGAAAAATAGAAATCCTTCCTATTCCACATTTGCAGAAAAAATCTAGAAAATCTAAAATAAATAAGAAATATGAAACAAAATAAAAGGGGTAAAGCACCCCCAAAACAAAGTCAAAATGAGTAGACTTTTTTTGGAACTTCCAAGGAATGTCAATCATTGATACAAAAGGTTCCCGACAACTCCTTTTAGGGAAGTAAAAGCCTGATTTAATAGCTATTGCAGATAAAAAAATCATTCCTTGTATGACAACATGGTTAAGAATAGTGGCTGTCACATTCTTTGTAAAATTCAAGCTTATCCTTCTCAAGAAAGGTTATGGATTCTTATGCATGTTATAGTGAGAAATCCCAATATTGTCCAATATGCAGATCAATTCACCACTTGTTCTTTATATTTTGAAAACATGTCTTTTTTTAATAGTATTTAGGCCTACAACATTTACATTAATAGAAGATCTCTTTGGTCTCATGTCAAGGACCTCTTAGTCACAATCTCAGATACTTGATTTATTTTTGGAGATTTTAATTCCATTTTTCATGCTGATAAAATAATGGGGACATCCATTAATATACTCTCATCCAGGGTGTTTATTTTTTGTGTGGATGATGCTAACCTTTTTGAGGTCAATATCAACGGGGAATGGTACACCTGGTATAGAAGGCACTTGAGTGGTGTGAGAGATAGAAAAATAGATAGAGCCTTTGTTAATGACTCTTCCCATAGGTTTTGGAGATCTATCTCATGTGTTACATTGGAAAATAAAAACTCCAATCATTGTCCTATATTGGTAAATATCCTCGGCAATTAAAACTGACTGCTCATTTATTTTTAATGAATAATTCTTAGATGAATACTCCTGATTGCTGAAAGATAATCAATGATATTTGGTCCTATATTAAATATGATGGACATGCACTTTCTCTTGATCATAATTTGAAGAATATAAATGTCATCATGAAATATTGGATTAGGAAGAATTTCAGCCAAATTAATGAGGAAATTGATCCCCTGGAAGGCTCCATTCATGAATTTCAAGACATGGTTACCCAAAGAAATTTCCCTGATGGGGTCACTCAAGAGGTCGAGATGTCCTCAAAGCTGCAGAACCTTCCCATACCTAATGAAATCATTCAAAAATACATGTTCAAAATAAGATGGAATGATGATGGAGATATAAATTCCATGTTATTCAATAGATTACAATGATCTAGGCATGTGAAGAAGTCCCTATCTCTTTTTATATATGGTGATAAAATTCTTAATTATAGGAAAGTTATTTCCAATCACATTGTCTCGTTTTATGATAATCTCTTTAATGGGTGTCAAAAGAATGCAAACCTCAGGGAAGGATTAATTCCAATTATTGTTTCTGATATGGATAATGTACTCCTCACTACCATTCCCATGGATTTTGAGATTATAAAATTTGTTTTTGGTCTCCATAAGGACTTCTCTCTAGGGCCGGATGGATTGAAGAATCACTTTTACCAACACTTTTGGGAGGTGCTCCAGCATGATGTTTGAAATCTTATCAGAAACTTATTCAAGGGTGGATTTTGGCCTCTAGGTATTAGTTCCCAATTTTTCACTCTTATCCCAATGGCTGAAAATGGAAGTGACATTAGTAAATTCAGTCTTATCGTGCTTTTGAATACACTTTACAAAATAATTTAAAAAAATTTGACTACTAGGCTTTCTCAGATTGCTAACAATATTGTCTCTGGGAACCAATTTGGATTTATCAAGGGAATAAACAATCAATATTTCATTATTATGGCTTTTTCAGTGTGTTAACATTCTCAAGAAACCTAATTTGGGTGGCAATATTTCTCTCAAACATGACATCAAAATAGAATTTGACACACTTGACTAGGGTATTATTTTCAAAAATCTCTTGAGCATTGGATTCCACTCAATGTTTGTAAGTGGGTAAAATTTATACTGGGATCTACCCACATTTCTATTCTTATTAATGGTTGTCCATAGGGCTAATTAAAGTGCTTGAGATCAATGATATAGGGATACCCTCGCTCGGCGATTAATTTTACCATTTAGGAAGAATATCTCAGTAGGATCTTTCTTCTCATGGTGAATAATAGTGAACTTAAAACCCTCAGGGAAGCAATAGGTATTTCAGCCCCATTACATTTATTAATTTCTAATGACATTACTTTATTCAAATATGATGATATGATAAATATAAAAAAATCCCTCTTGCAGTATGAGGAAGTCTCATGAAATGATGTTAATTTGGGAAAATCATTCATTTTCTTTGGTAAGAATTTCTCTTCACCCATGAAGATGAGCATTATCAAAGACTTGGTAATAAAAGAGGTCTCTATCCCCCTCAAATATATTGGGGTTCATATGTTTTGGGGAAGGCCTCCTCCATCTTATTTTGTCAACATCCTCATTTCAGTTAAAAGATATCTTACCTCGTAGAAAGGTAAATCTCTATCTCCTGTTGGAAGAGCTTGTCTTGTGAAGCATGTGATAATCTCCAAGCTTATCTACACTTTCTTGGTCTATATTTTGACCATATCAATTATTAAATCTATCAATACTCTAATGAGTAAATTTTTTTGAGTGTGAATATTATAGATAGAAATATCAGTATAGTCTAATCAAAAAAGTGTTGTAGGCCCACTGCCCTTGGGGGTCTTGGCATCAAAACCTATCTCTTTTCAATTGGTCTCTTTAGGACCATTTTATTTGGAATATCTTCAATAATATTAATCACTTGTTTTCTTTCCTAAGACTCAGTTTTTGGAAAATATTAGATAAAGGAATACATGTTTTATGGAATCTTCTATTTGGCATGGTCTCAAAGTGGTGTCTCATATAATTCTGAATCAGTCTCACTAGTTAGTCAGTAACTATTTAGTGTAACATAGATATTTATTTATCTTATAATGTATGGAAATTAAAGGTTTCATTGTGATGTGGTGGGGTTCATGTTTTCTGGTAAGGTAGCCTATGGTGAGATGGTGGGAGTTTAACAACACCTTTGTTTGGAGTAGTAGTGTAGCTTTTTGTCATTCACTATTGGACTTATCTAAGAGTTTTTGGACACTTTTTCTATTATTTGTTTCAATTAATTACTTATAGTTATGGAATATATATTCCTTATTAATCAAATATTTATTTCTTGGTTTATATATATTTATTCCATGTGGTTTATTATGGTGGGATAAATCTGTCCCTCTACTGTATTTTTTGATGCCTGAGGGATTTTTGCTATCCCGTGGTGATTGGGAACAACCTTTAGGTATGTGATAGAATAGGATGGGTGTGGGGTTTGAGGGAAACCTGGGTTTGTTCTTCACACTGACTTACTTAGTTACAAAATCAGTTAGGTTTTCATCAAATGATTTGAGGATTTTTAATTCATAATCACAAAACAACTTCAGTATGTTGATCATTATCAAATGGTTCATTATCAAATCATATAAACAACTTTAATCCTACAATAATATCCACTAATATACATGAAATAAAAATTTATAAACATCCATGTAATGTGGTAATGATAAATGAAATGTATCATTTTATGGAGATGGTAGTTCGTACATACACATGAGCATTGTTTTCGTTTTTGACCATGTTGAAATGAAATAAGGCAGATAATATTATAATTTTATAAAATAATAACAATTTAAACATTTCATAATTATTGAATATTTCCATCCTTATGACCATCCATATGAGGATTTTATAAAAAAACTAATCACATCACATCATGGATGAGGCAGTCCACATGTATGCATGGAAGATGTTACCATTTTCCAATAGAAGGATGTGTGAAAATGTAAATAATATATTATCATTACAAATTCATAATTTTGTTGTTATTATAAATAATATCAATTTTATAAATCATTTTAACCATTCATATGATGTGGTAATGAAATTTAAAATATATCACTTTATGGAATTAACTAAATTATGGTAATGAAACAATGTTAAAAATTGTTTTTAGAAAAATACTTGTTTTATATATAAAAATAAACTAAAAATATATAATAATTCTTCCCATGAAATTGAAAATATTAATTTTAATTAAAATTAAATTATGTTACCATAAACACAAACACAGTATATAATGATTCTTTTACATTACTTGATTTAATGAGAAGAAATGAAAATTTCTCAAAAAATCAGCATATTTTACTACTCACTAAAAAATCAACATTTTTTGGAAAATTTAAACAAATAATTATAAGATACTTTTGACATGATTTTTTTGAAATTATATTCATTATTAATTAATATTTCTAAAATCGGATGAAATTTATTATAATATCTGAGCACAAAATGAAATAAAAACCATTTTTGAAGAATAAAATGATGTTATTCTCATTCCTGACCTTATAACCATAATTATTTCTGTGCTTATTCATTAAATTGGATATATAATATACTTATTATATTATGATTATTTAAGAATAGTTTTTAAATTAATCTATTAAGATAAAAATACTTTATGCACATAGAATCAATTTTATAAAAATACACACTTTACATTCAGTATATTTTATCTTTATTTCCAAGAAATTGATAATCAATGTGTGGTTGGAAATTCATTTCATTACGAAAAAAACTCCAATTATATTTATTAATTTAATTATTAAAATAAATTCCCATCAAACCAATAATTAATTCATAATGATAATATTTGAATATTATTATTTCTATATTATATCATAGTTTCTCTAAATTTTCTATTGCGTATACCACACTCTATGGAATATATTATTTGAATAATATAAATTAAAAAATGTATGGGTGTTACAAGTATCAATTGAAAATTATCGGGATGATACAATAGTATCCACTTTATTATTAATTTTTAATTATAATAGTATATATTCTAGACATTCTGAAAACTCTCTTAGGGTCTTGTTAGATTTGAATTGAATCAAATTACCTAGGAATTTCAAATATAATAATGGTAAAATAGAGGTTGTTTGTAATTATCCTATTATAAGATATATAAATTATGATACTAATGGTAAATAAAAAAGAAATATTGGGCTTTTAGTCTATAATGGAGTCTCTAAGAATAAAGATGGAGGCATTGTGGGTTACTTTTATAGAATTTTTTGGAAGTTTATAGCTTAATAATCATACATAGAAGGTGTGATAAAATCCTATCAACTTTATAATTAAAGTGGGTATAATCATCTATTCATATAGATTGATTCTACCATATTTTTAAGGTTCTTGAAATAACTCCTATTATAGAGGGTGTTACCATAGTGGATGGAATTCATATAGTATTACATTGGAAATTAATTTATTATTTATCATGTTTATATAGATTCTAACTCATTATTGTATTCCATTTATTTTAATGGAATTAGTTATTACTATTTTTATCGAGCTATTTACCTTCACATCTTTTGAATTTCCAAAATAGGTATTGACTTTAATCTCCACTTCTCATATTATTTTATTTTTATATTTTATAATTTGGTTCAATGAAAATAATGAACATAGACTCATAATATTAAAATTAGTGGTTTAATTTTTATTATTACACATCCAATGAAACCCTTACCTACTATTTGTTTCTGAAATTTTCAAATGAAAGGATATTGATTTAGATATTTACCCCTATATATTTATTTTTTATTTACATGTGTGGTTTAGCTATTATTTTTTAAATGAAACTATCTCATAGTAGTGAATTTCATATTATAGATTCAAGTTTTTCTATGAGGTTATTATTTTTTCTAATGATGTGGGAAGAAGTAATTCTTAGTGTGTGGGTGTATCTAGCATTATACTTTAGAATAAGAGCTGTAAAGTCAACCAACATGGATTTTTGACTTTCTAGAATGTTGTAGCAACATTTATGGGATGAATCTATAGGTGGATCAATCATATATTGAGTTTTATATAATTAAACCATGCAAGTATTGAAAGTATATAGATTTAGGCTCTTTATCTAATGTGCTAAACAGATTAGGATATTAATTTTAATGGAATCACTGACAGTCAACTTGTTTAGTAAAAAATTCATCATAAAAACCAACAATAAACTAGCCTATTTTCTAATAAAATTACATATTATTTCGTGGATATTTAAAATATTGCCTTTGTGGAAATAAAATATTCTAGTATATAAAATATGTGGTTTAACCAATGAGGGTGGGTACACCATACTGAGTTTAAAACCATTGGTTGTGTTTATTGTTTTCTTTATTTTTAATCCATCCGTACATAATATTGATTATTATTTTGTGTGTGTATCAAAAAAGTATAATATTGTATAATATTTCTCTAGTATCCATATTTCATAACTATTTATTCAATTTCATTAATTTTTTCTTCTATATCTTTATGAAGAAAAATTCTAGAAAAAATTATATTTTTTGAAGATATTATCGGTATCTCGAAATAATGGATATTAAGATCACCAGTAAAGAAGCTTCTGAAAATTTCAAAGATACCAATTTTACTCATTTTCCTAAGTAGAAAAAAATGGCTACCTTTGGTGGGTAATTTAGAGACCCAAATATAAATAAATTTCAACAATAATTTTTAGACAAGATCTTCCATATGTGAATCCCGATGACATATACATTGATTCAAATGCATGAGGAGATTTATGTAAGATCTATGAACATGAGTATAATAATTTTAATTCATAATTTTTAGTTCTTTAGATAAATAAATTGTATGATGTAAATATTATTCGTAGTGAATGATGCTGAAATTTATGTGAGTGTTATGCACTTATAGATGATCGTGTAGTAATTGAGCTGGGAAAATGATCTAACATGAAAGTTAAATTTAATATATATATTATTAGTGTAATGAATTTGTATACTTTAATAGATGTGAAAAATACTGGTAATTGAGATGAGTTGGACCTTGTGGAGTTAATTACATGTGATATTGTATGATATAGTCTAACATAAACACTTAAATCAGTTATTGTAAAATGATATGATAATGCATGTTATGATATTCATTATCTATATCTATCTATGCAACAATATGTTCATGTACAGTAAGTGTGATTCTTCTATAAGAGAAATTTTTTATGCTTTAGTACATAACAATGGTATTATACCCAATTGTATATAATAATATATTAATTTGGAACTGATTAGCTTGATTTATTGGAAGGAATTGTCCAACAAAATTCTATTCATTCAAATAATCATTATGATGATGGTGTGAATTATTTATTTGGATGAAATCTGTATGGTTCTCCCTTGATGTGTTTTACTAGTATTACGGTAATTTCATGTATACTAATATTAGTACCTTGGCCTTGTGATTAAAAAATGATAAAACAATTGATGATGGAGACTGTATGATAATTACTTTTTTTCATCATTAATTATGGGAAAGTGATTGATTGACTAATTTCATTTTATATAATAATTACTTTAGTGGGGGGGGGGAGTACCATTATTTTTGTTTCTGAACAGTAGGGATGATTTCCAAATGTGTGACCCAATGTCCTGTTTAGCAATTTACCTTCCTTAAACACCATTACTAGGATATAAAATTTAATGGTTTTGTTATATCATTATTCATTAATGTAATTGTCAATTACTTTTTGGACTTTTCTTGGTAGGGTTCCTTATTTAGTTTCCAAGAATCCAGTTTAATAATATTCCTTTATATACCCCAACATCATTGATATATTGAGAGAAATATTTGTGTCACGATATTATTCATTATGGATAATTGAATTAATTCCATGATTGAATTTTTTAAGGGAATTTAATATTTTGATTGAATGAATCAGATTTCTATGTAAACCTAGATATTTGGTGAGTGATTATTATTGAGGGTATGAGAATATTATATTTTTGGGATTCAAACAAAAAAACATTGATCATTCTATTACTGGAATGGAATATACTTTTTTGATGTACGCTTTTATCTTTTTATTGGTTAATTCACTAGCAAATTTTTGACATAGAGTACTTGGGAGGTTCTAGTAATTAATGTCATAACTATGTTTCTTTTTTTTAAAAGTTTTATTATTATGCATGTATGATATTTACATGATTTATAATCCTTAAGGGGTGGCCCACTAAGCTTATTTATATAGTGACCACTATTTTTACATAAAGGTTATAGTAGTTTTTGTGATATTTTGTAGGAAATATTTTATTGGGGACCATGGATGATAGAATAAGCCTAGTGTGTATAGTTTTTTTTCATACCATTAATTTATAAGGGTTTTTGGCTTCTTCTAGATATCTATGGCTAGAGGCCATTAAACCTATGGTATTTTTATTTCACTATTATGTTGTAAAATTTCTATTCATTATACATCATATATTTTATCAATTTCAATTAGATTCCTCACTATTCATCATGAAGTGAACAAGGGTTGATGTTTTAATTAACTATCACTTTTTATTATTGTTATTATTAATGTCCTTATGCAAGGGTGATATGATTTCATTATGAAAAGGTGATGATATGGGTGATGGATTGCGTAGCCGTCCATTAATGGTAGATTGATGGTGCTCCCCATAGGGTTTTGGTAATGTAGGCCTGAGATTCATACCATAGAAATTGAAAATTATATCATATGTTGGAAATGGAGATTAAAAAGGTTGGATAGCCAGAAATATTTGGCCAGAAAGTTTCCAAGGGTAACCCCAATACATTATATTATTGAAAGATATGATCATCAGGGATAAATATGAAAATTTCTTAAGGAGGTGTTTTAGTATTATCAAAAATATTATATGGAATATATTATGTTATTGGATATAGTAAAAAATATTGAATAGATGTTATTTCTCATTTTTAATATTGGATTTAATGGTGAAATGAATTTGAGAATCCATCTACCGGAACTTGAGGAACATTGCTACTAATGCTTGATTTCATGTGTTTTGGATGATGTTTGGTGATTATTTGAGATATATGGAGACAAGTGGAATAGTGGATGGATCAAGATTCATAAATTATTTGAGTCTATGGTATAATATATATCATTGGATGTGATCAGATAGTTTTTAGTAGGAATGAAAGCGTTTTATAATTTATGATTTTTCACTGAGATCATATTACTTTGCTCGTAAGACACCCTTATTTTGTATGAATTTATCAAGACACGAAAATAGAAAAAGGCATGTAACATAATTCTTTAAAGAGTCAAGAATAATATTTTAATGATAATAATAATTTAGTAATTACCATTGCCCTTTTAATAGAAACACATAATCATATACTAAGGATAATAATTTGGAGATCATTATAAGACATTGAGTCTATATCTCAAGACTTAAACTATGAGCATAATAAGTTGGTATTAGTGTAATACTTCTATACATTGTGAAATTTTTAGAAATCTAATGTATGGAAATTTGAAATTATTGGTTTAAATCTCATTAAGATGGGATATAATGGAATGATTCGAGAATTATTTACATTGGATTTAAATTTCATAAAAACCAATAAGGGATTGTGATTCAAGACTAGAATATCTAAGAAACTAATATTCATGAAATGTGATGGAAGATCAATGTTGGATGAAAAAATTATGTTTGTAGAATTATTCATATTCTTAGGAAATAAAATAATATGTTACAGAAGTTGTTTTTAAATATCTAAAATATCAAAAAAAGTGTAATATGTCCTTTGAAATAAAGAGATCTAATCATCATGTGATACAAGGAATATGATACCTAGAGAAATTTTAGAAAATATAAAATTATAATTAATAAAAAAAATTATAGAATTGAGGGAAAATAAATATATAGTTATTAATGATAAATAATATTTTAAAGATTCAATAGTTTATTTGAATTGATATAAATATAAGTTTAAAATGTCATTCAAGATGAGAATGAGGAAAATATGAAGATGAGATGTTAATAGAAGAGTAATATTAAATACTTATTGTATCTTATTCAATGAATCATCCTAATAGAGGTGGAAGCAGGGTGTGTAGAATTGTTTTGTATTTTATAAAACTATTATGAATATTAAATATTGATTAAAAATGGGTCAATTTGAATGAAATGAGATATCATGACGAAACAATTCAAATATAATAATCAAAATATAGTGGAGCTCAATAACATAGTGTTATAATATATGTATTATAGTTTTGAGAATTAAAGATGTAGAATAATTAAGGAAAACCTAAAAAGGTAGAATATTTTAGAATAGGTTCTCTTGGTCAAGAGAAAAATGAGAAAAAGAAGGAAAATTAAAAAGTGGTCGAGCTATTATTATTATACACGAGATAATAATTGGTGGATAAAATAACATTGGAATCATGGGAGAACACTTTTATTAAAATGGGAGGAATTAATTAAGAGATTATTAGGATGAAACTAATTTGGAATATTTTATATTTGCAAATTGGTTGAACTAATTTAGTGTAACCTATGTATGAAAAAGAAAATAAAGAGAGAAGAGATGGGTGTTCATGATTTAGTAGAATATAGAAAATTTTATAGATCTTGATGAAAAAGAAAAAGAAAAAGGAAATGTTCCAATGAAAATGAGTCAAATAATATCGGTTTGAAAATAAAGAAGTAGGCATTCATGAGACAACCATTATTGAAAAACCCGTGGAAAAGAAAATAGTGTAAGGGTGAAATTATATGCATATTTTCATCCATTTAAATCCAAACACATATGTAATAATGAGTAGATACTAGGATTGATTATCACATTCTCTATTTGTGTAAGAAAACTAGGTTAGACAATTTAGTAGTGGTTTTGTTATGTTGGCATATGAGTAATAACTGAGTTGTAAAACATTCTTAAAGATTTTCTTGCCTTCAAAGAAGTTTTTTTTCAGAAGAAAGAGTTCTATATTATTGGTATAGACGTTTATTTTAAATATATTATGATCTTTTTCTTTGAAATACATCAATGTTACACTTTTATATATATTATGGGACTCCTAAGAACATATGTTACTCATTCTATAGATTCATATCACAGTGTGAATCTATGAATACTGTGCGAATATTTTCGAGGATGATATATATTAAATTGTAATTTTTATGTCTATTGAGACTCTATAAGTGAATGTGTAAGAAGAAAACCCCATTGTAATTTAAATTAAATAATAATTGAGAATCCTTGATCACAGTGACCAACTGATCAAGGAAATAAGTAGGTCTTTGTACAAAACCTTGTAAAAATATCATGTATTTTTTAATTCCATTACATTAATTTCATTATGATTATAGTTTCTATGTTAAATATAAAATATATACATATTCAAGAACTAGAAATAATGGATAAATTCAAAATGTGCATAAAGATAGTTTGGAATTTGGAAAAAATAGGAATAACCTAATTAACCTCCCCTATAATGTGTTTGAACGTGTAATGTTTGTCATTTAACATCATTTGTTGGATTATATTTTATTATATATTATATTGATACATTCTCTTAAGGTTAATGAACATTATTTGTGAGATAAATATAATTAGTTCTAGTATAATACATTTGGCCTATTAAAGGGGGGATTTGGGAGTCACCCAAAATTCCATCACAACTCCATATAGGGGTAATGGTGGGGTCCGATCACGATAGAGTTGTATAAATAAATTTATATAAAATATAGGTTATATATTATATTTTTTAGCATGTGTGTTTTTAGTGTGATTTGAAATACCATTAAACTAGTGTAAGAGAACTTCATAAACCTCACCTTAGGAGTTGAGTATGAAGAACCTTTACCTTAATCTATTTTGATGACTAAATTCACTATATAACTAACTATAAAGGTTAAAATAGCTCATTTTGATGTTTCATAACATTAGATTAATTATTTAATGCTACCCACGTGAGGTGATCCTTATTATAAGAGGTCGATAATTAAATGGACAGTGGCATGTTATTTTAACTCATTGAGGACATTTATATCTAAGTGATTTTTTTCTTCATTGTCATTTCTGATGGTTTTTGTGTGGGAATAGAAGGCGATCAATTAGTCACTGGAAAAGATTATCCTTCCAGAGATATGGTATCAAATTTTTTTCAGCATAGTCTATTTTTATAGTTTATAATGGATTGTTTACTTGCATTACATGATTTATGTGCATATTTAAAGAGTATATATTTAGATTGTTGACAATTTTGTTTTTTATTTACCGAATTGTTGAATGAAGTGATCTTAAAAGGAATTTTCAGTATAATAATTTATTTCAGAAATAGATAAAATGATGATATTTATTTTTTATTTTCATAAGGGTTTCATGATAAATGACTTTGATTGAGATAAATTTAGTAGAGCATTGATTTAAATTTCATCTCACATAACGAAAAGTGGCATTGATTATCTTTTAGGTATTGAATACTCAAGTTGTATTATATATTACTTATTAATTTTTATATAGGTTTGGATGGTAACATGCCAATAATATTGTTATATGGGAGATTTAAAATTATTCCATGTATGGATAGTTCGCATGAAAATTTAAAAAAATATATATTGAAAGAATCATTATGTAATTATTGTGATATACATGTCTATAATGTATAATTTATTACCAACATTTCATATCAGAAGTTGTTTATCTTGATAAACTCCCCAGAGTTATTTCATCACAAGGGGATTACATTAAAGATGATTTATTTTTCTTTAAACTTAGTAATGTTATTCAATAATGAACCATTAAGGGCCTAACATATACCATTTGATATGTTTTTGTGAGCATGGCCACATTCACCATAAATCATTGAAGTATGGGTATCCAATGGGTTGCACGTTCAATGAGTGAGAACACATGTGTATTGTGTAATTTAGAAAAAAAATATCATCCTTACTAGATTTTTATATTATCTTTACAACTACTTTAATGAGATCAATGATGAGAATTTGAACAATGATATTTCTATTCATCTGATATATAATTTATATAAAAATGTTAGTAGTCATACATTTTCCATTCATATGTACTATGTTTTTGTAGTTGAAATAATTTGAATTAATGGGTTAGATGAGATGGGAAAGTGTGAGTTGTCTTAATTATGTGGTTTATTACAAGGAAAGTGTGGTGATAATAAAATTTCATATAATTCAAAGTATTTTCTTAGTTTGTTTTGTTTTTTGATATATTCTTATGCAGAATCATGTCCTATGTGGAAATAAATAATAGAAATTATTTGTACCAAAAAGGTAAAAAAATAAATTTCGATAAATTAATGAATAAAGATATTTTTTAGGTTAAGAAAAATTTGTTTTAATCAACTATATCCATGGTTAGTGTCATACTTAGGTGCATCAACACAAGCATAGAAAAGTGTTTTTGAAATAATTTTTTTATTTATAATGTGTATTCTGAAGCATAGTCCAGGTGTATGAAATTGTAAATATTTTTACATCTTGTATCATAACAGTTATTATAAATTATTTTTAACATCAATTATTAAAAAAAATATCGGGATACATTCTATAAATAACAAAATATCAACTATATCATGTTCATTTTTATGAACTGGCATGGCCGACTATTGATATGATAGGATTTTTTATGCATCCACACACGTCACTTAATACACATATGAATTGATCAGATTATATATTTATAGTCCCAAACTACACTTACTGCTATGGAGTAGTAAATTTGTATTGTAGGGTTGACCCTCAAAGGATCATTGTTAAGAAAGCATTTGTTTGAAAAAAGCCTCGTCAACGGATTCTCTACCACCACTCTTCAAGATTTGGTCTTTCTAGAAATAGGATGTTTGGATTTATTATTGATAACTATGAACCGGTTAGGGTATATTTCAAGGCTCTTGGAAGATGATAATCATTAATCAAGCTTGGAATAGTCCTAATCCTTTGGTTGCAAAGTGGTTCAATTGTCACCTATTCATTTTGGTCAAAAAAATTGGATCAACATATGCTAAAACTATTCATATCTATTGGCATAGTTGACACCCTATATTAATTATTCTTAGTTTTTATGAAGAGAGTGTTATAGGCTACTAGTCATAGGCTTCTCAATTATAACTATGCCAGGTTCATATAATTTCACATCCCATGGTTAAGGATATGGTATAGAATGTGAAGAAATATCATTTTTAACCTAATTACATTCCATATGGTAACCAAGGTTCAATGAATAGATTCATTAGTCTTAAAAACACCCAAACTCTTGACCCCTAATACAAAGAGGATTATCCTTACATGATAGTATTGGTCAAAATTAAATCAATATTGGACATGATAAGAATAATCATGAAATAGTTGGGAGAAAATTAATCAAATATTTAAGATAAATAATGAATCATGATAAATAAATTAAAAGTAAATGTAAATCCAATAATTTAATTACGTTGAATGATGGAAAAACGGAATTACAAGAATTTTTGATGAATAAAAAATACTATATAAAGAGAACGAAAAAAAACAGAATCACAATGGATGAATAATGATTAAGAACACAAATGGATTTGATAAAACATTGAAATGAATGAATTAAAGCTGAATTTCGACATGATAAAATGAAAATAGAGAAAGAAAAATGAAAAAAATCATAGGATCTTGAACTCTTCATCATGGAGGAGGCGCTATAAAATAAATTATCTTGAATTTTACATGACATGTAATGCCTTTACTTCATGTACTATATTTAAGATTCATTTTCTCAACATCTGAACATTGTGTAACTAGGTTGCATTTTATGTATTTTAGATCCATAATCCCCTCTAAAAAATTGACCCATATTTATAGATGATTTGTATCTCAAACATTTCATAGTTTGTAAACACATCATGGTATGTATGTAATTATATTTCTAAAAGATTCTAATTTTTTAATTTGTATGACATGTAATTCGTGCAAATATCATTTAAGAGATTCACATCATGTAAAAGCTTTACATGTAGGTCCATGCATCTGAATTCTTATTGTAAATGAGGAGTATATGTCTTTTATCTTACAAATGATGTGTAAAGAATGTTTTTTCCACTTTTCAGTAGTTTATCCTTTGATTCCAACAATCATAATTTCTGAAAAAAAAACTCAATACATAGTGAATTATCAAATAAATGTGAATAAACCCAATAATTTTTTTTAAAAAAACAATGTATATAAAAAACCATCATTTCAAATTCCCCTACACATGAATAATTAAATTTAATTAAGGAAAAAGTATCTCAATAGGGATTACAACAATATTTGTTTTAAAAGTAATTACCATTCCTTACCACTATGAAAAAAACTCTATGTAAGTAGAAAAATTCGATCCTCCTGAATCAATCATATAGAGAAAATAAGTCATGCCTCATAGTTTAGTTCATTATCCAGATTTTTTTTCTTTATTTAATTACAAATTAATAAATATTCCTTAAATACTATACCCATTTTTCAATTTACAACAAAAATAATTCTCTCATCATTCAAGGTAAAATATAGCTGGATTTATGATCATATCATAAACACATGTTCCTAACCATAGGCTTACATTGGTTTTAACATCTTCACATTGTAAAGACAATTAAAAATCAACCATGGGGGATTCATCGATAGAGTAAAAATTTCTCTAAGGCTGAAGGAAGGTGGCTAGAAAATATAAATCAATCTCAAAATGAGGATAAATATAATTTATAATGAATGAAAATCATGAATTTTGAAATGAAGTAACCCATCATGAACAAAATGTGTCCATTATCCAAAAACTCTAGTGGGTCTATGAGTATATCAGCTATGTGTCATAAATTAACCCATGTTCCATTATTTTTATTTTTATTTATTTTTTGAAAATCATGTCTAGGATTGGCCACACATCCATCTTCTAACCACATATGATCCGTCATATGATTCATTAGTTCAATATAGGTTAGTTTTTACCTTCATAAAACACAACCCAATTATATTTTATATTTCATTATATATTTCATTTTTCAAAGGATTAAGGTAAGATAATAATAAAAAATCATAGACCACATCATACTAGTCTTTTGAAAGTTCCACCATATGCCTTGTCAATGCTACCATCCCATGTATATCAGTATTGAAATTCCCCCACACATGTTTGAAAGATAATCATGATTAGTTCCAAGAGTAGTGTATGAAGGTATAATAAGCATGAAACAGATCCATTTTACAATGGAATTCATGGATACTATGGGCTAAAGAAGAAAATATGTAAACGTGGGTATTAATAAAAAGTGTCCCGAAAATATTTTCTCCATAATATTAAATAATAATTACAAATAATAGATTAAATAGTGTCTCAATGCATGTTTTGTTATGTTAACATGTCCCAATTATCTATCAATAGTTTTTCTCATAACATAATATGATAATTTAATTCTATAAAAAAATTAGTAATGAGATTATAAATAAATAATTATTAATCACTCAGGGAATACAATCCAATAATAATTCAATCATGAAAAACAATAAGAATCTTTAATCTAAATTAAATTATCCAACTCAAAAATAATTCTAAAAATCAAAACAGGCATAAAAATTGGTTTCAACTATTTCTGTAATAACTTTTCATTTTATTTAAATGGGTGTAATGTGATCTCATGTTTAATGAATTATATTAATGAAAAATATATCCTAAATATGAGAAAATAGGAAATAATACAAGAATTTCAATAGTAACACTGAATAATGACTCCTACACACTTACAATTAGATAGTGTTCATACTATTATAGAAGGAATAATGAGAGAGATATAAATTTAAACAAAGAAAAAACGTTAAATTGAATTTTGGGAATCAGGAGATCCTTGTAGTGAATGTAATTCCATAGGGAAAACATGGTGTATGGTGATTTGAAACTGGGATACCTGCGTAAATTAATAGAGAGGAAATATAAGAACTAGGAAAAAAATAATTCCACATTTCCAAAACAAGATGGAAGCACAAAAATGGATTGTTCACATAGTTGACTATAAGTAAAATCATCTCAAATAAATAAAATAAGGTGATTATAGTGATGTTTGAGAGGACCTAAGAAAAAAAATTCTAGTGATGGGGAAATAAGAATCCTAAGAAAAAAAATGAAATAAAAGAATCATAAAATATGGGCTGCCTCCTATAATATGATAGAAATAACATCGTGTTCTAGATGGATAGAAAAATTAATCAGTCAATGTCGTCCATCTGCTCATAAATTTGTTCTCACTTATAGGAACTAGTGGATGTTTGAATGAGTTTTTGGGGATTCATGGATCATCTCAATCATGAGTATAATGTATTATGGAGATTATCTGGGAGTGTCGGGTTGGAACCACTACTATGCAATGATATAAATTGAGGGCTCCTCTAGATGGCACTCGACTCTATAAACATTCAGAGACATCTAGTGTAGGAGGGTAGATAGTGGAGGGATGGTCACATCAATACCCATATAAATGAAGAAGATATAAACATGGATAAATTAATGAAATAGTGAAATAAAAATAATCCGACAACATGTAAATCTAAAAATTTTATCCCATCCATATATAAACAATGATACAACACAGAAAGTGGAATAAAAGTAGTAAGAAAATGGACACCTAACTAGAGTAAAAATGGAAAGGGAACTGGGAACCGGGACATTACTAAACTATAAAATCAATTACGTCGATATCCATATCAGGAGTCCCCTCTCATCTAGTCGTTCCCTATAGCTAGAATGTCCTCCCATTATCATCTATTAATGAAGGGGATAGAGGATTGACTGCTGAGGTGGGAACCATGGTACAATAAGTTGATCGGTGGATGGTAGAGGGGGAGACATTCTGATCTATATAAATGTCATGTGTCTATAATATATATCGATGAAGGGAACCTCATATAGAGATAGAATGTTCGGGAACTATTATGATCTATCCTACTCTAATAGGAACACTTTCTAGGATGTAAGGTTGGTAATCTTGACTGGTAGGTTAGTTGGGGTGGGATGTGGTTTTGGTATGGATGAAGAAGATGTGACATGATGTGGGTGTGGGTGAGAAGATGAAGGAGGGTATAGTAGAGGGGATGTGATGGTAAAGTGAGATACTTGGTGAATGTAACTCAAATAAGATGAGAGAGTTTTCATTGGATCTCCAAGATGGACTATAGAAATAGAAAAATGTATTTGGTAATGGATCAATATGGTGAAAATACATTAGGGGGAGTGGTGGTAGTGTCAAAATAAGGTGTAGGGGGTGGTGGTGGGTGGGATGTTAGTGTTATTGGGGTCTGATTCTATATAATAGGTGGTGGCAGTGGTGGTAGTGGTGGTAGTATGGGTATGTGGAGGGGAGACTAGGTCTCTTTTATACTAATCCCTATCCTCATCATCTTCCTCAATATAAGCAACACCCACCAGGAGATGCTCCCACTCTATGTCAACAACCCCATAGTGTGGAAATGAATTTCAGAGATACTCTCCATCAGTATGAGGGAAGTGAGAGACTAGGTGGCATTGAAGGAATTGTGATTCTTGTCCAGATGGTTAATGGAAGATCATCCCATGACCATGACTCATGTCCCCCTCATATGGTTTTTGTAGATATTTTTTAATTTATTAGAAATGATGATGGTTGGGTCACACTTGGTTGAGGAAATAATAATAACCTTGATATAGATCACACTTCTGGTGTCATCACCTAGAGAAAAATAGGTGAGGCAACGGGTCCCATAATTGATCCGAAGAATAACACAATAGAGCTTAGTGATCTTCATCATGAAAATATCATAAGGGATCCACTAGTCTCTACCATTCCCCAACTAAATTTGTGAAGCATCATCTTTTTTGGGATCAATCTATAATGTTGGGAAGACAGGGGAGGAGATGAAGACAATGGAGTAGATTCCAAGGTGGATATAAAAATAAAAAACTGTGAGATCATTTGGCCTACCTCCGAGTCTTTATCAGAAACAATTGATGAATATCTCATAGGTGTCCAGGAACACAAGGAAGAGTCCCCAGAATGTCTCCTCATGAAACTGGTTGATGGGAGATAGGTGCAACCAATTGATGAGATCAAGGAACTCGAATTATATTTGGATCTCCTGAAGTATAGCATGGTCCATTATCTTGTTTGTCCTCATAGGCTTCGGTTTCAGATAAACCAACAAGCCCTAGTGATCCAATGAAGATAAGTAGAGGCAAGGTTGGAGGAGTGGGTAGATAGAGACCTACGACATAATAGATTTGAATGTGAATTTTCATATGTGGAATCAGATTCATTTGAAAAGGTATAATAATGGGTTTAATGATCTATATCTGGTGGAGGAGGAGTCATCCACCTCATGGGTGGTGGAGGTGTCTCATCACACTTAGGTGCACCTTTAGTGGGAGATGTGTGGATGGTTTTGGTTTTAGACATTTTGGATTCTTATAAATGAGTAATGGGTAAGGAGTATAGTTAAAAGAGTGGGGTGGAAGATGGTATTTGAGAGAAGGAAGGAGAATCAGTGACGAGCAGAAAATGAGGGAGGGAGGGGAAGATTTCAAAAGAGGGGGGGGGGTCTCTCATGGGAGAGGATAATGGCGGATGTGGTGGTGGATGTGAACATAGGGTTTAAGTATATTAAATTTTCCTTGGGTACAAGATTTTTAGATATCCTTTTTATTTTTTTATGACTATTTATATTTACATGTTGTGTAAGGTATTACATGATATGTGTTTGGTCTTTTGTGCCCCCTTTTGAGAAAGTTCCCCTTACAAGATTCTGGTAGTTCTAGACCTTCCTGATTATTAAACTAACTTATTCATGACTATTAAAACTACCCAAGGTTTCCCCCCAGTCCAAATTTTATTTATATTCTAGTGATAGACATGTTTAGAATCATATGAATTCTGCTATGGGGAGACACCATTTATAGAATGATTCCTGAAAACATATGGGATGAAATATGGGATGACCTTTTTCATCAGACGTGTAGTGAAATTTTCCTTCATATTAGAAATTGATTTCTTTTAAACTTTACATATATTGTTAATATATTTATTACTAGTTACATTATCATATTTCTTATCATTTGGAGAGATGTCTTGATAATTCAACAACGCGTTTCTTCCATTAGCAGCTTTCACCCAATAGAACACAACCTATTATTCACCAATGTTGAATATATATCTTCATTAGTTAATATCAATCGAGGCCTTAATATGGGAGATAAATTTTATTCTAAAATTATAGGAATATTTATGTCTTCATCCGTTTTCAGGATGTGGAAATCATCATGGAAAATGAATTTGGAAACTTTTACTAAGATGTCCCTAAGCAATCTTGAAGGATTCATAACTAAGCGATCAGAAAGTTGGAGTGGAAATCTTGTTGGTTTTAGTTTTATGAGACTTATATTCTAGGAAACATTGATAGGAATGAGATTTGAAATAGTTCTTAGGCCACACAAGGATCATTCAAAATTACAAGTCCCTATGGTGAAGCAAATTGAGAAACTTTATGGGGTATCTATGTTTTGGAGAAAGATTCCACTAGACAACTATGAAGCATTATTGATGTAGGGACATTACTCATAACTCCTCTATTGTCTTTCTTCATGAGATGATGTATTCAATGAATCTTTCATAGTATAGTACATAATAAATTTCATCATAAAATTGAATGTTGATGTGTAGTTGTTTAACCATTTCATGTAATATTTTACATTTTCCCTGTTTTGTTTTTGTTTTATATTTTTAAGAAAGGGTATAGGTGGCTTGTATGGTGGTGGTTCCATATATGGATTATCTGTTTCCAGTATTCCATGTACACGATCATTTTTAGTTGATTTCGTCTCATGATTTATATCTTGGACAACTTTATCATATTTTTCTTACTAACTTCATTCATCTATATATTGTGAATAAAATCCCATCATCTTTCCAATTCTATCAAATATATATTTAGCCTCATCTCTCAAATGACCCTCAGTATTACCGATCAAATTACCAAGTAGTATATTAGATAGTATCTTATAGATCTTCCAAATTTGATGCTCTAAGATTCATGGGGAATCCTTCTAGTTTTGAATGTCTCTCTGTTGTGTTTTTATCCTTTACTATGCTTTCTACATATAGGAAATGAGCAATTTTCAAGATTTTATTAGAGAGGTTAGACATATTGTGGTGGTCATAACACATATTTTTTTATACTACTACCATTGTGCTGCTTGAAACTACTGAGATCTAGTAAAAGGTTTCTAAGATTATTGATGTGGTCAAGGAGATTGACTTTGTGGTGGGTACCTAGTTGGTCTCTAATTCCTTGGTGGAAAATATCCACATTTTTTTGAAACTAACCTTGGTATTATTTCAGATACTATTTATCCAGTCTCTAGTGATAGTTTTCTGTTGATGTTGTTGTGGTTTCTGGTTTTATTGATTGCAAGTGACATAATAAAAATCATAGAATTGGGATTCCCCAATTCATGCGTTGTAATATTATTGTGGGTGTTGGCCTCCAAAAATCTTAGAATATTATATATACACTTTAGGAGAAGGAGGGTATTGTGGTACAACAGATAACTAAAAATTCTCAAGATTCTTTTTCAGGGCTTCTACTTGTGCTCTGAGGAAGTTAATCTCCTACACATGGTGTATTTCATGTTATGATGGTCCTCAATTTCTCTTTCATAGACTCACATTGTGGGAGACTTTATCAAGAATGGATCGACACACTTCAGGCCTTTTAAGATTGAGTCTTCCATTATAAATTCTATCCACTATTGTTCTTGTAATATGTTGAAGTCCTTATATGAAATCTACAGATGAAGAAAAAAATCATGTTCCTGATGTCAGAAATTTATAGTGAGCTCCTTAAATATATCCCATTCTTAGAAGATGAATCCTCATCTACTTTAGTGAAGTTTCTAATTTCATTCAGGTGCTTCCAAGTCCATATTAGATGGAATTACTCAACCATGAATTTTTTTAGCTGGATCATCTAAAGTGTTGATAGACTTTTGATATGGGATTTTGAGATAATCCATATCTATTTATCATATGGAGAATAGTAGGACATGAAGGATAAGTGCAACTGATGAAATGACATGATTTGAAAATTTGTCACGAAACTCTAATTAAAATTAAATGTGTTCACGGGTGTCTTCACATAAAAACCCATAAAAACGACCCATGTTTTGGATGATGTGGGTTATTCTAGGTGTGATATCGAATATGCGAACCTGAATGGGAGGGTGGACAATATTGGTCCCAAACCCACTTATAGATAACAAGCCATAGTTTATAATAGTGCCCTCCTTCATCACTAAATGTTGTCCCTAATTGATCGATGTTGCATACTGCATATTTTTTTTTGTTGTTCTATACATGATTTATGTGATCATCCATTTCAAAGTAGTAGCATGCACTGAAAGACCAATCAATATCACGATTTAAAGAAATTATTTCATGACCATCATGGATCATTGAACTAGTTAGATAGCCCTGACATATTCACCTAATGGGTGTTTTCTGATGTAGGTTCTAGTCTATGTGTAGAAAATTGAAAAAAGAAAAGGCTGAGGATAAATTAAAAAAGGTGGAGGGGATGAGGTAATCTCATGTTTGATCTAAGATCTATTGTGCCTATGAAAAATTCATCCCTGAAAAAGACACAAAAATTTGATGTTTCCTGAGGCATTGTTCAGTAAATGTGGGAAATGATCAGATTAGAAATATATATTCCCACACTACACATACTACTTGGTCATATTAAAGCAGCAATGAGGGGATGAAGCCACATGGATCACCAATAAGAAAGAATTCAATCAAACAAAACCCTTTGAATAGATTCTTTTCATTCACTATTCATGATTTAGTTTTTCTAAAACTAGGAATTTTTAAATTAAATTAGTTAAATATGAAGGTATATTGGTCAATTTCAAAGATCTTGGAAAACGATAATCCTAAATGTAGCTTGGAATTGTCCTATAACTTTGGCTGTGAAATTTTTCAAGGTCCGCCATTTGGTTTTGGTTAAACCTATTGGATATATCTATGATGTAACTATCCCATATTATTCGTATATCTAAAATCCATGATGCATTATTCTTAGGTTCTATACAGAAAGCATCACGAGATAATGGTTATAACTCTCTCAACTTCAACTAGTTTTGGTTTATTCAATTGCACCTCCCAAGGTCATGGATATGTAAGAGAATGTGGTGAACAATTATTTTTAACCTCACCACAAGTCATGGGGTATCCAATGAACTATTTATGGATGTATGATGATATGAAACACAAATACTCTCTACCCGAAACCCGAAGCAGATTAGCCACACATGATGGTATTGATCAAAATCAAAGGAATATAATACATGTCCAGCATAATCATGAAATGATTGAGAAATAAGAAATCCAAAATTAAAATGATTAGGAATAAAGACATACAATTAAAAATAATTTTAAATCTAATCACACAATTACACATAAGGAAGGAACAACAAAGGAATGTATAGAATTGATGAAGAACAGTGGACAGTATTTAAATAGAGAATTGAAATGAAAGAATAACTGAAATGGATAATGAACAGATGTAGAAAAATTAAAAACTAAAATAGATTTGTTAAACTAATGAAGCGAATGAATTAAAGATAAATATGTATGAGAAAAAAAATGAAAACATAGAAATAAAAACAAGATAAAGTGTAGTTCAATGAACTCTTCAACATGGAAGAGGATTTGGAAAATAATTAGGCTTGAAAAGAACATGATGTGTAATACCTTCAAATCATGTACTGAAATTAAGTGGATTTTTCTGGATATATGGATGGAATGTAAAAAGGATTCACATTGACTATTTTAGATCAAAAATATCCTCTAGAAAATCAGTCTAAAAGATTTACTAAGAGGGGTCTCGAACGTTTCACGCATGTAAACTCTGCATGCCATGAATGTGATTCACATAAAGTGGGATTCTTATTTTCAAATTCTCATGACATTTAATTCATTTACACATCGTGTAGGGGATTAAAATCTTGAAAACTTTCTACAGGTTGGTTTGTGAATCAATAGGCATGTTTTGAATGAGTAATACATGTCCTGTATCTTATACATGATGTGTAGAGAAAGATTTTTCAACTTTTCAACACTTATTCCTTTAAGTTAAAAATTCTTTATTCCTAAGAAATCAATCCAAAACCCAATGAATTATAAAACATATCACAAATAAACCTTAAAATGTTTACTTAAAATGTATATATAATTTCATCTTATGAATTTTAATAATTACCCTTTCACTAGGTGGTAGAAAAAATAATTTTAAATCCAATGTAATACAATATAGTGGGACCTTATATTATCAACACAGAAGAGTGTAATTTCATGTTATCATAATTGGAAGTGTTAAAATGTGTGGTTGTGATTAATTTTTGTGAATCATAGAATGATACACAATAGTGAATAAGTGTAAATATTTAAATAATTATTTATCTAATGGTATAAGTTTCAATGTAATTATACCATGGTTCCTTAAATATGAATCCCTATTCTAGAAATTCATCAATTAGAGGATTCATTATCATGAACCTATCACCTCTATATTCTAGTGATGGTGATTTATAGTTGAAAATAATAACTATAAATGATAACTCCTATTTATGTACACAAGAGGGCTTCCAGAAATCATCAAATACACTAATATTTAATGAACCATAAACTATTGAGGCACCACAAAAATTGTGATCTGTTATTCCAAAACAACTAAGGATGAGATTTTATCTTTCACACACATGTCATTAATCACCAATACCTCCCCACTATGTCACAGATATTATACCATATACATGATTAATTCAGTCGTGGTAGAGAATTGATTAATAATGAATGAAAAAAAAGAACTAATTAAATACGTATTTACTATGATCACATCCCATAAGACATTAGTGAGTATTAAATTGAAAACCTAGAATATGAATTCAGTATATTATTTTAACATAATAATAAATTGGGAACTCCCACTATAGATGAATAATTGATGGAGGTACCTTCACTCTCGTGATAGCTGATATCAATGGATAAATTGCTCTAAAAATCAATATAGAGCTATAATAATCTAAAAGTAAAATCCCTTGAAATGAATATATTCAATATTTATTTATAATATGATTTCTTATCCCAGGTTATTCCATGTGTATTTTGGAAACCTTTATCACTTCATGTGGAATATATTGATTCTCTATTGATTTTTGTAGAGATTTTAACACTCTCATGAACTCAACATATTTTATCTCTCTTTATCTTGGATCATGTTCTAAATATACAGATGGGTTACTTATTTCTTAATATTTTTCTAAAATGTGAATATAATATTACTTTTCCCCAAAATATTTTCATGGATTCCGAGTGTGTGTTTTGGGGATTTATGTTTCTCCATGATTTGATGTACGTTTTATAATTATTTTCTATTTAAGATTGTGTTATGTGCAAAACAGTATCCATAGTGAGTGGAGAAATTACATTATGTATCCATTGTACACTCTTATATATCAAGAAATTAAATTAGTATATAAACTAATATTTCTATATTTATTTACATTTTTTGGGATACATAACTAGAATGAGATTCTTGAGGGACGTGCTCCAGTACTAGGGATCATAATTTCAATTAAAATACATAGCTTTTAGACCCAATATTGGCTTCTTGATATGGGGTTAGATCAAACACATCATCGATGAATATATATGGTGTCCATTCATAATGCATGTAACATAGGGATCTATTACATGAGTTTCTATTGGGAATAACATATCCCCTACTATTCAATGAATGATTTATTAGACTAATAAATAATTTTTGTCGTTTACAAAAGATTGGATTTGTTAGATGATTAATTATTAGGGGATGATAATGGATATTTTCCAGTAGATGACTAATGTTATGGGACTTGAGGATTTTAATCCCCAAAATTAATAGAATCATAATTTTCATTACAATCACCATTCAATGTAGCCTCACGGAACAGTTCCAAAGTACATTATTGTGAGTTAATATCATAGAGAATTATAATTTCATTGTATTAGGAAATCTAGAGCTTCTATTAGAGTGGATGTTGACTATGTTTTCAAAAAATATAGATTTAACATTGGAAGCTGCAGTTATTTGGAATGGATGAAGTCACATAAAACTAAAAAGTGTTCTATCATAGCTTTTGTGTAGTTTC
Organism: Viscum album; assembly: GCA_963277665.1. Classification (NCBI taxonomy): domain Eukaryota; kingdom Viridiplantae; phylum Streptophyta; class Magnoliopsida; order Santalales; family Viscaceae; genus Viscum; species Viscum album. The sequence goes on along the minus strand of OY728155.1, from coordinate 1,136,364,994 downwards.
ATGTTGTAATGGGAGTATCTGTTGATGAAGGATGTAATTTCAAGTGTGTGTATATAGGTATGAATTTACCCTATAATTTTTCATAGAGCCTTGATATGGGTAGTAGTGGCCTAGAAATATAATTTAAATTAATCTTTATTATTTTAGCTTTATTCAATAGATCTATAACTATCTTACATTTTCATGATTTCCATTGAAAAAATAAATTTTGAAATATTAACACAAAATAATGGTTTAGTTAAAATATAACACACATAATGTATTGTTAATTAATTAATTAAATATTATTTGATTTTATTTTGTGTTTATCGATATTTATGGGAGTTATGGGCCATAAAATTTTATTTTTTAAAAATATTTTTAGGCTCGCAAGGTTTTCCATAATTGTTTTTGAAACCGCCTCATGAAAATGTGATTAATTATATTTAAGGATAATATTGTTTGGTTTGGTTAGTGCATGGTTTATCAAAGTGCATATGATCAAAGGAGTAACTATTTAAGGAATTTTTGGGTTCCCTATTTAGGTGGAATTATTTCTACATGATTTTTTAAACCATTTGAGTTTCCTTGCATCAAGCATTATTTTATATTATTTTTTCTTTTTTTGTATTTCTTATTTATTTCATATCCCAACTTTATTTTCCTTCCCAAAATCATGTCTCTCCCTCGTGTAATAACCCCTCTACCAACATCCCCACTAGATAATTTTTTTAATGTTTCTGCCAGTTTATTATCTATTTTTTATGGCATGAGTTCCACTTTCCTCTTCCTTCCATTATTCCCTATCTTTCCCCTTCACTCTCACAATTGTTCTTTTTGTTTAACTATAGTAGTTCCAAATTGGATGATTTTTTCTGTTTTTTGGGTGTATACCATCAATGAAAACATGTTATGACATGTAAAAAATTGGTTATGCTTGATTTGAGGTTGGTTTACCCATGTTTAGGTTTTAAATTTTAGAACCCTTTACTACTTGGTGTTTTTAATGAATTTTTTTTATTTATGCATGTTGCATATTATTATATTATGTTTTATAATGGTTTAATGGTGATATTAATTTTCCGTAAATCCTTTACATTCAATTTTACGTTAAACAAGAAATCCCCAGTATTTTATATTCATAAAAATAATTCTTTTTATTTAAATTTTTTGTTTTAAAAATGGGTTGACACTATTTTGTTAAAATAATAATGAAAAAAACTAATTTACATTTTAGAACATAACTAAAAATTGGATTGATTTTTCAAGGGGATTTATAGATTCCCTTATTTATAATTTATTTTAGAAAATATTTTGAAGTATATTTTGAAATGGCTCTTTGAATTTCCATATATTATAAATGTATTTTCAAAAATTATTTTAAAGAAAAATGTGAGTTTTATAAATTGTTTTATAATATATATATAGATAAGTGTTTGAGTGTGTGTGCATGTTATCCTTCTACTTATACACATTGAAACAAACACACACATTTATTTGTATAATTATGTGTAAAAATTCAAATGAGAATATCTGAATTTTTGTAAATAGCTAAAAATTTATATATATACATATGTAAGTATATATGAGTTTGACTAGACAAGGAAATATTTTTCTCTTTATTTCTAAAAAATAATTAGAAATCTTGTTCTGAAATTTTAGGAGTTTTCTACATGCTTGTATGTCTAAGATCCTCTTCAAACCTATTTTTCATTATTTGACAAATATTTAGTCCCTTGGGTGTGGGTAATGTTTGATAATGTGTGATGGATATGAAATATATGTTATTTCTTGAGTGCGAATTGTAGTATAGGGTGAGTTATATATATTCTTGGTGACACTTGTATTTCTCATTGTTTTCCCTTCATTCTTATCATCAATTGTTCTCATTGTTTTTTTAATCACCCATACATTACATTTTTCATGGTAACCCTAGTTCTAAGGTAGGGTAACCGAGATGGGATGATATCCCTTTCCTTTATTTATGAAAGTGAATTATGTCTAACCTCTACAAGAATGTAATGTTATAGTAAACCATTCTAGTAGATTCTAGAAAAGTATATTTTATGTTATCTCCCCTTAATATCATATGCTATGACCCATAAAACTAATTCCTTGATTGGTAGATTTAAAAAAAGAGGTGTTATCTCACATATTTAGAATAACATATGTTTTATATGTGTAGTACTATGTTTGATTCTCCTATATTTCTTATATTTAGTCATTTGATGACATGACGTCCATATTATTCCCTTTGTTTTCTCTGTGTGAGTGGTGTGGCTACATTGGTATGGTGATTTTTAATATGTCTTGTCTTCCTTAGAAATGTAATTTTTAATGAAATTATTTTAAGAGATTTATTTCAATTAAATAAAAAAGTAATGTTTATAAAATGGTTTTGGATAAGTATTTGTTTTATATGTATTAAAATAAAACAAAAATTTAAATAATGTAATTAAAACTAGAAATATATGGATCTTTAATTTAACTATTATACATTGGGTGTGGTTTCTCATGGGCATGACTAATGGGATATATCTCAGGCTTGTTTACCATTTTAGATTGAGGAACTCAGTCAACTATATTATTACTTTAATAGAATTGATTGATTTAGGTATGACTGTTTTAATTTTTGGTTTCTTTATCTACTTTTTCCAAATTGGTTTTTATTGATTATTATGGATTGAGTGTAGTGATATCATTTTGTAGATGAAGCATTGGAATCTGGAGGTGGATCTGTTTATTTTGGTATAATGGGGAGGCATACTAGGGGTGATTAAAGGGATTTTTTTACTTTTATTTACTATTTTTTTAGAAATCTGACTTGGAATGGTTGTTTGATATATAGGCGGGTTAGGTTTGTTTTTTCAGTTTATAAAAACTTATTTTACAGTTATTTTATGGAAACATTATTCCCATTGTATGTATATGATGACATTTAAATTTTCTCTAGCCTTTGGGGATAAGTATCGATCCTCAGGGAAATTATAGGCCTGTTCAGGCATCCAACATATGGTAGGATCAGGATTTTTTTGTGATAGAATCTACTAGTCATGTTATTCCTCAAATGAAATTTTGTAAACAAATTTAGAAAATTAGGATAAATTAATAACTATACATAAAATACAATGAAATAATAATTTATAGTAAAAATATAAAAGGGTGATCATTCCTAGTGTGTGTAAAGGAAAAAAATGAATGTCTTAGGGATAAAATTTTATGAGTTATTTTCATTAAAAAATTCTCCCTTTCTTAATCTATACTAGTTCTTATATAATCCCTAGAATCATGTTCCTTCTAGGATTTATCAGGACCCTCATCAACTGCTTAATTTAACACTTCAATAATAATTCATAAATAAATTTTGATAAATTATAATCCCCGTTTTCATTTATATTTTTAGTTGGTGAATTTATCTTACCCCTTTGATTACTAGGCCCTTATTGAGTTTTTTCCCAATTATGGGTATTCATTGAATATATTCGATGAGTGTAGAAATTCTAAAACTAAGTCATTCAATAAACAATTCATCCCCTATTGTTATGTGTGATAACTAAGGAATTGAATACATGTTGGGATAATCAACTCTCATATTTCCTTAACTATTATAAAATTATTTTTCTCACACACATTTTTCTATATTATCTCAATGAAATTTTTAGAATAATTACCATGTAATAATGCAAATCCAGTTTATATAATGAATAAAAATATCAATTTGGGACACTCAATGAGTTGTTACTATTTTTTGAAGACAAATGACTGAATATTGAGTTCCATATTCTAGTAAATTCACATATTATATTTGATTCAATAGAAACCATATCAGTTAACATTTATTTTCCAAATTCTCAACAAATGATTCCATTTAATTATGTTTTTAATTAACTCTAGATCATGGAGAGACTTATAAATTATCTTAATATGAATTTAAAAAAGACCATATATAATTTAAGTGAACAAAAATCACACACAAAAATACATGTAAATTATTATACTATATAAATATAATCTCCTCTAAACATATTTTTTAAAATGTCCTTTATATATTATAAATGTTATAAATATGCTCAGTAGACAATGACATTGGAAAACAAAGAACTAAGTAATAGTTTTGGATGTCGTAAAGGGTTTACTTACAGAATAGTTAGAGGAGTTAAATCTTTTCTAGTGGATTATTTATAAAAATATCACAAAAAAACATCACAGTCTATTTTATTCATAGTAAAATTATTCTTTTCTCCTCCTTCAGTAATATCAATATCATCTAAATATAGATCAATGGTAACAAAAATTGGCCCTTACAATCTAAAACAAATTTTAACTAGCATGATTTTTAATGTAGAATTGAAAATTAACATTTTATCTCTAGTTAAAATTTCTATCACATGTATCCAATTTTCATGTTCTATTAGTTCTTTATATATGGAAATTTTTTCATTCTAGAGAGATTATTTTTTATTTTTTGAAATTATTTTATCTTCCACTTCCTTTGGTTTATAATTCTCTCTAAATCCAATTTCAAACTTTTGACTACCCAAAATGATCAACACTCTAACTCTATGAGAATGTGACAGATCATCCAATAAACTATTTTATATTTACCCATTTCGATCCATGGTTTATAGGTTTTTTAATAAACCCACATTTCATCATAAAAAATTTATTAATATTCCTTCATGTTTAGGGTAATAGTATTCACAAGGTTATGTTACACTTAACTATTTGTTACCTTGGAATTACCATTGGTTTTGGGGTGGTGTGGTGTTTATGTTCTATGGTTCACACCATATATTTTCATTAAAACCACCATTCATATAAAATATATGTGGGTTTCATGATCTATGATGATTTAAATAGGTATATTAAATATTCAAGAGATATTAGTTTAAGAAAAATCTCAAATTATAGATTATCCATTAGTCTTCATGGAGTTAGATTCCACTCACATGGAAAAATAATAAGAAAATCAATATATATATATATATATATATGAATATTCATAAGACATGGTAATGGGTCACATAATGATTATTCCCCATAAATCAATAATTCCCTAGATGATTATGAGTATTTGGGGTATTTCATCTCTTTTTAAGATATTTTTAATGAATTAAAATTATTTCCACATATAACAAAATTCAATGGAATCAATAAAAATAATTTTCAAATATAATATGGATTCAAGAAATCTATCTCCACTTTGTTGAGGTAAAAATGACTTCTATAAGACAGGGAGTTGTAAAATTTAAGTGCATATTTTAATTCACATTCAGTTAGCCATGTTGTAACTCAATGGTCACTCTAAATTAAATATAGATATGGATTAACCCACATATAGAACTTTTATTCTTCCTTAAATTTTGAAATCTAATTTTAATTAATATATGTTTGTATTTACGATATAGAAATAATGATTACTGTACCTGAATTCCATGGAATATATCCTTTAATAAAAATGAGATACCCAACAATAATAGATTAATTTATTATAAACTCATCAAAAAATTTGACATTAAAAGTGTGGGGTAGTCTACTAATTTTTCATTCCACTTGGTACTTAGTTACTATTTTATATTTGATCTATACATAAAATTCATAGACCAATTTCATCCATCTAAAAATAATTATCATGCATTCTTCAATCTTGAAAAGGTACCAAGTAATTGTATGATCTGAGAACATATTAAAATTAGTTATTAAAAAATAGTTTATAATTTTTTATAAATAATAAATAACATAATGAAACACATTTGTTGTAGTGCTATAATTGGACTTGTAAAATTAAAGTATCTTTGATGCATTTTCTATGGAATTTATTTTTTTTCAATCATTTTTATAATTATTTCCATTAATGCATTGTTTTAAGAATCACACAATAGTAGAAATGGGTGTTTCCACTTTTTTTTTGTATGACTACATGTTTATTCACCTAAAAATATATCCTATCAAATTCATTTTTTCAGGAATATTAAAAAATGAATCTCAGGTCTTCTAGAGGAAATATAGATAGAGGCAATGTTATCTTAATAAAATCTTTTATGAACCTCCAATAAAATTAAACATGTCCAAATAATGATCTGACATTTTTAACAGATGTTGGATAATGTAATTTTGTTTTAGATTTGATTATTAATTTCAAACGTTATTTACCTCCATTGAAATCATATATCAAGGGACAGTTACTTTTCCAACAACGAAATGGATTTATTTTCAAATGAGTTGAAGTAATTTTTTGGAAAAAAAATATATTTTTTTCATAAATATGAATATAAGTGATAAAATTAAGTCTAAAAAATATTGAAATTCTCAAGAAAAACTTCAATGTAATCTTTAATAAATTTAGAAAATATTCTCATCATATAGATTTCGACAGTTTGTGGGAAATTGTATAATCTAAATGACATACTCCTTAATAAAATTGACCAAAGTACATGTCAAAGTGGTTTTATCATAGTCAAAAAGAGAAAACAATCACTTGGATATACCATGGAAATCCATACATGAAACTATAATTTGTTTTACTATAGTATATTTCAATAATTTAATAAATAAAGGGTATCAGGAAATTGTTTTTTATAGTCACCTGGTTTAATTTCCTTTTATCAATACATACTCTCAATCAATTTTTTCTCTCATTAAGATCAATTAATTGTTTTCATTCTAAAAAATGTTTACTCTTATCAGTTTTGGAATAATATAAATGGGACATAAACATTATGAGTTATAAATTGGGTAAACTATTTCTTCTTCTAACTATTATAAAATTTTATTTTTTAGTACCTCCATCAGGGTTGGGTTCAATTTTATATAAGGTTGGTTTACTGGTTTGGAATCATTTTCAAGAATTATTTAATGTATACAAATTGTATAAATTAGATTACATATTTCACATAGACTCCATATTTTTGATTTCACATTTTCTATTAAGATATCATGATGTTTCAGTTCTTAGATAGTTGTGATGCTTCTAATAATGATCATTATTAACTTATATTCCCCCATTAAGTATAAATAATTTAATTCTATTTGTAATTTGTCTGATTCTGCCTTTTGTGGTCCAATTAAATAGGGAAATAGTTTTGGTTCACATAAATCAATTATTTTTAGTTTTTATACAGAAGGTAAAGTATTTTATTCATTATTTTAATTTAAAAAATAAAATTCATCAACGAATTATGATATGTCATCATCCTATAGTTTTTATATATTTATTTATGTTTCCTCACATGAATTTTACATTAGATTCATAAATCTCATAATATTGATCAAATTCAACATCTATTTTATTATATTAATTTTCTCATGTTGTATGGGATTATCAGCATATATATGAGTGAATAGTGAAATTTCTTCATGGGGTTTTCAATTAAATAAAAATTATTTACTTTTATAGATATTTATTTATATTTAATTATTGATATACCTTAGTCGGCATTGATGGTGGTCCTTATTGTCATTAATAATGGTATTCCTCGAATTATTATTGATTTTGATGGTTCTATCTCTTCCACCTTATTGAGGACATGGTAACATACTTAAAAAATAGTGTTATGTACTTTCATTAGAACATTTCCAATCATTCAATATATAAATGTTCTAGTTAAGTTTTATATCTAGGCTACCACTTGTGATGTATAGAGATATCTAATATATAAGGAATAAATTATAGAATGAGGAATTATGCTTTTGTAAATTATTAAATTTTAGAAATAATTTATAAATAATATATACCTAATAGTATAAGGGATTGAAAGTATCACATGATATTTTAATTTTATATAAATTTTTATTTTTATTAGTGATTCCAAATTTCTTACAATGATCATTATTTTTTTACCTTAAAGTATCCTTTTATTGGGTTATAGATCTTTAAATAACTTTGTATACTTCAGAATCTATTTATAGGATACCAAGATGATATAAGTTGATATTTACCATTTGGAATATGTCCAAAATTTCATTATTATTTTATTATTCATGAATTTTCATTGATTGAACCATTCTTTAGGGAAAGATAAGTCAAATATTTTTTATCTTTTAATTTTTTCTATGAATTTGGTTTATTTAATTTCCTGGGTTTTTAGCTTTTTCATCCAATTTTATGTTGGATTCCATGGGCCATTCTAGTATTGGTTTATGGTTTTTTTGAATTTCCTTTAAACTCCCAGTAGTTCTGAAGAACTTATTTCATTTTTATATTTTGTAATGTTTTATATTGTAGTTTCATGAGAATCCTTGTAACCACTAATACTATAAATACAATCAGTTTTTTAATTCCTTCATCTCATTTTCAGTTCTATATTATTTCGATCTATTTTATTAAAAAATTCTGTTTAAGAACACGTGGAATGTTCTTCAAGGGGTTTCCTTTATAGAAGTAGTGTTCGTTGGTTATCTTATTAGTATGATTTCTTAAAATTTTATTTGGAATGGAGTAGGTTGAATGTATTATTCTGGTATGGATTGGTTTTTCAATTTTTTTAAATCTATACTGGGATTTAGAGTTATCTATATAACATTGATAGGGAGGTGGTAATGGTATTTGTTAAAAGTGATTAGAAGAACATTTAGGATCCTACATTTTAAAAAAATTATAAATTGTATTATATATGAGAAAATTAAATTAAACATTATATATTTTGGTTTCTTATTATAATGACTATGATCCATTTGTCATACCAAAGTGGAATATTCTTATACTTTAGCACCAAAAATGTGCGACTTAAAAGATTTCATGAAAATTTATTTTTGTTGTTGAAGGAATATCATAAAGTGAATTGATAATGTTTGAGTTAAGAACAACTTAATTGACACTTGGCTAAGATGAAATTGTTCATACATTAAGGGATGTGTTTCTCTCACAATCACCATTTTATCATATGATAGATTGTTTAAAAAAATTCGTTTTATAGGTATTCTATAGCATTTTTTTAAGAAATTTATCCCCCAGTTTAGGGTGTTTTCATTTCAGAATTTTTGGAATAATGATTATGGATGAGTTGGAAGATCATTGTATTTGAGTAGATAAGCATAAAAAATAAAATGAAGAATGTTTTAATATAGATGAAAATACCACATTATAGATTTTGGTTATCACAGAAAAACATGGTTTATTTTATCTGACATGATATGTAAATATATCTTACATGAGACAATATATTATTGGGTGAATGTTCTATACAAATTATTTAATCTATTATTTGAGGTAATCACACTGTAGTTATTTTAGTTGGGAAGTGGTGATGCTAAAAGAGTAATGAATTAACATTTTGTGAGAAGTTCATATCATGAAAATAATCTAATTTCAGAAAGAAATTAAATTTATTTTATAAGGTCCATGTTGAAATAAGATTGTTTTTTAAAAAAATGGACCATCAACAAAATTTTGAAGAGTTTACTACCCCATGAATATCATCCTTAGAGATATTGGTGTCTAACTATTTTTGGGAACCAGGTGTTCCTAAATCATAAATCATTTGTTCATTCTAATGTTTTGAGGTGATGTAAACTATAAAATGATGTATTATGTGGAAACATACAACTAAAACCTGGGTAAAAAAGTTTGAAGAATTTTTTTGGATAATGATATATAAGGTACTTCACACCAAAATAATTGTCCCATGCAATAATAATTTTTTTCAAGAAATATTTATATAATATTTTATTTGAAAAAAAAATATGACACAAAATAAGTGATTAGTCATGGAAAAAATTCAGTCAAGGTATTATGTGATTCACTTAGATACTTGGGATATATTCTTCTATTTCTTTCAGTTCGGTGTATTACGCCATAATGGGGAGTATAAGGAAAAAATGCATGTTTTTTATTAATATATGTGGTGACCCTACAAGAGATATGGGAGTGTAGTGAAAAGTGTATAATATAAGAGGATACACTAAAACACTAAAATTCCAAGAAGTTTTTGTAGAATATCGTGGAGATGAGAAAGGGTTCACAATAAGTCAAATTTCAAAAGTAAAAGAATGTGACACTTAAGCCGCAGTTTTAGAAAGTGAACATTTATTTATAAGAAAATATAACAAAAAGCACCTAGATTTAATCAATCACATGATTAAAGTGAAAACTAAAAAAAATAAAAATTAAATTGGTAAAAAAAATTATTTTCCAATTCATTGTTTCAAAATTATATTACGATGAATTTAAGATATTTTTCAGAAATATATTTTATTTGTGATTCTTGAAAAATATTGATTTTAAAAAACATAAAACTTTATAACATTATAATGATATAAGAAAAAATTAATGATTATTGAATCCTTTTTAAGAAAATTACATACAAAATAATTTGAATAATGTATAATTTTATTTTGAATTTATAAATATATTCTTTATATTTTTGAAATCTAAGTATTGTTTGTGTTAAAAAAAATTATATCTTTAATTATTCTATATTAATCAAGTATTTACAAGGATAATTTCAATTTCGGTTTAGTTTTAGTTAATAATATGTATCCTTTCATTTACTATTTTCTAACTAATTCCATTCGATTTAACATTATTCTATATTTTCCTGTATTATCATTTTTATACATAAAAAACCTTTTCCAAATAAAGGTTTTTTTTGAATTGTACAAACATATATTAAAAGTAATTTTTAACTCTCTTGAATTTTGTGTCATGTAAAACCGATTCCATATTTTTAATAGACATAAATATTATTAATTAATATATTGATCAAAATATTTGGTCATACATAATATTACAAATAGTTAAACTTATTCACCAGGACTAATGATAATAGGGTATATCTTGGGTTAAACTAATAGATAATGATTAAGATTCCCACATAAACATGTATACATATTATTTTATTAAGATATTTAGACCTTATTATAACTGAAATTAAATTTATTTTCTATTTAGTGTCACTTTTTAAAGAAATTTACTTCATATTATTTCAATCTTTTATGTAATTCTTTGTGTATCCCTCCCCCAACTTATAAAATGTCACTTCCTATCCCCCATTTTCCATATACATGGATCCTTATAGTTCAGAAAACCCTTATATAAATTCATCCTATAATACTTATAGTTTTTTATTATGTTATGGTATTCTTATAATATCATCATAAGAAGAATTATAGTGTAAACCAAAGGAGGTCTCCTAAAGAAGTGGCAATTGACTTTACCAACTTTTAAAAGATTATTTATTATTGTACTTCCTATAAATATATGTATTCATCTTATAATATTGTATCATGTTTCTAAAATATACATAGATGAAATTTTAATTTTCTAACAATGAATTTCCTCCTCATTTAATTTAGGTGGGAAATAAAAGTATCCAACATTTTTAAGTGTAGACTACCACCTCCACAAAGAGATGTAATTATTCTTCCATCTCTGCCTCTCATGGATAGTTTTAATGATGTATTTACCAAATATATTTATTATTTATTATTTAATAATTTTATTTAATGACAAAATATTATGTTATTTATTTTCTGTTTTCTCTTTAGAAAATAAATGTATCATTCCAATATATGTACAAACTACCATCTCCATGAGAAATATATTTCATTTTCAATTTAATCATATTTTAGAGAGTTAAAAAATTATATATAATTAATATATATAATAATAATGACATTAATAGGATTTTATAAATTTAACATTAATGTTTGACATTATCATGTTCATACTCATTCATTCTTTATACCACTCTCTTGTTTAAGTTAGTGTTACCACCTGCATGTGTGATGTTATAATATTTATGACATTAATGATAGAGTAATTTTGAATATTGATGAAATAATAATGAGATATGCATGAAATGATTAATTTGGACCTGGTGGAACCATGATAAAAGTGAAAGTACCCAAACTTCCAAATTGGAACATGAATGAAAAATGAAACACTTACTACCCGTAAGAGTTATTTTAGTAAAGAATTATAAATAATAATTTTTTAATAGGTTATAAGTTGAATATATATGATATTATAAAAATTAATATAGTTATATAATATTATTATAATAAATTGAAATGTTTTATATAGGTGGTTAAATGCACTAATGAGGCATGTTAAAACCTAAGGTAAGGGTGTATTCTACAATCTCATTTTTATTCGAGATTGTTTATGCGTAAATTTACATTGAATAAAATTATAATATATTTAAATTTGAAACAAAATATAGTTTACTATTCATTTTATCTACCTATTATATATTTTTTCCTTTTATTTTCCTCCTTTTGGTAATTAATATGATCAATAAATTATTTTTTTATGAAATTTGACCTTATTTCCTCATTGGTTGATGAACTTTTTGATTAATTTACATGTTTCATAAAATGTTATCAATAATGTTATTTTCTTATATCAAATGATTTTTTAAAGTCATATCCGACCACATTGTATTTTTTAAAATGATTAAAACAAAATATAAATGTTATTTTCCAAATGAGGTACTTTTGAAATTTTACAAAAATTATTAAATGAATGATCATTTTAATGATTATAGCATGAATAGATTTCCACTCTTTCATAAAAATTATTTAATTTAAAGCATACATTAAAATATTCCATATTGATTTTCAGAAAATATAATTTTCTAAATATTCTAGAAATTATTATTTAAAATATTATCAAATGAAATAGATATTTTTATAACATTTTCAATGAATGATTTGAATATTATTTTAAAAGTATTTTCATCTATTTAAACATCATTTTTGGAATATTTTTATACACATGAAATATACTATATTGATACCATCCACCATATTACTATAGATCACATTGAAACATGATGTTCTATTTTTTAAAGTGGAAAAATATTAACATTTCCTTTGACAGTTTTTCAATATGAATGTTTATATTAATTACGAATTAAATTATTAATAATTTCTTCCACAAAAAGAAAGGATTGGAATTAGTGAGTACTAGGACCCTGTATAGACCCTCAAAAAATTAGTATGTCTCATGAGACAAACTATTTGGGGTATTTTTCATACGACTTATCTATTTATGTATGATGTCATGGTAAAATTCCTTGGCTATATGATTATGATATCTGACATTGTGCATTCTATCATTATGAAACATGTAATTGTTTTCTATGTGATTATTTATATTGTTTTTTCTTCCACAAATATTTTCCCCTTTTAAGATAATATTTATATGAAATTCTTGATTATTGTTCACCGTTACCAAATTATTCATGCATGATTTATTCCTTGATAGATTATATTGTAAACAATCCTTTATTGAGCATCGATGATCAACCTTTATTTTTTTCCATTCCATATGATACCAATACAAGTTCTATTAATGATTCTAGGGATATAACAGAAAAATTATAAAGTTCTTACTCTAATTTTTAGTTTTATTTCATGTTTTAAAATGTAATATGGCAATGATTTTTGTATATAGTATCCTAATGTTGACAAATTATGAAATACTTTTGGAAGAGTTCTTTAATATCTTGTACTAGTGTAGTATGATAACCTCTAACTCTAGTTTACTAAATTTGGGGTGTCATAGTTCTAATAAAAAGAAGTTTAGTATACACCAGGGGAACTATATTTGAAAAAAATATATTAATGAAAATCAAAATATAAAAGACTGTATATATAATCTAAAAATATAAAAATATAATTAAGTGTTGGTAAGGTAGAGAGTGTGTGGTTTCTATAAACTACATATCAATTTAGATACTATAAAGAAGATATGGTTATAATATATATGAACATAAGGATAAACACTTTGAAAAATGATTGTTGAGTATCAATTCGATCATCCCATGGTTCATTATGAGCGGTCATAAGAAAAAACACCTAGAAAGACACTTCCCAAGAATATGATTTAGTTAATCTACAAACTCATTATAAAATATTTGGAATAATTTAAAAATATTTGTTTGATTAGAAAATAATCCCAATGGTAGTAATATTATGAATCTATATTTATCTATAAAAAACATTAAATTTATGTCAAGTGTTACACAAGATATATAATTATACACTATTTTTAAAAAAATTAAATTTTATGTGCTAATTCATAGTATTCCTTTGTTTAGAAATGTATCCTAGAAGAAGGAATGGAAACCATATCAATAAAATAATTTTTATAGGGATAGACTCATGGGAAATATAATGAAGTTGGAGATTGAGGTCATGAATAACACTCTTTACTATATAGAACAACCTTATGATCCCAATAATGCTGAAATAATGACGGAACATTGCATGTGATTACAAACTAAAACATGCACTACTAATCCATTAGTAGCTAAGAAATTGATCATGTCCCTATAGAAGATATTCCTTGATTTAAGACATAGTGAAAGAGTGAATGTTATAGTGGATATTTATTTTCTTGAGTGATATGGTGATAAATGGTGGTTATTGATCTATAACACTAATGAGTCAATGAAAATAAATAATATAGAGTGGAAGATTTTCAATGATCTATTATTCAAAAAAAACTTTTATCATGAATAATGAGCTGATATGGAGAGGTAATTCCCCAGTCTAAGGAAAAAGGAAAGATAAAATGGTGATGAATATGATGTTAACATTACAAGGTTAAAAAATCATGCTACAAATTATGTAAATAATAAAATAAGAATGATTCATCACTAGTTTAAATGGATAAATATTTTTTTTCATAGTGAATTAGTCTCTAAGACACTTTTATTATCTAAGTATAGAATATCATATTCCACCAAGATAGATAAAAAATGATCATAGTCTTCTGTTTTTTGTGAAAATAAGAAAATAAATGGGTGGTTGCACACTCTAAAAAAATTATTATAGAAAAATGGAATGATGGAATTTAAAGCTTGTAATAAATACTGAAAGAAATACCATGTAAAATGATTTATGGGAATTGTATTTTTCTTTATGTTTGGTGAAAAAGGTCATAAAACTCGTGATTAAAAGGGAAAGAAAAAATATTCCAATGCCAAATGCTACAACTATAAGGATATAAGGAACGATTCAAATGAACCCTCCAAGTTTCATGGTAATATAACTTTTAATATGCCAAGGGAGCATGAGAAATATTATGAGATAACTAAATTAATGGTTTATTTTACTAAAGGTGTGGTGGGAGGAAATTTGGTGAAACCTCAAATATATATAATGATTTATATTATTTTTTTATACAATATTTTTTATCCTTCATTTTTTTAGGAAAATTAGATTATTCTATGAAAACATAATAAGGTAGTTTTCAATCAAGGATACTGGAAGAAATATTAGTACAATAAATATATGTTAGTTAGTCCCCATTATGAAATGTATATGTAATGTATTTTAAAACATTATTATTATAAATATGATTGACTTTGATATAATTATTGGTAACAATTTTTTTCAAATTGTAGAACTATAATTAATTTATGAGAGAAAGGGACTATGATTTTGTGATTGAGTTGTACAATGCCTTTTATTGAGTGGGGAGACTTCATTATCTAAGTCATGGCTGTATCCACCTATAGTATATATTCTTATAAAAATTATTGAATAATATGTGGAGATGAGACATATGAATGGGAATGTTATCATTATAATGTAGGTTTTCACTATTTTTTTGGAATAAAATGACCTATTTCCTGAAGAGATGAATTGAAATCCACCAGAGCATGAGGTTTATTTTTCTATTGATCTCATTCCTAATACAAAATCTATTTCTAAGACTCCCTATAGGATGGCCATATTATAATTAGTGGAATATAAGAAATGTGTATTTTAGGATTCTGATAAGTGATTTATACGCCCTAGTGTTTCACGAAGGGGATTCCCTTTTCTTTTTCATAAGAATAAATATGGGTTTATGTGGTTATGCATCGATTACAAGGAAATTAATTTCATTACTATAATAAAAAATTATCATATACTATTACTTTATGAATTTTTTGATCAAATTTATCGAGATCAATATTTTTCAAATATTAATGTTTATTCTGAGTATCATCAACATTGATTAAATAATGATGGTATTTGTAAGATTAAATTTCCTATGAGTGATGGAAATCCAAAATTTAATGTAATTTCCATTGGATTGTTTAATAATCCCTCTATTTTTTGTACATAATGAATAAAATATTCAAGGAGTATGTTGATAATTACATTGTGGTATTTATTTTTTATATATTGGTGTATATTAAAATCTATGATAAACATAAGAGTTATTTTACAGTCATTCATGACACTCTTAGATAAAATGAGTTATATATAAAATTTATCAAATGTGATTTTTGGATTTAGGATGTAATTTTTTTTTGAAATATTGTTTCTAAGGATGGAATAACAGTTCATCATTAAAATACAAAGGTCATCATGGAATGGACAATAAAAATGAATATAATTGAGGTACATTGTTTACTTAGATCAGCAGGTTACTGTCCTTTTTTTAAACATGATTATAATACTCGTTAACCAATTTTACATATAAATGGTTGAGTACATATGGTCAGAATAATTTAGAGTACCTTTTGAAGAATTATATAGGATATTGGTAAATTCAATGAAATTGACTTTACCATCAAGAAGTGATGAATTTTCATTACCATCGAGAAGGGATGGATTTGCGTTATATAGTGATTCACTAAAAAATATACTTGGAAGTTTCATTATATTGAATGATCATGTTTTTTTGTACATCAAAGTAGTAAAATTATTAATAATATATTACTTAACCCATGATGTTGATGTGTAAATCAAAATAGTTACAATGAAGATATCGAGGCCCTACTTTTATAATGTAAGACATAAAATATATTTTGATCACAAAAGATTAAATACATCATCTCACATAAATTTCAATATAATGAGTAAAGGTTGATGGTTAGAGCTACCCAAGGATTCAAATTTATCAATACACAATCACCATAGGAAGGAAAATAAGGATCTTTATGCATCGATGAGGAATGATCATTGAGAATTTTATAAAATGAGGATACACAAAGATCTTATATTCATGTATTTAGTAAATTCATATATGGGATTCATTAAGTAATGGGAAGCATCACATTTATTCCAAATGATTTCAAAAAAAATCCATATTAAGGAAAATAAAATGATCCCGCATTTTCATAGGAATATTCAAAAGAAATCGATGTTGTGAGTCAATGGATGTTGGTATACATTAACTGTGAATATGGTATATTGAAATTTTAAAATAGTTTTTGTGTCATATCTATCCCTAAGATGCAAGTAGAATAATTAGCTAAATCCTATATATTATATTTCTTTATACACCCTGACAACACCACAATGTACAAGGATTCATAGGAACATTTTTGGTGGTTAATATAAAATCTTTCATTGAAGACTATGTTTCAAGACACGTTTTTTTCAATGGATAAAGGATAAGATAAAACATCCTAAAGGATTTTCAAAATGTCAACCTATTCTGTTATGGTAATGAGATGACATTAGAGTATAAATTTTCAATTTCCTAAGGTTGGGCTTTATTTAAATGACCAAAGCAAGTATTATTTAAAAAGGGGGATAAATTACAAAAGTCTAAAAGATGGGATCATATTACAGTCATTAACATGAATAGGAAGCTAGGAGTCCGATAGATCCTAGAGCGTTGTAATTTCATGTGTGAACCCTTTATTGAAAAGTCCATCTGCAACCATATTCTCCTCATGATAGGTGTGGGTTGCAATTTATTTGATACCTTGGTGTTAATGAAGATAATTCACCCATCATGTTGTATTCATCCATGCAAGATTAACCACCCCATTATAAATTTTCTACACTACAGTAGTAGAATCACATTCAATCCAAAAGTTCTTCCAACCTTCGTGCACAGAGAAAGATATGGCATGGATCACACCCAGTATTTTGGATTCTAGGGAGGTATCAATTCCTCAACCTCCAAAAAATCACCCAATAATCTGACCAAGATGGTTCTTGAAGACAACGCCACATCCTGTGGGATCCATATTTCCTTTATAGGCTCCATCCCCAATGATTTTGGTCTATCTAGGGTGTGGTGGTCTCTAGAGGACCTCAAATGTGTGTAGTGGTTGACTAAATATGGAATCAACCTGAAGACTCCTCAGAACCATAAAATCAGCCACAATGTCGTTGCAACTATCTCTTT
Source organism: Viscum album (assembly GCA_963277665.1). Lineage (NCBI taxonomy): Eukaryota > Viridiplantae > Streptophyta > Magnoliopsida > Santalales > Viscaceae > Viscum > Viscum album. The sequence goes on along the minus strand of OY728155.1, from coordinate 1,136,346,930 downwards.
GAATCAATTTTGCTCCTCTAATAGCATCCAAAATTCTCATTTTACCTGAATTAATGTTGAGTGAGCAATTATTGTAAAGGATAGAGTTCCTATCATACCAGATTACATGAAGAATATCTACAACCACTGTAAAGTATAGATTCTTTATTTGTTCGGAAATATCCATACCAACACAACATTTTAGCTAGTCATTTAGTGAGTCGTTAATCATCAATCTACAGTCAAATATCTTAAAATTATATTTCCAAAGAGTAGTGGCAGTAGCACAAGAGAGAAATAAATTATCAGCATCTTCTCAATTTTGATTTCAAATATGACATTTATAGAAAAGCCAGATCCCAAAATGTTGTAAGAAGGTATCAGTGGGTACCCTTTTATAGAAAAGGATCCAAATTAGAGTGAAACTTGAGGGATTAATCTAGGAATTATCCAAGCATTTTCTCCATTTGAAATCATTCTCAGAGGTATGGATGGAGTGGTTATAGAAATTTTTGGACTTTAACAAACCATTGTGTGCGGACTACCAATTCAAAAAATACCCTAAAGTAGAAAACATGTAATTATAAATAATATGAAAAATTTTATCATGAATAATGTCAATATGATAATCAAGGACATTTCTAACAATATCTTTGATATTTGTAGGAGATCATTCGGGGGGAAACATAGAGATTAGAGGAGGGCATGTCCAGTGGTCCAACCAAAATCTCATATATGTGTTTCTAGAAACCATCCATCTGGAGTAATCCATAATGATGTTATAAAGGTTTTTAATGCATGAACAAATAGAAGAATCCATGAAATTCTCTTCACCACTTTTCCTAATGTCAAGGAACCTATTCTTGATAAGTAAAATCGGAGGGGAGTCATTGTGAATCAGGTTCCAAGTTAATCTTGCTGGAAGGGCCACATTAAAAAGTTTTATGTTTCTTATACCAAGACCACCTTTTTTAATGGTTTAAAAAAAGTATTATAAGGTATGGTCACAAGATTCCTATCCAAAGTGCTCCCAGTCCAAACAATATTTTTAATATAAACATTCATTTTTTTATAAGACCAGTCATCCATTTGTAGACCATCATAGAATAGACCAATTTGGATACAATGGCAGACATGACTATAAAAAAATCTTATCTCCATAGAAATATATTTTCCTTTTCCAAGTGGATAGATGATTAAAAATTTGATCAACAATATTAGAGATTTAGTAGGATTTGGGTCTACCCCAAAAGATGGGAACCCCATGTTAAATAAATGGAATTACTCCTTCCTTGATGCCAAGTTCACATATGATACAATTGTTCCTAAAAGTTAGAAATTTTTTCCTGAAATAGATGAAGGATTTGTCCTATCAAATGACCTAACCTGAAGATTATACATAATTAGTAAGAACAGTTTTGAGAGTTTTGATGATCCTTTTATCCCCCTTTAAGAAAATAATGATGTCATCAGCATAAAGGAGGTGAGTGGGAGCATTGACATTTCTATAGGATAGAATCTGTTTGAGCATATTTTGATCAACTAGACGAGTGAATAGGGGACCTAAATAGTCCTCTATAATGGAGAAAAGGATTGATCGTAAGGGATCACCCTGTCTGACACCATGGGAGAAATTTAAATAGCCATTGGGAGATCCATTGATCAGGATGGAAATGTGCGATGATTTGAAAAGGGTTTTAGTTTGAGTAATGAATATATTATTGAAACCAATGAATTGTAAGACTTTAAAGATGAAAGTCCAATCCATGGCGTCAAAGTCCTTTATAAAATCTAGTTAAATGGAAACATTTCCACCAATATTCTTATTGTTTAAAATGTTAGTGCATTCTGAGGCAAGGAAAATATAGTCTTGGATAGATCTTCCTTTGACAAAACCAAATTAATTCATATAGATAATTATTTCTATGATAGTGTGGAGTATATTGACAATCAGGTTGGTGATAACTTTGTAAATCATGTTGATAAGAGCAATGGGTTGAAGAAGATGAATTTCAGAGGCATTATCAATTTTAGGGATCAAGGTAAGGAATTGGGAATTCATCCTAAGAGGAAGGGTGCCACTAGAAAATATGGTTTTAACTAGATTGCAGACATCCATTTGGATGATATCCAAATATTTTTTATAGAACCCTTTATTGAAACCATCATAACCTGAGGCACTGTAAGGATTTAGGCTGAAGATGGTGTCCTATATTTCATGATCAAGAGGAACACCTATGAGAAAAGAGTTGTTAGAATCAGTGATAATAGCCGGAATGATCCCCTAAATGAGATCCTTATTCATAGCAGGGCCACTGAATAATGATTAAATGTAGGATAACACATGATTTTCTATGTACGCTTTATTATCAAAGAGGCATTACCCATCTTTTAGAGATGAAAGAGTCCTACAAGATTTCTGAACCCTCTGCAAAGAGATGTAGAATTTGGTATTTCTATCACCATATGTTAACTATTTTATTTTTAAGTTATTCTTATGAATGTTGTCTTTGAAAGAGAGAAGTGAATTAAGTTTAATAGTAATGATAATTTCTTGATTTGGATATTTGGAAAGGTTTTAGTCTGTGATGTTGTTTTGGATTTTATGAAGATCGTTCTCAAGAAAAGATATGTCCTTATAAATTTTTTAGCTTTAACACTACACCAACTCATAATCTTTTTATTTTGAGATATTTTAATTTAGGAGGACATGAAAAGGAATCCTAATAGTGGGACATAGAAGTTCGAAGATGTTTAATGAGATTACAACAATCATGATCCAGGAACAAAGCATTATTAAAAAGGAAGGGCAGAAGTGGTTTCATAGTTTTTAGTGTAATAGTCACAAAGATAGGGTGATAATCAGATTGAATATTTTGGAGGGTGGTTCTAGAAATGGTGTCCTATTTATCCAAAGCATGATCATTAGAGAACTCTCTATCCTTTTTCCTTTCCACAATTTTATTGTCATAATTCCAATACCGGGTATATTTGGTACCGATGAGAGAAATTTCAATAATATGTGAAATATCAATAGAAGCCTTAAAATCCCTTGAAGATAAATTTTATCAGAGAGGGCCTATATTCTCACTATAAGAAACAATAGCATTAAAATCACCAATAAACAACCTGAGAAAATGAATAATAGTAATCAAAAAAGAGAGGTCATTCCAACGAATCCTCATATCTTGATATTTGTTCTTGGCATAGATAAAGGAGAAAAAAAGAAGAGTTCTTTCAATCATAAATTAAAAGGTGAAAATATGATCCACATTTTGGATGACATGAACATTATAAAAGGATGAGTGATAAAGAATCTAAAGAGAATCAATAATGTTGTTGTTCTAAGAAGCACTTATGATGTTTTATCCAAAGTTAAAAAAATGAACTAAATCATTGGAGAGGTTGATTTTAGGTTCAAATATGGAAATGATTAAGGGTTTTTGTATGTTAAACACTCATTTTAAGATAGTGAAGGTGTCAAGGATTGAAATTCCTTGATAGTTCCTAAACAGGATCTTCATTTAAACCTACATTTGGAGATAGAACTCCCTATTTTCTTAGTATCGGAGTCTTTGTTCCTAGAAAATCTTTTAGGTTATTTTAACATATTAGGACATGAAGTAACTCCCTTGTTACTTTTCATGTAATCTAAGGGTATACTGTTATCATCTTCAGTCATTAAGTTCATGTCTACATCATGCAAAGAATTATTTGGAGATGGTTTCAGAGTGCCTAAAATTTTCTACTATTAATAGAATCAAGGGTATTATTACAAATAGAAACATTCTTAACTTCAGAGAAATGGATATCTAAGTTGGAGTTTGATTTAGGGGTACCTGGAAGTGAACCAGTATGAACTATTGACTACATATGCTCAATCAAACCAAGATGATCATATTGCTGTAATGTACACATTTCATGACCATTAACTGAAGTACTAACCTAAAGACTTTGCTTCTTTTTCAGAGGTTCCTTATTATCATGTATATAAATGTGAGCCAAAATCGAAGGTCCACTATCATGTAGAACAGATTCTATCATGATAGCATTTATGAGAGTCCTAGTTGTTAATGATTGTGTCTTGTTTTGAATAGCCTTGTGAAGAGAGACGGTGTGAGAAGGGGGACATTAAGCAGTTCCATAATGGGATTCCATATCAAAAGAAGTCACATTTTGAGATAAAGCAGGAAAATTGGTCTTAACCATATTAATTCCTATAAAAGTATTAATATAATATGTAACAACATTTAAATTACATAAACAAAAAGAATCAGAGACATCAGAATTAAAATCATTAAGGGAATTAGAAGAGTAAATACCTGAGTCTATAGGTTTGTCCACCCCAACTTCCACCATTGGAAGAGTCTGTTTGGTGGAGCTACTGAACTCTTGTGTTTTCTCGGAATGATTTCCAGCATCTATGAAGTGACTCATGGTAGAAAGTGTTTTAGAAAAATCAATAAATGCAGTGTGTGCAAGTGGGGAAGAACCTAAGTGAGATGATAAGGATTTATTTTGAACCACAAGTGGAATAATTCTAGTTACTGGTGAGTGGTTCTGGTTCTGACCTGTTCCCACCGTAGGGGTGAGCACAACATTCTTCCTACCCATTAACTGATAATGGGGAGTACACCCAGACATATGGTTAGAATGAAAATTAGAATCTATAATCTGCTTAGTAGAATATTTAATTGTTTCTAAGAACAGATATTCAATTTCATTTAATATGACTTAATCTAGAGAGAGTTTTTCATCTTCTTCCATAGTTTCTACCCAGTTAATACCTAAGCTATCACCATTATGTGTCAATTTGTGTGATTTTTCCCCCAAATTTCATACTTTTTGGTGGGGTCAGGTAAGTCCATCATTGGGGCTTTGTCCTTATCATTTTTCTTTACTTCCTTCCAATAATTTTGATCTAGTTAGAAAACTTTATTTCTAATCACCCTTCAACAATAAATAGAATGACCAATGGATATAAAATGCTCAGAAAAGGATTGTTTTCATTTGTATTAAAATTTGATTTCATATTTGTAGTCATTAGCGTTGAAATTTATTGAGGTGGGAAGCTTAGAGTTTAGATTAATTTCAAACATAGCTCCGAAAAAAAGCCCTAAGTCAGCATTTAAGGTAATTTGGTCAATTTTTAGAGGGGATCTTATGCAGGAGACAATATCATTTAAAATTTTGGGATTCAAAAAAAACTAGTTGAATACATGGATTTTGACCCAGACATGTGCCATATTGTTTCTGTATGTGTGTGTATTGAATGTGGAGTCCCAATCTAAAATTATAAGTAAACTTGGCTTAATATTGAGATTTCCAAATTTTACCCATATCTTAATCCTTTTGCAAATTTAATAAGATTAGAAAATACCCTTTTCCAATAGATATTAATTTTTAATTTTAAGCATTCCAACAATGTGAAATATGCATATTAAGTTCAAATAAAGGACATGTATGGTCACCTTTGTGGTATGAGATACGGACGAGGACATAAAATTTTCATAGTTGTGTTCACCTCTAGGCCAGCTTCCACCAGGTGACCATCATCGTCAACTATTTTGACCAGGGGGTTTCAACATGATGTCATTGTTCATATTAGAACCGTTCAAGGCATCAGGAAATGAGATCCCCTAAGATCTAACGATGATATAATGGGTGCGGCAAACAACATTCTATTTATCATCTTTGCACGTGACCGTGACCTGTTCCTGCACAGAGTGGGTATGGCATAATTGAGGAGCCTCAAATAAGTGTGAATCATGGTGCATCATATTTGATTTTATATTATCATGATATGTATTATACATTTAAATTATAGAAGTGACTTCAAAATGATCTTAACATAGAGCTATATTTGAGAACCATTTATCATCTTAAAACTAATGGTATGTATGAAAGGATTATTCCAACATTAGAGGACATGTTGAGGGTTTTCTCAGTTGATTTTTGTGGTATGTGGGATTAGTATTTACCTATGGTGTATTTTTTTATATAATAATAGATAACATTAAAGAATTAAAATTGAACCATAGGAAGCATTGTATTGCAAATAATTTTATAGACAAAAATTTTTGGATGAATTTAGTGAATGTATTCTTGTATCTATATATAACGTGAAAGAGACTATGGTGAAAGTGATAATTATTTAGAATCATATTAAAGAATATCATAGTAGACAACAAATCATTGAAAACAACCAAATAAAGTATTTATAATTTCAAGACGTAGATCATTTTTTTTTTATGGTTTCCAAAAGGAAGGGTTTTTAATGTTTGAAATGACAAGGAAACTAATTCCTCGTTACATCATGCCATTAGAAATCCAGGACATAATTGGAGCTATGGCATGCCATTTTGTAATGCCACCTAGCCTCCCTAAAATCCATTATGTGTTTTATATCACTTTATTAAACATGTGCATTCTAGAGAAAACATATATGCTAACCTCTACAAAAATTTAATTGAAACCTTGTCCATCTTACTATTAAGAGCCTATCTAGATTCTTCACACTAGAGAATAAGTGTTGGTGAATCAGATGCCATGGCGGGTAAATGTGTTTTGGAAGAATACTAATATAGAATAGGTGATTTGTGAACATTAATAAGTTATGTCGATGAACTAAAAACATCATTTTTTGAGGTGACATCCAAGAAATTTCAAAGATGAAGTTTTTTAATGGTTAAATAATGTAACACATGAGCTTTTATTGATGTAATTAATCATTTATTTATAATTAAATATCACATTGTGTACATATCATTGTTCAAAAAAGTAACTAAAACATAAATTAAAAACATGATAAATTTAATTTTAATAAATTAATTTAATTTTTGAATTCATTATGTCAGAATTATCTTAGGGGTAATTTTTTCAATTTTCCAGAAATAGTTGAATTTTAGATGTATAGTGAAAATACAGAATTCATAAAAACAATAATTATTTTTTGATATTATAATGAGATAATAATAACTCTAAATTTTATGAATAATTATTTCTATTAAAATATATATTTATGATTTGATATAATTCATATAAAAAATAATTTTGAACTTAAAAATTTATGCTAAAACTATTTGAAATTTATGTAGTTTATTTGTTCAAATAATAATTTGTTTAGTTGTTTTATCTTAACTAAGTATTTACTGGTTTTCATTCAAGTATTTTTATATTTTAATGAAAAAAGAGTTTAATTTATTTAAACAATAAAAATAATTCCAAATCAATCAATTATAACTTATATTTTATATATAAAATCATTTGTTTGGATAATTTTTTTATTAATGATTTCGGTTAATTTTTTAGAATATATGTTAAAAGTAATTTCTTACCACATATGGAAATTTAATACTATAAAATGGATTGAATAGTTTGAATTTTTGTTTACTATTAGCGTAATAAGGGAATCATAATTTTTGGTCAATATAAATAGTAAAAGAAGTTAACAATTAATTATCATGGTTAAGGTTAAAAGGGTTTACCATTGCTCAAACTAAGTTATCGGGGAACAATTACACATAATGATGTATAAATATTTTAGTTTAATGATATTTAGTAATTATATTGACTAATATTTTATTTATTATCCATTTTTTTCAACTTTCTCAAGAAGATGAATTTATCTTATTTAAATCCTTTAAGTAATTCCATGTGTGTCCCGCTACTCTCTTATAAGGTGGGTCAATTCATAATCCCTTATTCAAAAAGTTTGAATCCAATATACGGGGAATAATCTATCCAAAAAACCTTCCTAGATTCCCACAGTTCATTCTTGAGCATCTTTTATTCTCCTAAAACTATTCTAAGATGGATGAAGTTGTATTCCAAATGAGGTCTCTCAAAGAAGATGTATTCATCACTACCTACTCTTTCAATTTTTATTTGTTCTTATAAGTAATCTAATTTTTTTTTATGATTACTTATTTGAGGACTGAAATATATTATATATAAATATATGTTATTGTGATTATTGTATAACCATTTTACACCTCCTTTACCTAAATTGGGAAATGAAAGTATTGCTTGTGCATTCGTATGGACTACCACCTCTACATTGCGATGTCTTTCATTTTCAATGACTACCTCTCATGAAAGGCTATAAAAACATAATTCATAAATCTATATGATATAATAGTGATTATTTAATGAAAAAATATTATATTCTTTATTTTCTATTTTCTAGTTATAAAATGGATGTATCATTTATGAGTATATATGGATTGCTGTATCTATGAGTGATATATTTGATTTCCAATGACATGATTTTATAAAAAAATTACAAATTAAATTTAATGAATATATATATTCTTATTATATGAATTAGTGTATGTAATGTTTATATTAAAATTATACCTTAGTATGTTCTTACACATTCGATCATTATAACACGGTCTTATTTTGGTAATTTTTACCACCTACATAAGTGATGTTAAATTATTTCACACCTGAAGAATTAAGGAATGTTAAATATTATTAATATTAGGTAATAATAATATATAAATTAAATTTTTAGTATTCTTAGGATAATTGGAACAATGATCAAAGTTAAAGGACCAAAACAGTTGAACCGAAACATATATGAAAAATAAAAATATCATCACCTGATATAGTTATTCTATAAATAATTATAAATAAATCGGTGACAAGATTTTATAATTATATGATATATGATATTGTTATTATGAATATGGTTCTGGAAAATAATTATTATAAATTTAAATTTATTATAAATTTTGCTAAAAGAATTAATTAGGAAGTACGGTCTTGAGGTAATAGTTTTTCCGGCAATCTCAATTTTATTTGATAATATTGTTGTTTAAATTTACATGAAAGGAAATTATAATATCATTCTATTTTTTAATCACTATATTTTCTTATAATTAGGTTATTCATGTATTTTTCATTTTTTCCATTCATTTTTATATTTTTGGTACCTAAAACAGTTGAGAATTGTTATTAAATTAAATCGGACATAATTTCCACTTTGTTGAATGAAATTTTTCTTCCTTTTCCATGATTCATAAAAAATATAAATAATTTTCTTATAGAGTATAAAAGTATTGTTTAAATTCATTTTCAAAAAAATTTGGCTTTCTTTTTAATAATTTTAAAGTAACTTTATTATAATTTTTTGAATGAGGTATATTTGACCTTTTACCAAAAGTGTGAATGTAATCTATGTTTCATTATTTACCACACAAGTGGATTTCCAAAAAAAAAACATTATTATTTTTTAATATTCCATCAAAATTTTCCACGTTTAATTTAAATTAAATTCATTTTATCAATATTTTAATAATTCTTATTCAAAAAATAATCAAACAAAAATGATATTTTTCTCACACATTCAATGAAATATTTGAATTTTATATTAAATTTTTTTCATCTATGAAAAAATTCTAATGTGAATATTATGATTTAATTTGGATGTAATCTAATGATACTATCCCAGATATTACTCTTGATGACATATAAACAAGAAGGTATATTTTATGGTGGGAAAAATATGAACATTTAAAATGCTTGTTTTTTAATAATAATATTTATGTTGATTATATATGCAATTATTATTCATTTATTTCATATTATGAATCTATATTCTTAGTAAAATATTTTAGGGTCTATTATATCCCCTTTATTCATTGATCGGTCTCATGAGATAAACTAGTTTTGCTATTTTTAGACACCTAACCTATTTATGTATGAAATATTGGAAAAACACTTGATAGTATGTTTATGATGATCATCATAATGCCTTCTATCAATATGAAACTAGATATTAATATCTATGTTATTATTTATATTTTAATGCAATCCATGTATATATTCACATTTTATGATTTTTTATTTGAGATATTTTATTATTGTTTACCTTTTTTGTATTACTCATGCGATATATATTCTGTGATGACTTATTTCAAATATTTTTCCTTAATAAGAATCTTAGAACACTCTTTATTATGTTTTCCTTTTCATAGGATATCACGAAGGGATCTATGAATTATTACATTAATATACTAGAATAAATAATAATGATCTCACTATAATTTTATATATTATCTTATTTCATCAACTGTAATTTGAGCATTATGTATTATCTAGTCTCCCAGAACATCTAAAATAATTGAAACATTGAGATTTTATCTCTTATAGCTTGTGAAAATGTATAAATATAACCACAATATATGGGTTATTATTGTTCGGGTGTAACACGGTTGGTATGAGAAGATAAGACAACTTAACATTTTTTATACTCATTTTTCATCTAAAAATTAGAGTTCAAGACAACCCACTTCACCTTTCCTTGTCCATTTGATGATAAACTATAACATGTGTAGTGGGATTGAAACTGTTCCACACCATGTCTTATCAATCTAATAATTTAGGTTAGTTAAATAGAAAATAACTTGCATCCAATTGTTTTCTTTCTCTCTGCATCACTCTTCATATCATCATCACTATTGATATCAACTGTTCAGTCACATGTGATGAGAATAAAATAGTTTGGGATTTAGTTTTATTTAGAAAAAATAATATCCCCCCCACATTGGTTGTTTACTCTCTTATGGGCCAATAAATTAGAATCATATAAATGATTCATAAATTCTATTTTAAACACATTTCTATTTTAAAATGTTTACAATATTTCATGGTATTTTCATCATAAATCTGAGATTATATTTAATCAGTTGTATATTTTATTAAATATATCCATGTGGAAAATGAAAACTACTAAGAGAATGGTAATTCCATGTTTTATGGAATGAGTTTCCATATAGAGAGAGAGGATGGGATTTTTATCAACTATTTCCCATCTGATGTTCATGAAATCCCTGAGAATGGTGTTTAAATCCCTATAGTTGGAATATACATTGCAGGAAAAAAAGAATATGAAATTCCATGGGAGAGAATATAAGGATTTATTCTCATTAGTATTAGATATATGTTAACATGATACATAGTAATGCAGACTACAAATATAATATGTAATAAAATAAAATTTATTTATAAAGGATCAAATATGGTGAAATAATCATTATTAAAAAAATATGGGATTAGTTTTGATGGTATCTAAATGGGGGAATATGAATTACTGGATTATTTCCACAATTTAGTAAACAAGGCTATAAAATTGATCTGGCCCAACAGTATAATTATTATGGATTCAACCATAGAGATTACCGTGATGATAATCCTCCATAAATAATTAAAAAAAGATATCAAACCTTAAGGATCAAGACATGGATGAATGGAACATTGAAAATATCAAGATTTAATTAATAACTCACCTGATGAGTAGAGTTCCATTATCATAGTGAAAAATAAAAAAATGGATGTAAAGACCCCAACCCTAGTAGATCAACATCAGTAGATACTTTTTTATATTGCCACTGGATATAAGTGACCACATCCCAATTGACCAAATAGTTTAGTAATATTGAAGAATTAGATAAATAATTCTACTAATTTTACAATGGTAATAAAATATAAAATCATAGTTAAAGTAATAATATTACATCCTTGAACTCATTTAAAGATTTCTTTTTCTTATCCAAAGGAATGGAAACAAAACAATGGTGAGAACAGATGCTCAGTAAGGGTTATGTACAAAAGAATATATCATGAGTAAACAAGAAAAAAATCAATATATAAAGGTATATTATGAAAATAACATTCTATTTAATTAATAACTTGAGAAAGAAGTATAATATTGTAGGAAAAAGGATGATCAAATAATGCCTTATAAATAATCACATAAGTGTGAGACTTTTCCATGGATATTCTAATACTCGAATTATAACATGGAAATTATCAACTGATTTCATAATTATGGAATTCATAATTATTTACATCTTAAACATAACATCAAGGCCTCATTCTAGGCCATCTAATATAAGTGGTTAAGGCCTCATCAGAATTCCCAAATTAATTTGTCCCATAAGACCTACTGATGCATCGAGGGGCTCTAATAGGACCCTCCCATCACATACTAAGTCCAAGTCATTCCTCATATATTGAAAGATAAATTTAATTCATAAAAAATATTCCTCATCAATGAATATCACAATTGAATAATGATTAGGGAATATCATGATTTTCCAATTCAATCCAAAAGGAAAAAAACATACGTATAAATTATATATGTTTTTGAAAATAATCATATACATGATGCAAATAATATTGATACATTTGATGAAAAATTAACATAAAAAGTTTAAACAATATGGTAATATTAATTATAAAAAAATTATTCCAAATATTATAGATGGCGATTAATTCATTAGAAAAGTATATTTTTTTAATAAAATCAAGTCTTTTGGATAATAAAACCAAATAATTAAAGATAATTTAAAATATATTTTATTAAATTATATTCTTTGTAAAACCATTGAACACTTTTATAATAGGTAAATATCATAAAACTTTTATGGAATTAAAAAATTCTGTGAAGACCATATACATTAAAAATAATCATTCCTTTTGAATTTTTGTAATGAATGTTCAAAATGACCCTTTTAAGAAACATTATTAATATTTACTTCAATTGTTGTAAAATGTCTTGGATAATAAAAAAAATTACTAATAAATTATTTTATTAAATAAAAAGGACTTATGTATAAAATGTTTGAAAAATATGGCCCTAGAAGAAAAATATACTCATTCAAAGGGGAAATATAATTGGATTTTATTTTAAAAAATTGTTTTCTTGATTCAAGTTAAAAATAGAGGAATATTTAGAATAAAACATGGAAAATCTAAAAATATATATAGTATTAGAAATTATATGATGTGTGTTATGGATAGATTATAATATTCCTTGAATGAAAAATATAAGCATTCCATAAAATGATATTGTAATATAAATTCTAACATTCTTTGTAACTTTTAAATTTTATAATCTTAAAGTTTTTAATATTAAATGAAAAATTAATAATAGTTAATATATAATTATTAATGTTAAATACATAAAATTTGAAATATATAAACCACATAAATGTAAATAGTTTTATAATACAAAATATGTCCCAATGGAGTGGAAATTGAGATGAAGTCTTATAAAAAATCATGTCAACGATGTGAAAATTATTTCATGATTTGATTATGTGTGAAACATTTAAATCCTCATAAAATTTTTTGAAATAAAATATAATAAAATCATTTTTAATTTCACAAAAAATTATGGATTAACGTAATCAAAGAAGAATAAGTATAACCCAATGAATGGAAATATAGTTATAAATCCCATTACCTCACGCATCCATATTGAGGGCCAGGTTTTAAAATATTTTATAATTGTTTTAAACATGATATTTATTTATATTAATTTAATAAATTTATTTATAATACCATATATAATCCACATAAAATATATTATCAATTTTTTGTCAGAAATCATTCACTATTATATTTGTTTCGGTTATTAACTTATGAGTATTATCATGTATATTTTATCACATATATTCCCATATTTGTGAATAGTTTAAATTTTCATCATATAAATTATTATATTAATGTCATAAATATAATATTTATTCACTATATACATTTTTATAATAACTCTTCAAAGGTGAAGATAGAAAAATAAAGAACACTATTCATGGACAAGTTAGGTTGTACGTACACATAAACTTTTTTTTTACTTTTCAATGGATAAAATGAAATAATGTTTAATAAAAATTCAAATTTATTGGATTTTTATTATGTAATATATATCATATAAATTCATTAAATCTATCCTCGTTACCATCTATGTAATTTGTAAATGAAAAATGATTCGCATCGCTTCGTGGAGGAGGTAGTGCACACATACACATGAGTGACATTATCAATTTACAATAGATGGAAATGTAAGGAGGTAAATGATAAATTATATTAAAAAACCATAATTATTTCTCAAATATAATATATAATTAATAGTTCTATATTTATAATTAGACACATAAAATGGTGATGAAAATAGAAATAACTATAACATGGAGATGGTAAGCCAATGGTATGCATGAGCGATGATTTAACATTTTGTAGAATGAAAACGAGGTAGAAAATGATTGTACAATAATAATAATAACATATAAGTGTATTTATTATATATGAGGAATTATTTTACGATGGGTATAACTTATTTAGATAAAGAATAAGAAGAAATAAAAATTAAAGAGTTGGTAAATATTATTACCTATTGTTTGGTAGACCTTGTTTAGATACTTTATTAAGGACCATTGGAATTGAATTTTAAGAAAACTAGAACCTCTAATTCAAGTCTATGAATTTTTTAAGTGATTTTGGTGTGGGTTTCTTGAGAAGGGTTTCTAAAATGGTGTGAGGAACAGAGGATAATAAAAGGAAATTCCAACAATGAATATCAATTCCCAAAATTGAATATGAACAACATATAAAAGTATCTTCTAGATCTTCTCACACTACTTGTCCAAGTTTATTTGGTGACAATGTTCTAAAAATCCTTCCATCCTTATAGTTAATAAAATGAATTTCCAACAAAGAACTTCAATTCACAAAACATATTTTCAATTCCCTTCCATGAATATAAAAATATTGTGGTATTGAAGGGATAAGGAGAACATTTGTTTTAAATATGACCAGACAAGACACAAGAAAAAAAGATACCCATGAATAGAAGAAACATGAAGATTCAGGTGTTTTTTTATTGATTTTAATTTATATGTTTCTAAAAATTGGTTATTGTATTTAATATAATTTCCCCAAAATGTATTTAAATATAGGAATAAACTATATTCTAAAATATTTCATGATTTGAGGAAGAACTATAAGAATCCAATGGAACCATACTTTCATTGTTGTTTATTGTATACAACATCCTTACATTGTCATTGAGAATGATCTTGGTTTTAAATATTTTTTCTTATTTTCCATTTGTTACAAAAAAAATTATTTTTATATTTGGACTTCATACATATGGATTTATATTATAATTTTGGATGAAATATTTATTTTTTAAATATATGACATTTATTATGGTAAGGAACATCTAAATAATAGTATTTATGTGTTGGATTACATTTATAATGTAATGAAAAGCTATAATTAAATTACATAACAAGAATCATACCACACCAAACTATGGAATAAATGGATAGGTTATGTAAACAAAAAGAGTACGACTAAATTACACCAAGATGGATATTTATATTCTTTTATATTAAAACCATTTTGTTTATGTCACAAATATTTAAAAGGAAAAATTACAAGATCCCAATTTTTAAAAAATAGTGAATGGGCCAATAATCTTCTTAAATTACATCATACTGGTGTGTGTGGAATATTTCATAATGAAGCAAGTGGTGGGTAATCATACTTCATAACCATTACTGATGATTTATGAATATATACATATGTATTCTTTAATGACGTATATGATGTATTCCTTTGATAGATTTCATGAATAAAATCATTATTTTTAACTATAATTGTATGAATACTAAGATAATCCACTCAGACCATGGTGGGGAAAAACATAATCAAGAAATCATTGAATATTTACATGATTTTGGGATTCAATATCAACCTACTCCTCTTTATACACATCAATGGAGTGTTGTAAGAGAATAGAGGAACCATGCCCCACTGGACAAAGTGTGATCAGTGATTAGTCATGCGTTTATTCAATTATCCTATTGGGGATAAGTGTTGAAAATTATAGAATAAAAAATAAAATGATTGCCAACTAAATTGGTAGAAATTATTCCATATCAATTTTGCACTGGAGAAAAACCAATACTTTTATACATTCATGTTTGGGGATTTTAATAATGTGTTAATGCCTCTTTCAGTTACAAATATGAACCTCTAGAAACAATGTGTAACATTAGAGGATTTACTATTGAAATATGGGGATAGTAACTATACAAACTTTTAGATAAAAAGTCTGTGGTTGAAATAAATTCTACATTCCTCGAGAAGGATCATATATCTAAAAGAACTAGTGGGAGAATGCTAGGAATTATTGAATTCTATTATCAAGATAAACTAGTGTTGGAAAAGGAAAATCAACTATATTTCCTTGTCGAATATGAAGTTTGAGAGACACAAGTAATACATTGTAGAACAAGAGTAGTTTGAGAAGTAGAATTATATGGTTTTATAGTCCCCAAACATTTTGACCCATTATTACTAGATAATCATGATAGTGTAACCTAGAAAAAATTAATATGTGTCATAGATAATTCCAACTGGAAAGAAGCTATTAATTTTGAAAGGGATTCCATGTACCAAAACCAAGTTTGGATTTTGATATATCCTCCCATGGATGTAAAGCACATTTTTGGTAAATGATTATTTAAGAAGAAACTAGAAATGGATTGGAAATTATATATATATATATATGGAATGAATAGTTTAAAAAGGGATTAAATTGTTTGACGGTAATAGACAATGATAATACCTTCTAAAAACTATCTATGCGTAAATCCCATAGACTTCATCTTTCCATTATGGCTTACCATAAATATGATATTTTTAAAATAGATATCAAAATAGCCTTATTTAGGGTATCCTTTAGGAAGATATCTATGTAACACATATTTAAGGGTTTTGACTCTAAATGATTCTCTTAAGATATGAAAATTGAAAAACTTGATTTATATACTATATAAACAATCCAATCCATGTAATATTAAATTAGATGAATCCATCATGGAATTTGGTTTCATAAAGAAAAAATGTGCTACATGAGCCTTTAATTGATTTAGTGGGATTGTATTCATTTTCTTAATAGAAAATGTTTTGGACATTATAATTATTATAAACAAGATACTAGTCTTACATTCTATTAAATTATTGTTGAACAAAATCTTCTTCATAATGGACTTGAGAAATTTATCATATATTCATGGGACTAAAATCCTTCATGATAGAACCAAGAGTTTTATTAGTCTAATTAATGTTATATATATATATGTGTGTGTGTGTGTGTGTATTTAAAATATAAGGTATTCAGTATAGAACAATCCTAGAGTGTATTTCTTCCATTTTCATATGGAATTCATCATTCTATGAAAATGTGTCCTCAGAAACAAAATGAAAGTCATAAAATAGGAAATATTAAATATGAATCATTGATTTTTTTAGTATTGTATGTTATTCTATATACTATACAATATATTTACTACAACTGGAGTGTGGTAGGAAGATATCATGAATGACCATGTGACCTCCATTGAATGGTAGTCAATACTATCTTAGAGTATATAAGGTGAACAATGGTTGTGATATTGCTATATATAGGATATTCAGAACTCAAAATTATAAGATATACATATTCTAGTTTCCAAACAGTTCAAGAAAATATAAAATTGTAGATGTGAGTCTTATTCACACTCAATGAAGGTATTGTGAGATAGATGAGATCAAAATATGTTCTGGTTTTTGTTACTATAGATGTATCTGTGTATATTATGGATTCTATTGTGTCCAAAGATCTAGTTTGGATATGAAACATAATCTAAGAACATTACATTGTACCTTGAAGAAAATGTCCCATCATTATCAATTGTGATAATACTGCATTGATGGATTTTGTAAAGGTGTAAATGTTACATTCGTGGATGAAGCAAATACTTCAAAAGTGTCAAATATTTTGGGGTTTTTATCAAGGTGGTGAAGTTGAGATGATTAGAATACCCATAAAATATAACATTATGGGAAACATGACACAACTCTTAACATTGTATAAACATGATTATCATGTCTTTTTTAGTTGAATGAAAGTCATAGATAGTTGTATCTATTACAAGTTATATTTTAATGGAGTTTTTTTCCTATAACTAAATATTTTTTCTTTGGATTAAATGTATATTCAAATATTTTATTATTAATAAAACATATTATTATATATTGTTCATTTTTATTGCATGACTATAATGTAATAATGTTCTAGATTATACTTTATGTTGATAAGCTTATAGTTGTTCCCCACTATGATGACAACCTTGAAATGCTATGATGATATTATTAAATACAGTTTTATGTTTTAGTAACATACAATAATGGGACACATAGAATGTTAGTTGTCTAGTGAGATTAATATTATGTAGATGAGACTTATTCTTATGATGGTTTTACTTGGTTATCTCCAAGACTGGAGATTATAATAATGAACCTACCTGTAATAAATATATAGGTTTATGCTTCATCATATATTTCTTTAATTGGGAATGTGTAAAGGTACATATACTTTATAATTACTAGTAATTCCCATTATGACTAGTACACTTACCTGAACATCTATAAACCGTGATGATAAAAGTTCATAAAGATGTTGGGTATGTTGGGTGTCTCAGGAATAGTGTGTTATAAATTAATAATTCACGGAAGGGTTGGACCCGTACATCTATATGGAATATGATATCACAAACATTTTTTTTCAAATGGAAATGCTTCATTAAATTCAATGAACATGGTGAAACAATGAGTTTATTTCATATTTTCATAGAAAGATGTATCACACATATAGTTTTATGACATGTATGTACAACCTTATTGATGAGATTTTTTGATTGAAGTATTAAATTACATACTAATCATTCATTTTTTGTTGTTGACATTATGAAATTAACTTCCTTATATATGGTTCTTTGACCCATTACTAGATAGAAATATTAAAATTTAAATAAGTCTTCCTAATTCCAATGAGGAAGAATCTTATTGTGCCCAATACTAATTATTTATTTTTTATCACAATTAAATTCTATATCAATTTAATAATTTTACAAAATATTATTCTCAGGATTGAGGAATAATTTTACTCATGTTTTATTGATCTCACAAACATAACAAAATTTATTTGTCAGATTGTGAATGAAATATTTATTTTATTTAATAAATATTTAATAAATATTTGTTTTCAAAGAGTTAAATATAATATATATTTTTGAATTTATATTTAAAAAGTACTTATTCTGGTATTCTATAAATGGTGAGTAGGATGAGGGGTCCAAGATCACTTCCAGCGATAAATTTTAATTTATGAGCTGGTAAAACAATATTTATTATTACGCTAGTTAGTGAATTATATAAATTAATAATAATAATATTATTGTTACTATTACATATAATGGGGATAAATAACATTTATTATATTATTTAATATTCATTGTGAAATTAAAAAATATTTAAACTGATCCCTAATTCGAAAAATAGATTTATATATATATATATATTGTGTAGGGTTAATCATGAATTGAGAATCATTGCACCCAAAAAATATTTCTAGATTCCTCTTTCTGTCATATTCTAATGAAAAAGAAGAACCCATTCAATCCTGAATGATATTTTATTGATCATGAAGAATTATATAGTATAATCGATCTTCCAAATTAGCACCAGATATTTAATCAAATTTAATCAGAGATCAATGGGGAACATGTGGATTATCACTATAGGCATTTTACACTTGGATAATTGAAGTGAAAAATTGTAATCCAAAATGTGTATCAGGTGATAAAAAGCTTCATAAATTAATGACCATAATATTAGGAAATCTATTCTCATAACTAATATAAATTCCTTATAAATTTAAGGTTCAAAATATACACTATGTGTCGTGGACTTCTTAGGTCAATATTTTTTGAAAAAAATTTACTGGTCATGTTTTATAAATATTACAAAATTGATAAATGAACCAATGATTTGGACTAAAAAATTATTTTTATCCTCCGACCAAAAACTTCCCCTACACCCATAACTAGCACATATAACATTTTTTCCTTGTTTTTCAAAAATATTTCATTTTATCATTGCTTTAGGAGTTTGTTTTTTGGTTTTCTTATATATTTTCCATCATAGAAATTTTGATTCTTTTGAATCATTAATTGATTCATTATATATTGAATTATATAAATTTTATAAATATCATATTTATTTATTAGCTAATTTTTATAATAATTCTTGAATCGTGGTTATAGAAAAATAAATTACACTGTTCATTGAGACGATGGGTAGTATGTATGCATGAATATAGTTTTCAGATTTCAATGAATGAAAAAAAGTAATGTAAATAATAATTTACCTTTAAAAATAATTATTTTCTTATTTAGATCATATAATTTCATTATATATATCCCAATTACAATCCATGTAAATAATAAATGAAAGAAAAAATCACATCACCTCATGGTTGTTGCAGTCAACATGTACGCATAAACCACATTATCATTTTCCAATATATGGAAAGGATAAAAATTAAATGATATCTTATAGTTAAAAACCATAATTATATCATGAATTTCATATTTAATCATTACATCCAAATTTATAGTCATCCATGTAAAATGGTGATGAAAAATGAATTACACAGTTATGTGTATATGGTATGTCATACATACACATGAGCGAGGTTTTCACTTTCCAAAGGATGGAAAAGTGGTGTAAAATTATTTCCATATAATCATAATAACATATCAATATATTTATGATACCCTATTTGTTATTTTAATATGGGTATATAATATTAATGGTATCTATATGATGAAATAAACATAAAATATTTTGTAAAGATAAATTATATCTTATTCGGTAGACCATCATTAGATGCCTTCTTAAGGACCTTGGGAATGGTATTTTAAAAATATAAGAACCTATAATTATTGCATAGAAATTTTGATAAGTGAATTTTGATGAACCATCCTTATGGGGCCTATACCGTGACTCCCATAGCCTACCTTCAATAGGCCAAGGGATGGCGACTAGTGACGAGAAGTCATATCACTGACATGGGAGGCCTTATCCCAAGTACCTATAAACATACACACATCTCCAAGCCTATAAAATTATGAAATGTAAAAAAACTGAAAAATCATGCATACATACATCTATGTCAATAGCCAGCATATGATAGGAAGTAAAAGAATGTAAATTTGGTCAGATAAAATCCAACCACCAAGAATCTAAAAACACATGTCCAACATTAAATTATGTACTGAGACTACTATCAGAAAACCATAGGAACACACGTCAGTTTTTTTGGTCTCACTAAGAACCATCTGGTCTTGGTCCTCCTAGGACCTTATCAAAAGGTCGATCGTATGCACAAGACATGACATGAGCGGGAAAATCCAATGAAATAGTTAGTATAATAATACTTAGTAGGACACCTCAAAACCAAAAATCATAAAACAAATTAGATTACATTCATATCTACATATTTATATTTCTACACTAGAAATAACAAGAATATTCCAATATAATAAATAAAAACACATTCTAGAGGTAAGTCACAACCCTAATATACAATTCTTGGAGTCTAGTTTGTTGATTCCTCAAAACACTCATATAGGACCACACACTCATTAGTCTGACAGCACGGATGACATTTGTACGAGAGGTACTTATCATCATGTCTCATCAGGAGATGAAAACACTGATAGTCTAATGATAATATGACACACATATGAGGATCACTGCCAAAGCCATAGGGTGATACCAGTAAGTCCATCTGGATTAACCTGCTAAGTAGAGGATTGATGTCTGCATAGTTTTGGTCATGAAGATACCAAAAACTCTACCTACGTCATGAATATGAATAGATGATCTCATTTGAAGATGCTTGGAGGGATTCTAATGACTATGTCCAAGAATTCATTCTAAATTGATCATAGTCCTAGAAGTATGAGACGATTCCATACCAACCTTTAGGGAAAATATTAAGGGAATGTACCCTAACAAAACATTTCCATGATATAGAGGAAAAGGATTCGAATACATTGGTAAAAGAGTACAAGGCATGTATTAGGGGCCACATGCTATGTCCCGTGGCCACAGTCCCACCCATGTAAATGACTTGTCTCATCAAGCTATGTTTGTGTAGTACTACAAAACATATAGTCTGCCAATGTAGCATACCCATGTTCTAGTACATAGATATATCCCATGTAATTTTTCGTGTCTACCAATACATGTCTTAGCTCCGGTACTTGGCCCGGACCATGTCTTTGTGGGGGAGTACCTGGCGTTCTCCAACCCGTGTTGTCCACCCCGTGTCCGTGTACTTTACCAAAATATTGGCCCAGTCACCTGGAAGATACCACAAGCCATGTAATAGGGGTCACACATTTTGTCATTTTTAACATCTATTGTAAATCCTAGCCTTTATTTAGGGGTCCCAACACAATGTGTAGATCCAGATTCCCTGCCGTGTTGTTCTGGATTATACAACATCCTAGATCTACTTTTACATATGATCTGGTTCCTATAGCCTTTGATCCAACAATATTTTCACTATGGGATTGTTCATACTAACTCATCCAAGACTCAACATCATTAAACAATTCATTCCAACACCATTTATTCTCAAAAAATGGATCAATTCATCGTTCTTCATTGTGTTCCAAAGAACACTGAATAACAAGAAATGAGGTTTAATCCATCATCCAAATTGACCTATCTCTATAGTCACACCTCTATAATGTCTTTATGATCCCATATCTACAATATCTTATCCTTGCACCATGAAATAGGTGTGAAACACTCAATCTAATGTGATAAGACGTGTTGTGGTCCGAAAAAGAATGCATGTCATGAATGATGAACCGTGGAAAAATCACAAGAACATATACGAGGAATGAACATCGATCGATGTCCAAGCTGATATCAATTCATTATCGTTAGAATGAAAATCAAATGATCAACAAATAAGGGATATTATCCCCCCAAAATGATGCAAAATCAGCACATCCAACATAATTACTGAACCGCGGGTCAATATTTTTGTTGACTAATTTTCATTCATTGATGAAATCAATAATGGGGAGGAATAAAATCAAAAAATGTTCCATACCTTAGTTTGGATCGATTGACGGTGAAAAACGAAGATTCATCACATTAATAGGTATGATAATTTGAATATTATCCATATAAATCATCAATCCATGATACCATCCTCATTCGCCCGAGAAAATTCTCCAACAGTATCTCTAATGGTTCTCTAATGTCTCCAGGGTTATGCGACTAACCTTGGAATTCAGAAATTGTAATCCATTTTGATGTTTTTATTCCTTTGGTCAACAAAAATGAAATAATTTTTTTAAAAAAAATTATTCATATTTGTAGTCATGATGACTATTATACAAACATCATGTGCTGAAAAATTTTAAGCCACATCTAGGGTAAAACCAACATTCTGAACTCAACAGTGCCATCAGATTTTTGACCCAGGAACCCATATAGAAGTAATTCCATGGAATAACATGATTTCTCAGCATCTGGTATTGAATATAATACTTATAATATTTAAAAATAATATTCATAAAACCCATGATAATAAATTATCACCACATTGGGGATTAACATCACCAAAAATCCAAAATATAGTCTACTAAAAAAGATATGGATATTGAGAATGAATCTGAGCCACAAACCCCTATGTTCATGTTCTCTTGTAGAGATTCCTCTGTTTCCACCAGACATGAACTGGAAGAATTTATTTCATTCAATGGATCCTATCCTCTGAATACTTGATCTCTACTAGGCACTCCACAAAGGTCTCTCCATCCTCAATGTATATATCTCCCTAGTAAAAAATGTAAGATGGGCCATGCATGTACTAACTCAGCAATGATATGTTAAATATGTAGTGTACCCAGTCTAACTGTGGGGTAGATTGTACGTCACCTCGCCAACTCTATTCAGTATCTAGAAATGCCCAATGAACCTCATAGATAGGTTTCCACCCAATACAAATATCTAAAATCCAATGCCTGAATGGCTCTAAGGCCTTTATTTTTATTGATTTTTGATAACACCATTTATAGGGATGAGGAGGAAACCTTTCAAGGCTCGTAGGCTCAGTGATTCCTTGGCCCGTAGGCTTAGGAGATTACATGACCCGAAGGTCTTAGGGAATTCAACCAGACTATCTACAAGGAACTTCCCTCCCCATTATATACATCCTAATAGTATCTCTCCTCCTTTGCATGACCATCTAGATCGGGTTCCTGTGGAAGCACAGGCTGGTACCGATGACATAGCCATACCCTCTCATTCTGACAGTCCATGTGGCTCTGCTCTGGTGAGTGCAGCTACTCTGAATCCTCTTCTGGGGATGCTCCTTTTATGTAGTGTGTCTGGGGCCTGCATTAATGTGGCCCAAAGGCCTTCATCATTAGTCAGCATAATACATATTATGGATATTTTTAGTCATCATATTCTAATAGATGATCTAGAACTTCTATGTTATAGATTGCACCAACTCCATGACAATGAGTGATGACTCTCCAGGGCCAGCTAAGCAAATTGGTGACATATAGGGTTTCCTCTAAAAAGCCATAAATGGTGTCATTTTTATGATGGAATGGTAGATAATTTTGTACAAAAACATCCATAGTGTGAGGTGATCCTCCCAACTATGACCATGTTCCAACATGCAAGCTCACAGCATGTCCTCCAGAACCTGAATGGACCGCTATGTATGGTCGTCAGTTTGTGGGTGAAATAATATGCTCATGTGTAATTGGGTCTCAAATTCCTACTATAATACCATTTAAAAATAGGGTGTAAAGTGATTGTCTTGATCAGATAAAATTGTCTAGGGGAATCCATGGAGTTGTGTTTTCCATTACACAAAGAGGCATCATAGGTTCTCTACCTAACTCTGCTCTCATATGGCTATGAAGTGGGCCGACTTGGTGAGATGGTCTTTGATGACCTAAATTGATTCATATCATGTGGACGTAAGTTATAAGAAAATCAAAAATACCATAGATATCCCATCCCACATCAACACTGTCACCTCAATGGGTTGAGCTAAACCTACTAGAACTTTTTGATCTACCTTAACTTACTAAAAAGTAAGGCATCAACAGATAAACTATGAAACACTTTTCTTCATCCCAGTCCACCAAAACCAACATCGGAGGTCATGGTACATCTTTCCCACACCTGGATGTACCAAAAAATGAGATGTATTATGTAATCGTAGAACCTCCCCTTATATTGTCACTACTACTATAATACATTCTTTGAAAATAATAACATACAACCCACCTTTAGAAAAACCATCGAGAGAATTACCTATGGATATCTTAGTGAGTAGGGTCTCATAACTAGTATCACTAAGCTATGTATCCTAGAATCCCAACTAGAGAGGAGGGGTTACAACCATTATCTGGAGGTAAGATTCACTTTCTCCATCCAAAAAGGATAACTACAACGCTGTTAACTGCTCTAATGCCTCATTCAGCAACTGAAAACAAGATCTTCTACTAAGAGCATCTACCACCACATTTCCCTTCCTAAGATTATAGGCAATCTCAAAGTAATAATTGAAGAGGAAATCCATGCATCACCTCTGTGTCAAGTTGGGATCCTTCTAATAGAATATATACCTTCATCTCTTTTGATCAGATTAGAACATCAACCACTCACCCATCAGGTTGTGTTTCCACATCTTCAACACAAAGGCTATCATTACTAGCACAAGATCTTTGGTCATGCAGTTCTTCCCTTATAGTCTCAACAAGCGTAAAACATATGAAATAACCATTTACCACTAAATTAGAACACAACCATTCCTAATCAATGATCCATCATAGAAAAATATTTACACGGCACCATGCTTCGACAATTTCATGATAGGAGAAATCATAAAACATTACCTCAACTACTGAAAAGCCTTTGGGGACCTCTCTATCCACATAAAATGATCCCCTTTGAATTCAAATCTCACATGGGTGATGATATCCTAGATAAATCATGTATTATTATCTGATAATAGCCTGCCAACCCAAGGAAGCTCTGCACCTCTGTAAAAATTCTAGGTGGAATCTAATATAACACTACCTCAACTTTGGCTCGGTCCACTGCCACTCCATAAAATGATATAATGTGTCCCAAAAAGTGTACTTCCTAAATCCATAATTATCACTCTGAGATCATTATTTAAATATGGTGCTCTCAGAGTACATACAGAATCATCCTCAAGTGTCTCATGTGATACTCCTTGGATGTTTATTACACAAGGATATCATCATTGAAGACTACCATTAACTTGTCTAAGTAAGGATGAAAGATCTGTTTCATGAGTGTTATGAACACTGTTGTGGAGTTCATCATGTCATAGGGATCACTAAGTACTCATAGTGAACATATAGAAATATGAATGATTTATTTGTTATATCATCATCCTGTAATCCCAACTAGTGATAGCTTGAACTGAGGTCAACATTTGATAACAATTTTCCCCCTCTTATCAGATCAAATAGTTTATTAATCCTTGCTATTGGATACTTGTTCATCATAGTTTACAGGTTAAGGAACCAGTAGTCCACACAAAACACTGAGATCATGTCTTCCTTCATGAGGAACAAAATTGGGGATGCCCAGGGTGAACCATTAGGTCGAACAAAGTCCTTTCTCAGTAAGTACTCCAACTACACCCCAAGCTTGAGATAGTCTATGTGATCCATCTGATATGATTTCATAGATATTAGTGTCATCCTAGGGTGTTGATAAATGCATAATTCTATTAATCATCGGGGAGGAATACCTAGAACATCCTAATAGAAAATTTCTACGTACTCTGCCACCACTATAGAAAAATGGGAACTGAAAATATCCAATACATGAAGGGATAGGATAGATATCTGATGAGTAATCTATTTCACCCTCCTATGCATGATTCCATCCCGCACTTCCTGGGTTTCCTCTTCACCAATAATGAAGAACCTAGATCTATCACTTTGGAAACTCCACACTCTTCTTCTAAAATAATCAATATGGGAATGAACTGTATATAACTAATCAATACCATGAATGAAATCATAAGGACTAAATGACACCTCAAGATTTTCCAAAAAAAACTCTCTCCTCCAAGAGTTATCTCACATTGTCGGCACAAGTGTGAGTTCACTATATCATCCACAGTAGATGTCCCCAAGCATAAGGGTCGAGCCAAAGGTTCAACATAAATATATATATCTCACAAAATGTATGTGGTAAGAATGGTATGACTACAAATGTTTTCAATCAGTGCTACTACTAAGGTATAAAAGTCATAGATCATACCATGTATCTTTCCTAGAGCCTCTAGGTTGTAATATTTGAATGCATGTAGCTATTCCCACCCATGTCATCCAAATCTCTAAGCCTAGATTGGAACACTTGGTGGTAGTTTGGTAACAAGTCAAAATTTTGACCACCTCCTACTACTATCCTAGCTCCTTAGCCTAGTATTCCACCATAGAACCTACTTATTCTCTCCAATGTCTCTCAATACTAGAAATATAGACTATTTCCATAGTATGGATCCATGTGTATAAGCCCAGAAACCATTTAAATAGATTATAGAAATATTTTAATGAACAATGGATGGTATTGGTATGTCTATAGGTCAAGGCCAATATTCATGGTTTCAGACTATGGCTAATGCTCTATATCCATAGTTCATACCGTGTCTAAAAACATATAGCCATATTTTGAACTATGGATAAATCCTTATAGCCATAGTTTTATACCGAGGAAGAACATTAATCCACACATGGTTTATAGACATGGTTTGAAACCATGGATATAAGGATTTCACCACGGTTCAAACAAGTCATACATGCCTTCAAATTTCAACCCCCACCCCCCATAGTCCCCCTCCCCTCGATGGTATCCAACCCCTACAAATCCCCCCCCACTACCACTATTTCTCCCTTCCCCATGAAAATCCCATATACACTTCCCCTAGATAGCCCCCTCCTTTCTGAATAGACCCTCTCCCCCCAAACAGACCCCACCCCTCCCTGGATAGACCACCCCTGCACACCCCCACCCCCTGCATACCTCCTCCCCCTGCACCCCATACATATCCCCCCATTCAACCCTCATCCTCCTTCATAGAAAGACCCCTTGCAGCCCCCTTCCCATCTAACCCCCCCCCCCACTCCCCCTAGATAGACACCAACCCATCCCTAGGACAGATCCCCTCCTTCCCGGGCATACACCCCCTCCCTGGACAGACCCCCCACCCTAGAAAGACTCCGATGCACACCCCCACCCAATACACATCCACTTCCCCCTGCAGACCCCCTGCAGACCCCCTTGCACCCCCACCCCACTGCAGACCCACCTTGCACCCCTCCCCCTGTAGACTCCCCTTTCACCCCCACTCCCCTGGAAAGACCCCACCCCCTTGGCATACCCCCCTCCTTCCTGGATAGACCCCCTTTATGGATAGACCTCCACAGGATAGACCACCCCTCTTTCTTAGACAGACCCCACTAGATAGACCCCACCCCTCCCTTGACAGACCCCCCTACACACCCCCACCCATTGAACACCCCCTCCCCCTACAGACCCCCCATTCACCCCTGCACACCCCAACCCTCCTTCCTAGATAAACTCATCCCTTACAACCCTACCTTACTGCACCCTACTAAAAAAACCACATCCCTACCCCAGTAATGCAATTCAAAGTCAAGAACCATGTAAACCCCAAAAAATCTAAAATAATTAATTGAAACCACCTCTATTCTCCATTAACATGAACATCTAATTACACAGAACCCTAAAATAGTATACACCACAACCTCTCCCAAAGCCACGAATCATTATATGATATAATTCAACGTATAAACCAAGAATATAATTTACATCTAAAATGTAATTCAATATTAGTATCACCAGAAGCACTACAACCCTCATCATCTCCTTTAGAAACACCAACATCATTATAACCTCCTCTCACACCACCAACATCATTATAGACATCCAGAAGGTAATTTTCACCTAAATAAATGGCAGGAGAAAAAGAATGCTCATAAACCGAACAAAAATAAATGAAAAAACGTTTAGTTAATGAAAATATAAAATGGTTGTTGCTGAAATCAATAAATCAATTTGGATTTATTTTATTCAATAAAAATATTTAAAAATTTATATATATATTAATTCTATGGATTTTAATGGATTTTGAGGTAATAAAAAAATTAATTACATATAAAAATTTATGAAATTTATAGTTTTTTCACTCACCACAATTATTTTATTGAACTGAAAAGAAATAAATTGTCTAATGTACTTCCTAAAAATGGGAAACACCTAATTAATATGAAGTTCATAGCCTTATAACCTCATCAAACAAACAACATTAAAAAAATATGTTTCAAAATCAAGTTCAATTATATAGTACATTGACACTCCAACTCATAGAAATAAATGAGAAATAGTTTAGTTCAAATCCAATATACTTAACAAAATTATGATTTCAGAGAAACATAATAGCTTATAATGCAACTAGATGCCAAAAATGTCATTATCAAGGATATAAAAATTCCAAAACATGAAAAAAGAAATCATAATTGTCCTTATAGTATCAAGGAAAATGAAGGGTGTGAAGTGGTAGTACCTTAAATGTAGAAAAGCATGCTCCTAGACCGCACTGCGTTCTTGGGGAAAACCTGATCAAATAATATATATTTTTCCTGATCCCACAAAGAATATTCATCACTATTATAATGAACTACTATCTCAACAAACACTAGATCCATTCCATCAAATGGAATCCTAATTTAATGGTTACATATATAATTACCAACATCACTTTGGATAAGTAACTTGTGAGTAAAATAAAATTGAGTTTTTTTACATACATCCATGTCTAAAACCATAAAACTCATTTGAACATCATTAGGGGTTGAATAATTAGTACTCAGGGCCAATAAATATGAAATCTCGTGGTTGTTCCTTGATGAAATGTAACTACTGAATTCTTTCTTGGGATAAAGGAATCTATTTGGAGTTGTTGAAATTCTTGGACTCCCATGCTGGAAAACTAAATTCCCATAAATATGTGATTCCTTTGTTATACATTGATTTTACCAACATGAAATAATAATTAAAATAAAAAAAATATTCAAAATAAATAGAGCACAATATTTCCATATTAATCATTAAACATACAAATAATTTTAAAATCAAAACATATTGTTCCTTCCAAACTGTTTGTATGAAGGTTTGTAGAAAATACCTCAAATTTCAACTATTTATTAGCATGAAAATTTATAAAATTAATTGATAACATTACACCAAGTACAAATTTCAGTAAAATAATGAAAACTGGACTTCATCAATGAATTTATAAAATAAAATACCCAAATAAACTTATTATTTCAAATATTATTTTGAAAATTCTAGTCCAAAGAATTAATTTGAAATAAAGAAATAACAACTGATTCCAAATCATGAAACAATATCTTTACATCATTTTATAAAATATCTAAAACAATATGATTATAGTACTATAGGAATCCAATATTCCCCCATACCATTTTTATCTATTCACTCCAAATTTCTTAAATCAAATAAAAGGAAAAATTAACTCTTTTTCACTGTATTCCCTCTATCACCCTCTACCCTTATGTTTTGTATATAAAATAGTGTTTATAGATAAAGAGTTTCCTGTAGTCCATAATCACTACAAAAATAACATTCCCTTAATATAAAATTCCTTAAATAAAACAATATAAAAAATAAATAATCTAGGAGATAAACATGAAACCCACAGTTGAGTGAAAGTGAACCTTGAATATATTTGAAAATAGTGGGGGTTAAACCCCATGTTTTAATCATATGTTTTTAATAACGATGAATTAATCATATTATTTATTTTATAGTTTTAATTTGTGGAAACTTCCTCAAATATGTGGTTTAATAAATTTTTCTCATATTTCCTAAAAAAATAATTTCATTTAGCTACTCTAATGAAAACCTTAATGTTTCTTTCATATCCATCAGACACACTTTTTGTCCATAATTAAATATCCCCCTAAATTAGGTTAATTTTCATCTATTTATTTGTCCCAATCACCATATTTTATGGATATCAGTGTTTAATAACATATTTATAATAAGACAATACATATTCCATTATTCTTTTTATATATCTCTGAATTCATTTTATAAAAACCATGTGATTTAATATAGATAAAATTTCCTACCCTGCAATAACACATGTTGAAATAAATATATCAGGCCTCAATCCATTAAAATATTTTAAATTTATAATATTTATTTTTTACATAACATCCTTCACTAACTTTACAACCTTATATTTCTTAAAATTTGTTCTGGTAGCAATAAAAATGCTCACAGACTTATAATCCACAAAATGAAATCTTTTGAAAACATCCTTAGAATAATTACACTATGGTGGGAATGTTCAATTTTACACCATTGAATGAATTTAAATTCTATTATTTCCTTTATTCCCTCGCATTTTACGTATATAAAACTTACTAAAAAAGACTTAGAAATAATTCAATGTTTGTTTCCTTTTTTATGTTAGTTAAAAAGGTGAATTTTTTACCTAGGTAGAGAAGAACACCATTATATATATATATTGTCATTTGAACCACCTCTATCTATAATTACCCTATAATATCACTAAATATCACCATATTATTTGTTATAATGTTGAAGATTTTACTTTACCTCTCAACCACCCCTTTCTATTATGATGTCTACATTATAAAAGCTTGTTGAACAATATCACGCTTCTCTAGATACTTCTTAACTAAATAATTGGGGAATTCAATTTCATTATTATAACTTGTGTAATTCCTTGAACCCAGTTACCCAGAGTTGGTGCATTATTACATAACATTGGCAGGATACATGGAATCATGTACCAAAAGACCAATTAGTTTAGTATCCTCGTAAATACTAGATACATTCAAAAGTTTTACATTACATCATGAAATAAAAACAAAAACAACATCTTGTCCACTTCGAACACAATTATCCCTTATACTATCCTTTATGGAAAGTCATAATATACTTCTTCACATCTTGGAAAAAATAAAACATAGAAAGGGGCAAGCTCATATGCTCAGTAGGGATAACAATAGAGCGGAACCTTTCGTAAATAAGCATTAATATTTTAAGGCAATGTATAAAACTAAAAAAAGACTTTTAAACATGAACTTCAGTATAATATGGAAAATATAAAGTCAAATAATTCCATTTAATTATCCACATAGATATTATACTTGTCGAATAATCACTTGCAATATCAATTGCCACTTTTATAATGATGGAAGGCATAATGCTAGACTTTCATAACCACATAGTAAATGCCATGTGCCAAGACTAAAACTAAGATTTTGTCAAGGCCATTTCCCAAGACAATAGTTTGTCTTATGAGACCAACCGATGCATCTAGGATCTATAGAGGTCTCCACCCGTAACTTACTAAGTCCAACGCATTCCTCATATGAAAAGGTTTAAACCTAACATAAACATTCATATTAAAACTAGCATACGAAATGTCAATACATTATCCATAAACCATGAATGGTATAAAAATAACACATCCACAGTCAAACATATCAAAAAAAAATCAACACAATATGGATGTTTTGTATCATAATAAATCAACTTCAAATAAGCATAAAATTTATTAAAGGATGTTGACATAGATGAAATCAAAACTATTTGAGAGAAATATCTCTTTTTTGAAATCATTTAAAAGTCACATGATTATAAAAGAAAACCATTATTTTGAAAATATTCTTATAATCTTGTAAGGGAAGCTTCAACTATTTTATAATGGTATAAAATAGCCGCACCTACCATATAAGTTAAAAAAATACATTCTTACCTTAATTTTATCGAAAAGATTAAAAATGACCATGTTTGGAAAAAGACAGAAAGATTCCTTTATAAACATCTTATAAAAAATCAACCAAGGGTAAAAAGGAATTTAACCCATTTTATATTAAATATTAAAAATATTTTGAAATATATTTTTAAGAAACATGGATGTGGATGATAAAGACATCCCTGTAGATAATTACGTATAAACAACCT
Source organism: Viscum album (assembly GCA_963277665.1). Classification (NCBI taxonomy): domain Eukaryota; kingdom Viridiplantae; phylum Streptophyta; class Magnoliopsida; order Santalales; family Viscaceae; genus Viscum; species Viscum album. Next base: position 1,136,314,125 of record OY728155.1, on the reverse strand, counting down.
CGGATAATAAATAGATTGTAAAATTAACCCTTACCATGTAAATTTCCTTGGTTGAGGGTAGGATATCCTCCTGTATAATGGTGACATAATTGTTATTAAATTATAAAAGAATCATATACCTTAATAATATATCATATATGATATTTTAACTTCGCTTTGTTAATAATATCTTAGTATTATCGTCATTTTGGGTGTTAACTGATTTGTTTTCCTTTATATGATTTTTATGTATGTAATGTTTGATATGGATAGGATGTATCTTATCCATATACAGAATGATATTAAGTATTTATACATTATTTTTAATCATCTAATGAAAATTATTCTTGAATGGATACGATGGGGAATGAATCTCATCGTGTTCGTGGAGACGGAAATCCGTACGTACGCATGAGCGACAATATCATTCTTTTGATATTAAAATAATATATAATTTGATGGTATATAATATTTAAAGAATAATTATCATGTTATATATATTATTTACATCAATTTTACATCATTATCATTACCATCCAAATAATGATGTATTGAATAACAATTACACCACGACGTGCAGATGGTAAGCCTTACGTACGAATGTATGGTGACATGTCATCAAAAGGATGGATATAATATTGAATATGGTTGTACCAAATTCATAATAACATCACATTATATATAAAATCCTGGAGTTATTATTTTAGAATAGAAACAACAAAGAAAAAGGATGTGGAAGAAGAAAAGAACTTGAAAGAGGGTGGTGAAATTATTACCTCTCCGTCAGGTGTTTCTTTTGAGTTGATCAAAAGGGATCCATAGGTTGGCTTTCTGACAAATTTAAGGCCTCTATGTTTAATTGAGGGAAGTTGGGAGGATATTTGGGTGGGTTTTGGCCGATCCAAATGGATTTGAAGGTGTGAATTAGAGAGAAGGGGGAGTGCCCTTTTATAAGAGGGGTGAGGGGCACCATAGGAAAATCAAAAAATATTATTTTATAATAAATTCATATTCAATTTATAATGGCTCAAAATTGATTAATTTCGATCATAAGGTGGTTATGGGTCGAAATTCACTCAATCAATAGGTTTTAGATAGGTTTTGGGAACTATTTTAACCTTATCTTTTAGATTTAACTCTTAGTTAATTAGTTGGACATTTACCATGTTTCTTTGTATTTTTATATTATACAGTTTATAAAATAACTATAACAAGACAAGAGAACCAAAAGAGGATCATAATTAATATATATATATATATATATATCCTTATCTATGTCATTTGGACGAACCATAGATTTTTATGAATAGAATATCAATTAACAAAAAAAAAATATTTTTTAAGAACTCTTTTTTGTCAATTTTGATACTATTTGGTAGTTTATTTTGGTGAAAATTATAATAGCATGATTAGTTATAAAAGAGTTAATTAAATCAATACTAACATGTCATATTAATCTATAAAATTAGTTAAATTCATAAAAAGTCTTAATTTACATTTATTTGGGTATTTAAAATATCAATTATTTTAATCTTTCATTAAAAAGTTAATTACTTCATCACCATTGTGTCATAAATAAATTAATTTATTTCATTTATAAAAATTATAAATAAAATAATATTATGTAGTAAAGCCATTTATATTTCTAATGAATATTTATAGTCGAATTTATATTGTGTGTAACCCTATATTAAAAATGTTTTAGTTATTAAACTTTGATTTTAACTCTTTTAACTCATCTTTGAATTAAATAATAATAAATGTCCTAATCTAATCTAAGTGGACCTCAAAGAATATATTTTATTAATAAGGTTGTTTTTGGTCTAATTATACATATCCCATATAGTTAGGACATGTGTTAGGGTAATAATAATATCATTTTTACCCTTAATTACCCTATTTACTATTTACCGTGGTAAATAAAAGTAAAAAGCTACTATTCACCAAAAATGATTTTCATCTTACTGAACCACATTTTACTTACTGATATTAACCATGTCTCTCGAAATTTTGAAATTCTACCCACAGAAGCGGTAAAATTAGGTTTTATGCAAATTTGCAAATTCTCCTTGGAGGTGGGTAAAAGACGGTAAAAAGTTCAATAAAAATTTTACATATCTAAACACATTATAAAATGACTCCAATAAATTAAATTAAACTTATATAGGTATTAGTTATCTAATTTGACCTAAAATTAATTTTAAAAAATTTAATAATTATTTAAATAATAATTCTATTTTAAACAATAACTCAGAATTTTTCACTATTCATCTAAAATTAAAAGTTTTCAGAAAAATACCAAAAATTCAGACTAAGATAATTTTGATATTTTGAATCGAAAAATGAAGTCCATTTTGAAAGATAAAATTTATAAAATTTCAGAAAGTGGGTATTTCTTTTAAAAATGTCTTGTTTGATTGGTTGTGGTGTGTTAGAACTCGATGTTGCGTACAACACACGCTATTGTATAATTCAAAGAGAAGGGTACCATGGAAGATTGGGGTGTTATATTATACCCTCATTCTAAAAAATTCATCCTCAAAATTTCTAGAATATTACTGCATAAAAAGACTCGGGTGGTTTTTCATCATAAGTTCTCAGGTTCCCACGCCACCTCTTCCATCTTATTGTTTCTTCATAGAACTTTTACTAGACGAGTCATCCGGTTTCTCAGATCCTTTTCTCTTGTATCAAGAATCTTGAAAGGATCTTAGAAATAAGATAGATCGGGTTCCAGTTCTAATTCCTCATAGGTGAGCACATGCATTTGGTCAGGCATTTATTTTTTCAACAGCCGTGGAACACATAGGGAACTTTGGAGAGACTTGGTGGCATTGCCAAACGGTAAGTTACAACCCCAATTCGTTCTAGAATTTTGAATTTTCTTATGTACGTGGGACTTAATTTACCCTTCTTACCGAAACATATAACTCCCTTCCATAGAGATACCTTCAAGAAAACATGATCTCTTACCTGAAATTCCAAATCCTTTCTTCGGTTATTGGCATAGCTCTTCTGCCTACTTTGAGCAGCTTTGTTGTGGTTTTGGATTACCTTCACATTTTCCATAGTTTCCTCCACATGTTCTGGGCCTACGAGTTTTATTTTTCCAAAATCATCCCAATATGTTGGTGTGTGACATCTCTTTCCATATAACGCTTCATATGGTTTCATCTGAATACTTGAATGGAAGCTATTGTTATATGATTATTCTACCAGAAGTAAATATTGATCCCACATACCTTGAAAGTCAAGTGATCATGATCTCAACATGTCTTCTAAGGTTTGAATAGTCCATTCTGATTGTCCATCAGTTTGGGGGTGGTAGGCAGTGCTCAATCAATGTTCAGTATCCAAGACCTTCTGATGACTTTTCCCGAATCATGATGTGAAACGGGGATCACGATCATAAAAAAATCAATAGGGGTACACCATGGAGTCTCACAACAACATTAATATATTGTCTTGTTAGACGTTCAAGTGGTAGATCTTCTCTTATAGAAAGACAATGTGCTGACTTGGTAAGGCGATCAATAATGACCCATATAGCGTCATCCCTTCTAGGAGTCTTTGGTAGTCCCATGACAATGTCCATCATAATATTATCCCATTTCCACTCGGGTATGGGAAGAGGTTGAATGAGTCCTCCAGGCTATTGCCTTCCAGCTGTCACTTGTTGATAAACCATACATCTTAACACAAAATTAGTAATCTCCCTTTTCATGTTGTCACACCACAAATGTTCCTTCAAATACATATACATCTTGGTGCTACAATGGTGTATGGGGAAGTTGGATCTATGATCATCATCTAACAATTCACTTTTTAGATCAGGTATATCGGGAACACAATGTCTCTTCCCAAATTTCAAAATTCAATTTCATATACGAAGACACTCAATCTCCCATCATACACAGCTTTAATCTTCTTCTGAAATTCTTCATCCTTGGTCTAAGAACATTTTATCTTTTCTAGTTAATTTGATTTGGAAACCATTTGAAAAAGAATTGATGTTTCTCCTTCTATGGTTATTCCCATATCCATCTTCACTAGATCCATGAAAATAGAATCCCTTTCAACTCACATCTTGTTCAAAACTCCATGATCCTTTCTAATCAAAGCATCTTACACCTTATTTTCCTTCCTCGAGTGGCAGTGTATAGTGAAATGATAATCCTTGAGTAGTTCAAGCTATCACCTTTGACTCATGTTGAGTTCCTTCTGAGATAATATATACTTAAAACTCTTGTGATCAATATAAATCTCACATGTTCACCATAAAGATAGTGTCTCAAAATCTTCAAAGAAAATATTACAGCTGCTAACTCAAGATCATGATTAGGATTGTTTTGTTCATGAATTTTCAGCTGATGGGATGCGTAGGCAATAACTCTATCATTCCGCATAAGGACACAACCATGTCCTTTCTTTGAGGCATCACTATAAATAACAAACCCATCATTCCTTGATGGTTGAGTCAAGATAGGAGCATTGACTAATCATTTCTTCAATTCATAGAAACATTCTTCACACTCTTTTGTCCAAACAAATTTAACCCCTTTTCATGTGAGCTTTATTAATGGGTTAGCCAACCAGGAAAAATTCTGAATGAAACTTCAATAATAACATGTTAAACTAATAAAATTGTGTACCTCAGTTATACTAATCGGTGCAAGATATTCTTGGATTTCCTTGGTCTTAGAAGGATCAACATAGATTCCATCCTTAGAGACAATATTCATAAGAAAAGAAATCTCTTGAATCCAGAATTCGACCTTGCTAAACATCCCATATAATTCGTGTCTTCTAAGAGTCTTCAGGATAATGTGAAAGTGACTTTCATGATCATTATATCATTTGGAGTATACCATGTTATAATCAATAAATACCACTATAAAGTCATTAAGATATTCCTTGAAAACTCTATTCATTAGATCCATGAAGACAGAGTGTGAATTCGTCAATCCCAAAGGCAATACTGTAAACTCGTAATGCACATACCTGGTTCAAAATGCTATTTTCGTAATGTCTTCCTTCTTCACACACAACTGATGATTAACAGATTGAAGGTAAATATTTGAAAAGTATTTATCTCCATGAATTTGATCAAATAAATCATCAATGCGAGGTAGGGTACAATTGTTCTTTATTGTTATATCATTGATATCATTGTAGTCAATGCACAACCTCATAGATCCATCTTTCTTCTTAACAAAAAGAATTGGGGCACCCCATGGAGAAACACTAGGGAGAATAAATCCCTTATTACACAATTCTTCTAGTTGTTTCTTTAGTTCCACTAATTCCATTGTGGCCATTCTATAAGGGGTCTTCGATATGGGCCTACAACCAGGAATTAAGGCAATGGAAAACACAATTTCTCGTTTTGGATGATGTCCAGGTAAATCTTCTAGAAACACATCAAAATATTCTTTCACAATAGGTGAATATTCTATTTGAACATTACATTTGTCACACATAGTTATTTCATTCTCTTCCACCCCAATAATTGAATTTATTTGAGCTACTGGGTGTGGATATAGATAAGAATTAGGTGATGATAATTATTCTCTAAACATAAGTTGTTCCTTATCATCTTCATAAAAAATAGTAACCTCCTTCCTCTTACAATAAATTTTTTCATCATGGTCCAAAATCCATTCCATACCAAGGATTGTATAAAATTAAATCATGTGTATGATGATGAGATCAGTAGATAATGAACATTTAGATTCCCTAATGGGAATTGACTCACAGAACTTTGTAGCAATGATACTTCTCTTATGAGTTTTGACTAACAACTCCCTTGTTAAATCAAATAGGAAATATATAATTTTCATAGAAAACTGGGAAGATATGAAACAATGTGATGATCCAAAATCAAATAAAGAATTGGTTAAACTTTAGGAAACCATTAAATTGCCTAACACCACGTATTTCGGAGCTTCAACCTTAGCAGTAGTGATTTCATAAGCTTGAATTTGATCTTTTGGACTTTTCTGAGGTAAGTTTCCCAGATGCTTAGGACATTCATTTTTATAATGTCTCATATACCTGAAATTGTAGAGTTGAACATCGGCATCTTCTTTCATCCCCTTGTAATCACAATCTTGGTGGCCTTTTTCACCACACTTGTAACAGACTCTCATTCCCTTTAAGAAATTACCAGGTTTTTTCTTCCCACATTTACTACAGGATAGATATTAAACTTTTCCCTTCTTCCCCTTATTTCCATTTCCAGAGTGATCAAAAAATATCATATGCTCTTGATTTTATTTAAAGCCATAAGACTTAGAGAATTTCTTCTCTGCCTTGATAGCACATGAGACAATATCTTTTCATGATGAGATGTATTGTGAGACTATTGCTCGACGGAGAAATTGTTTTAACCCATCAAAGAATCTATCAATCTTACTCCTTGGGTTACGTATATAATCTGATGCATTCCTTGTTATCCTTTTAAAGTTAGCCTCATACTTTGTGACATTCTCATCCTCCTTCTTCCTCGGACTTATAAATTTTCTTTCCATAACTGCTCTATGGTCAGGAGGAATGTATTTTTCTAAGAAAACCACTTTAAACTCCCTCCATTCCGTACTTGATACTTCTTCATCCTCCTTTTTGTTTTGAATCAATGACCACCATTGATCAACATCTCCAGTGAGGCTATAAACTACAATGACAACTTTTTCCATTTCGATACTCCTCAAAGCAAGAAATATTTTCTCTAACGAACTCATCCATTGCTCAAATACCAATGGGATTGTATTCCCATTGAACATTGGTATTTGTTGCCTCATGAAGCGATCTGACATTGCTCCTCCACATTGTGGATCGGGGTGCTCCATATGGGTAAGGTTATTATTCCTAACCTGAGTGAGTTTTCCCAGTATGGCGATAAGCTGATCAGCACCAGTTGCATCACTAACTATTCTATATTTATCTTGAGAAGGAGGGAAATCTCTACAGGGAGTTCTTGCATTGATACGGTTTCCATTCCTTCCACTAGGTTCCATTTCTAAACAATGGCATAAACTAGATTAGTTAATGAATAGAAATACATAATTCCAAACATGTAAAACACTTAACATAAACTGAAAATTTAATGGATATAATCCATACTAATAAAAAATTATTTGAGGAGGTATATACTCATAAATCCCTCATAATGGTTTTTAAAGAAAATGTGAATTATCACAAGCATATCCCCTGGGATTGTCATAACCAGGAGTGGAGCAAGGCTCATTGTCGTGTACTATGATACCCCGGGTCAAGCCGAAAACTCCTTGTTGGAGTTTTCACTCATAGGTACATCTATGCCAGAGCTGCCTCTACTTTCTCATATCTAGATATGGATGTATTTGTTGGAAAATACACAAATTATCTACATTATGAAAATTCAGGGAAGTTCTTCTATACTAATCCTCAATGCCTATCTTAGGGATATGTTCTCTAATCAGAGTATATCTAAATCTAGTTTCCAAGGTTTGTAAAAAAATTTCTCTGATACCAACTATATAGCCTCAACCCCAGTTACCCAGAGTCGGTGCATTATTACATAACATTGGAATGATACAAGGAATCATGTCCTGAATGACCGATCAGTTTAGTAGCCTTGGAAATACCAGATAGATTCATAAGTTTTACATTACATCCTGAAAAAAACAACATCTTGTCCCCTTTTAACACACTTATACCTTATCCAATCCTTATAGGTCACTCATAATATACTTCTTCACTTCTTGGGAAAAATAGAACATAGAAAGGGGTGAGCTCAGATTCTTAGTAAGGATAACAATATAGCGGAAACTATCATAAATAAGCATAAACATTTTAAGGCAATGTATTAGACTAAAACAAAATCCTTTTAAACATTAACATCAGTGTAACATGACAAATATAAAATAAAATAATTCCATTTACTTATTCACATTGATATTTTACTGGTTGAATAATAACATGCAATATTAATAGCCACATTCATAATGATGGAATTCATAATTCAAAACATTCATAACCACATTGTCAAGGCCTTATGCCAAGACTATAAATAAGATTTTGTCAAGGCCTTTTACCAGGACACTAGTTTTTCTCATGAGACCTGCCGATGCATGGAGGAGCTATAGTGGGCTCCACCCATCACTTACTAATTCCAATTAATTCCTCATATTAAAAGGTTTAAACATAACATTAACATTCGTATTAAAACTAGCATATGAGCTGTCAATACTTTATCCATAAATAATGAATGGTATAAAAATAACACATCCACAATCAGTCATATCACAAAACCTTCAATACAATAAGGAAGTTTGTATCCTAATAAATCAACTTCAAATAAGCTTAAAATCTATTAAAGGATGTTGACATAGATAAAATCAAAACTATTTCTGTGAAATATATATTATTTCAAATAATTTAAAAGTCACATAATTATAAAAGAAAAAATTTATTTTTAAAATATTCCTATAATCGTGTAAGGTACGCTTCAAAAATTTTCAAATGGCGGAAAATAGATGCACCCGACGTATAAGATAAAAAATACATTCTTACCTTAATTTTGTTGAAAATGATAAAAAAATATTGTTTGGAAAATGACGGAAAGATTCCTTTATAAACATATTATAAAAAGTCAAAAAAGGGTATAAATGTCTCTAACCCATTTTCAATTAAATAGTAAAAATGTTTTGAAATACATTTTTAAGAAACATGGATGTGGATGATAAAGAGGTCCCATTAGATAATTACGTATAAACAACCTCAGATAAAGGAGAGACTGTGAAATTAACCCTTACCTTGTAATTTTTATTGTTTGAGAGTAGGTTAGCCTCCTTTATAATTGTAAAATAATTATAATTAAATTATAAAATAATCATATACATTAATATGATCTCATATATGATCGTTTAACTACACTTTGTTAATAATATCTTAGTATTATCGTCGTTTCGTGTGTTAACTGATTCGTTTTCCATTATATAATTTGTTATTTAAGTAATTTTTATGGATATGATGTATCTTATTCATATAGAGAATGATATTAATCCTTTAAACATTATTTTTAATCATCTAATTAAAATAAGTCTTGAATGGATATGATTGGTAATGAATCTCATCGCGTTCATGGAGACTTTAATCCGTACGTACACACGAGCGACAATATCATTTTTTTGATATTAAATTAATATATAATTGGATGGTATATAATATTTAAATAATAACTATTATGTTATATAGATTATTTTCATCAATTACACATCATTATCATACCCATCCAAATAATGATGTATTGAATAACAATTACACCACGGCGTGGTGACGGTAAGTTCCGTACGTACGCACGTATGGTGACATGTCATTCAAAGGATGGATAGAATACTGAATATGGTTGTACCATACTTATAATAACATCACAATATATATAAGGTATTGGAGTTATTATTTTAGAATGGAAACAACAGAAAATAGGAAGTGGAAGAAGAAAAAAAAACTTGAAAGAGGGAGGTGAAATTATTACCTCTTCTTCGGGTGTTTCATTCTGAGTTGATCAAAAGGACTCCTTAGGTTGGATTTCTGACCAATGTAAGGCCTCTAGGTTGAAGTGAGGGATGTTGGTAGTATAATTGCGAAGGGTATGGCCGAGCCAAATGGCTTTGAAGGTGTGAATTAGAGAGAATGGGCAGTGCCCTTTTATAAGAGGGATGAGGGGAACCTTAGAAAAAACATAAAATATTATTTTATAATAAATTCATATTCGTTTTATAATGCCTCAAAATTGACTTATTTCTAGTATTAGGTGTGGATGGGTCTAAATCATCTCAACTAATAGGTTTTAGATAGGGTTGGGTCACTATATTAACCTTATATTTTATATTAAACTCTTAGTTAATTAGTTTGGCATTTACCATGTCTCTTTGTATTTTTATATTATGTGGTTAATAAAAATACTATAACAAGCCAATAGAACCCCTAGTGGTTCATTATTAATATATATAGCCTTATATAATTCATTTCGATGGACCTTAGATTTTTAGGAATAGAATATCAATTAATAATAAAATATTTGTTTGAAACTATTTTATGTCAATTTTGACACTATTTGGTAATTGATTTTTGTGAAAATCATAATAGCATGATTACTTAAAAAAAGTTAATTAAATAAATCCTAACATGTCATACTAACATATAAAATTATTGTAATTCATAAAATGTCTTAATTTACATTTATTTGGGAATTTATAATATCAATTATTTTAATCATTCATTAAAAAGTTTATTACTACATCACCATTGTGTCAAAAATAAAATAAATTATTTAACTTCTAAAAATTATAAATAAAATACTATTATGTATGAAATATATTTATATTTTTAATGAATTTTTATAGTCGAATTTATGTTGTTTGTAACCCAGTATTAAAAATGTTTTAGTTATTAAACAATGATTTTAACTCTTTTATCTCTTCTTTGAATTAAATAATAACAGATATCCTAATCTAATTCAATTAGACCTGAAAGATCGCGTTTTATTCCTAAGGTTGTTTTTGGTTGAATAATACATATCTAATAGAGTTATGACTTGTGTTAGGGTAATAATAATATCATTTTACCCTTAATTACCCTATTTACTATTAACCATGGTAAATAAAAGTTAAAAATTACTAGTCACCAAAAAATATTTTCATCTTATCGAACCACATTTTACATACTGATATTAACTATGTCTCTTATATTTTTTAAATTCTACACACATAAGCCGTAAAATTATGTTTTACGCAAATTTGAAAATTCTCCAAGGAGGTGGGTAAAAGACGGTAAAAATATCAATAAATTTTTAATATATCTAAACTCATTATAAAATGACTCCAATGAATTACATTGAACATATATAGGTATTATGTATCTATTTTGACCTAAAATTAATTTATATAAAATAAATAAATAATTTAATAAAAAGTCAATTTTTAAAAATAACTCAGTGTTTTTCAATGTTCATCAAAAATTGAATGTTTTCAGAAAAATACCAAAAATTCACCCTAGGATTATTTCGATATTCCAAATCCAAAAATGAAGTCCATTTTGAAAGATAAAATTTATAAAATTTCAAAAAGTGGGTATTACTATTCATAACGGATATTTTGATTGGTTTTGATGTGTTAGAACTCGAAGTTGTGTACAACACATGCTATTGTGTGATTCAAAGAGAAGAGTACTATGGAAGCTTGGGGTGTTACAACTTGTCACTATGATATACATTCTAAACTAGCATTTCACTATCCTTTTATACCTTTTAATATAATCAAGTACTTCTACTTTTCATACAGAGTAATAATATATCCTAAATAATTATATCCATCAAATAATATAAGATATTATAATCATCAATTTATTCTTTTATGCCCATCCTCCCTTGATACGTGTGTATAAGCGGTGGATTTGAGAAATCACTACATGATCCATGTGAATTTGTTTCTCATCAAATAGGCATCTATGCGTGGTTAGGATTTTGAATTACCTAACTATGATTTGACATGATATTTTTCTTTTATCATGTGAAAAATAAGTCAATTCATGGAGAAAAATATAAAACATCATTAGGATGTGATTTTGTGTACGGTCATATATTTCAATAAGGAACCAAGACCAAGTATGTTATATCATGATAATTGGGATGTGATTTTGGTAATGATTAGTTCTAGTGATTAATAGAATTCTCTCAAATTAAAAAACATGGTTTCACCACCTAGATCTGGTGAAATATTAGGTTCACACCCTGAATCATGTCATGAAACAGGGTTTCACTCCCTGAATCATGTGAAAAAATGCTCTAGGTAGTCTCCAGCTATTTCTTGATAAAATAAAAAAACTCTTAATTCTCATATATAAGATAATTCCTTATTGAAACAAAAGCATTCTTCTCTAACCAACAGAAAGTAAACATCACTAAAGCCAATTTTTTGTCAAAAGAACCAATAAAATTTATTATGTATGACCCCAACATGACCGATGAGATCTAAAATTTCTAATCAAACTATCCAATAATCATGCGTGGTGAATGACCCAAATTTTCCAACTCTCACTATTTATGGTCATTCTAACACTATACCATAACCGTCTATATTTCTTAAATAATCATCGACATGTTTACCAAAGTACTGAACAATTTTTCAAACCCCAATATAATAGACCACATCCAATAGAATTCAAAAATTCAAAAAGTTTCAATATCATACCTTGAAGTTTTATGTCATAGTTCATATCAATTGAACCCAATTTCTCACTCCCAATAATGTTTGTAACTCAATTACTCTCCAAATAATTTGTATTGATAGGTTTCCCTTGACCACGAAAGTCCTGTTGACCTGGTCTTTCTAGAAACCCATTTCACTATATTCATAGATGGTGGTACCACCTAACTGTTATACATTATATAGTGGTTTTATAAAATCGAAATATTTTAACTTCACCAAAAAAATTCCTTATCAAACAAGTGTACATTGTTGTGTTATATATCCTATATCTATCTCCATTATTTTGTTATATGTGATGTCCAAAACTACAACCACCTTTGGGTTGATATTATTAACACAACACCTACAAACAAGGAATCTCATACCTTTCCACTGGAATTTCATAGAGAAGTGTCCCACTAATTGCATTATAACTCAACAACCTCATTCCCAAAGAAAAGAAAATCTAATGATCCTTAGACCCAACCATTAAATGGTAGCACTTCCTTATTTCCTAACACAAATAGGACTCTATTGATTTTATTTAGGCATGCCAAAAATATTTTATCCATATACCATCAATATCAAATGAAGCCTCCCAAAATGTTTATCTGATATCATGACGCCACTTCATGTGTCATGTAACATTCCAAACTCAATATCAATATCCTAGAGATTTTTAAAAAAAATACACATATCGACATGTATCACATGTTATCCATGAAAACCACATAATTTAAAATGTCATGCTTACCTCTATAAGTCTAAACATAAGTTTCACCATCCCACAAACCATATAGGTTAGAAAAATACACTCATTATGTACATGTTAAAGTATTATCTTTTTTAAAATTTCTCAATGATTCACAATATCTAATGTTACCAATAGTGAAATACAAAAAATAATACATCCCAATTTGGTTAATCTATACCACCTTAAATGACCAAAATGAGTATTTTCTAACTAATCATACTCACATGAACCTAAAAACCTATATTGCCATGAACACTAACTGAACAATGAGGAAAGTGGAAGGGAACTCAATAAAGAGTTTGAAAATTATGAATTTTCCCTTAATGACAGATAGGATACCATTAAGGTATGTGAATATATTTTCATAGAGGATTTCACAAGACATGTGTGAAAGAGTATTTTGAAGAACAATGAGCACCTACCCATACATAGTGTTGTGTATATATAGTGAAGCCTAGCCATAGAATTTATGCCAAAGTGTTATCCCTCTATAATTAGTGAGTAAAAGAGAATTAAGAGGGAGTTTCCTTATGGGTGGGGAGAAATAACACTCTATATCATTGAGATGGGAGTGAAACTAGAGATGCAATGTTCTATCCCTAAATCATTGTAAGGGGAGTGACCCTTGGATTGGAGTTCCCTAGCCTAAACCCACTACAACACAATCAGTTTGGTGGAATTTTTAACATATGAATAGTATCGTTTAATGCTCCTTAGACTAACCCAATACATTTGAACCAATTAAAATATTTATGTCTTGTATTCATGATTTAATTACATTCTATAATACATAAATAGGTGTGTTTAAGATATGTAATGATTTATCAAATTGGATTAATGTAAAGGTAATTGAAATATCAATCAGATGATCATTAAAAGAATAAAATATGGGAAACCCTATTAATAGCAAGGTCGAGATTATTTAGGATAATCAGAGATTAAGGATTAAGTGGTGAAATTGGAACAAGTCTCATACCCTAATTCACCCCAACTCCCACTCCCTTGAGGGTATCTCTGAAAAAAGTCCCTTGTGGTCTTAAGAGAGGTCAAACATCAGTTTATCCTATAAAAAACTATGGTTTCAACACAACCCATCCAAAAATTCAGTATACTATCACTAAACAATGAACATCTCACATATTTCCTGATCAATCACAAAAACACACACACATTTTATGGGAATCCCAAGGTTCCTATAAACCATAACCAAAAGGAAACCTGATCAATATCCCATTCAAATATAAATAACCATTCAACAAGGTTAGGTCCCAATCATAGTTATTACACTTCCATGCATCATTGTGAAATAATAGTTAACAATTAAGGAAACCATAAATAAGAGGGGAATTCATAAGAAACAAAACATTAGAACTCTAGGAATAACACTTACAAGGTCAAGTGGACAAAATTAGGTGCTAAAACTATGCCCATTTGATTTTATTTATATCCAATTCAAACCCATATTTTAAATCTTAGTAAAATTTCAATACATTTCTGGTTTACTCATGTTATCTCTCAGGCCAAAACCCATTGATATCCTCATGAGAAACCCCTCATTTGTTTTGAAAAACCATTTCATTAGGATATGATTTTCACTTAAGAATTAAAATTAATCAAAAATAAATTTTTAAATAATATTTAATAAGGAAATCACATTTACCTTGAATTTTGAACTCACAACACCAAAAGAAAACATATGATGGGAATCCAAATCTCGTTCGACCATGGTTCTGGAAATGAACCATTTAGAAAGTTATATATTTCTTATTGACTATTATGTAAAAGCAATACGAAGCTATTTTATGGGAAATATCATAAATGTTAAACCCACATTACAAGGATAATATAAATGATTAATAAAATAATATAATCCAAATGACCAAGAGACATAGTAATGTAAAGGAAATACACCTTAACCAATAATCCATAAATCGATCTGAATCTTGATCCAACCACCAATGATCATTAAATTCACTATATCATCCATGAATACATATTAATAAAATAAAAAACCATTTAAAAATTAAAACTACAATAAGAAAAATAGATTCTCAATACACTAGGTAACATAATGGCACTCAGGTAACAAGACAAGTGTGTGGTCCACTCTAGACACCCACCCACACCTATAAAACACAAAAAAACAACAATTTTCAACACACAAAAAATATAAAATTTCATCAAACATAATGAAAAAACATAAAAAAGTCCACTGAGTAGTACACATAAACTTATGAGGGTGGAGGAGGGACACCACCGAGAGGAGAGGTTGCCGCTGAGAGAGGAGGTTGTGAGGGTGGAGGAGGGTCACCGAGAGGAGAGGTCACTGTCAAGAATAGAAGTGAGGTTGGTGGAGGGTCACTGTTGATATGTTGTTTCCAAGAAGAGAGTTCACCACTAGGAGAGTATGTTTCCATGGTAGAGGAGGGCTACTTAGAGGAGGACCACCACCGATCAGAGAGGGCCACCAAGAAGATAGGGCTGCTGAGAGAAGATTTCACGAGGGTAAGGTTGTGGTTGCGAGGGTAATGGGTTTGGGTTGGGGGATGATAGATCCATACATGAGGGATTGAACCATATAGCTATGGTTTTAATTAAAACTATTGCAATAAACCATGATATATCCTTGGACAAAAAACCATGGCTAGAGGTCTGTGGCTATAGATCATCTTTCTTGTAGTGTCTCCCTATGTGTCCCTTTTGTGGTCTCTATGTTAGCTATATATTGGGTTGGGAAATCTCGGGAGAGATGTCCCCTATCATCACATGAGTAGCACCGCCTCTCTCATGGATAACTAGACCCACCCTGTGCGCCCAGAACTATGGATCATCTATCATGAATCCTGCTCCTAAAATGTATGACATGTTCAAGTCCCTAAGATAGACATTGTTTTCTTGTTGTTTAGGCATCTACTCCGATTTTCCACTAATGACAACCATTAGTTGTATCTTCTCAGCCAAGAAAATCTTAGAAACCAAATCTCTCTCTAGAACCCCCAAAAAAGGTAGGAATTCATAGAGAGATAATAGTTTCTCGGATTCCTCTATGTAGAACTCGCTCATTGTTTTTGGCCCTAAATAACTAATCTTGAACCATATCCATCAAGTACCTCGTGAATTTGGTAAACCTTGATGAATACTCACCTACTATCCTGCTACCATTCTGGATCTATAGAAGCTCCTTGATACATATAGCCATCAGCATAGCTCATGAGAGATCCTCCCCAAAAAGGCCCTCAAACTCTATCCATGAAACGGTCACCTCACCAGAATACTAGGAAACTAAACCCCATCATTTCCCTACTTAGTCGTGTAGAGGTTCACCTCTATAACTACCATATGATTTGGTGGTGTCCTGGCTAGAAGAAAAACATGGTTTATAGCCTCATGAAAGTCTTTAGGATTCTGTGGGTCGGTCTCACCACAGGTCTTGAGGGCGCTCTGTCACCAAAACTCATGAATTATGTGTTTCCAATGTTCTTCATTCTCTGGTACAACAGTCAACACGTGATTGTCTACAGGTGTCAGTATGGCTAGTGCACCACCCAAAGGTGACATCTAGGGAATTGGTCCTTGTATTGACGCCTCATCATTGATCGTACCATCTTCATAATCATACTGAATACTATCTGGTATATTTCGTGCAGGAATCCTGATAGTAAACAATATGTACCATGATCAATGCTTATTTCTAAATAGCAGACTCAAGAAGAACATGGAAACCAGAACCCATTCCTATATGTTGCATGTACCATTGTTTTCCCTACCATTAATGTTCTCATGTACTAAGTAAAAAAATCTGGTGATCAGATTCTGGGTGTATGGATACATCGACTATAACACCAATACTGGATTTGATTTCTTGAAAGAAAAACACAAAATACTAAACTTTATTTCCAAATTCCAATATCACATACTCCTGGTCCTAATGTAGAACTGACCCCCTCTAATACCACTCTTTCATGGACCATACCAAAGGGGCCCATTCTAGGACTCTCCAATCCCAACACTAATAGCACAGGGGATGGATACTAGGGTCGAGAAGGAATATCATCAACATGGGAGGACATATAATAAGTACATGTACACATTCACACATCTCCAAGCCCATACAATGCTAAAATGTAAGAACAACTAAACGAACATGCATGCATACATCTAATCCTACAAACTAGAGTATTATAGAAAGTAAATGAATGTATATAGGTACAAATACAAGACCACCACAATGATTTACAAAACACAATTCTAACCTGAATGTAAGTAGTAGGAATCCTCTAAAAAGCTAGATGAACACACTTTGGTCTGTCTGGTATCACTAAACACCGTCTGGTCCCGATCCACCTAGGACTTTTCTAAAAGGATGAAAGTATGCACAAGATACTACACATATAGGAAATTCCCATGTAGGGGTGAGTATAACAAGACTTAGTCAGACAACCCTAAACCAAAAAAAAACATATAAGTAGATAATTTTCAACTCTACACAGTTATATGCCTATAACACAAATAAAAATTTTATCGATATATACTCAACAAAAACACTCAACATATAGGTATGTGAAAACCATATTATATGATCCTATGATTCCATCTGGAAGATTCCATAAATAAATCTTCTCGGAGAAAACACTCCTGAGTTGAATAGCTCTAATGACAATTATCTGGTAGTTAATACTCTTCAGGCCTCTTCATGAGAAAAACAAAATAATAATCTGAGGAGAATATGATAGACAAATGATGATAACATCCAAGGTAATGGTCTGATTCCAACAACTCAATATGGATTAAACTGCTAAGTAGAGGATTGATTCCCACATAGTGTTGGTCAAAAAGATACCAAGAACTCCACATAGGTAACAATGTTGAATAGAGGATCTCTCTCTGGTCCCCTAAGAGTTATTCCAACAATTCTATCTAAGAATTTATTCTGGAGGAATATTAGTCCTAGAAGTAGGGGATGATTCCATACCAACCATAAGGGAAATGATAAGGGGAATATACCCAAATCCTAATTACCCAAGAAACATATGAAAATGACTCCAATTTATATGTAAAAGTGGTCCCCACGTGTAGTAGGTGTCACACATCATGTCCATTGACCCTTGGTCCTGCCCATGTAAACAACCTGTGTCATCAAGACATTTCCATAGTTCTAGATGATGTGTAGGCTACCCATGTAGTCTACCAGTGTTCCAATACACTGATCCAACCTGTTTATGTTTTCCCACATACTTTAACACAACTTAGACCATGTAATCACTCTAGTACATGTCTATGTGGGGGTTTACATGTCATGATAGAACCTATGTAGTCCACCTCCTATCCAGGTACTTTACCAAAGTATATTTCAAGTCCCTCGGGAGACACCACATGCCGTGTGATGGGATTCACATTTTGTGTGATGCTTAACTTCCACCAAAAACCCTAGCCGCTGCTCAGTGGTCCCCACATGACATGTTGATCTAGATTACATGCCGTGTTGTTTGGGATTTCTCATAATCATATATATTATCCCACATTAGATTTTCCACCTTTGAGGTTTTCTCCAATGATCATTTCACCATGAGATTGATGTTCTCAAGTCACCCAACTCTCACTATTTTCAAACACCACATTCCATAATCATATTTTCTAGGAAAACTGATCAAATCAACCTTCTTCTTTATGTGATAAAGAATGTGTAATCAGGTATTCTCCATCATCTAAATCACTCAATCTCCATCATCACATCTCCATTGTGTTTTTTTAATCCCATATCTACAATATTAGAAAATCTTTCCATGAAACCAATCTATAATGATTGATCGAAACAGATAGGACATGCTACATGACAAAGGAAGAACACCCACAATGAATGATGATCATGGGAGAAAGGCAGAAGAATATATTAGAGGAACAAACCTTGATTGATGTTCTGGTTGATACAAATTCATTAGCGTTATAAGGAAAATCGAATAATAAAAAAATCAATGATATTCTCTCATATATCCTTACAATATAAACCCCTCACACATAATGATCAAGCCATAAATGAAAATGTTTTTTGATTGATTCTTGTTCAATGTATAAATAAAGGAAGGGGAAAATCAAATAAGAACATGTTCCCTACCTTAGCTTGGAAAAATAGTTGATGAATAAAAATGTTGTGTCACATTCATTGGTGAGATCATTCAAATCCAATGCATGTCGATCATCGATCCACAATCACATCATTGTTCTCTTAATATATTTTTCCAATGGTTAATGTAAGGATTTTCTAATTTCTCTAGGGTTATGATGTTAACCAAGGATTTATAACATTAAAATCTATTTAAATATTATTTATCTCTATGTCATCACAAATAAAATAAAATAATTTATTTAAATTATTTTATTTATTTCCGCACCCATGATGACTTTTCCACAAACGTCCTACATCGAATAATGTTAACTCCGACATAGGGTAAACCCCTCATTCAGAACTCAATTTTGACCTTATATTTCAACAACATGAACCAATTTAGAAGGAAATATTTATTTTCATGAAGACGAGGTGAGGGTACTATTTAATATATTTCAAATATTTCAAATATTTATTCTGGGAACAACGACCCTCTGAAGCGCATGATGTCCCAGTGCTCTGTCCTAAAAATATTCCATATAATATCAAAAAATAATACATACAAAATATGAGACATTAGGTGAATTGGAAATGGGTTACATGGGATATATGGCTCAATGGGTGTGAGGAAGAGAGTTGAAGAGGTTCCCTTTTATAAGAGAGGAGTAGGGCACTCTTGGAATTACATAATGTATTAAATTAATATTAATTAATTTTTATGTTAAAGTGGATATAAATTTTTGTGTTTCAAATTTATGTTGAAGATTATTTTACCTTCTCTCATTAAAAAAAGTACATGTTTAAGTGATTTCTTAACCTTTATCACTTCATTTGAACCTGTGTTAATCCTTTTGAAAATTACTACAGTATCAATGTTTTATACTATATAAGGTCAAGAAGTTTACAAGAAAAATAAAAGTTACACATTAATGGATTACTTTAGATATTTTAAGCCATACCCCATTCACATGTCCAATGATATGTTTTTTGAAAATTTTAAATCAATTAATAAAATATTCTTTATTATAAGATAACATCATTTTCATTTTTGGAGCTATTCATTTGTGTTGACTTTAAAGACATCAATATAGTTATGGAAGCATAATAAAAACCATTAAAACATCCCCAATACGTTACGTTTTGGTATAAAACTCTGGGTAAATAATTATTCACACAATATTTATTACTTTTAATATTTTGAAAATGAATTCATTATTTTTTTTATAAAAGGAATAAATACAATGTTATCGTTGCGTAAAATTTTAAGGTAATTATTCAATCACTAAATATTAAAAATAAATTACCCTAACAAAATATTTATTTTATTTATAAAATTAAAAATTATAATTAAACATATCCTTTTTTAAACATTATGTAAATATTTTAGATATATTAAAGTCAAGAGAGTGATATTTTTGAATTTTTGTTACTTAAAATAATATAAATGTAATTTTTAAGAGAAAATACAACCAAAATGGATTATAGTTTAATTTAGGATGGTTTTGGTATAATTTATCCCATATAATGAAATAAGTAATTTTTTTATGTTTCTTTTGAGACCTTAAATCATTATTTTGATCTCATTTTACCCATTTTACCCTAAATAAGTTGAAAAATATTTACCACTATTATGATTCGTAAGGAAAAAAATAAAAGGGACCAAATTTTAACCACTTAATTCCAAACATGGTGTCTATATATCAATATTATGTCACTATAAGAAGATGTAATATATTTAAATATAAATGTGTAATAGAAAAAGATATTTTTTTAAAAAAATGTGTTTTTAAGACTAAAAATTAGCTAATATCAAAATCATGAATATTATTAGTTCAAATATAAATAATTAAATCAAGTGGATAATATTTAACTTTAATAAAAAAATTAATAACATAATTGTATTTTTAATTTACTTTATTTAATTAAAATAAAGGATAGAATTTGATATTTTGATATTTTTCACTATTAACTGAAAAATCAATCAGTTTATAAAATTACCAAAATTTCACTATACGGTAATTTTAATATGATAATTTCAAAAATAATGTTTATTTTATAAGATATAATTTTTCCATTTAGTATAAATTAACTATAAATTTCACACAAAAAATGCAATAAAATCAATTTTTAAGAAAAAATCATTTTGAAATATGAAAAGACTTCACTAAAAATTGAGGATTTATTTACTAATAATTCATAAAAACATTTTAATTTATTAGGATAATTATACATATATTTCATGATAGGGTTACTCATATTCAACCTCACCAATATGATGTCTAGGTCACATTAAAATAATAATATATCTTAATTCTCTTAAAACATAGTGTTGCGTGTTAAAAAAATTATCGATATTATAAATCAATTAAAAATAATTTTCATTGTGTTCTAATGGATCTATACTTAACTCATTGATTTAAATGTATCAAATAATTTTATGTAAAAAAATCATAATTAACAAATTGTTGTCATGGATGATTTATTGTGTTTTGAAGAGTTCATCTCTTTATTCTAAAAATGAATATAGTGAGGAAAAAGTAAATATAGTGGGAAAATAAAATTTCAATGATTTAAATATGTTATGATTAGACAATTTTCAATAGGGTTACATGATAAAAAAGAATATGTGGATAAGGATAGTCAACCCAAATGATCATCTGGGAAGAAAAATATGTGTAATGGTCAGACTAAAGGATGAATATTTAAAGGAAATGGAAAATATAATATAAAAAAGAATAAAAAATATTTTCTCACAATATGATTCCATATCTTATAATGAGGATAATAAAATAAAAAAACACACAAAGTAAAAGGAGAAAAGCTATATTGAAAAAACAAAATTGCCTAAATATTCGTTGAGAGGAGAAGAAGATGATTGGAGCAATAAAGAATAATTTATTGGTGAGTAGACACCAACATCATTTTGACTCAGTATGGTACTCATGGTATGCACGAATTATAATATTAAACTAGAAAGTGAAAATAAATCACCGAAGATTTATAATTATTTATTAAGTAAACCCCTTATTGAGGCAAAATAAATAGATATTATACAGATATAAATTCAGTTAAAATGAAATATGAGAGATCTCAATGAATTTATCGAAGAAAGGGACAAAATCCTTAAGATAAACATGGAAAACCTAATTACCATTAAATAAGAGGGAATTTATCTTTAGGTAAATATAGTAGAAGTTGAAAATTTCTAGACCAAATCTTATGAATTTGAGTGCAAAAGTTCAATGAATGAAGTTGGATAATTATCCAGAAGAGTAGAGAAAGGTACAAATTCTACTAACCATATTAGTGAATCTCATATTATTCCATATAGAATTATTTCAGACAGTTAATCATTTTTTAATAGTGGGGGAAGTATTAACAAGGGAAAGAAGATATTGAGATCAACTTAAAAGGAATATATATCCACTTCCATGTTTTATAATGGTGAAAAAATTTAACATTCAATATATTATTGAAAAATAATAATTCCATGTCCCAGTCTAAGGGCATTGTAATGGTAAAGGATAAGGCTCATAAGAATGAGAAAATTCTGAAATATCATTAAATATCATGTTAGATGTGAACATAAAGATAATATTATGAGGAACCAACTTTCAACATGAGTATATTTTAATTTAATGTAACACATTGATGTGATAACGACTATATTTAGAAATAATAATACATGTGATGGTATAATATACCACTTCCACACCAAAAAACATGTGTCAAATAGAGTGACTGTAAATTTAAATCTCTAAAATTACATCCATGAAAAAATATAAAAGATAAGAAAAAATTGAAAACCACTTTGATTATATTGAGAGGATTTGTGGTATGTGTAATAAACTCATGCACACTTCTGACTATTGTATAACCCTGATACCATATATCATATAGTAAATGGAATGTTCTGATTCATCTACGTAGATGAATAATCATGTTCATGGAATATTGGTCATGGTTTCTTATAAAGAGGAAAAACAAAAGAATCCATGGATACATGATAGTTTTTTATTTTCACATATGACCTGAAAAAAATAATGGCATCCAATACTATGATAGAGAATGTGTTTCTTTTAGTAATGACGCATGTTTTTATCCATGGTGAAATTACATGGGAATATGAATTTTGGCATTTTCTGGATGGTCTGTTCTTGAATGGAGCATCACAATTAAATTATGAGAGTTTTCACTCTTCAATGTGTTATTTTCGACAAGGTTAATGGATAGATGGGTTCTTTTAGTTTCTAGTTGAGTTTATGGAGTTTTAGGCTCTAAAATATCAAGTCTGGGAGCTCTAAATAGGGTGCAGGGTCTATAGTAAACAGTGCAGCCTGTTTCAGATGGGAAGAAGGTATCACATCAGATATGCATGGTTTACCCACACCATGTACCTATCCCACATTGTTATTACTAGGTAGGTTGAATGTATCCACTATTCAAATCATGGTTAGAGAAAAACTAGGAAACCTGTGTGACATAACCATTAGATATGGGTTTTATAGGCAGTGCAAGTAACACAATTGGTCCATGGTTTTGGAAAACTATATGACCAAACTATTCCACCCATTTTAAGGGTTAAATGACAGTTTTTCCATAATGATATCTTTTAAACTCTTTTCATTTTCATTTTTCTACTTCTAATGGGTGCGTCCTCTTCTATAGTTCCATGGGTTTTCTCTAATTCTATCCTAGGATTTGGCATATCTTCTATGTTAGGACTCTAAATCGAATGTTGTTGGTCTCTATGTCTCCTCATTAATAGGCTCTTGGTTTGTTCTTATCTTTTCTCCATTTAATATTCTCTCAATTGAGTTATCTTCGTGAAACCTCTTTTTCCCTATTTTCAAGGTGGATATCCATTTCATATATTCTTTCCAAACTATACCGATTTAGACCTTGATATTGGATGAGCGGAACATTCTAATTATATGGTAGGTTCCCTATGGATTTACCCCTAAATTTTTGTTGAAATGTGAATGTTTTAATTTTTACGCACACTATCCTTTTCTGTGTATTTTCTTTATTTGAGTTATTCATATATAATTTTTCAACTCACATAGATATAGTCCTTATGATCCTTATATATTATATAATGGTTTTGAACATGAAATATGGACACCCCGTGGGTGTTTTAGCTTTTATTTCCCATTTAGAATTAAATGATTAAAATTATGGAACACCTCTTAAGAATTATTATTTAGGTATAAATATAATTTCCCCTTTCAGTTAAATTTACATGTGATATAAACACCATCTATGTTCCATGTTTAAAATTATTTAATTTATTTTCTTTGATTAATAGTTTCTAAAATAATTCATTATAAGGAATTGATTTGTAAATCTTATATTTGATTGTTAATTGTTCTCAATTAGTTTCATGATGAAAAATATCGTGCTATTATAATATGATCACTCGAATAAGGTGTGATTTTTTTGAATCTAAAAATTAGTGATTAATGGTTTATAACGAGTTGGGTTGTAATTCTTCGATATTTATTCTACGATTTGATGTTATTATTTTGTATATGGGATGTTTTTGAAATGGATTTTATTGATGTTTTAAAATTTATTTCACTTTCTTATATAAAGGAAAAATGAACCAAATAACCTTCTATTTACATGTACTTCTATATAAATTGAATGGCTTGGGTCACCCCTACCCAAGTGACTAATGGACCATGCTCATCCTAAGGGCTTATAAGGATCTATAAATGGATCTAACCAAGTATGCATGTTAAAAAAAATTATGCTACCTTCTAAGTGTATTTTTTACCCTTTAAATTGATTTTCCATGTTTTATTGGATTCCATGGAATGTCAATAATTGAATAGTTTATTTAGGATATTTTTTTCATTAAATGAGTTGTTGATATCAATGGAATGTCGTGTTCATGGTGCATTTCCATCCCTGGATGAATTAATTAATGAAAGTGAAATTTTATGATTTTAAAATACTAAATGGTTTATATGAAATGAAATAAAAAGGGTCATATTGCCACACCATTCATTTCATGCTTATGTACAAGCTTAATTTGAGTAGTAATGAATGTAACACCCATATTTATAATGTGCTTATTAAATATAAATCACGAGATATATTCCTCATGGAAATAATAATAATAATAATAATTACTTGATATAGGATGTAAAATGATGGTAATGGTTCTGTTGAGAATGGTGGAATTTCACTCCCATACATCAGTTGTTGAGTTATGAAGTATCACCTTATTAACATATGGGGTATGGTGGAAATTTTGTACCACATCCCTTATTGAGTGTAGACATGAAGGCACACTCATAACTTCATTTATTAAAATGATTTCACACTCACCATCTCAACTTCCATGCATGATGTATAACACACTATTGGGATGTAGGGAATGTACCTTTTTGTGATCTTATAAGATCATTTAGACTCATTATGAAAGACTATGTTCTGCCCTGGTCTAGTCAAAACCATGTATTCCAGGTATATTTCCACATAAGTTTGTACATACTTGGTTCATATTGGTGTATTGAATATATATATATATAACATATATATACATATAGTTACTCTTCAAACACTCATTCTGACCATGATCTGTAGTCAGTAGAGCATCCATGTGTCCTTATAGAACCTAAGTTGGCTGATTTTTGTTTATTTCTATATCATTTTTTATTCGTATTACCTAAAAATTGTAGTACATATTATTCATGGATTAGAATTAGTTTCATACACTGTGGGTGGTAACTTATATATATTTATATCTCAAACCCATCTCAGATGGCCATTTGACCGGGGTACCTGAGTAGAACTTATGCTCATAGGGTTAAGGATGATTTCTTTAGCTGTTTTCTTTTACTTGGGAGTTAGGATCACATAAATGAGATAGAGCTCATGATTCTCTTAGAGATCGCCCAATGGGATTTTATTTCCATTCTTTACTTTTTATTGTACTGATGTATACTATTTTGGCTTCAATATTATAATTAGGTCACGAATACATATGTTATATATTTGTGTTTTCCATCTTTTATATTTCTTTTATATTATTTTTTCATAGTTTTTCATTATTTTATCACATTCTAAACTATTTCATGTTGTTTTTATCTATTATACCTCTATGATACTATGATATAAGGGTATTGTCTCTCCACTATCACCTCTTTAGACAGTAGCTGCAAGTCAGAGACCTCTGGCATATGAAGAGGGATGATGGTGTCCATGTGACCCCCACGTCAGGCTACCGTATTAGAGGTGAGCTGGGACATGACGTTACACTTTTAGAAATTTTGGATCACTCTATATAAATTAAGATATAAAAACCAATATTGGTAAGAGTAAATCAATAAATATTCTCTTTGTTGATGGTATATGGAATCATCTCCTTAGAATTTCTAAAAATTTCAATTTGAGTATAATGATATATTTCTAAAGAATGAGTGTGTCATAATAAGTTTGAAGGATGTCATGGTTACATATAAATATTGGTGAGAAGAAAAATTGTTCCAAATTCTTGATTACCAAATTATATATTTCAAGAGAATAAAAAAGTACAACCAACTTTTGCAGAAAATTCATGGAAATTTATGGAAGACAAAATGGATAATATTATCATGACTGATGATGTGAGATATATACTAAATCTATATTATGAAAGACTCAAAACATGTGTTACATTTCAAAAATGAGAGATGGTGAATAAGATACATGAGTAAGTGGAAATAAAAATAAAGAAACTCATTGAGTTAGTACTCTTGATTGTCTGTGGTCTATTGCCTGTGAAGTTAGCCAATAAAGATAAGTATTTGATTTCATTTTTTCAAGATTTTACTCATATGACTTATATCTAATTTATGTTAGGTAAATGAATAATTATTGAGAAACATAAACATGTTCAATGGATTAATGAGAATCATATAGGGTATGTCATCAAAAAAATATTGATCTGATAATATATTTGAATATAATAAATGAGGGTTTAACTCGTATATTTAGATGCATAGATTATTAAATAAATATAATGTTGTCCAAAATATATAATGAATTGAAATATAAGAGGGGGTGAGTTGTAGTCTCAAAGACAACTAGAATTTTTCAACCTCTCAAGTATTTAGTTTTTTAGATGTTATAGCCTTTTAACAAGTAAGAATGGTCCAAATTAAAAAATTAAGTGGAAAATAAATCAATCACAAGTTATGAACATAACCAATGTATGTTTGGATTCAATGATAACAATCATATATCTCATAAATTGATATTATTAAAAAAAACAACCAATTCATATTATTTTTATTCTTTCAAACTAAATTGCTCAATGGTTATATAAATCGGGTCTATAGTATCATGAATTATAAAAATAGGAAAATGTGTAATTAATCTAGTCGACAATGAAATGTTCCTTAATAGGAACATATTCAATCAATCCATGATTTAATTTATGAAAAGTTACACATCATTAAAATAATTATAAAATCTTTTGAAATAAATATATCTTTCACTAATCTCCTCTTTCATCTCCTTCATCAATAACATGTCCACAATAAGACACTGTCTAACAAAATGTTTTTACGAAACAACTTTTAAACCTCAAGATATGATCAATATTGAAAGATCAGAAAATGTAGATTCCAAATCCTGAATCACATTGATCAATATTGTGACATCCCAGTATTCATTCACTCACATTTAACCAAACATAGTAAGTCACTTGGATTTGGCTGGATATCCCCATACACTAATTTTTATCGACTTATAGAAAGGGTTGATAATGGTATTTGGGGGAGACTATACCATAATTGTCAGAGTCGTATCACAACAGACATATAATAGATTAATCAATAGAATAATGTTTTTACAATATCAAAATCATAGAATATTGTATAATAATAATAAGATAGAGGATTCACCAATAATAACATATTCAGATCCATCATCATATAAAAAATAAATGATGTAATTATTTGGTGCTATACAATAAGGGGAAATATATGGGATATAGAGAAATATGAATATCCGACATGCTATAAAAAAAGATAGAAAAATCATAATTTATATCCAATAGAATCATGATAATAATTCTAATCTGCTTCACATGTACTCTATCACAGTATAGAATATCAAGTGTTTATGGATAGGAGCCTCCCTTTGTCCTTACTAGTGTCTATAAGCTATATCTAGGTACCAATTGGTGGCCCGAATTGGGTGTGAGATATACTCTGTAGTCCACCACCGATAAAATCTAGTATGATATAGATAGTGTATATAAAATGTGTAGTGTTCAAATATGATATAATAAAGTAGTAGTGAATTTGTTCCAAGATGAAACTAGAAAAATTATATCTTCTTTGGCCTATGCTAAAAAATATTTGAACAAGATTCACCATTTATATATGCATATAAGTATGTATGAACATATAAATTTTATACATGATAAATTATATAGAAAAATATATATATATATATATACATAGTAATATATGCGTCCCAGGGCATAATTAAAATATTCATGAATAGTTATAAGATTCCCATGTTGTAGAAAAGGGAATCATCCCTATAATTTGATTAGAGATACGAATGCCATCATAACTATTAACATAATGTCCAATGTGGAACCTCGTGTCCAATAACCTCTAGGGTAATGTGAAACATCATGCCCAACATAAAATAAATAATGTCAAACATAAGCTCCAACATCACACATCAAGGTAGTATGAAACACCATGTCCAACAATTGACTTAAACATGTCTCAAAATCCATTATATAAGGTTGTGTAATAATAATAATAATAATCCATCATACATGTTATTATTTAACGTAATCCATGGGTTGGTTCATTACTATATAATAGTTTATTAGAAAAGTTCATAATAAAAATATTATAATTAAGGACATGTGACATGGTTATAACATTAAATATTATTTAATTTACATCAAGTGAAACACACTTGGATGATAGTTTGGTCCAAATGAGAATTTATAAGTTCATGGGAAAGTATGAGAACACCCAAATGAGAGAATGATACAGGGTAGACAACCTCCAATAATGTATATGGTATATGAGAGAATTTATAACATGGATAACAATTTAGATTAAGGTAAATCATAGTTTAATGGAAATATGAGGATGTTTTGGAAGGAAAAAACTTGGAACATGATATAAAAATAGTATTTTAGGTAAATAAAGTATACCAAATACCTAATAGTAGTAGAATTTTCTCCATCCATTATTGGCCTCAAATTTGGGATAGAATAAGATAAATCTATGAAATATAAAAATTCACTAAAAATATGTCATATTAACTCAAAAGGAAATAAAATTTAATACAGAGAGATAAAAAATAAGGATTCAAGAGGATTTGAAATCTTATTGATGGTGATCTAATGAGATGGACGATGAGTGATTTGAATGATGTATGATGGCAGAAGATTAAAGTATATGGAACTGGAAGGAGGAGCTGAAGCTTCTATAGGCTGTGAAACATGTGAAGGGAGAGGGAAAAGTAAGAGGGAATTCAAATATATAGAGGGGACATAGGTTCATTATTCTTATTTTAAAGAGATATTGAGTTGCGCACACAGTTGGAAAAATCGTGTGCCAACATTGTATGAGGTGTCACTCCTCACATTGGGTAGGTGATTAGTAAGACAACCCAGGCACATTCTATGTGGTTCCCTCTATAGTTTCATGAAAACTGCTATATGGATATGTGGCATATCTTGTATGTTTTCTCAAATCATGCACCACCAACATGAGGCCATATGGTTGAGCAGTAATGTTGCTACTAAGCATTATACAACCATTAGAATCATTTCTTTCTATAGAAACTAGAGCTCCATGCTCCGTAGAAGACTCGAATGCTGCATAAATGTTCCAAAAACCCATAATAATGTCAATATAGATAAAAATAAATATCTAAACTAGAACATAAAATATATATACCTCATTAGAAACCTAAGATATTATAACTTCATTTCTTTAAATAACTCATGCTCGATTTTTTCTTCCATGGGTGGTTTAGCAATTTTTTAGAATTAGTTAAACCAACAAGCATTTATGTCAGCCTCATGCATCCAAATATCATGCATTCAATGTTCATACTATCATTATACTCATAATAGAGGCACTGACCTACCTAATTGAGCCTTTATACTTTGATCGATTATCGGGGTAGGATACTCGTCAAAATAAGCATCAACTTCCTACTCAACAACCTTAGGATATAAATAATGAGCTAATTTTGAATGATAACAGAAATTTTGAGATACATAAAAGGCATCAGGAATGACCTAGTACCTCTAATGAAAGAATATATGATAGGACACCACCCGAACATCTCCAATATCTTGAAAGGCCTGCCATAATGAGGCAATGATTTACCTCTTCTCTGAATCTTTATATGAACCAACCTATTTGAAACAAGCATTAAAACCCAATTTTCCACATAATCCTCAATATATTGGAAGAGAAAATCATTATAAGACTTCTTCCTAGACTAATATGTATCTATACAATTCTGTATAATTTTTAACAACTTTGAATCCTATTGAACAATATGAGGTAGAAATAATGATGCATCTCCTACCAATAACCAGCATAGGGGTGATTGATAGGACCTTCTATATAGTTCCTAATATGGATCCTCTTTTATTGATTCATAAATTCTACGATTATAAGTTAATTTAGAAAGAGCTACATGTTTCTCCCAAGAACCTATAAAATCAAAGACACTTGATCTGAGAATTCCCTCTTATATCTATGCCATATACTCCTAAAAACCACTGGTTTGTGGGTAATAGGTAAATCTTAGAAGCACCTGTAAACCCAGTGCCTTCGGTAAACCATTCTATAACTCTTATGTGAAGTTAGATTACCTTTCCAGTATGATTCTATGAGGGATCCAATTATTTTTTATAATCACACATACATAGATTCTATTTTGTTCATCTATTACAAAGTTCTCTATGATAGGTAGAAAGTGGGTAACATTCTTCATCCAATCAATGATAAACAATACCTCATCACTAACAAGAGGGGACCTAGGTAAACCCATAAAAAATCCATATAGACATCATACCATATGCATTCAATGATGGGTAGCGACTGTTGAATTCCACAATCAGCTATTAACAAGTGTAATATAGAGTAACAAAGCGAGCTATCTCTTTTTTTATCCACGAAAAACAATATTTATAGTGTAATTAAATCAATACCTTAGTAATTATGGGATGTAATTCCAAATCATAGGTATAATAGTCTCACATAATCTCCTCTCGAATTTTTGTAGGTAACAAGACTCAACCATAAATGTGTATGATCTCATCCCCATCTACGAACCATCCAAGAGGCAGGTCCTCACATAAAATTCATTCCCTCAAGAGTAAGACCCAGAGATCCAAAATATTATTTATCAAAACTCATTACAAAATAGAATATATCATGCATAATGAGACAAGCATAGGATACCCATAATGGTCTTATACATCCAAATTCATCTCAGAAAAAAGGCCATCAACTGCCACTTGCTACTGGCCCCATACCGAACATAGTATCAGTTTCCTTCCTTAGCGCATCCACAACTAGATATTGAAAAATATAATCTTTTGGATGTTATCAACACTTTCATGTAGCACTAATAATTTCCCCCATTATCAGAGATTTTTTTAGTGATGATGAAGGGTTCTTTTATTAGTGCAAAACAAATCCTTCATAAATCACTCTATTATAACTGCCCATAAAAAGATCTGATAAAAGGTGGAATTTGTCAGTGCTAGAAAAAAATAATACATAAAATGGACCTTTATCAACAATTTTTTTAGCACTCATAATGGACCACCTTTAGCAGTGCTATTTGAAAGCGTTTATAATGAGTATTCTTTAAAAAAATCATTAAAACTAAAATAAAATTTATTTATATTAATACATACATAATATATTTTTTTAATTATCATTTATATAATAATAAATACGCATTTAAACACAATATATATGATATTTAATGTAAATTATATTAAAAATTACAATTAATATATAATTTTCTAATTAGTATTGTGTAAAATTTGTTTTATATTATTTTGTTGAAAAAATAAATATATGTATGAACGGTATAAGAAAATTTGAAAACATGACGTCAAATTCAAATAACCATAAATTTTGATCTATGTATATGTTTGGGATCTACCACTTTTCAAATAAATTCCTATGTATATAGAAACACTATGTTGACCGAGTGGTGACCATGTCCACTATTGTTTTGAGGTCAAAATGCCTAGAATCCCCCCAAAAATCATGTTTTCAGTTGGGGTACCCTATGTTTTTAATATTCCATGGTATTTAAGAAACATTTTATAAAGACTTCTACTCCCTTTTAAGTGGAGACTCCTAGGGATTGTATTTATATATATATATATTATTGTTTTGAAATGTTATTGTTTTTTATATGGTTGTTTTATTTAAAATTAAATATATTCATATTTTCATATATATACATATAATAAATAAATTTTATAAGTAAATATTTAAATATACTTACATAAAATTAATTTTTAAATATATACACCTAATGGAAATAATTATTTACTATTAATTTTTTTAAATAAAAAATATCCATTTTTTACCATAAAAAATTCATGAATATGTCTATATATACATATACAAGTAGTGTTTATATATAAAACTGTATGTTTTAATAAAAAAAATATATTTATATATATATTATAATATATGTAAATAACAATATATATATATATTTAAATATTTGTATGTGTATGTGAGAAATAAAAATGTATACATTTGTAAATATGTGTATGTGTGTGTCAATATTATATATATACATCATATATAAGAATATTTTTATTAATATAGAATTATAATTAAATATAGTATATAAATGTAATCATATTATATATTTATAAAGAAATTATAAAATTTTTATAACTAAATTTAAAATTAGAGATAAATATATATTAATATATATGTTGAAATAGACATAAAAATATATACATAATTTAAAAATTCCATGTCTCAATATATAGACATATTTTAAAAATTAATTTAAAAATAATTATATAAGTCATATGGAAATAGGTATTATCCATTTTATTTAAAATAATATCTAATATTTTTTCATAAATTATAAAAATATATGGATATATATACTTAAACAAATGTATATATAATGTTTATTTATATATACGTGTGTGTATTAATAATCATATATATTTATATTTATATTTATATTCTTATATATATAAATTATTTTTAATATATATTATATTTAAGTAAATATAAGTGTGTATATATATAATGCACTTATAAAGGTATGTGATTAAATAAGAATATAATAAAATAAAAAAAACAAGCTTGGTAGAGTGGTAAAGGGAATCAACTCACATATGAGAGGTCACATGCTCTAGTCTAGGTCTGAGAATGTATTAGGCAGAGCATTCTAGTGCTGAGGAAGGGGGTGTTTGGGAATGATGAGGAAGGGTGTTGGAGGGTGTGAAAGTGGATGTGAGCTAGAAAGTGATAACAAATGGGGTTGGGGGCACTGAGAAAGGGGTTTTTTGGGTGTGTATATGAAATAAAGTTTTACCAAAAAAAATTTCTTCATACAAAATCGTTGATATAGGGTGACTATGCCAACACTTTTTTTACTACTACTAAAGACATCCTTTATCAGTGTTAAAAAAGAACTAATTAAGGAATCCTTTATCAGTACTAAAAAAAGTGTTCATAAAGTCACCATTTATCATTGCTTTTTTATAGAACTAATAAAGCTATGATTTTAACATCCCTTATAATATCAATGCTTTTATAGGAGTGATAATACAATTTTTATCATTGTTATAGGGAAGAGATGCAATAGTGATAAAAAATGTGGTGACCTTCCCAGATGGATAAATAATCTCAGAGTCGAATGAATGTTTGTATTAAACCTATCTATTAGTATTTTTAGATTCAATTCATGCTGAGTGAAGATGTACTTGAGGTTTTTGGGGTCAATATAAACCACAACCCAATCCCTAATAAAGTAGTTCCTCCAATCACAAAAGGTATGGTCTAGATTTGCATGTTTGAGATTGTGTATTGGATAATTCTACTCATGATGCCTCAACTAATGAGACTTGTATGCCATGAATCGCTATCCTTCATTAGAACATCTCTGATCCTGATACCTAATAAATTAAAACAAACTATATAGCCTACTCGGATATGATCAGGAATGAAAATGAAGTCAATATCCCTTTAATCATGGGAATGTAACTCTGGCATGCTTCATACCTTGAAAACATGACATGCTTCTTGGTCAAGCATTTGAGTGGTAGTAAAAACCATGATAAATCCAATCTAAATCACTTTTAGTTTCATTCCATCCCCATGATACACTGTATGTCATAGTTGTTCTTGGGTTTCTCCCAGGAAATGAAAACCCTCACATTCTCTAGGTCAATTTATATTCCTAACAATTTGATTATATCCCCTAGGATGTTTATTTTATAAATCTAAAATTAGTATTTATGGGATTAGAATATATCTAGTGCTCTCTCAGAGTGCTCAAAATTTTATCCATACAGTTGAATTTTTCATGTCGAGTATGTGAGTACACGATGATTTCCTCAAAAATACTACCATGAATGAATCCATATATAGGGGGACCCAATTCATTGGATCCATGATAAAAACATGCACATTCTTGAGAATGAACAACAGTACCAAATATTCTTAGATGGTATATTTACTATGGAATGTTGTACATGGTATATATGAAAACCTAAAATGTATCTCATGATAGTCTCACCTCAAATAAATTTTCATGGAAACCAAATGTCATCATATCTATTCAACTAGATATTTTATATCTGATTGGGGATACTAGTTCATAACTGTAAGATGGTTTAATTTTCAATAATCCACATAGAGTCTGAGGGATCCACCAATCATCTTGTTAAAATGTATAGGCGAACCCCATAGGGGTGTGTTGGGTCATATAGACCCCGTGGACTCTATGTCCTCTAACTAATTCATGAGTTCCTAATACTTTGTATGGTCCATAATGTAAGTATTGATATATGCTGGAGCCACTCCTCGAACTAGTAATTTAGTACACTATGCCTCTCTTTCAGACGGTAGCCCAAAAAATTCATTGGGGAAGACATCATTGAAATGATCTACCATAGGAGGGAAATATTTTTGATGTGGTACTTGATCATCAAATAGAGGACTTGCACTCTAGGCTGATAATCTAAGGATCTCATGATGTTACGGTCTATCTCAAGTAGTCAGGACACTCCATTATCCATAAAAATGTAATTTCCACCATCATGGGATGACAAGTCCATCCATCATCACTAATAGTCAATATTGGATCTATAAGGTACCAACAATTCCATTCCGAGAATTATCTAATGTCTTAGTCTCTCAAGTATAAAGAGATTCAATAAGAAAAAAAAATTCCAACCTCATGGGGAAAATCCTTGAATAGGTGTATGATCTCTGATCACACCCCTATCAAAGTAACCAAGGTCATTATTCCAAAATAGTACTCAATTTGAAGGATTAAACATTCCATAATATCTAATAGATGAAATATTATGAAGGGATTATGTGAAATGAATAAGTCAATAATGTAGACTCTAATAAAATTGCACCTCATTCTAAAGAAGGAAACACATTATCCTCTTATGGTACATAATATACTTTGTGTAGCTATCCTAATCTAAGGATATAAGCTATAACCAGAATAATATAATTTTTTTCACTCCACTAGCATTATATCTCTTACGACTTGCTCCCAAATCTATGTGCACCTTCTAATCCTAATCAACCCGTAGTACTACAGCTTCCTTCCAAACATGGATATATTTATCCTTCTGTTGAATGTGGAGTTAGTGCAGATCCTCTATTCCTGGGAATTGGATGTAAGTCCTGAAAGAATCTCTGATTTTGAACCATATATTGGTAGGATCAGCCCAACATTGGCACCATACTACACTGTGACTTTATAATACCTCTCTTTCCACACTTGTGGCATATCATATAACTATCAGTGAATGTCATTTGACTACCACTACTCCTATTATCAGACACACGGTTACCCTTTTGGATACTAGATGAGATACTCCCCTACCATACTATTCAACCTCACTATGCCATACCACCATCTTCCCTCATAATATTTTTAGGGAATAGGGCATGGTTCACTATATCGTAAATAATAGTCAACTGAAAGATATTAACCTGAGATCAGATGTCTTACACAAGACCATCCTCAAACTGTATCACTTTAATTAACTCATCTTAGATGAGACTTCATGAGGAGCACTAAAGCTAAATGAAATTACATGGTGACTCCATCATAATCATAACATCCGAGTGTAAGTTCATAGACTTCCTGACCTATTTAACACTCATTGTTTTTGGGAAGAAATTTTCATAGAATAGTACTTTTAAATCCCTCAAGACCAAATCCTGATGTTGAACATATTTGGGGAAAAGATTCCACCAATGCTTTGAAAAATCAGGTATCATGTAGGTTGTGATATTGAACCTCCACATCTGAGGAATCACCAAGTTATAGAATATATATAACATGATGTCAAATATAAGACTCAGAAGATTAGGGGACACCATACCCCAAGAACATGGGTGGATGATGATGCCGGGATTCTCACATCAACTCAACAATATTATGGGTAGGTCATATACCCCTTTATATAGACTACCTAAATAATCAGAATCTCAATCAGAACTAAAAATCAATTCCCATATCTGTTTGAACTTGAGGTATAATAGGAGGTGACACAAGTTGAACTTTTGGTAGGTTAGAGTCCACTAATTCATGTGCATGATCATTAAAACCTTCATAGAACTCATCATGATGACATCACTGATTCATATATCATTAATTTCAAATACACACGTCAAAAAAATGAATTAGAAAATATTATTTATAAATAAACAGGTTTGATACTAGCTTTACTATGAAAACACCATACCCCTATAACTACTCCTAAAGCTAGGTCTGGATGATATAGAAGATCATATAGGTTCTCCCTATATACTCTCAATAACCCACTACTAAGGTTATTTTAGGGTCAAGGTCTCATATCACATCTTAGAAGTTCTGGTACATGGAGTGTCAGTTACCAATTATACAGGGAATCACCCTTTATGTTGTAATTAGAATCCATATTTATTGATAATAATTTTATTAAATAAATCAGTTTAGTTGTATATATATATATCTCTGTGTGTATGTGTGTTTCACTATCTATTTAGATGAGTAACCATTCCCAAGTTATAAATTTATACACATCATAAGTTGCAATTGGTTAACCATGTAATTGAAACCATTATTTTACTATGGTTCAATTATATGGACCAATAAATCTCATATTCCACAGAATAAAGACTACTTAAATTTAAATTTAAATCCATCTAATTGAAACCAGTAATCTATCATCCTATGTTACCAATTTTTAATGGATTAATCATGCCATTATTGGTTATTTAATGTGCCACCATCGAGATATATGGGAAAAAACTATTTAGGATGATACAGATACATTAATAAATTCAATTAAGTTTACCCTATAAGAAAAGTTGTCCCATTTACAAATATAAAAGTCTTGGAAACAAAAATATGTATCCACAAATGCACATAGTAATATAATTGTGGCATCGAATATGAATGATATGTGAATCCATTGGTACCCACAAGGATGCATGAGACAATACCACCTTGTTATATTGGGCCAATGGTATAAGATAAACCATAATAATAATCATAATAATTACACAAATCATGTGTGTCATCCAATAGTGAAATTGATATTAATGTTAAAGGAATAATATATAATAAAATCCCCATCCATGGTAATTTGTATTTTTTCTCTTCTACATTGCTTATCTACTCTAAGGAATAAGCATATTACCAAATTATGACACATTTTTAATCTCTAGTTTGTTAACCTAAATAGTTATACAAACGGAAAATATGATTTTATGATAAAAATTTGTGACATCCTTAGCCTGGTTCACTCATACGCAGCTAAAAACGTCTATTCACATGGCTTCTTACTTATGGGACGATGTGCTTGAGGTCACATGAATAACTAAGATCAATTACATTTGAGTAAACCAGGACTAGGATTTCACAAAAAAAGATCAATTGTAATTATTATAACATAAATGACTAATTTTTTTTATCAATTTCACCTTTCAAAAAATAATAACATCGAAAAGAACTGTAAAAAGAACAATAATTGTGAGCACTCAACACAGCATGACGATGAACAACATCACAATATAGTATCAACTCTATGTAACAATAATATTCTATTAATCAAATAATAATTCTATATTTATATTCAATTTTCGATGAATATTCAATGGCCATATTATAAAATATTCAATTTCAGTTGTAACTATAATAGAAGTATGTTAATTATTCTATTGATTATAGTAATATTTTTCAACATGTAATCCCAATGATTATTCAAAAATATCTAGAATATATTTTTACATTTAGTTGTAAAAAATATAATCAAATATAATTTATTATTGTACAAAGAAAATAAATAGAAAATTTTCAAATTAATTGAAATTATCAATAAACAGTATCATGATTTTCAAATCAGTGATAAAAAACAAGTATTTTTAATCAACATATTGTAAATCATACACAACTCCAAAAAATATAGTGGATGAGAGGAAGAATAATATCTTAGTGGGAGGAGGGAGAAAAAATCCCTCAGTGAATGGAACATCAAAATATTTTTAGATACATACTAAAATGTGATTGTATATATTCTGATCTTGGGCCTAATTTGACCTGATTTGGTCAATGCACCGTATGAGTTATGGTTTGGATAGAATCTAATCGTTAAGAGATTAAAGGTGTTCTATATCCCTTTTATATAAATATAAATGTTCATAATATGTAAAAGGATGATGAGGGTATGGAGAAGGTATATTTCTTGGGAATACACCCATTTTTAGACGTTAACATAACTATAAATAGATGACGATGAATATTATCAACATAATTATTCAAATTGTGTTGGAAAATAAAATACCTCACTATGATCATTTCTAGTTTATGGTAATACTGAATTATATAAAAATATAGATATCATACTATTATTTTAAATGAAATAGAAAATTTCGATGACACTATATTAGATTCTAAAAATCATACCACTGATGAACCCTTGAAGGAAGAAATATCTATGTTTTAAATACCTATAAAAAACATAATCCATAAAAAGTAAATAAATATAAAATAAACTGAGTAAAATCACAAGTACTATTTAGAATTTGAAATCATACCATATTTATTTTATAGGATTAACCAAGGAGTTTTCAGAAAGCCTTATAATGCGATAATTGGATTTCAATGAAATGTAAATATCTAAACAATATTGGGAAAAATTAAACTCAGTAATAGTATTCACATCCTAAAAATAAAAAATGTTATCACTATAAGGATGGTTTTTAAAATAATAACAACAATATTGGTGTTGTTTCATGGAATAATTATTGTCTTATTTCGAAAGGATAATCAAAGATTAAGGGTATTGATTTTTATTAGACATTTTTTCCCGTTCCAAGACTTGAATAAACCAAAATATTTCTTCTGATTTATGATACAAAATTTAATAATGTTTTAAAAATAGATGTGAATTAAATATTATTTAATGTAAAACATGATTAAGAACATTGCATTAAACAAATGCAAGTGTATATCATTAATGATGATGGTTCTCAAGTTTTTATAATGAAGAAGTAATATTATATTCTCAAATAACCACCTTGATAATGGTATTAGAAGCAGGAAAAATGATTGAGGAGAAATAAAACATGAAAAAATAACGATTCAAATAAATTATCTATATTACAATATTCACTCCCTCATTGGGATTTTTTATGTCAATGACTGATTTTTTTTCTGAAAATAATGGAGGACATTTTTAGTAATTTTCTACCGAAATGAGGAATATTTTTGAAATGTTAAAGATTATCTAAATGAAATTCTCCTTCATTTTTCAAATTATAAATGTTGAAAATATTTATTTCTCTCACACGGAATATATGCTCATGAGTTATTATAAGTGTTTGGATTGGAGGTATCACCTAAAGATTCAATTATTATTGTATATAAAACTAAACTATCCTAGGGAAAAGGTAAATAGACTATAAATTAGGTGGTGTTCCAAAGGTTAATTAGAAATTTATTCTATTATATTATAATGAGACATGGAATTTTTTATTGGCTACACTTTTTTTACAATTCCAAGGAAACAAAAAATAGTCACATATTATGGCATGAATGTTAATCGGGTGAAACATTCTGGAAATCATGATTATTAATTGAGTTATGAAAAAAATATATCATCATTGATTTATTACTATACCAATATAGATTGGGAAAGATATATAGGAGATAGAAATTAAAAATGTGTATATCCTTTTTATCAATAGAATATGGGTTCCATGGTACACTGAGAAGAATAACTATGTCATTTATTGTTGAAAAAAATATGAGCAGGTTGCCTCATCAAAAGAGATAGCTCAGAAGATATGGTTGAATTCACAACTAGAATACATTATGGTGCATGTTTCAAAGCCATTTGAGATTGGGTGTGATAATTACAGTACAATCAACTTGTAAATAAATCTAAGGTATATTCTTTATTGAATCATAAATACATAAAATACCACTTTATCAAGGAAATTGTGGACTATAATGAGATTTCATTGAAGTATGTTTCATCTAAATAGTAAGTTTTAATAAATTTAAACATTTTCATTCAAAGGATTCCTTACAGAACATAATAGTGTTGTTAAGTATTCATTCATTCCAATAATACATATATGTATTTATAGTTATTTTCCCTATTTCATTCAATTTCATTTAGTGATAAAGGTGGAGAATGTAATAAGACATATTCTTGTAATGGATTGGACACACTAGTCTCATTTTTATGTGATAATTAAGAATATTGGAGTTGATAAGTCTTTTAAAAATGTGGGGTATTTAGGCATAGGTAGTTAGAGTTTAGTAAAGAACTCATGTACTGATTTATATAATACCAAAAAAATACAAAGTGGGGTATTTGAGAGATCATTGAGAGATTAAAGAACCCTCATGATGTGAATTGGAAAAAGGGGAGAAAAGTATATCTTAATTAAGACATGTTTAAAATGGAATTAATCTTACATCAAGGAATGGGGTTCTCTCATAATCACCATTTCACATTAATATTAGTTTTTTATATGACGTACATATAGGGGGAATACTATAACATATTTCATAAAGAAATTTATTCATGATTTTGACATGTTGTCATGGGATCTCTATTGGAATAATACTCATGAATGAGTTATAAGAACATTGGAGTTGAGTAGATATGAAAATGAATGAAAATAATGAAGATATTCTATAGATAATGAAATAAATATTCAAATATAGTGACCAATCTATAGTATAGTTTATTTTGTCCAATTTTAAAAGGGAATGTATATTACATCATACCAAAATGGATTCAGTTAATCATTCAAAAAAAAATCAATTAGTTTGATGTGAAAAGGAATCCAAGTATTGCTATTTCAGTTTCAATATTATGAAACTGATAGAGAAACGAGTTAATATTATATGAGAGGATTTTTCCCAGGGGTTGATATACTGTGAAGACATAATTAATCTACCGAGTGAAATACAATTCCATTGCATACATGTGATATAGAAGGTTAATATGATGAATTATGAGTAATCGACTATTCTAAAAAGTTCATCGTTAGGGATATTCGTGCAACTCACTTTTTTGAATCAAGTATTCTTAATACATGAAGTAATGGTTCATTCCATAAGGTGTGGTGAAGTGAAGAGGACCATGATTCAGATATAGGAAGCATTCAACCATATCCCAGCTAACAAAATCATGATGATTTTCCATCCATATATATTCAAAAAAATGTTATACCATCGTACTTATTCAAAAACAAAATGAGTTTTACTAGGAAGGATAAATTGATTTTTTTTCTCTCAAATAATCAATGTTTCTAGGATGTAATTGACCAAATATGCCACAAATATATTCATTGATTTTACAAGATACTCTGAGATATTAGGTATAGAGTTTTTTAAATTTTTGGATATGAAGATCATCTCGCTACACTGAGAATCACCCAAAAATACAGGATATATATATTAATATGTGTTAACCCACTTAAAGATATGGTTTTGTCATGAAAACTATAGACTTTAATAGTATTATCCAGTTTTCCATGAAGTATTTAACATTATATTGATTTGAAGAACAACTGTGAACACCAAAACCACATTCTGGAGGCATCAGAGGTATCAAAATAAAAGACAATTCAAATTGGTCAAAATCATTTTCTATATTGTTAGTGGTAATTGATAAATTCATTTTTCTCTTTTCATAGTTTTTTGGATAATTAATTTTAATATGGTTATAGTGATTGTAACTACTATTCACCAAGGATTATCCACATGATAATAATAATGTGGGATCCTTGTAAATACCCAAGTGTTTATGTCTGTCTGTTATCATTCAATATCACATCATAAATTAGTCACCATTGATATATATTATCACTAACCAGTAATAATAATCACGTAGGTCTATAGTTTATATTTTTATTTACTATGGATTCACCCCAACCCCAAATGGTGGTACACACTATCATGGGACCAATATTTTATGTTATGTACTCTTTAAGAAACAACACCACTTTTGAGTTTTGTTTAATTATATCAATTAATCCAATGACATCAACTAGTGAAAAGACAATCAGTTCTCCAATCTATGACGTTTTTATAAGATTTATAACTCTATATAATATTCCTAGGTAAAATAAAATTTTAGTTTATATTCTGAAATATTATGGTGTAGGAATAATACAAAAAGCTTCATGAAATTTTTCTGGTACTTATATAGTGTCTCTGCTATAAGTTGTCTAATTTTAAATATTTCATTATTCATAGTAATTACCCTTGAGTTTGGGAAGAATATTTGAAGAAGCATATCCTAAAGTTATCATAAATTAATATTTCCTATGGTTGGTTGTTGTAAAACCATTCATTGGATACACAATTAAGAGATTATGTGATGTCTGTCAACATTGAATTCTTATCTTCTACTTTTATTAGATTTTAAGAGGCATACACCATGCTGAATTCCTTGATGTTAATGTTTTGATTCTCCATTAAAGGCCATTAAACTCTGAAAATAATTATATAAAAAATGTATTAAATTTAGAATCATCGTGTAATGAAACGTAAAGAAATGAAATGTTTTGATATATGAGTATGGTGAATACATATATGTAAAGGTCTAGACATGATTATTTATCTTTAACTATCCTTAATATTCATTGTGAACACATAAAATTTCAAAATGATTTATAACAGTTATGTTCTAAAATCAAGAATATATATATATTTATCTATCTCAATTATATTACTCTAGACTATAATTTTCCATAAATTTAGAGATCAATATTGAGTAGTTGATTAGTGTGAGATCTAGTCAGGAATCATTTTTTATGTTATTAGGCATTACAAAATTGGCACCACCTCGACGATGATGGAACCAAGTGATTCAATGTAATTTTAATATTAACCTTTAATCTCAGTGGTCAAATATGTAATTTTAAATATATGGTAATAGAGTATAGTGGAATCATATATTTTCTCCAAGGAAGGGAAAATTTTAATTTTTATACAACATTAAGTGTTAACAAGTGTGTTTGTTTTTTACTTTTGTGAAATTTAGAAAGCTAAATAATAGTAAATAAGAGTTACTATTATAATGTAGGCCTATGATTGATCTAAGAGAAGGTGCACCAATTTAATTATATAATATTTCCTTAATTATAATTCAATATTCAAAAAATGGATCAATGAGAGGTCTTATGATCATGAAACTCTCACCTCTATTTTCAAGTGATGATGAGTCACAGTAAAAAATTATCAGTGTAAAATATAATTTGTTCCAAGGTACATGTGATAGTTTAGGTTAATCATCATATCCTATAATAGATAACACACTCTATAATATTAAATAACTACCCAATTTAGAGATATTATTCTAGAACATTCTAGGATGATATTCTCCTGGTACACACATGCCAGAAATCTCCAACACTTCACAAATCAATCACTATTTGTTCATCAAATATAGTATTGATTTATTGGAGGGAGAGGAATGATTATCAACCAA
Source organism: Viscum album (assembly GCA_963277665.1). Taxonomy (NCBI): domain Eukaryota; kingdom Viridiplantae; phylum Streptophyta; class Magnoliopsida; order Santalales; family Viscaceae; genus Viscum; species Viscum album. The sequence goes on along the minus strand of OY728155.1, from coordinate 1,136,269,819 downwards.
GGAGGAAAAAAATATAGTGATGTATATATTTACTATGATCTAATTCAATATACTGTGACACCGTATATAATTGACATAAATAAAAATATAAGAATTCAATGTTTTATTATAACTAATGAAAATACAAGGCTCTACCCCACTGCATCAATAAATGATGATTCATTCCACCCTCTATGTAAGATATCATATCCATTGAAATCGATATCTACAAAAATTTTAAAGAAATATAGTAGCTTAATAGTATAAAGCCCAAAAAGAATATATTCAACATCAAATTATTCGATCTTCCACCTTCCAAGATTATTCAATGGTTCTTTGAGGCAGCCTCAACATATCAACATAAAATTTATGAAATATTCCATAAATACTTGTTTGAGGGTCTCACTGCCAAAAAATAAACAAATCTTATCTCTCTCTTAGATCATGAACCAGCTACCTATTTGTCTAATTGATTTCTATATACGGTTAGACAACATCGATGGAATATTCATTTAGTCCCCACATCATTTCCATGAATTCCAAGTTAGTTTCTTCTAATTTAATTTCAATTAATATAGAGTGATGTCAACAATGATGATTGTGTTTGGCGTTGGTTTTAAGTTCACTATATATTGTGTTGGATCATGGGATTATTCTGGTATTGGAACTGATTCTACATAAAGGAATCAAATTATGTTGGGATGCTACATTGGCTTGAGATTCCATTGGAATTAAAACAAGTATATGGTATTTAAATGTTCATTATGATTCCTAGAGTTTGGAAATGATGTTTTTTTCTCAATATTCCTTCAGATAGAACATTGAATTGATAAATGGATACTATATTTTTCATCAATGGATATGTGTAGAGTATTAGAAATTATGGTTCCATTGGAAAAAAAGAACCTCAACTTGTCAAATCATGTTGCACATTTTTGAAATAATTTTATTTGAGGATGTGAGATTTCCTTGACCATCTAACATATTCATTGACACTAAAACAATATACCATTGTATAGGTGAATGATTCAAATGTCTATGATAATTAAACCGCTTATAAATTAGAGCATTTCAATAGTCAATATGTAATCCCTTTAACATAGCCTCATTTAAAAACAACATGGTACATTTGGGTGATCTTATTTCCTACCATAAGACTGTATCATTACATTGGGCACAGTTTAGCTTCTACTAGATTGGAAGCAGTCAACATTATGAAGGGAATCATCTTGGCATCAGATTATAAAATTTACTACATAGAAAAAGTCATTCAATGTCGATGCATCTTCCATAATGGCTCTTAAGTTACCTGATGTTTTATAAATTGGATCTATTGATTAAAGGCATAACCTTAGGCCCTAAATCATCCAATGTTGGGAAAGAAACATAGTGTGCATTTCTCAGCATGATTTCTACATTAATCAGAAAAATTAAAATTTCCCTATAGTTTGGTTTCATACCTCGATGAAATGTCTTCATAAATATCTCCAAAATAATGGATCATATATAATGTCAATTTTTTATTCCTAATATTTTATTTATGGAATTATTTTAAAAAATTGTCTGAATTAATCAATATTCATTAAATCAACTGAAATGAGGTATTATATTGAAAAAAATACAATATTCTGAAGCCAAACATGTGTGAAGAAATATAATGAATGTGTTATATATAAAATATGATGAATTATTTATATGAATAAAATATAATTGACATCTAATATTATGAAAAAACAATGTGAAGGATAGTCATTAATGTCGATTATACAACAGCTGACATGAAGTACATGGTTCCAACATTTTTTACAATAGTTTTAAAAATTAATAAGGTAACGAAATTAATAACAAATTAGTTAGTAATTTTAAACATACATTACCTAAACCTATATGATAAAAACGTAAAAGAACTAAAAATTTATAGTAGTATAAACAATGAATAATTTTTAACTACAATTCAATATTAATTCATTATATAATATTTTAATAAAAACATTAAAAAAATTCAAATACATTGTTTAAAAACATATTCTACATAGAATGATTAAAAATTTCTCTTAAACATAATTTCACATGTGAAATAATCAGTTAATATTATTTAAAATCAATTTAGATAATTTAGAATATAAAAAATGTTATAATAATAATAATAAATTATTTATCAGTAAATATCAATATAATAATATGATAAAAAAAGTAAATATTATTATAAACCCTAACGCTGTAAAAATTTATAATTATTCCAATTTTAAATATTTTATACATCTATATCAACACATAAAACAAATATTTAAAATTTTCTTTTCAAAATTGACACCTTAGTTCAAACAAAATGTCGAATTGAAAATAAAATTCTAAGTAGTTACAAAACTAAAAAATATATAAAAATTTTCACTTTGGAATAATCATATTTTTGTTTTCTTTACCATTTTCTTGATAACCTATGGTAGTTGTTCCATGGAATTTTGATAATGATAAAAATTTAAACAATTGAATGTTATTATAATATATAACAATTAAAATAAAAAAAATGTTTCTCTGATGGTTCATTAAATTATTATCTCACATCATTATGTATGGAGTAAATGGAATTTCAATTTTGAATGAAAACACAAATAATATTATTAGAACTATTAATAATAAAGGTGTTTTTTATGATGTTTTGTAATTATGATTTCATTTAATTATTACATTGTAATTAAATTTGCTTTCACACCTTTCATGATAATGAAGAATCAAAAACTTCTCTACATTGTTCTGAAATGTTCTATGAATATATTCGATTATATTATTATCCTGTATAGGCCTAAATCAAGAGAAATCAATTATAAAATCACAAATCTATACATAGACATTTTATTATACTATATACGTAGTTTATAAAGTTACCTAATGAAAAATATGAAATGGTTGTACGTTGCATTAAATTGGTAAAATGTAATTATATTTGATAATAAAATATGAATTTCATCCCTCTGATGTCTAACATATCTATAGTTACAATTTTATTATTGTATTTATTATAAATTATTTCTATATAACCACATCCAATTAAGTTTTAACACGTCATAAAATCATAGTTTTCTCCAACATAAATGGATACACCAATAATATATATTGTACTTTAGATACATGTAATGTAATATCATATGAGCTATTAACTTATTGTTGTTTTCTATATAGAATTTATTTTAAAATAGATATTCCTAAAAACACACCAATATATATATTAACATATATATATAAATATATATGAATATATAATGAAATATTAAAATAAATTTACATGATATTTTGAATAAAAGATATATTGTATCAATACTTCAACAGTCAGGTAGTTACAAGTCAAGATGGTCAAATTAACAAATTTCAGAAATTATTAATACATAAATTCACTTTTCATGGTTCATATAACATATATTAAAAATTGTCCAAGTTTTCTATGATTAACAATATTCTCTCATGTATCTTCATCTAAATAACTATACACTATAAATAAATTTTCATTTTTTTATTCCAAAAATGTAAAATATGATGTTAATGTTGATTTAATATCCCATAATCTATTTGTAGAAAAATACAATCATCAACTCCTAAATTCTTTTATATTAGTTAAATAAAATGTTATCTAAAAGTGTGATAAAACTTTAATTTTTAATTAATTAAATATATGTTAAGAAAAATAAAATAATAAATAATCTTCTTACCATTATGGTTTCCCATTGATGATATCCTACGTTCTATTTGTCACTCCTTCAATCAAAATGTGAAATGAGTTTTTATCAGTTTTTAAATCCATAAAACACTTAAATTGTTTCATATTTAGGCCAATAAAATTACAGTTACCATTAATATCATTATTTTTCATAATGTACCTTCCATGAGAAAGTGAAAATCATGCTAAACATGTTTTAATAGATTTACAAATAGTTGGTGTAATGAAAGTTACATGAATTGCCAAAATGGACGTCATATCAAGCTCTACACTACACTAGGGGTTCTCCATGGTCCCTAAGGGATGGAAAATAGAACTGTGGGTAATGGAAACTAATTTTCTAGTCATTATTTTACTAGATTAAGACAATTATAAATAACATATATGATATTATATGAATAGAGTGGAAGCTATACATTAATAATGCACAAACAGGTGATGCCCAAACTAGGAATATGGTCTTTGACACATTTTAATCAATTAACAATAAATATTATAACCTGTAGCTATAACTTTAAGTGAAACTTAACTCATACTCACAGTGTCTAATCACATCAATAACAAACCATTTGATATTTATTGGTATATTAGAGTACCTGAAAATCTGACCATAGAGTTTCCATGTGCCCTAAAGTTCCCAGGAAAAGTGCAAGATTAAAATACTTAGTAAGAGACCACCATGGATTAATCACAGATGGAATATGTACATGTTCATGAAATAGATCAGTCGAAAAATTTACATAAACATAATAAATTTATTTTAAACACAATTAATCATAAATAAATAAAGAAAAACATGGAGTGTAACACCCTAAAATTCTAAAATAATCACATTTTATTCAATAGAGTATGAGACACAAACCATTATTCATATCTTATGCTACAAGAACCGCTATGTTTATCTTATTCTACATGTAATAATGAGTATCTTTGAATTCCAAAGTTAGACACATGATAGAGTTTTACCAAATAATAATATATTATTAATATTGTCATTTAATATGAAAATTATCACATATCCATTAGATTGGGGGGTTATAATAGGATCAAATTACTAATGAATATAAATATTTTAAACATTTTTATTAGTTATATACAACTTAGTAATATAATAAGATACTTTTGAACCAAAAAATGTATCATTTTCTAAAAAATAGTATTTTCTCTAAAAGACGGTTTAATCTTTCTTAGAAACATTAATTTAAATTTAATTATTAATATTTTTAGAAAATTTATTTGAGGCAAGTAAATTAATTTTTAAAGTCTGAATAAAAAAATTATATTATGGTGAATTTTTCAGATTTTTCGAAGAATATATTTTGATGAATAGTGAAAATACTAGATTTTAATTGAGAATTGTATTTTCATCAAAATAATTTATAATGTTAAATTTGATTTTGAATTGGGATTAAAGTAAAAGCAATTTAATTATATATATATATATATATCTAAATTAGTTCATTGTAACCATTTTCATAATTAATTTTGTTATATAAAAACTTCAATGTTTTGGACATTTTCATGTTAAAACAAGCTTTCACCTCATGCCTGTATAATTAATTTTTAATTAAATTCTCAAAATTATGTGAATTGAATTTGGAAAAATGGATTTTATATTTGGAACCATCATAGTTTATTTTATTTAATATAGTGAAATTAATTTTTCACCATATTTATTAGTGAACAAAATGAAATTAATTACAGTTGTTAAGTTAAAACAAATTACATATTCACTAAACATAAGATATATATGGGGTAAAATTACCTACCAACTTGTTCAATGCCCGTTGTATTTCCATATTTAAACCATTATCACCTTATTCTTATTTTTTATTATTTATTATGAAACTATTCTATGAAAGTGACATATATAATAAGTTATGTATATAAAAAGGACATAAAGAAACCTTCCACGATTTTAATATATACCGAGCTTTAGGATAGGGACATAAAAAATTAGGTTCAATTATAGATATTCATATAGAAGATAAATTTATTTTTTTATAATAATAATTTCCTTTAATTTGTAGAAATGATCTAATTACATAAAATCCTTCAAAAATTCCAATATAGTACTTATTTAGGTTTAAATCACTTGAAATAAATGATATTAAAAATATTAAAATTTGATTTAATTTATTTAATTATTATGAAAAATTAATCTAGTAGTTGGATATATCATTTTATACAGCTGTTAACTTCATATATTCAAATTCAATCTTTGTATTGAAATTATTAATTTCAATTTAAATGAATAATGTCAAATATTTACAGTAATGTTATTTTGTGATGAAAAATATGTTATTAAATGATTTAATATTAATGAAAACAATATATTATTTAAAGTTCTATTTAAAAAATTAATAAATATATAATATGGTCCATTTATAAACCAATTTTTCTATTATAATGAATATATTGACAATTAAATAGTTAAAACTAAATTAGTACATTTAAGGTTAAAGAACAGTTTTTGCACATCATATGCACATTTTTTAAAATTAAATTCCAACACACATAAGAATTATACATTATAAATTAGATATTACATTTAAATTTAGTCGGTAAAAATATTATAATAATTCTAACATTAATTTAGTCTTAATAGACCAACTACCGAGGGTAGAAAACAAGTTACATGATTGAAAACTCAAAATGGTAATAAATAATAAAACATAGAATTTAAGGAAATAAATTTTTCAAACATGTGTTTTATTGTGTGGCGGAGGTGTGGATTGAACATATAACCCTTTCACCCCATTAATGGTCAATCTTGGTTCCACTTGATGTTATATTGACCTCTCAATAGTGAATACTTTTCAGTATTTACACAAGTGTCAATCCTCTTCAATTATAAGAGGGAACTCATTCCCCTCATTTCTTCACACCTCCTAATCCATTTTGATAATCAAAATCCTGAAAAAATCACTTTAAAAATTCCATCACTTAATCCTAGTAACAATGGTTTGGTAATAAATCTACTTTTTCATGGATTTAGGGTAAACCAATGGAGGATCCCAAAGGAGAGGTAAGGTTTTTAAACTAGAATGTTTATATTATTCCATTCTCCACCTCCTTAAATTTATATTATAACAATATTAAATAATAAACTCAGTACATAAACTATACTTATATGTTTTTATGTTATGGGTATGACCTTTAACATCACACACTTCAATAAAATGGGGTATAAAATCATAATTCATGTGTACGGGAGACTACCTCCCGATGAACCAATGTCATTTGTTTTTCATTACAACATCTCATGGTTTGGATTTATGATGGATATAAATGAAAATATATGATATATATAATATAATTAAACCTATAGTGTCATTATATGAAATATAATTTATTACTTTCCATTCATTAGGAGACACAATAACAATTCTCGTGTGTACAACGAACTACCTCATTGTGAATCCATGTGATTCGTCATTCAATAACACTCTACATGGAACGGGTTAAGGAATAATGTTAATGATTATATGTTATTTAAAATAAATAATTATTAAATTCATGACATATTCATCATTTGGTAAGATATAATATCATTTTATTTTTCAAACATAAAATTGATAACCTCATTCCTATACGTGTGGACTACTGCCTTCACAAAGCAACGTGACTCTATTTTCATCCACATAAAACATGATTGATATATATACATATGTATATTTAAACAATTAATATAGTGTTTGTGACTTTCATTATTATGGAATGATTAAATATTTCATAAACCCATTCTATAATGATCATTGAAAAATGAAAACATTACTCATGCGTACATACAACATACCATTTTCATGATCTTAACATACTGTATTTTTCATAACCATCATTTAGGATTTGATTTAAAAGTGTAATTATTTTAAAAATACTATAATTATCTCATCATTATTATTCCAAAGATGATGAAACTGTAACATCTAAGGTAAATAAAGAATATGGAATATTCATATTTATTAATATTTGTAAATTAATTATTAATTTTACATTAATGAGGATTCTATGTTTGATGGAGTACCTGATACACAACAATGGGTTTCTTTGAATTATTATGTTGCACACAATGTTGGGTCATACTGAAAAATAATTATATAATATTATTTAAAATGGAAGTTAATGCATATCCATTGTAATGGAAGGAATGAATAGAACTAACTAAAAAATGATTATACATGTTTGTTAAATGTTTTTTACATTTATCTAATAAATGTTAGAGGATTAAAATGTGAATGCATCTAATTTTAAGCCAAACATACTTTAAAATGTAGATTTACCACCTTTTAATGGAAAACCCTATTTAAATATTGTTTTTTGTCAATTTTATATAATACATTTGACAAAATTAAATTCTTATTCATAATCACGACATAAAATTTTAGTTTGGGTAAATTTTTGTTATTTTTTCTGATAAAATTCATTTTTGGATGAATAGTGAAAAACACTGTATTTTAATTCAAAACTACATTTTAATGTAATTTATTATTAGGGGTAGATTATCTTTTTAAAAGTTTTTAAAGTTTAATTAGTTTATAATTTTACCATTTAATCTAATTTTGGTCAGTGGACTCAACTTCACTTTTAAATTGGAGAAAAACTACTATCAATCTTTTGATGGTTAATTTTTTTTAAACAAGCTTTTTGTTTTCACAGTAGGAATTAATTTTAAATTAATTCCTTTGAATTTTGTGTTCTCAATTTTGGAAAAATTATTTCATAGTTCAATTCCTTAGGTCCAAATTGTGTAAATAGGTAACTTCTATTTTTAGACCTTATGAATATTTACTTTAGTAAATATTTTATTTACCATGGTAAAAGTGTAAATCTAGTAAATGAGGGTAACAAATAATATTATAATAATTTAAAATTACCATAAAATGTGTCATCATCTTATTTTTTGATTCATATCAGACCATGGGAATATTGGGGTCTATTTCGGGACCCAATAGATCCACTTAAGAGTGATAATGACACTTTATATTAATTAATTTAAAGTAAAGACAAAAATGACATAAACATATATCTTTTAGTAAAGAAATTATTACATGGGGTTATATAAGATATCTATTCAGCTATAAATATTAATTTTAAATCTAAAAATAATTCTTACATAATAATTTTTTTTTATAATTTTTCATACATTAAATTAATAAAATTATTTATGACACATTAATGATGAAGTGTTTACCTCATTAATGAATGATTTAAATAAATATGATAATAAATGTTAAAAAATATCCAAAACCTCTCCAATTATTATTGGATGATTTTATTTTGAATATGAGTAATCTTATATTCAGAATTAATGTGTTTTGGACATTTTCAAACCAATGATAAGTTTATAATAAAATATGTTTTTCAAACTTTTCTAAAGAGCCCCTCCCCCCCTTATAAAAAATATTTAGTTATAACAAATTCCTCACACCTCTATATCCATTTGGATCCAAAAAACTATGCCTAATTTATATCTATACATCCCTATCCTCCTCTTAGAAGCCTTACCTTAAGTATAAGGCTCTTCAAGAAGTCATTTTGGTTCAAACCAATGGGATTTACCCGAAATATAGGTAGTGATTTCTCTTAAATTATTTTCTTTTATTTTACTTATCAAAAACCAAAACTCTTTTTATTCCATTATTTTATAACAAAAAATGTTTCCTAAATATAATAGTATCTTTTTATGGAATGTATTCGAACTACACTTACACACACCTACATCTAATAAATAAAAAACATCCTGTATCTGTAGACGGCGAACTACTGTCTCACGAAACAATGATTGTTCAAATGTCTCCTACCGCCTATCATGGGGTACATTAGGATGGTAATTTATTAATATATGATATATATTATGAATTTTTCATTATTATTCTGTATTTTTAATTTATATCATACCTTTATGGTTTCCATAGTGGGTAAACCCGATAATTTCATTTTAGGAAGTGCGGACCGCCGCCCCTCAAAGTAATATGAATCTTTAATGACTTATGTGGGACATATAAAGGATGATGGTATAATATTATATATGATATTATAATGGAATTATGATATACCTTTGTATAATTATGTTTTCATTCCATTAAATACGAAATATAAATTAAAGTAGCGGTAATGTGTACGTACGGCTTACCGTCACCATGAACGATGCATTTCATTTCCTACCTCTAAATGTTATGTAATACTATATATATATATATTGATATATATCATATATATGATATATAAAACATGAATATAATTTTGGAGATGATGGATGTTGGATAACACGAAGAACTTGTAATTATAAGAAGTTTATTTTTGACTTAAATACTAAATATCGACAAAATGGTTATTATTAACATAAATGATTAAATAATGTTTATAAAAGGGTAATAAATGATATAAATGTAATTATAAACTTGAAAAATTTTCTTAATCAAGTATAAATTAAATTTAGTTTATAATTCAGGAAGAACAAGGAACAAACTAGTCATGTCGGACACGAGCTAAGGGATTTCTTATCTCACTATTAATTCTGTGAGATTTCCATTGTTGGCAAATAATTTATTGCATGTGGTGTATTGTGTATTTCCATTTGATATTTATTATCATGGTCATATTTATAATCATGTAATTCTTATAATCATTTGGTGGTTATTATCATTTGGTCATACGACTTGATTGATTACAACGTTGTAAAGGATTTTTTTCTCACTTTTTATTCCCGTGAGATTCATGCTATATTTGATTCAATTTCCATTTTTATAGTGTATTTACTGGCCATTATTGTATTCATTATTTAATATAATTAAATTTATGGGTATTTAAATCGTCATTTTATGATCCTTCTTTCATGGGTTGTATGTTTCATAAGTTACCAAATCGATAAGGAATCCTTTTAACTGAATTTTTATTCATTAGGTTAGTATTTTAATTCTTAATTATATCATGATATGATTATGTGTGGAATCACTATTTATTTATTTATGTTGTAATTTAAACTCCTCTTTTTATTTATATACATTTTATACACATAATCAATACATATATAAATTCTCAAGTCATCGATATGAACTTGATAAGAGTAATTTTAAGTCAATTTCCATTCATTTAGTTAAACATCCAAGTCATTGGTTTTGTCATAAAAAGAATATGTGTGAATGTTTTATGATTGATTTACACTAAATATCCAATCATATTTAGAGTACTTATATTTGTCACACATTATTTTGTAATTTATTTATCCTTAATCTAATGATACAATTGTTATAAGGTATTTCATCTCCATTTACATTCCATTGAGACGTCATTGATGTTATGCACCAGTTAACTCTTATATGGTGTATTTACTTTCCTTTGGAATATTATATCATAAATAACATTATTCCCATGATATTATAATGTTTTTATTCAATGTTATTCCTCAATTATTTGTATTCAAGAGTCTCTTATTATTTTAAAAGCTCTTTAACTAAAATGTCATTTTAAATGTTTTAATGATTTATTATTCTAAATCAATATCATTAATGTCCTTGATTTAAAAATTGTTTTACGGATTTAATTATATGGACATTAATGTATTCAAATGATAAATTCATTTAAATTATCTAATGTAGTATTGGACACTTCGATTAAAAAATCTATTTATTTAATGTTTTAAATCATTTTAGAAAGCGTTGTTTATTTCAATATATTGATTTGATATATTGTGATTGGAATGTGGAAATTTTATCTTTCCTTTATACATGTGTTATGTGTTATGAATGTGTTATGTTTATTGGTCATTGTTTACGTATATGGGTGGTTTCGTGATAAACCTAGGGCTGGTGTGCCCGAGATAGATCTCCAATGAATTGGATAACGTGACAGAGGTAATCTTTAATGTTTATCATAATAGATTTAGGGAATATACTGTGTTGGGTCTTCCAAATGTTACTCCCTATATAGCAGGGATAGCTATAATGTAATTATGTTATGTATGTCACAAGTTACCTTTATTATTTATGATTTCTATGTGTTATTCATAAATCTTATAATTTCATGATTTACGTTATGATTGAAAAGTATAGTTTTATTGATTTGAATTTATTGATGTGTTAATGTTTCATTTCCTTATTTTATAACCCTTACTGAGCCTTTTATGCTCACCCCATGTTTTGAAATTTTTTTCACAGGACTTAAAGATGAATAGGGTCAAGGATTTAATCAAGTAAAAGTCGTGCTGTCTAAAACATGGAACTAGGCTTGTTATTTTTTTAATAAGTTACGATTTTAAGAAAAAAAATAGATATTGAGTAAAAGTGTATACATTGTAAATTTTTGAGATGTAATAGTTATGGAATAATTCTATAAAACTGTAAACCTGAAAATATCCTCAATGTAAATTATTAACATAATTCAAGGATTTTTAATTTTTTAAGTTCAGGTCCTTACAGTTGGTATCATAGGTCGGTTTAGATATCTTTAGAGGTTAGGGTGTTCTTATATCATAAGTGACATTACCATAATGGTTTGCATTTTAGAAAGAGTCATAATTATTTTAGATAAAGTGAATGAGTTTAATATAAAATGAATAAGTATATATTTTTATCTACCCTCCTAAAAGATATTATATTATTATTTTACTAATATACTCACACTTACCTTTTTTGTTTTAGTAAATGGCTAGATCTAGCAGGCACCAAAGTAATAGTGGATATGAAGAAAACTGTGATGGTTTTCTGAATGAGTAACTGAATGAAATGGGAGATATAATGAGAACTATTGTTGTTATTCTAAACTAACTATATAGAGTCCTGATTGACCACATGAAACATGGTGATATTTATAAGTCATTGTATATGTGTGAAACAAATCCCCTCAGATGTTCAGGCAATAATCCTAAAAGTAAGTATATTAAAAAACCTATGTGTCAAGGATGTGGAAATAAACGCATAGGAAAATGTTTCAAAGGGAAGGGAAGATGCTATAGATGTGGAAATAAAGGTCATAAAGAAAGAACCTTCCATGGAAAAAAGAAGCATCCAGTTTAATCTAGGAAAGGGAAAGAAGTTCATTCTGAGGGATCAATTGAATTTTTTAAATGTGGTGTGCATGGTCATTATGCAAACAGTTGTCCTATAAAGTTGTTTTAGGAATGGGATCACAAGTATCATTAAAATATATGTTTACCAATACCTAATCACATTCCAATTGAGGATGAATAAAATGAAAATTACAAATGAAAGGTATGAATTATTTCTTGACATATGTTTTGACATTATTGAATCTTAGAATATGATTCATGGTTTTGTTTGTAGGAACGAAGTATTTGAGTAAAAGTTGGTAAATAATGGATAATGGATCATGAAGAACACTGAATGAGTAATAAGTCAACATATAAGGGATTCAAGAGTTATGGTTGATTTTAGGACGGTGAAATGATTAAAATAATTAAGGCTCTTTTGATGATGTGATTACATTGGAATACTTTTTATAGTATGTCTATCCCTGAAGTTTGATATATGACAATGTGCTTCAAGTAATAATTATCTCTTATTTTGATAAGTAATGGTTGAATTTTATATTGGGAGAATCTATTTTTTTATTATGAACATATGGTGATTTGGGTTTTTTATGGAAATGATTAACATATCATAGATAATATGTGATTTGGTTAATTACACTTCAGTATGAGATTTTAAGAGTAAATAATGTTTTTTGGAGATAAATTTTAAGATTTATCTTATAAGACAATGTGATTAAATCATTATGAGATTTGGGTTTCAATCATAGTTTGGATTACCTTTATAAAATTTATGGACATCTATTTATTTAATGGTCTTTGTTGAACTTTTGGTTTTGTTTGACAAATTTTGGAGATTAAGAGTAGTTTTTCTTTTTGTAAAAGATTTTCCTTTTTGATTATTATCTGACCTCACACTAACCCTTTTTGTTTTAGTTAGGGTCTAAAGAAATGGGAATTATAGAGTTCTTCTTTTTTAGATTTTGTGATACACTTTAATTTGGTTTTATCACTTCAAGTGTGACCACGTCATCTTGAATTGTCATCATTTTAATAAAAAATGTGTTTGTGGTAGGAATTTAATAATGGATGAATGTCTACATGAAAAGTAAGTATGATTCCTTTTATTTTTATTTAATCTCATTAATAAATTCTTCAAAACATTAAGAAAGGTATCTTAAACAAAAAAAATTGTTTGCTTACATTTCCTACTGGGGAATCAAAGGCCGTTTAACCCATCACATGTTTGTGATATTCTAGTGGTTAACTTTATCCCAATCATGTTTTTTATCACTCTCCCTCAGAATATGATGGTATTCTTATCCACTATATACACGTTTTCATTAAATTCTAGTATCTTTTTTCTCAGGTGACCATTTTATATATATTTCTTTCTTTTAATGTGATAGTTAAATTTACTATTTTTTGATTTGGAACTTTCAATGATGTTTCCATGCCCAATTTTAGAATTGTGAGGACGCAATTCCCAAAAGGGGGGATGGATGTAACATCCTAGGAAAATATAGAATATAAAATTTTAATATTTATTAATATTTTTAAATTAATTATTAATATTACATTAAATGGGATCCTATGTTCAATGGCGTAGCTGATACAAAACAACAGATTTCTTTTAAATCTTACGTTGCACACAAATTTGGGTCATACTTAAAAATAATAATATAATATTATTTTAGATGGTAGTTAACGCCTAGCTATTGTATTAGAGGGAATGAATAGAAATAACTAAAAAATTATTATACATGTTTTTTAAATATTTTTACATCTATCCAATAAAATTTAGAGGCCTAAAATTCGATTGAATCTAATTTTAAGCATAATTTACATTAAAAGTTTGATTTACCACATTTTATTGGAAAAAACTCATTAAATCTAGTTTTTGTTACATTTATATGTTGTATTTGAAAAAATTATATTCTTCTTTATTATAGGGACATCAAAATTTAGTTTGGGTAAATTTTTGGTATTTTTCTGATAAAATTCATTTTTGGATGAATAGTGAAAAATACTATATTTTAATTCAAAACTGCCAATTAATATAATTTATTTTTATGGTAAGATTATATTTTTAAATAGTTTTAAATTGTAATTAGATTATATTTTTATCATTTAATCCAATGTTGTTCAGTGGGCTCAATCTTACTTTGAAATTGGACAAAAACATCTGTCAATCTTTTGATAATCATAATTTCTTAAAAAACACGGTTTTTGTTTTGACAGCAGGAATTAATTTTAAAGTAATTTCTGCCAATTAATTGATTTTAATTATTGAAAAATGATTTCATATTTGGAATCAGTAGGTCCAAATTGTGTAAATAGGTATCTTTTATTTTTAGACGTTTTGAATATATACTACATAAAATATTTTATTTTCCATTGTAAAAGGGTAAATCTTGTAAATAAGGGTAAAAAATAATATTATAATAGTATAAAATTACCCTAACATGTGACCTAATCTTATTGGATGATACATACCCGACCATGTTCATCTTTGGGTCGATTTTGGGACCCCATTGTGAAACTTAAGAGTGATAATGGCACTTTATATTAATTAATTTAAAGTAAAGACATAAATGACATAAACATATATCTCTTAGTAAATAAATTTTTACATGGGGTTATATAAGATATCATTTTGACTATATATATTCATTGGAAATATAAAACTATTTACTACATCATTTTTATTTTTTAAAATTTTTAGACTACAAATAAATAAAATTATTTATGACACAATAATTATGCAGTGCTTACCTCATTATGGAATGATTTAAATAAATAAGATTATAAATATTAAAACAATATCCAAAACCTGTCCAATTATTATTTTATGATTCTATTTTGAATATGAGTCATCTAATATTCTACTTTATTTCGTTATGCACCTTTGGAAACTGAAGATAAGTTTATAATAAAATATGTTTTTCAAACATTCCTATAGAGCCTCTCCCCCCTTATAAAAAGCCCACACTTCTAACAAATTCCTCACACCTCTAAAGCATTTTATATCATCCAAATTATGCCCAATTAAGCTTTCTAAATCCATATACTCCTCCTAGAAGCCTTAACATAGGCATAATGCTCTTCAAAAAGTCCTTTTTTTCAAACCAAAGTGATTTACCCGAATTAAAGGTAGTGATTACTCTTCAATTATTTTCTTATATTTTACATCTCCAACCCTTAAAACCTTTTTATTCCTTTAATTTATAACAAAAAAAAGTATAAAATATATATGTGTATTTTTTTATTAGAAGTATTATAACTACACTTACACACACCTCCATCTAATGGATAAAGGATATACTATTTCTGTGGAGGGTGAACTACTGCCTCACGAAACGATGATTGTTCAAATATCTCCTACCGCCTCTCATGGTGGCCATTATGATGACACTGTATTTATAAATGATATATATTATGTTCATGTTTTCACTATTCTTCTTTAATTTTCAATTATATCATACCTTTATAGTGTCTATAGTGGGTAAACGCGATAATTTCCTTTTAGGAAGTGCAGACTATTGTCCCTCAAAGTGATATGACTCATTAATGCCTTATATGGGACATATAAAGGATGTATCTAATGATATTATATATGATATTATACTTTAATAATAATATATTTTTATATAATTATGTTTTCATTACATTAAATACGAAATAGAAATGAAAGTAGCATTTATGTGTACGTACGGCTTACTATCTCCATGAACAGTGCATTTCATTTCATACCACTAAATGTTATGTAATATTATAAATACATATATATATTGGATATATATGATATATATGATATCTAAATATTGAATATACTTCTCTATATAATGGATATTTGACCACATGAACAACTTTAAATTATAAGAAGTTTATTTTTGACTTAAATACCAAATATTAACAAAATGACCCTTAATTAACACAAATGATTAAATAATGTTTATAACATGGTAACAAGTGATATTAAAGGAATAATAAACTTGAAAATGGTTATTAAGAAAGTTTAAACTAACTTTAGTTTATTATTCAGGATGAACAAGTAACAAACAAGTCATGTCGGACATGAGGCAAGGGATTTCTTAACTCACTTTGAATTCCGTGAGATTTCCATTGTTCGCCACTAATTTATCACATGTGGTGTATTTTGTACTGAAATTTTATATATATTATCATGATAATATTTATATTCATGTTTTTATAAGAATAATTTGGTGGTTATTAACTTTTGGTCATACGACTTGATTGATTACAATGAGTAAGGTATTTTCATCTCACTTTTTATTCCCATGAGATTCATGCTCTATTTGCCACTATTTCCTTTTCATAAGTGTATGTACTACCAATTATTGTATTCATTGTGAAATTCAATTCAATTTATGGGTATTTATATCTTCATTTTATGATCCTTCTTTGATGGGTTGTATGTTTCGTAAGTTGGAAAATTTTTTAGGGTACCTTTTAACCCAATATCTATTCCTTGGATTAATCTTCTAATTCTTAATTATGTCATGCTATGATTATATATGGAATAACTATTTATTTATTTATGTTGTAATTTACACTCCCATTTGTGTGGATATAATTTCTATAAACATAATCAATCCATTGATAAATTCTCAATTCATCAATATGAACTTGATAAGAGTAATTTTAACTCAACTTGCATTCATTGAGATAAATATCCAAGTCATTGGTTTTGCCTTAAAAAGAATATGTGTGACTGTTCTATGATTTATTTACATTGAATATTCAATCAGATTGAGTTTATTTATATTTTTCACACATTACTATGTAATTGATTTATCCTGAATCTAAATTTACATTTTTTATATGGAATTTCATCTCAATTTACATTCCATTAAGAATTCATTATTTTTATGCACCAATTCACTCTTATATGGTGTATATACTGTAATTTGGCATATTATATCATGAATCCCTCTATTCTGATGATTTTATAAATTTTTGATTCAATGTTATTCCTCAATTATTTGTATTCAATATTCTATCAATTTGTTAAAAACGCTTTAACTGAAATATCCTTTTAAATGTTTTAAAGATTTATTTTTCATAATCATTATCATTAATTTCCATGTTTTAAAAATGGTTTTAAGGATTTGTTCATATGGACATTAATGTTTTAAAATGATAAATTCATTTAATATATTAAAAGTTTTAACTAACACATTGATTCAAAAATAGCTTTATTAAATGTTTTAAATGGTTTTATAAAGCATTGTTTATTTCAATACCATGATTTGATATATTCTGATTGGAATGTGGAAATGTTATATTTCCTTTATACTTGTGTTATGTGTTATGAATAGGTTATGGTTATTGGTCATTGTTTACGTACACGGGCGGTTCCGTGATAAACTTATGGAGGTTGTGCCTGAGATATCTCTCTAATGAATTTTGTAATGTGACCGAGGTAAACATTAATGTTTCTCCTCAGAGATTTAGAGAATATACAATGATGGGTATTCCAAATGTGACTCCCTATAGAGTTTTTATAGATTCAATGTAAGAATGTTATGTATTCCACTAGTTAATTTATGATTTATGATTTCAATGTGTTATTCATAAATATTATGATTTCATGAGGTATGTTATGATTTAAAATTATAGTTTCATTGATTTGAATTTATTGATGGGTTAATGTTTCCTTTCCTTATTTTATATCGCTTACTAAGCTTTTTATGCTCACCCCAAGTTTTGAAAAGTTTTTTACAGGAAAAAAAGAGGAATAGGGTCAATGATGGATTAATGGAAAATTCATGCAATCTAAAACATGGAACTAGACATATTCTATTTTTAAAGATTTTATTTTATAAAAAAATGGATACTGATTAGAAGTGTCTAATTTTTTATTTTTTAGATGTAATTGTTATGGCCTAATTTTCTAAAAATCTAAACCTGAAAAGATCCTCAATTTGAATTATTAACTCAAATCAAGATTATGTAATGTTTTAAGGCTGGGTCCTTACAGAAACAATAAAATTTATGAAATAATCTAATATTTAATGATAAAACTCAATTAAGAAAACTGGGTAATTAGCACTCAAAAAAGTGAAAATAATGAATGATTATAAATGAACGGGTAATAATATGTTATAAAATGATGGTGTATGATATAATACATATTAGTATGGTTCTGTTATAAGTTCATAACATATTTAAAACCACTATTTCAGAATTTAAATAATTTACAATTAGAAGGAATCATAAGATAAGGGATTTCATCTCAATCATTATTACATTGAAACTTATTTATTATTATGCAACAATTCACACATATATGTTTTATATACTCCCCATTTGAAAATTACTATCATGAATCATTTATAATTATGGTACTTCAATTTCCGATTTGAATTATTCCATCCAAGGGGATTTGACTTGAAAATTACCAAGTGGTAAATGTTTTTTGAATTCTCACTCTCTTTTGTTATTGTTAACATTATAGTGAAACAATAAATTTCTTGAAACATTTATTAACTGAAAATTAAATTTATCTTATATATATATATTATTTTATGATTCATACAATTATTTCCTAATCTGTATAACTTTTTTTACATATAATGTTTAAATTGAAGGTAATTTTATTAACTAGGTAAATATTGTTAAATATTTATCATTTATTCAATAAAAATATTGATGACATGGCATATTGATTCATCAATTAAATTTATTATTAGATATATAAGGGATCCTTTTCATATTAAGTGATGGTTGGGGACCACTATAATATATCCCCTTGATGAATCAGAAGGTCTCATGAGATAATTTAAGTGGGACAACATAAATAGGTTTCTAGAAATATTATTTAAATTGTATTGTGAAATGTATTCATGGTAGAGGTACTATGATGCTTGAGATCATGGAGACTAATAATTAATAATTTTATTCATTCAAGATTCAGTTATTATTAGAAATGATATTTTAACAAGGATATTATCTATGGATGAATTTAATTCTCATTTTATTTATTAAATTGAATGGGTTTTCATTTATATACAATTCTATATTGAGTATTACTTATCCAATTATTTAAATGGAATGTACACTCAGTTTTTTAGAATTTCTTGTTAATTATGATTATTTATTCATAATAGCTACTACTTTTCTTAACCCTTACTGATCATTTTATCTAACCCTTATTTTGTTTCATTTCGCCACGTTATGAATAAGAGATCTTTGAATGAGTTTTAAGGGATTAATTTTATTATATTTTTTATATATTATTTTTTATATTCTATAATAAATGTAAAATGGGTATCATTCATGTATATTGTTCTAAAATACTTGTACATTTTTCATTAATTTGGGATTTTACTCTATCAATCGATCCTAATGTAATAAACTAAGGCACTGGATAATGGGTAATGAGGATGGGGTCATTTCAGTTGGTATCAAAGGATGTTTAATAGGAACCATGAGAATTAAATTTATGAAAACATTTATTTGGGAACATAAACCATGATAGAATCTGAAGATAATATAGTGGAACTTTTTAATGTTTTGGTAATGAAGAGATTATATGGTCTTTATAAGAAATACATCCATGTATTGATACAAAAACAGTAAATTGTTATGGAACCGATTTACCTTGGTGTATTAAATTAAAAAAATGTGTATCTGGCTTGAATGAAGCATTTACTGGTATCCAACAATGGGCCTTACCATGCAATAGGATTGATATTCTCATGGTATATGCTTAAGATAATTCAAATTTTTATTAAAAACCATTTTGAATGATTTGAAATAAATGACATCCAAAAAGAAACCTAGTAAATAATACTGAGATTAAAAAGGAATAAATTTTAATTTAGGATAATTAGTTCACTATATTTTTAATTATATATTAATATTTACAATTTATAATTTGGTCACCTAATCTAGTATATTACATTTTTTAGAAATGGAACCTGGAAGGAAGAAGGCATTCAATACTCATGGATAATGTCGATATTTCCATGTAAAGGAAACCAATATATATGACATTGTAACTGAGAAAGTTATAACTTTATTACAGTAACATAATCAACTATTAGAAAAGATATTGTTAGTGGTGGTTTATTTATGGGATTTTTATTAACCACTGTGAAATAAATCTGGTTACAAAAAGATAATATAGTGGTAGCTTCATAAAACCTCTGTGATATTTGTTTTGTTTTCAATTAGGATATATTTCAATTAAACCACTACTATACATTTAAAAAAACACTAATCCCTCCTCCTACCTTGGTCTCTCCGGGGAATCGTGAACCCTACCCCTCAACATCCCTCGACCACCTCCACTCCCCTCCCTAGAGAAATCCATGAGCATGTTACCCCATTTCCACGAACCCCTCCTACTTTCATCTCTTTGATGGTGACCCTGAGCTTTTTCCCCCATGATTTTTCCCCGCCCCTAACCCTTCCCCTCATGAACCCCCCCCCCCCCCCCCTCAAACCTCATCCATGGTTAGCTCGATGGTGATCCGACCCCCCCCCCCCCGACCTCTCTCACTAAGGCTTGGTTCCCCTCCTCAGTAGTGGTGCAGACCCCCCTCTGACCTTCCTCTCCCAATCTCTGATCCCCTTATTTGTGGAAACGTAGACCCCCCATAAAGGTTAAGTCATGCCAACATTTAATCTATTATTAGGTAGAATTATAGTGTATGATAACATCCCACCCCTTATTATTATAGTATTATGTATGATATAATATCCTGAATATGTATACAATATAATGTATTATAGATAAATATTTATATAAAACACGTCCAAAAAAATATGTTTTAAATTCCCACATTAGGATTGATCCTTGATAAAAAACAACAATATACTATCATTGGTTTATCTTTTTAATGTGGTCAGCTGTGTTTATAATTCATAAATAGTTACAATCATTGTAACTAGGATCTATGTTCAAATAGCATGAAGAGAAATTTAAAATTGAGCTGAAATATGTAAAAAGAATAAAAAATATACCCCTACCCCTCTGGGAGTGAATATAAAATATAATGGGAATTTCTTGTTTATTAAATCACATTATGAGAGTGGTCTTACTAATAAGGTTTTTTAATGAAGGAATAGATACATATATTATGAATAAGTATTATTATTTTTTAATTTATATATAACAATGTTAGTTTTTTGAATACAAATATGTGAATTCAATATGGGAATATGTGTGATTTTATTTCATTTACAATAAGAATATCTAATACCTAATGATAGATAGATATAATGATATAGAGTATCAATGGAACTCTTTGGGTGCATGATGATTGTCGGTTCTTGCAAGTAAATTCAAATAACCATAATTATTTTTTACTTAAATTAATTAGAGAGATTATTATCACTACTCAGTGTTAATAAAGGAATAATAATCATTTTATAATACTTGCTAAAATGCTTTCAATTTTTTTTAATTATAACATGGTGGAATTCAAATGGGTTTGTTCAGATGGTCATATTCCAAAAAATTGTAGATGGAACACTTAAAATTGAGAATCGATCATCAAAAAATAAAAATAAAATACAAATAACATATAACGTAGATTTATACCATAAGTAATATGGTGTCTATACCGATAATGTATATTTTATGATGATCACTAAGAAATAGTTCTCCTTCTCTTTCCTATAATGTTTTTATATCGACCCCCAAAATCGATATATAATATGTTAGTACTGACAGATCCCAAAATTTTTATCACCCTATCATTTATTATTAATGAGGAAGAGGTAAGAAGATAGAATAATATAGTATTGGTTATTTAACACTGCCACAAATATATATGGATAATAATTATTTTTTTATTAGTTCATCACATAATATTTCCTGAGAGATACATCTCATTTATAGCTACTGAAATTTATGGATGTTTTTTTAAAAAAAATTTATAACCTTCTTAAGATTATATATTTGTTATCAATGATTATATGAAATATTGTAATTATTAATATTTTAATAATAGGAATATTTAAATATGAATTAAAACATTATATTAAATAAAATATATCACAGATTTACAATATGATATGATATTGGACTCTGAAAAATACAATAGGATTCAGTTCTGATTATAATATTGTGATTGATATATATAATATTAAAATAATATATTAATATATAATAGAAATTCATATTATATAATTCACCTATTGTATTTAATATTTATCAATTTCATACAAGCAATAAATTCATTTAATGATTCTTTGTTATACTTAACTATTCTATTGAAATCCATCAAGACTCTATTAAAAATGTCATATAAAAAATATTCATTTTTGAAACAACTTTTCTAATAATTTTAATAAATTTTCTAAAATCGAATTTTTTAAGAATATTGTCCATAACCATTTAAAATGTAGAAACACTGAGAATAAAAAAATCTAGAACCTAACCGATCAGCATCTCAGAACATGCCACCACTACCGTAATCTTCTATGGATCTTTGTAATTAGTTTTTACCCAATATTTCTAGAGATCCATACATTTAACCGTATGACATTGGTATCCCACCACCGAATTCTCATTCGGTGATGGAGTAGTTCTTAACCCCTCCATCAAGGGGATGTTGGTTAGTTACTATTTCTGGTATGTATTTCATTTTTCAAAAAAGAACATCCAATTTTATTAACTGTATGATGTATTTTTCAAAATATAAAGACAACTATATAATAGATACAAATATAAACATGTTATATGTATAGGACCTAAAGGAATTCATGATTATCATTCCATTTTATGTGTTCGGGGTGTCTACCGGTGCTTCTGTCGGAATGTACGGGTAGATTCTTTGGCTTCTTTCTTGAGAAATGGTGAGATTCTATATTAATTATTAATATTAGAGGCATATTTCTACATCTTCAAAAAATGTGGTATTTGATACTCATGTAATGGTAATATTAATTTTTTTTCCTGGAAACTAATTTAAAAGACATGATTATCAATTTTAATATACTAATAAAGTGTTGTGATTTTTTATTTATAGTTTTGTTTCATATTGATGTACCTACCTCTGTTTCAGGCCCATGGACTTTGAATAATTTCGGCAATAAATTGATTTATTTTAAATGGAGCTTATGGATTGAGTTTAATGACACTTCTCTAAGTTCATGAAAAATGTATGATAAATTTCTGAATCCATTTATCTTAAGCAATAGAAGATCTTTTTCGATATCAATAAAGTCATATCTCATGAGATAATTTCATATTATATACTATATTAATTACATAAACATAATAAAATTAGTATTTTTATTAATTTTTCTATTTTTGTAGGATTTATATAAAAAAATTTATGAATCATGAGAAGCAATTCATTCCTCACATTACATCATCTCATATTATTATAAGAAAAATAACAATTTTGGTTTGTATTATATTTTTTATATTTTATATCATTTTATTATAACATAAGTTTTTTTATAACATGATTAAAATTTTATAAAGTCTAATGAATTAAGTCATTCTATTGACTGATAAATGATGTGGTTTAAAATGCATAGGAAACTCAATGATAGTTTTGTAACTGACCCTACCAAGGAATTTGATGTAAGTAATTTTCATTAATATATCATGTTATTTCATTACCATAAAAATATACAAATGTAAAATATATTATAACAAATACAATCCTTAACCCCAATTAAATGAGGCTAGCTACATGGATCAAATGAGTTAATTTAACGTCATTTGATAAATTGTGTCAGCCCTAATTAAAATGGTTTAATGAATGTTTATTATCGTAATATAATTTTATGTATTATGTTTTTATATATTTTAAATGAAAATAAACACTATTAAAAATTTATTAATTAGAAAACATTATGAAGATTAGAATTTTTTATAAAATAATTGTTAATATTTTTGTATTAACAATTTAATATTCATGATTTCTAGGATACGAAGCCATTAAAATTATCATCGATTTCCCAAAATGATGTATTTGAAATAATTTCAGGGATGCAACATCCCAGTCATGTTTGAGGGGTGGGTTCTGGGCCTACTCAATTAGTTTTCTTAAGTAGGGTGGTTTATTTGTTACTTTTATGCTAGGTGGGGGTTTGAGTAGTTACATTGATCAAGAATCCCAAATAGAAATAACATGTTTGAAAAAAAAAAGTGCCAGAACAAGACTGTTAAAAGAAAACACTAGATTATTTCCAGTCACAAATGGAAAATTAATTAGTTTCTATGTTTTAGTGAATGACCGAAGAAATCCCTAAGAAAATTTCAAAATGTATAGCTCATTATGTTGAGGTAAACTCTAAATTCCATATATAATTCACATATTTTCAAAGAACACATTCAACATCCATAATCTCAATAGCTGCAATTTCTTATATTCATAAAAAAAATATTTTCTCTATTTACCGATTGTTCTTGATAACCATCTTTATGTAATTTACCAATGTTATATTAACTTCTCATATATTATTTTTTTGTTTTTTTGTAATAATAACCACAAACTAAAAAAAACCAGCACTGACGACCTCAGAAACACATATAAAAACTACTTCTCAACTATAAAAATAAATTCTAAATAATTCTTTTCCATGAGATAGATGGCAGTTTATAAAGTAAAATTATCTATCTTCAATCAAGCATGAATGTATAAAAATTTTAAATAACCAATATAGTTTTTAGTAATTAATTAACCTAATATTAGGAAGAGTGCTAAATCATTAGTTTTATTAATAATATATTAATTATACAACAATATTTTTAAAAAATTATTTAATGATCACAAAAGTTATCCCACGCAAACAACCACATAATGAATTTTGAAATGTATGAATTGACACCACATTAATCCATGTTACTGTTTTATTATGATGCTGATAAATTTTTTTTACTGTTATAAAACACTAACATGTACATCTAATGATCGAAACAATAATAAATGATCTCGTATTGACATAAAATCATGGTAAAACCCAAAATTCAATTATTTGTGACATATACAAGAAAAAAAACCATCCAATAAATGTGGGGTGTTCTCTGAATGATTTAACAATAAATTTTGTAAGATATCAATGCTTTAGAAACATGTTCTACAGTGTCAAAACATAGAAAATGATATCATATTTCATTTAATTCACATGATAATGATTATTTGTTTAATTTTCAGTGTTAGGAGGCTAATAGACATCAATCTGAATTACAGTTTTCTTATTATGGCCGTAAATAGGTTTTTAGTGTTTTAAAAAAGTAAATGTGAATAGATATGTCAAAACCAAATAAAACAACCACATATGGATGTTAAATCATCGTAAAAAGACCCCTGATTTTCTTTTGATATGTATGTGCAGAAAACACATCATTACAATGCGTGGAGTTGTCAAAATTACTTGTTATATATTTTCTTAAAGGTACAAAATCCATTAAAAACATATTCTATGTTGTTAATAATCAGATAAAACGGTTTATTTCACTAAAATAATGAGAAAATATGGCTAATTTAATTGTGAAATGTTGGAACTGATGACATGTTATTCTGAATTACGGTTTTTTTAATATGTCCATAAACACATTTTTATTATTTTAAAACACTAGGTCAGGTTTAGAATGATAAAAACCATATAAAACGACCACATATTGATTTGAAATTATGGGAAAACATTCCCTACTTTGTATCTAACATGTAATTGCAGAAAACACATCATTTTGACATATGATGTGGTCGTAATAACTTATTATACACTTTTAAAAGGTATAAAAGCCAATAATACCATGTGTTAGGGGGGGGGGTAAAAACCTAGAAAATAACATCATAATACCCTACAATCCCGAGAAAATGACTGTATATTAAATTCATAAATTTTGGAACTGAGAACACATCATTTTGAATTACAATTTTCACGTTATGGTCATAAAATTGTTTTTAGTGTTTTAAAACACTAAAATATTTGTGGAATGTTCAAAACCAAATAAAATTACGTCATATTTATGTGAAATACTTTTAAAACATCACTAATTTGTTTTTGATATTTATTTGTAGAAAACACAATAATATTATTTGTGGTGTGGTCATAATTACATGTTATACACTTCTTAAAGGTATAAAAGCCATTAAAAACAAGTTTCTGGGGGGTCAAAACTTGGAAAACGATATCAGATTTCACTAAAATCATGATACAACAACCATAAATTAAATTTTGAAATGTAGGAATGGAAGACATATCATTCTAAATTACAGTTTTTCCTTTATTTCCATAATCATGTTTTTAGTGTTTTAAAACACTAAAATATGCAGCAATTAGAAAAAAATAACTGAAAACAACCCCATATTGGTGTGAAATCATGGGAAATCCTCCAATGAGTTTTTTTACATGTATGAATCATTAACATGTCAATATGATGTGAGGTGTGGTTGGAATTACTTGGTATACACATTTGAAAGGTAAAAGGCCATTAAAAATAAGTGTTAGGGGTACAAACTGAGGAAACGATGTTATATTTCCCTATAAATCATAGGGAAACAATCGTATATTAAATTTTAGAATTTAGGGACTAACTACACTTCATTCTAAATTACAGTTTCCCCTTTATGGTTGTAAATGTGTTTTTAGTGTTTTAAAACACTAAAACATGTGTATAATGGTAAACCACATGGAAAAGCTCTTTATTCTTTGGTTAAATCATTTCTAAAACACCAATATGATTTTTTCGTGTTTACACATATACAACACATAAATTGGATGTGTGATGTTGTCAAAATTACTCGATATACACTTCTGAAAGGTATAATAGCCATTAAAAACAAGGGCAGGGGGTCAAAATCAAGAATATGATCTCAAATTTCCCTCAAATCATGGGTCACCAATCGTATATTTAATTTCAAAATGTATGAAATAATGACATGTCATTTCAAACTATGGTGTTCCTGTTATGTCCATAAACATATTTTGAGTGTTTTAAAACACCAGAACATGCGTTGAATGATCAAACCCATAAAAAAACCATAGATTGATGTGAAATAATGGTAACACCACATATGAGTTTTTTGACATGTAGGATTAGGAAACATGTCAATCTGACATGTGGTGTGTTCAGAATTACTCGATAAACAATTTTTATGGATAAAATGCATTTAAAAACCAGTATCGATGGGTTAAAACTAGTAAAATGATGTCATATTTCCCTAATATCATAAGAAAAACTATATATTTAATTTTTAAATATATGTGGAAATGAAAAATCCTTTTGAATTATGGTTTTTCCCAGATGTTTGTAAACATGGTTTTAGTGTTTTGAAACACTAAAACATGCATGGAAGGATCAATACCTTAGAAAAATACCTTATATTGATGTGAAACCATGGTAAAACCACCATTGGGTTGATTTAAAAGTGTACACCTTTATAATATGTCAAATGACATGCAGTGTGGCAATTATTACTCGGTATACAATTTTAAAAGGTACAAAATCCATTAAAAACAAGTGTTCGGGTGTCAAAACTATGAAACAAATGTCAGATTTCCCATAAATCACAAGACAAAAACTGTACATTTAATTGTAAAATATAGGAACTGATGAAATGTTATTCCAAACTATGGTTTTCCCGTTATGGTCATAAACACATTTTTAGTGTTTTAAACTACTAAAACATGCATGGAACACTCAAAACCATAAAAAATACCTTAGATTGATGTGAATCATGTAACAACCACTAATGATTTTTTTTTGAAATATCGAATATGCTTTGATATCAAAATCATTAAAATTTTCTTCTTAAGAAAATTTAAAGCACACTGCATGCTGCCTTAAAAGTAAAGTAGAATATTTACTCATCCCTATTCAGTTTCAGCTGTTGAATCATATCATAAATAGGGAATGTTTTTGTTTTCAATGCATTTTTCATAATATATTATTTTTATTATGTTAAAAGGTATTCTATTTGATTAACAACATAACAAATTTAATGTGCATCATTCTAAATATATTCTGTGTCGTTTTGCATCTGCATTTCTTTTCTTAAATATTATAGTTTTAATTGTAGGTTATAGATTCCAACAAGAGGCAGGTGGATGACCGTTACAATCCATGAAAATCTTCAGAATGCTGTCATGACGGTTCTTTGATTCTATGGTATGTTAAAATTTTGTCCATTATTCAACTGTAATTATTAATTTTTATGTGTAGTTTTAATTTTTTTAATAACTTTTGTTAAAGTTGGTGAGATGTCATGGTCTAATTTAGTTCATGATATGATGTGGAAGCATATATATTTAGTAGATATCTTGGCATGGATGTATATTGGGAATTGGTTTCATTGGCCATATTGTATATGTATATTTCCTGATGTGTGGGATGACATAGATTCACATTTGGATGACAAAATGTTTTTATATGACTGTGGATGTACAATATATGTATGATGGTTCAATCATATAATTATGTTTTGGTTTAGTATATGTCAGTTATATATATATATATATTAATTTTTTTAAAATAAATCTGATTATGTGATGGTTCTAACTAACCACTGCTAAAAAGATTGAAAAAATAATGTTTAACAATGGTTATTCTTAACTACTGCTAAAAGAAACCACCACTAATATGTTCCATATAGTTATTTTATTTTATTTATATTTCCCCTCGATATTTTATTAGTAAATGAATCACTGCTAAAGAAAGAGGTATCCATCCCTAAATTTTCTAAAAATTACAATCAACAAAACCACCGCAAAATTTTTATAAACAATGGATTAATGAATTGTAACCATGCAACATGTGGCGGTTTTAATAATGTCCACTAAACTATTAGGTGGAGGTTTAATCTTTTTCTATTTCATGAAATAACTTCCACTACCTACCATTTTTTGTAGTTATCAGTTTATGATATGTATCCTTTCTGAATTGAGATACATGTTCCACAATGAGATTCTCCTATGCTGGATTTCATTTGGTTTCAAAGGTCCCCATCATTTAGTATGACTAAACATCCAATGGTAGATGAGTAATGGATTATGTATTTGAATAAGATATTTCTGGCTTTGGGATGCGGTCAAAAGGAAATGGTTATACTTTCATTGTGTTGTCTCAAAGGAGATGTTGATCATTGGTGGTTGTCAATCCATAATACATGGGAGGAAGATGAAATAGAACTCATGGAAAGGAAATATTTTATAGAGACATTACTTTAAAAATATTTCTCTCATGAGGAAGAGACTGGGATTATTATAAAGTTACACATAATAAAACAAAAGGAAGAAAAATGTGTTGAGGAATAGGAAGCCAAATTTTCAAGGTTATATAAGTATTCTAATAACTACAAAGGCAACACACAATGCATGATTATCCATATCATTGAACAGATTAAACCATGTCTTTAAAGGGAATGGGTATCTCAAACTTTTTCTCCATACGATGAAATAGTTTCATGTTCTATCACGACAAAGAATGAATTATCTAATTCTTGGGGATTCTAAGTGAAGAAATAATAGAAGAGGACAATAGATAAATTCATAAAGAAAGGGAAGTGTGGAAAGAAGGATTTTCCAAAATATGATATCTGTGGAAAGAATCATGCTCAAGCATGCTTGAAATCATTCAGTATTTTCTATAAGTGTGGGGAAAAGGGCCACCATGATCTTGATTAAAAGGGAATAAAATAAATTTCGATTATTCAATTCATTAACCATAAGGATATGGGACACAACTAAAATGAATTTCCCAAGAATCAAGGTAATATACCCCAAATTAATCTAAGTGATCAAGGTTAAGATTACATTATTTATTCTACAAATGTGTAATGATGAATTATATTATTTAGTTTGATCAATGAAAGATTTTGTAAAAATGTTTTATTTATTATATTCACATTATAATAATTATAATAATTGTATTTTAGTACCAGTTCATTATGTATTTGAGAGCATATTTTGAATGGTACTAAGAAAAAGTGATTCAAAAGCAAGTTTGACTTATTTGAAAACAAATGGTTGGGAGAAAGATAACCCTTAATGTGTACTTGAGGTTGATATAATGATGTTTGGATAAAAATACGACTGATATAACTACCTTGGATTTGATTAATGATAATATTGTTTTATAAATGCAATGACATTTGACTCTAAATTTTTGGATCATAGTATTTTAGAAGGGTCATAAGGTTGACCATTTAAGAAATGGTTTAAGTTGAAATTTGGATGATTTTTTATTGATTATTATATTACTTCACTATATTATGAAACCTATGCTAAGATATAAAGTATAAATAGTACAAGATATAACCACATAATGATATTTATATTTTTAATTTGAATGAAAATAAGTAAGAATATCCTCTCATGAATTTTTTTCACCTTTGAAAAAAATGATCTGGGAACAAAAATATTATCCTATTACGTTCATACCTAGTGAATCATATTTCCTTTTGAATAATCACATTGTTATGGTTTTGATCCCTTAATGTTCCTTTAATCATTCACTTTATAGTGATGAATGACTTCAATCAATCTCTATAATTATTTACTCTTTTCATCTATGTCTATATCTTCACTTGGCAGCAATGTTCTCTTTTTCAGAAACATATTTATGTGATTATTCCATATGACCATTGTACTTTCATTAATCTCTTATTTATTATGTTTTATTTAAAAAATTAATTTTTTTTCAAAAAAATAATTTTCAAATTTCAAACCCTTGGTTTCCAGGATCATGTTTAAATTACATGGAAATTATTTAGTTAGGTGGGTAGAATATAAAACCATGAAATTATAAAACAAAGGAATTTTACTCAATTGTTTATGTGAAACACAACATTGATTTTATATTGTGTTACACATAATACTAATTTTATCCTATGTTGTAGAAATCAAACAGTTTCTTCTAAATCTATCATTTTATACAACATCGAGTTTTTTCAAATAAATCATATATTATTACTACTATTAATTAATACTAAAATTATCACCTATGTAATGGATTAGATTTTCCATGTGTTATTTTTAAATATAATATAGAATTATTATGAGACGAAACACAGAGACGGAACATCATTCTGAGGCCTGGTGAGCCCAGAATGGTGGTTTGAACTTTTTTAAGTTAAGCGAGTTGGTGTGTGTGCACGACTATGGTAGTATCCAAATGGATTCCCATATTAAAAATAAAAGGTCATCATTTCATCCAGAATGATGACTTTGCCTAATAACGAACCTAACCTTGAGAGGCACAGATCGCACGAAATAGTTAATTTTCCGATGTTTTTTTTAAAATAAAATAAAATAAAATAATTTGAAAGTATATTTTTATTTTATTTTGAAACGTTTTTTGTAGTATAGTGACATGGAAGCTGTTTTGATAATTAAGGACCTGACATTATGATTTTTAAATAGAAATGATGACTCATTAACACCACAACATAACAGAATGCTGAAATGTGTTCCCTCATTTTAATAGGTTAAATGAATGTTGATCATTGTTGAAAAGTTGAGATAAATGTTGGATAATACATGGATCCATGGAGGGAACTCTCAAAAGAGAAAAACTAAAAATAAAAGGCATGAATTGATGCACCAATGAAGTTGAATGATCCTAACAGCAACCGAAGCGTGATTCCTTCATCAGCAATCGATCCCTTCTCAAGGTCGGGGTTTTGTTGCTTTGTTTTGTTTTCCTGTTCTATTATTAAACGATTGATGTGGATCAACCCATGAAGAGGATAGTTTGTGGATTGTGCATTCTTGTAGGAGGGATATTATTTTATGTTTCTTTCGGGGTTGATTTAGGAATTTTTTTGTGATTGTCATTTGATTTTCCCAATATAATCCTTCTAATGGGAGAAGATCAACATTGTGATGAATGAAAGAGGAGGTTAATTCCTCAATTTGGTTTAATAAATTTCCTCCTCTTTTTTCACGTTCTTTGTGGGGCTATGAAAAATGGATCATTGCATGTCCATTTCGCAATGCCATGATCCAAAATTGGAGATTCGACATCGCGCCGACTTAGCAGAGGTGAGACAATAATGGGAGATGATGAATCAACTCAGATCAGGAGAGTTCATTCTTCGAGCATTCTTGACACTGGTGGATAGATACGTGTATTCATGGATGATTGGAGGCCCAAAAACAACAGAGATGGCATTGAGGTGTCGGGGCATCCATAACTTTTGAGTTTCATGGCAAACAGATCACCATATTGAAGATCAGAGCATCACTGATGTGTGGCGGTGCATTTTCGTGTTTTTGGAAATTTCCATAACATACAACATGTATCCTGAAGAACACTCATTGTGGTACCGATGGTAGATACTAGTGTTTGTATGCTGCATGCGCTGAAGAAGACAACATTCCTTTAGAGAGACACAACAGGTGTGCCCCACCTAGTGGCGGCTAGAGTTTTGGGCGACGATAAACACTAACATGACGTGTGACCATTGTCACGCGGGCGTGTCGGTCCTTCCATGGACTCGGTGTGTATCCTAGAAGATACACAAACATGTGGGGGTATACTGTCACGTACACCACCACACCACCAGACCAAGTCAGCTGCATGGGCTATCCCATGTACCAGTTATATGGGACGACAAACGTGGGTTGAAACATTGTACGAGTACATGATTGTGCACACAATGGGAACCCCGGTTACTCGGAAACGATTCTTGGTCAATACTACATGCCATGTAATTACTTTTCAACATTCCATTATCTTCTTACACGGGCCGTTTTTCATGTGTGGTTCCCATAGTTTAGAGACACGGTGTGTAGCCCTTATACATGCCGTATATATCCTGAAACATGGCTTGGTCCTCTTGTCCACCATTCCTTGGACAAGTTTTCTTTGGGTTAGTTCCACATTTTTATCATTCCCATAATGGTCAATTATCATTTCCATCCATAGGAGTATGATCCCTTCAATAGTACATTCCATGATAAAGTTAGGTATTGGTCCTAGAGTCCCAGAACGGGATCCTCTATCTATTCCTGACCCTAGGTAGAGTCAGGTATTCATGTCACTAATCCTACGGGATGTCAATCCTCTATATAGAAGTAGAATCCGGATGATCCGAGGAATACACCAAGGCCTTGGAAGTGATCCTCATCTATGTATTGTGATATCTCCCACCTCAAGCGTTTCTTCTCCCAAAATGAGTGTATCTAACTCTCATGGATTTTCCCGATGAACAATACTTCTCGGACAGACGACATCGAAGCTATCAGACATGCGGCATGAGTTCTCCCACACGAGTTCTTCATGGAACCATCAAACTAAATCCATAGTGTGGGTATGCAATTATGTGACTTGTCTATAGACAATGGGTTTGGGTTTTGAGTATATCTTGATGTGTTTCTCTTGTTATATGTCGAACAGACATATACTGGGTAGAGTTGATTGTACCTTTACCTTGTATATTTCTTTGTGGTTTTCTGGGTCCTCTTCTGAGTATTTTTATACTCACCTCTGCCCAGGATTTTCCCACACATGTCATTTCTTGTGCAGATGAGTCGCCTTTTGACGGATTCCAGGGCGGACTAAGACCAGATTGAGCGTTTTGAGTTCTCTATAGGCGAGGTTCTCCTACGGCTACGAGCAGTAGTCCCAGTACCTCTTTGTGCTTATAGGTTGTAATTTATTATTTGCAGACTCTCTTGTTTTTTGTGGGCTTGTATTCTGGCCAGTTTTACATTCTACACTTTACATCAATTTTACTATATTTTTTTGTCTTTAGTCATATGCATACATTTTTTTCCTTAGTGGTTTCTACATTTCAACATTTGTGGGATTAGAGATTTCTTCGTGTGTATAAGCACTTATTTAATGCCTCCCAAGATAGTGATATGCCTAATCTGTGCTAGTCACCATCTCCTAGCCTATTGGAGCTGGGTTTGGGGAGTCGTGGCATGGGCCACCCTAGGACAGCTCGTGACAGAGTGGTATCAGAGGTGGTCGGTTCTACCTTAAGGACCAAGAGTCTATGAGATTGGTTTTGGGGCAACTATGTCACATGTTTCGAGCTTGGCTTTTAGGAAAGAGGCTCCAGTTTTGGTATAGGCGGCTGACATATTCATACACTTGGACTCTGATAACCTTCCTTTCAACATGGTACATGAAAACATTATTTTCGGGGAAATAAGATAATGGTACATGCATCATATAGAAATGGGTTATGTTTTCCATGTCCTCTATTTCATCTATTCAGATATACTTGTTAACCATATCAAATCATGTTTCCTTACAGTATTCCTCTGCAACGCATACCCACTAGGATTCATCAGCTCGATCATGAGGATGACCCCCTTAATAATGAGGATTCGATATGGGGACCATTTCTACATTAGTTACCTTTAGATGATTCCCATGCTATACCATCACCAGTGGAGCAGCCTGTGGAACATTCAGTACCAACAGATGGGGGGTGTAGCCTGAGCACGCCCTATGAGTTCCATATAAAGAGACCCCTAAGGTTCTGAGGTGAGCCCGAACCTCAAGCAGTTGAGGACTGGCTTTAGGCGGTGACCGGAATTTTTCATCTAGTGGGGACACCAGTGGACTAGATAGTGATCCTAGGAGCGAGCCTTCTTTAGGGTTCGATAGGATTATGGGGGAGTTTGATATTGTAGACTCACTATGATGATACTCTTTCATGGGAAGAGTTTGAGTGACTCTTTATGGAGGAGATCTCTCTGGTCATGTTGAGAGTAGCACATATCCAGAAGCTTCTTCTACTCTAGTAGGGATATTTGACGATGAATAACTATTCATCAAGGTTCACTATCCTATCCTGGTACTCAATGGATATGGTCAGGTATCACTACATCAGAGCTCAGTCCTTCGAGTGAGGTCTGCGATGGGACATCTGAGCTAGTGTCGTGCCTCTTTGCATTTCGACTTCTGCTGGAGTGCTCGAGAAATCCTTGGTGATTGAGAGCTTCTTGGCGGAAAAAAGACTACCAATGACAGTCAACAGTAGGTAGACAGGTGTATAGACTTCAATAAGAGGGAGTGGATGTCAGGAAGAGGGATCATAACATGGGAGATGTCACCGGAGGACCAATGATAGGGGATCAATATTCCATGTCTCTCAGGTTGGGTTTAGTTATCCTATGGAGAGGTGATTCTATTCGTGCAATTGTATGGGACATCTTGCAAGAGACTATCCAACCCGTCGAGCTGCTAACCGAGAAGTGGTGGATGAACCACCAAGGAAGAGATAGAGAGTGGAGCAGACAGTCCTGCCAGGTGGCGGACCAGGTAGAGGAGTAGGGAGAGCTATAGGTGGTGGTAGATGCTTCGACCTATATCCACCACCACCACTCCTAAGAGTTCTGCACTATGCTCAAGGAGTTGGGAGAATGGGGAGGGGATAGATGCATGTGGTCGAGGTGTACAAATGAGGGACCATTCATTCATCCCTCACCAAATGTATTATGTGAAACCATGAAATTCTGGTAGATCCTTTGGCTTGACCATTATGCTTGGAGACACCAACTTGAGGAGACTCAATGATCACACACATTTTTAGACAATGTGGTCTTACACTTGGAGGTGAGAGTTTTGATTGGAACATCTTGGTGGCAGTGTCGAGTCCTTACGACGTAATTCTCGATATGGATTTTCTATCTTTGGTTCATGCCATGATTGAATAATTTAGGTGAAGAGTGTGGTGTTTCCACATCGATGGGATGAGGTTTTCTTTTGTATTGAAAATAAGAACCCAGAAAACAGAATGGTCTCATGCATATGAGGGTGTAAATGAACACTCATGAGTTGGAAAGCCTTACCCTCAGAGTAGTTGATGTTGTGACCTTCCAGTTCCCAGTAGTAGTGGCAGAGTATAAGGATTCCATTCCCAAAGATGTTCTAGTACTATCTGCCCACTGGTATATTGACATATGCATCCACATAAACACCAGGATGGAACTGATTTCCTCACCAGCATATAGGATGGCTCCCACAGAGCATCGTGAGTTGAGGGTGCAGTTGGAGGATTTTCAAGGAAAGGGTTTCGTAAGACCAATTGTTTCACCATGGGAGGCCACCGTTTTGTCTTCCAAGAAGGCAGATGGGAGTTTGAGGATTTTCATGGATTACCGCACTAGAATTAGGTAATAGGAAAGAACTAGAATCCACTTCAAAGGATTAACGTCTTCATTGATTATCTATGAAGTCCATACTAGTTCTTGAAGGTTGACCATCGAACAGGTTACCACAAGTTACGAGTACGGGACGAGGATATACCAAATACAGCTATCATATTCTTTTTCAGTCGCTATGAGTACATAGTGATTCCATTTGGCATGAAGAATTCCCCATCAGTGTTCATGGGACTTATGAACCATATCTTCTAGCCATACTTGGACCTGTTCGTATTGGCCTTCATTGAAGACATCCTTGTGTAGTCAGCTTCATAGGAGGAGCATGTGAGACACCTGTAGATGGTTCTTGACATACTTTGAGAGCACCAGCTTTCTGGGATGCTCTCAAAGTGTTGGTTTTTGATTCAGGTTGTCCAATTTCTAATACATACCATTTAAGTAGATGGAGTAGCAGTGGACCCGACCAATGTGGAGGTAGTGTTATAATGGGGGCCACCTCGGAGCATGTCGGAGGTGTGGATCTTACTTGGGTTGGGAGGATATTACCACAGATTCATTAATTTTTTCTCCCAAATTATAACACTGATGAAAAACATGACTAGGAAGGGGAAACCCTTCAAGTGGAAAAAGAAGTTCTAGTAGGATTTCAAGCAGGTGAGAGAGAGTTTGACGAGTGCCCAGATTTTGAGATTACCGAAGGAGGGTGTCCAGTACGTAGTTTTTTGCAACGCATCAGGGTCCGGTCTTGGTTGTGTCTTGATGTAAAGACAGGTAGTGACTGCTTATGGTTCACACCATCTTAGGACAAATGAGATGAACTATGTGACCCGTGATCTTGAGTTGGCCGCGGTAGTCTTCATGTT
Organism: Viscum album; assembly: GCA_963277665.1. NCBI lineage: Eukaryota > Viridiplantae > Streptophyta > Magnoliopsida > Santalales > Viscaceae > Viscum > Viscum album. The sequence goes on along the minus strand of OY728155.1, from coordinate 1,136,232,213 downwards.
GAAGATATTGCTACATTACCATATGGATGAGTATTTTATCATCTACTCTAACCGCAATATCCTCAATTACATCTTATCTTAGACAGATCTATATTTGTGATAGAGGTGTTGGATACAGTTCCTCTAGGAGAATGATTTTGAGATCATATATACTACTGAGAAGGGGAACAAGCTGTTTGATGCTCTTAGCATGAGATCATACTCATAAATTTTGAGTGAATCGACAAAATAGTTGGACTCGTTACAGTTATCCTTCATGGACAGAGAGGATGTATCTTACCTTCAGTCGATTTTTTTCACCCATATACTCTTACAACAAATTATGGAAGCATAATTTGGGGATATCGACTTTTACATTTTACATGCTCAGTTATCCACGAGACATGTTCCTGATGGAAATTCGCAAGGTGGGGAGCACATAGTTATTTTCAGAGGATGCACTATTTTACCAATGGCGTTGTAGGAGGAGGTCCTAAGGGAGTTTCATACAGCCCCCTCGGTGGTACATCTTGGAATTGAGATGAGGTACTAGAATCTCCAATGATAGTAATGGTGGACAGGCATGAAGAAGGTAGTAGAAAAGATTGTTTCTCAATGCCTTATATGCCAATAGGTGAAGGCCGAGCACCAGGTTCCAATAGGAATAGCTCACCCCTGGAAGTGCCAGAGTGTAAATGGGTTGGAATATCGATGGTTTTGATGGTAGGCTAACCACAGATGTCCAAAGTGAATGATTCCATCTGGGTGATTATTGATCGACTCACCAAGTCGGTCCACTTCCTAGATATCAAGGAACAGAGTTCTGTAGAGAGAATGGGATGAATCTACATGAAAGATATATTTTGGATTCATGGTGTACTGTTGACACTATTCTTGGATAAAGACACTCGATTCATATCCCAGTTGTGTAAGGGATTGTAGGAGGCTTTCAGGACTGAGGTACACTTGAGAAAAGTGTTCCATCCCCATACAGATGGTCAAACTGAGAGGACCATTTAGGTTTTGGATGATATTTAGCGATCATGTATCTTGTACTTTGGTCACATTTGGGAGGACCACCTACCACTGGTGGAGTTTGTGTAAAACAACAGCTACCACTCCACCATTAGTATGGATCCATTCGAGGATTTATATGGGAGACCTTTCTGGTCACCACTTTGCTGGATGTACTCCGAAGAGTCAGCCCACATGGGTCCAAAGTTTGTGTGATCTACCACTGAGAAGGTGTAGATCATTTGAGAGTCGATGAAGACTACACAATTCTGGCAGATGTCCTATACTGACAGTTGATGGAGACTTATGGAGTTTTAGGAGGGGGACCATGCCTTCCATAGGGTCTCACCTCGACAAGGGTACCGAAGATTTGGTCAGGGTAAAAAATTGACTTTTAGGTTCATATGACCTATTCAGTTAATACACAATGTTGTATAGGGGAATACTATGTATCTCTACCACCACAGTTACACTGGGTACATATTGTATTCCACATGTCACAGCTGAGGATGTACGTGAATGACCCATCGCATGTCATTGACTAGGGCGAGCTGGACATCGATGATGGAGTGACCTTTGCTGAGTACCAAGTAGATATCGAGGATCAGTATGAGAGGATCCTTCGTGGGTGATTGATTCCCTCTGTGCACGTTTGGTGGCAGAATGGGGACCTTTAGGATATCACGTGGGATTTGGAGGCTCAGATCCATGGACAATACCCATATCTTATTGAGTAGCCTTTTGTTTTGGCTTACCAAGACAAAAATTCCTATGATGGGGAGAATGTAATGTCTTGGGTGTTCCATTTATTATTTTTTATATATTATATAGAATTATTAAGAAACCAATTGTGGAGATGGAACATCATTCTGTGGCCCAGTGAGCTCATAATAGTTGTTTGAACTTTTTTTAAGTTAAGTAGGTTGGTGTGTTTGTGCGGTTGTGGCAGTTTCCAAATGGATACTCAGATTAAAAATATGAGGGCACCATTGCATCTAGAATGTCAAATTTACAATATAAATGGCCTATCATTAACCTGCATGGGTTGAGGGAAAAGGTTAAATTTTTGATATTTTTAGTACAATAAAATAAAATAAAAGAATTTTAAATGTTTATTTTAATTTATTTGGAAATGTTCGATGTATCACAACAACATGGTAGCAGTTTTGATAATTAATGACATGACATTATGACTCTGAAATAGAAAAGCAGACTCATTAATGCCATGATGTAACAGAATGTAAGAATGCATTCTCCCTTTTAAAAGGTTAAAATAATTTTTATCAGTGGAAAAAATTTGAGAGAAACTCTAAGAAATTCATTGAGACTTAGAGAGAACTCTCAACAAAAAATGATGATGAATCATAGGCACAAATCGATGAACAAATGATGTTGAAGGATCACGGTAGTGACAGAAGTGTGATTCCTTCGTCAATAATCGATCCCTTCTCAAGGTTGGGGTTTTCTTTCCCCATTATTTGATTAAATTACAAACTTGGATCAACCAATGAATAGGTTGATCTGCGGATCGTGCGTTATTAGGGGAGGTTTATTATTTTCCGTTTATTTTAGGGTTTATTTGGTAAATTATTTGTGATTTTTGTTTGATTATCATTTGATTCTCCCTATTTAATCCTTCTAATGAGAGTGGATTAACTTCATGACGAACGAAAGTGGAGGTTCGTTCCTCAATTGGGTTTATTGGTTTTCTTCCTCTTTTCTTCGCGTTCTTCGTGTTCTTCATAAGGTGAGGAACAATAGATTATTGTGCTTCCATTTCACAATGCAATGATCCAAAATTAGAGACTTGACATCGCGACGTCCTAGTGAAGGTGCGACGATGATGGCGGACGAAGAATCGTCTCAGATAAGAAGAGATCGTTATTTGAGTGTTTTTCTCATGGGTGGATTGATATGAATTTTCAAGGATTATTAGAGGCCCAAAAACAAAAAAGTTGATGTTGGGACTTTTGTACGACCTTAATTTTCTAGTTTCGTGGAAAATGGATTTTTAGATCGAAGATCAGGGCATCACTGAGGCATGGTAGAGCATGGTCACATTTCTGGAAATTTCCAGAACCCACGGTGTGTATCTTGATGAACAGACCATGTGTTACTGACAACAGTGGCTAGGGTTTGTGCGATGCACATGATGAAGAACACAGTGTGCCTCTGGGCAGACACAACGTGTGGGACCCACCGAGTGACAGATTGATTTCAGGGCGACGGGAAGCACCAAAACGGCGTGTGACCATTGTCACATGGAGTATGGGTCCTTACATGGACCCAACATGTATCTCGGAAGATACACGCATATGGGGTTGGTACACAGTCTGGTACTTCACCACATGGCTAGACGAGGCTGGCTACATGGGCAAACCCATGAACCAGTTACCCGGGACGACACACGTGGATTGAAACCATGTACGGGTACACGACCACGTACATGAAGTGAAACTCATTTACTCAGACAAAGAATGTGGTCTATACTACATGTCATGTACTTACTTTTCTACATGATATGTTCATCTGACATGGGACATTTTTCACATGTAGTACCCCGAGTCGATAGATATGGCGTGTAACCCTTCTATATGCCATGTATATCACGGAACAAGTCTTAATCCCCTTTTCCACTATTCTTTGGAAAAGTTTCATTTGGGTTAGTTCAATTTTTTCTCGTTCCCCTGAAGGAAATGTATCGTTTCCATCCATTGGAGAATGTACCATTTAGAAAGACATTCTAAGATAGAGTTAGGTATCCCTTCAAGAGGCTCAAAGTGAGATCCTCTATCCATTCTTGACCCTGGGTAGATTTAGGTATCAACATGACTAATTCTACAGGACATAGATCCACTACATAGAAGAGGAATCTGGATGAGTTGCAATATCCACCAAGGCCCTGGAAATGATCCTCATCTATATATCATGATCTTTCCCTACTCAAGAGTGTGTTCTCCTAGAATGAGTGTATCTACCTCTCATGGATTTTCTCAATGAACAGTACTTCTCAAACGGATGACATTAGAGGTATCAGACTCATGGAGTGAGTTATGCCAGATGAGTTCTTCATGGAACCATCGAACTGAATCCCTAGCTTGGTTATGTAGTTGTGTGACTTATCTCTAGAATACCGGTCTAGGTTTTGATTATATCTTGATGTGTTTATATTTTTATATGTTCTGAATACATATATTTCATAGAGCTGATTGTACCTTTACCTTGTGTATTTCTTTGTGGTTTTCAGGTTCCTCTATTGAGTATTGTTATACTCACCACTGCATGGGCTTTACCCGCATGTGTCGTGTCTTGTGCAGACGAGCAGCCTTTTAATGGAGTCGAGGGCAGACCAGGACCAGAATGAGATTTGTGAGTTCCCTACAGGCATAATTGCTCCTAGGTCCATAAGCACCAGTCCCAATACCTTTTTTTCATTATAGGTTTCAATTTTTAGATTTTAGAATCTCCTATTTTTGTTGGGCTTGTATTCCGGCCCAATCAAACTTTCTGCACTTTACTTTCATTGTACTTTGTTGGTTTGGATTAGTTGTATGCATGAATTTTTTCTTTATTGGTGTTTAAATTATAGAATTTGTGGGATTAAATATGTGTGTGTGTGTCTACAGGCACATAGGCAATGCATCCCTTGTTAGTGATATGCCTACTCGGTGCTAGTCACTAGCCCCTGGCCTTTTGGAGGTGGGCTTGGGGAGTCGTAGCACGTTCCTCACTGGGAAGGGTTGTGAAAACCTATTTAACGAATTGGTGGGTAAGAATAGGATAAAATAACTTATTAAAATATTTAGCATACGCATTTTTATTATTTATCGATTTATTTGTCATAAAATTAGTATCATTTCAAAGAAAAAAAGAAATGGTTTACAAAAAATAGTATTTCCTCAAAAAGAAGATTTATTCAAGACTTTCACACATAATATAAAAATAAATTTTTACCACTTTTAGAAAAATTATTTTCAGAAATAAACTTATTTTTTTAAATCTGAATAAAAAAAATTTCACATAGTGATTTTTTGGGAATTTTCTATGAAGTTTCATTTTTTGATGAATAGTGAAAAATAAAATATTAAAATTGAAAACCTCTAATTCATATAAATAAATAATATTGTCAAATTATACTTTGAATTGGCTATAAAGTAAAAATAGACAAATTACATGTCTATAAATGTAATTTATATCATTTGAATAATTTTTATATTTAATTTTAAACAAAAATAGTAATTTTTTTTGAACATTTTCGTAATAAAATGTGCTTTCTTAACGCGTTTGCTAGATTAATTTTAAAATAAATTCTTCTAATTATTTGAATTGAATTTTTCAAAATGATTGCACATATTGAATAATAATAATTTATTTGATCTAATAAATCAAATTTTTTATTATAATGTTGAGTGAAAATATTTAAAATTAATAATAGTGATTAAGGTAAAAAAGAGTTTACTTAGTCATTAACATAGAATATAAGGTGTAAAATGACATAAAAACATATCAAAAACCTATTTTATGACAATATTTTGATGTTTATAAATTTATTATAGATTTTTATGAGTTATTAAGACATTAATAAATGAATGTAACCTTTTCAATAAGTTAAGTAATGAAAAAATGAACCTTCCTTAATTTTAATATCTATAAATCTTTTGCATAGCGATGAAAAAAACATAGGATTTGATATAGATTTTCATTTGAAAGAAAATTTTTTTTTCTTCTGATAATAATTTATATATTTATTTATAGAGATGATATAATTACTTAAAATGATTAATAAAGTCTAATATGGTAATTATTTAGTAAGAAATTAAATGAAATAAATGATACGTAAAATATCAGAAGTGATGTAAATTGATTTAATTATTGTGATAATTTAATTTTATATATGAATGTATCTTGTTATATAGGATTCCACTTAATATATTCTATTTACATAATCCTATTTATAATTTTAATTTCAATTTAATTGACAAATATCAAACTTTAAAATTATATATTTTTATATTAATTAATATTTAATTAAATTATTTAAAATCACTAAAAATATTATTCTCTATCAATTTATTTGAATATATTAATACATATCAAATAATATTTATTCACATCCAATTTTTCTATTATAATGACTATATTGACCGTTAAACAGTAAAAACTAGGTTTGCGTGGTTAAGGTTAAAGTACGGTTCGTGCACGGTACATGTGGTTATGTTATAATTAATCTCAAACACACATATTATTTAGAAATTATAAATCTTATGCAATATTTAAAATAAATGGGTATTAATTATCTAATAAGGATCACATTAATTTCAAATTAATGGATAAACTACCATTGATTGAAAACTGGTTACATTAGTGAAAAACCAAAATGGTAAAATTAATGAAACATTAATGTTAAAGAAAACCAATGTTTAAAAACATTATTTATTGTGTGTTGGATGTTTGGAACCACCATATCATACTTAAACCCCCATTAAATACATTTCATGGATCCACTTTAGGTAATATTTACCTCTCAATGGTGAATATTTATGTGTATTTTCAAGAATGTCCTTCCTCTTGAGCTATAGAAGGGAAGTCACTCCCCTCACTTATTCACACCAATAAAGAAATTTGGATCATCCAGAAACATAAAAATAACATAAAATATTTCAACACATTATTCTATGAGCCTTATTTTGTTAAATAATCCACCCTATCATGGCTTTAAGTGAATCTTAAAGAGGATACCTGAATAAGAGGTAATGTTCTTCAACAGACGTGTTTATTTTATTCACATATCCACATCCTTAAATTTCTATTATTATAATATTATGTAATATAAAAAACCATATAAATTATATATAGATGTTTCTATGGTAATTTTATGACCTAAACCCACACACACTTCCATCATATGGGTTACAAAATAATCGTTTCTGCGTACGACAGATTGCACCTCGCGAACCCATGTCATTCATTTTTCCATTACCACCTCCCAAGGTTGGGTATTATGATATATATAAAGAATATATATGATATATATATATATATAAAATTATAACTATGGATCCATTATATCATATATATATTTTTACATTCCATTTCATATGAGACTTGATAATGTCGCTTGTGTGTACAGTGAACTACAATCTTGCGAAGTGATGTGATTTGTCTTTCAGTAATGATCTACAGAAAAGTTGATAAGGAATAATTATATGAATTTTATGTGATATATATTAATTAATTATGATATTAACATAGTATTAATAATTCTATAGTAATTATAATATCATTTTATTTTTTAAAAATTGATGTTGATAAAATCATTTCAATATGTGTGGACAACCTCCTTTATGAAGCGATGTTACTCTATTTTCATCACCACACCACATGGATGATTTATATAAACATATAAAAAAGATATAACATGGTATATATATGATATTATTATAATAATTTAATGATAAAATATTAGTCAATCCATTTACATAATGATCATTGAATAATAGAAAATGTTATTCATATATACGTATGACCTACCGTCTTCATGATTGTAACATAGTTCATTTTTCCTTACCATCACTCACGATTGGTTTTAAATGTATAATTTATGTAAAAATATTTTATTTATGTCATGTTTATTATTCTAAATTTTATGAAACTATGTAATATGGTTAATAAATAGATATTTAATGACAAAACATCCATTGGAAGATAGGGAAATTACCACAGGAAACAATGAAAATAGTGAAGGATTATTAGTGAATGGGTAATATGATGTTATAAAAGTATCATAAATTATATTATAAATAATAATATATTTGTTTTGTTCATAACATGTTTAAAACCACTCTATAGGATCTTAAAAAATATACAATCCAAAGGACGTTTGAGGTAAGCGATTTAGTTTAAATATACATTCCATTAAGACTTATTTTTTTTATTCACATATTCACATTTATGTGTTTTATATGCCACCCATTTGAAATGTAATATCATTTTCCGTTCAAAATTCATGTTTTTTTTTAAATTCCATTTTTAATTATTCCATCAAACAAAATTTTACATGAAAATTACCAAGTGGTAAATTTTATTGTGAAATGTCCTTGTATTTTGTGATTTTTAACGTTCTTTTGAAATAATCACATTATTATATTAATTAATAAATTAACATTAAATTTATCTTAAATAATAGTATTATTTTATGATGGTTATGATTTTTTCAATAATTTCATACCAAATTTTACATATGGTGTGTATATTGAGAGTTATTTTATTGACTGGGGGAATATTGATAAATTTGTATATTTAACTCAATATGGATATTATATGATAGGTAATATTTAATAATGAATTAAACAAATTAATAAATATATAAGTAATTATTTTTACATGAATTTATAGATGGGTTCTGGTATAATATAACACATTTTTTCATCAACATGTCCCATTAGACAAATTAATTTGGCCAAATTAGAAGGGTTTATACCTATAGTATTTAATATATCCTATTAAAGGTCATTAGAGTAGAAGTACCATGATTCCTGAGGTCATGGAATCCAATAATTAATCATTTCTTTTATTTATTATTAAGTTATTAATATTATTGATATTTTCAATATGATATTATATAAGGATTCATTTCATTCTCAGTTTATTAATTAAGTAGAATGTGTTTTCATTTATTTACCATCCAATATTTATTATTCCTTATCGAGTTATCTAAATTTCATGTTTTCTCATTTATTTTCGTTATTATTTTAATTATGAATATTTATTCATGACAGCTTTTGCATTACGTATCCCTTAATGAGAATTTTATCTCATCATTTTTTTTTCATTCCCCGTGTTATGAAGAATAGATATTCCAATGAGTTTATAAGGATATTGTTTATTAGATTTTGTTATGTATTATGTTTTATTTTATATTTCCAAAGTAAAATTGGTCTCATGTATGTATCTGTTTTTCAAAAACTATAAAAATGATCAGTCCTTCCGAATATGATTTCATGTATCTATTCCAATGAAATAAGTTAAGGAAACATCTTTAGGATATGGGGGTCAGGGTGATTAGAAGTAATAGTATGAATAAATTTTTAGAAGAAGTAATTTTATATACTAGGAGGATTAACACCCACCATACCTTCTTTATTTCTTCACGTATAGTGGGTTTTTGATAGACACACAGGGTTTGGAAGCTGTTCCACATAACCCAATTTAACCTATGATGAAGGTTGTTATGTCACAAACCCATCCTAGGGGGGAAAAGTGTTTATAAAAATTCAAGATAGTCATTCACTGGTCCATCTAATGGGTTATGAGAAAGGGATATACTAGTGTTAGCATTTGAATCTATACTCATTCCATCCTTCATAATTTCAGAACATACAAAAGATTCCTATAAATTACTATATACCACATTATAAATAAGAACATCATCAATGAAATAGTAAACATACACAGAAAATAATAATAAATATATCACTGAGATTTATTGATATAAAAATTGGAAATATTATTATGTTATCTTTCTACCATGAAAACTATGATGTTTAAGAAAATAAATGATAGACCTTACCAAAATGTTATGTTAACTAATAAATTTGTAAAACATAATTCCATGTTATATATGATCACACCAATATTATGAGTAACCCATGAATATTATAATAGTTTGTTAAAAAATTGTGTACAAACATTAATTTAATAGAGATGTCATTTTTTAAAATCAACAATAAATATTAATTGAAACTAACTAGTCATGATCCAGGACATTCCTTAAATAAAGGTAACAAATTAAATGAAACATTAATTAATATATAGAAATGTTATATTAGTTTTACTTCATTAAGAGTTATTCACTCTCCACTATCAGCATTTTTTACCAGTTCTTACATAGCCATTATTTCACATTCATAATCCATGGTTACATTTAATTCATTGAATTTAAAATCCTTTAACTAAATATATAGAAAATTGTTTTTTAAATCATGTCTTCAATTATAAAGTAAGTTACTTATGTCAAAGTATATCTTGTGGTGGTTTAATGTCACTATAAAACAAGGGAAAATAACACTTACATGTTTCATTGTTCATGTCATACTTTAAGTGTCAATGAATTATAATTTTCATATACCTATTTCAAATGATCAAATTACTATTCTTTAAATTTTTTATTAGTGATGGACTTGAATTTTTATGATAATAATATTCTATAATATTATCTTATTTAGTAATTATTTTCAATGATGGTATAGTTTATACCAACTTCCATAGATATACTGAACAATTATTTCACATGGTCATGATAATTCAATTTCTATCTATAATAAAATGTCTCTTAGTTTCAAAATTTAATCAATAAAATATTCTTTATTAGTTTTTATAGGTCCTTTGTGACAAAAGATGTCATTTTTTAAGTAATGTTCAAGGTCTTATTATGATTAAATGTTTTAATTAAAAACTAATTAAGTCAAATTCTAAACATTTATATATTACTAAATAATTCTTCCTTATGTATATTAAAGGTTATTAAATATTTGTTTATCCGTTATGTGGACTATTAAACCAAGTTATATAGTAAAAAAATAATTTGGTTTACTTAATAACAATTAAACTTCTTTCCAATGATTCCCAATTTATGAAATAATCATATATCATTTCAAATTTACAATATATAATTTTTTTTAGAAACATTGGATAAAAGTCCTATTATGGTGTGATTATAGTATTAGTAAATCTATTTGATGTTTAATGAACCAAAAAAACACCAAATCATTCATAACATATATGTGAAACTATATAACCAAATATAAGTAATTAAATCAATAATGAAATGAAATTAGATATGAAATTTAATAGAAACACAAAATTTTCACCCTATTAATGAAATATGATTCAAGATACATAAATATAATTTGAATTCTTTTTATTCATAATTTCGAATATAATAAGTATTTTTTAACCTAAAAATAAGACATGGACAAATCAAAATGTAAACACCATGTGATTATATAAGGGTTAGAACCACATAACATTATTTTATCCCTATAGAGTTCTCCTTTTATTCCAACAACATCACAAAATCCACAATAAATAACCAAACACTTTCTATAACCATACATAATCTTATACTGATGAGATAAAAACATTCCTATTCAAAACCAAAGTAAAATAGAGTCAAATCCAATGAATAGTATCACAATAATCACTCTAAATATCATGTGATAATAATCCCCAATTTAAATTTACCCAACAATACCTAAATCATACATCCAAATCATGAAAACATTAAGAAATTCACTAGAAATGTTGATTTTACCATATAAGCTAAATATATTAATAACAACTAATCTAGGTATCTTTTATACCAAAAAATAAGAAACATATTTATTACAATGGATTTTTCAATGACTTTGGATAAATACCTAATCAACTTACTATCCCATATTACATAATATAAAGAAGAGTAATGATAAGAATATGTGAGAATAGGATAATAGATCCATCCATTGATTAAGTGAATAATCATCCTTAAAATACAGTTTATCTTTTTTTAGGTGGAGGAAGGGGGAAGAGGCCCTAAGGACTTCTCTTATGAGCATACATGAGGGATGTACAAGTGAGTCAGATAATCCCCTTTAAGGATATTTAATGATTTTATTTCAAAGTAATTATATTAAAACTATTTTAAAAAAATAATATGGACACCACTAGAAATCTTGTGGGGTCCATCAGAACTCTAGTGGGCATCTAGTGATTTATTCACGAATCCATCAAATAATAGTTATTCATCCATTTCAAAATATATTTTGATACATTCTAGTTTTGACAAAAAACAGTTATTATTAATCCATTAATGATAAAAATTTAAATTTTCATTGAAAAAAACTTTCACTTTCATACAAAACACAAAATTTGGAAAAATGGTTTTAATAGTTAATGAGTTAATTTTGATGTCAATGTCGATGGTTTTATATAATCTTTATAGTTAAAAAATAATTTAACATGAAAAAAATATTGGTTCCCATTAGTATAGAAATCAATAATTATAAAACCAACTTGAACACTCATTATAGAAACATAATCAAAATACTAAAGGAAAAAATAATCAGATAAATAATAACTATCAAAATGAATACAGTATTGGGAAACCAATGAATAATTCACTATATTAGTAACTATATGTTAATAAAAGGATAAAACAAAAATATTATCAATGGATTAAATAATTAAATGAATAAAATTTTAAAATAATTGAATAAGAATAGATAATATATGACCCTAAAAGGAATAAGAATAATTATCACAATCAAAGGAATCAATTGTGGACCCATATTTACCTAATCATCTTCTATATATATATATGTAATTTGTATATATTAATGATAATTTAGAAAATATTGAACATTATAAATTTTTTTCTTTCTAAGTTTCTTTTCAATGAGTATTTCAATATGCCTCATACAAGAAGAATAGCTTGGATGTTTATTGGGGTTCTTCATAAAGTCTGTTGAAGATTGAGTTCCATCTATGGAAGTTCAATGGTAATATTTTGATATAATGTTTGGACTATTGGATAATTGATAGGTATTAATTTAATTTAATTTGATGTAAATCATTAACAATTATCTATGTAACTCTAAATTTTTTTGATCTAATATTAAGTTCAAAGATATTTTTCAGTGGAGTAATAGAACTGACACAATGTTCACAACATGGGACAAATTAATGATCATGGAAATATTTATTTCTATGATGCAAATTGTAGGACATTAAAAAAGTGTGAAAACATTTGTATTTATTATGATGGAATTATGTTGTATAAGGCATTGATGTTGAGTTATAAATATCATATATAGTATTTTATATGTATCTATATGGGGCATTATTAAAAATTCCATCCCAACATTGGCCCCCCATAGAGGCTACCTAAACCAAATATGAGAGAAGGGGTCAAAAACAAAGGAGACAGACCATTCCTAGGAATATATTGAAGCATTGAAGTTATCTTTGATTGGTTGGATGTACATGGATGAGAATTGTTATAAAAGTAGAGGTTGCAGGTGGACGCCGAGCACCGGAATTTTCCTACAGACTATATAATATGGTGGTGAATCATGTGTGTGTGGATAGTATGTGTAGTTTTGTTCATTCCAAGAATCACTCTAGTATCATGGGTTCGGTGTCACACAGATATTAATAAATCATAGGAATGATGAACCCAAGAGTGATGTGTGATAGAATCATGACACATGCACTATTCCCCACCTAAAATTATTTTTAAAGAACACAAGAAACCTGATCAAATGAATCTATATTTTCTGATCAAACTTAGGGTGTCTTCTTCAACCTTCATCCATTTAAGGGATCCTCATGAAATCTCATGACACCAAGTGATCTCATTAAAACACAACCATGACCATCTATGATGATAATGTTGAAATAATGAGACCCACATGATGATTCAAACATCATTCATGAAATCTATGTTTATCATGCTTGAAATTTTCCAAATATAAATCATACATCTAAATAATATATGGAAATAAAGTAATGCATTCATATATTAATACATGAAATGTTTGAAATGTTCTTTATGATCCATACACAGGAGTTGTTTCCATGATGGATGAAACTGAGACCATGAAGGATAATATTCCACTTTTATCGAGGTCATGATGTACAAAAAAATAATGGAATCTCCTATGAATATTTTTATATACATATAAGATCATCATCTCATTGAATTGGTCAGAAACATGTCCTAAAATGTAAATCACATGTGGTATTGTTATTGTGGCCAAGGTGGTGATCTATTCACCCATAAATATAGAAACTCGAAGTTTTGATATGTTGATGAATTATTTTTGAAATATCATAATACTATAAAAGTTAAATAAATCATCTTTAAATCAACTTTCAAAAAGATAAAATGCTGTTCTATTTTGTTCCTTGTTTCATGTTGGGTTTGTGAGGCATGATCTTCTTTGAAATTAAAGATTGAGTTATGGGCATGTATCTTGCACAAAGAAGAAACATGTATCTCACAAAGTAACATGAAGGATTTAATATACCCTGGCCCATTCAAAGAACATGTGAGGGTTTTGTGATGAAGAAATGTTGTCTCATTTTATTTACATGATGAAAATGTTTTATATTGAAAATATGAAGCTATCTTTCTTTGGTGAGGTTGTTCTTCACATGGTTTTCATGATGAATAAGTGACACCACATAATACTATGTAAAGATTTGATATATTGAAACAAATATGTATACAAAATAAAATAGCGAAAGTATGAATAGAACTCATGTATGAACATTCATGGTGTATGTACTTTCATAAACATTAATACTAAATATTTCATTCACAACATGATTAAATTATTGCATGGACAGAATTAGTTGATACCAAAAAATTAATCTAAGATTTCACTTGTACAAAAAAATTATTGCACCAAATAGACACCAATACTAAATTATGTGACTGAATTTGTGTGTGACGTTGAGAACCCAACATGATAATTTAGTATCTCACACTCTCTATCAAAGATCAATGTTATAAGAATAATTTTTGACAAATAATATCATCTTATAATCATTTGGGTTTAAATAGAAATTTTAGACGGTCATTCCACAATAATTTCATTGTTTTTATGACTGAAAAAGAAGAATAAGAATAGTTATCCGATTTTATTACTGCATATCTAAGAGAAACCATCAGATTTATATTAATTGGATACATTTATTTGATTTATACATTCAGGGAAGTTGATCAAAATAACTGGTGTCTATCCAAAAAGGTTTATTCACGCTACGAATCACCTTAAGATGAGTATGTCGATATACAACATTTGTGATCCATTTAATATCATTCATTTTCCTTGGTCAGTGCCCAAATAAATAGTTCAAGGGGATTCAATTTATAAAGTTTTTATTTATAATAAAAGAGAAGTTGTGTGTGTGTTGGATAATCACAACCTTATACCAAGAATGTTGTCATCCACACTGGTCAAAAACCATTAAAATTACTGTTATTATATATACTTTACTATATTATATGCATTATATCTAATTATAGGTGATGAAAAAAAGAGTGTCATTCATTATACAAGTGACATAGGCTAAGAAAGGGATAAAATTTTATTGTAAAAAATAGTTATCCCACAATTATTCACACCCAATCAGTGTGATCAACCAAAAGTGATCATAAAAATTGGTATCAAAGTGAATGGATCACATATATGATTGTATTATTTATATGATGATTATTTGAGATTTTATTTCTTTTCTCAATTTCGAATAGAGTAACAACATGAAAGAGTTATATCTCATCCAAGATGTTAAAGAACATAAGAAGGAAATAATTGACTAAGATGAAGAATATACACCTTTGTAAATATTATGATGAAGATAAAAAAATTAGTATAAGTGATCATATATATGAGAATTTTAATGAAAAATCATTCACTAAATAGAATGATATATGACACAATTGTACCAAAAAAAATAGTAACTTTTATTTTAGGGTCATTCAATAGAATGATATAAGAGATCACTACGCTTGATGAAAATTTAGAGAACATGGATAAATGTTTTTTTTTAAATAATGGAAGCCAATATCATGTTGTCTAATAAAATTGGTCCCATAGAAGTAGAGAAAGTTTACCTTGAAGTAATGTTTTCACATTTTTATGAGTAGAAGATAGGTAAAATTAAGTAGATAATGGATTCCACTTAAGAATTTAAAGAAATCTTCCATAAATATGAAGAAAAACATAAGTCTAGTATTGATGTCATTATTTCTCAACCCAAGATAAAATCATATAAGTTCAAAGGGTATGACACATCAATGTAAGAGAAAAATAAAATTCAAGATGATGATGTTTAAAATATCATGAAATAATGTGATGATAATTTAATTCAATGTAGGATGATAAATTCATTCAAAAATATTTCATGTCTTGAACTAGGTGAGAAATTGGGGAATATTGAGAATCGTGTAGTTGAGTCTTCATAATAAGAAAAAATATAAATTTTACTTCATGAGGTATAACAAAAAACGTTTAGGGAGGATTTTTATCCTAGAATTCTTTCATCTGGTTCGAAAAGAATATTGAAATATTTTAGGGATCCATCTATAGCATTATCTAAGGAGAAGGTACCATCAATCTCTAATAATAATTTTATGCAAATTCTAGTTTTTTGAATAATTGTAGTTCAAAATAAATAATTATGAAATAGTTGATTATTAAATCTGCTGAGGTTCAAACCACTATATATTTAAGGATGAAAGGTAAGAGTTGAAGGAACTATTCCCCTAAAAATACCAAAATAAGAATGAAGAGAATAGAATAACAAGCATCCCAGTCTAGATATAATGTTACCCAAAAGAATATATACTGTTTTTTTATTTTGTTGGTGTTATCAAATATTTGGTTGCAATGCATCTGACTGTTGGTATAATATGAAAATATTTTGAATTTAAAGATTTCCAACATAAAAGGGGATAAAAATAGTAATGAAGAAAAGACCACAATAGAACGAGAAGAGTTTGAATATAAAAAATATATTTGAATGTGCAATGTTTTATGTGGTATCATCAATGTAAGTAGTCAAAGTGAAGAGGCATGCAAGTAAAAAATCATTCAAGAATTCTACCCAAACAATTTAGATAAAAATACCCCCGAACCTAAAGAATACAGATAAAACTCACTTACGAAAGAATCAGAGTAAAATCCTTAAAAAAACTATTCCTAAGAAGTTCGTAAAGAAGACAAGAAGGTTAAATGTGGTTGATTATCAAAAAGAGAATGATTCAAACACTAAACACAAGAATTTACAGAGGAGTGATACACCAAATAGAATAATATTCTTCTTTTTTGGGAGAATAGTTCATGCCATGGATTACTATAATGTATCTAGGGATATTATAATGAATGTAATAATTCATTAAAAATAATGGGAAAGACCACTCTATTAAATAAAAATTGATTGAAGTAGAAAAAAAACATAACTAATAAGCCAAGATGGTCTAAAAAAAGTATTCATATTATAAACTATATATTAGTGTGAAAAGGTAATTTTCTCCCAAATCTATTACTAATGTAGGTAGAGATTCAATGCTACCCAAAATTTCCAAGATATTTAGAGGAGTAAGTATAAATATTTCACCTTTATATCAAAATTAAAAGAAAAAGGTTTCATGGTTGATACACAATTCTTAGCCTTGTTTCCCTCACTGGGATACAAATATGATCTACATTATTCCCATTTACTTTTTTTGATATTTACCTTTAGGGAATTTAAGGTGATGCACATACTTAGGGGTAAAATAGTTAATGAAAATTTATTTCTATATCCTAAAGATGGAATATCCATTCCAAGAGTTATGGAAGTAATTATCCTAGTTTAATTTACCTGCTGATATCATTAAGATTATTTGTTGAATAAAAATCAAACATCAACATTGATGATGATTCTCATGAAACTATAGATTAGAAATATTTTTGATGTCACCATCGTAGATGTGGCCACAAAAATATATATTCACAATAATAAGAATTATGAAGAAAAACTAAAATCAAGATCAATCATTATAAAGTGAAAATTGTGATCATCAATTGTAGGTAATTATCTAAAGATGTTTTTATAGACCTATATTTTTTCCAAATCTGAAATATCAGGAAGGAATTTTCTCAAAATATCATTGATGTTGTTTTTTGCCACACTATTCTATCATTATTCGCAATAAATTTAAATGAAGTCTGATCTTAATGGGGATAACATCAATCAATCAATGAAATGTGGATATATATTTTAGGAAATACCAAGTAAATATTTTGGAACATAACCTAACCAGTGTACATGTATATTTTTAATCTATATGTTGATATGAGTGAATGAATATTAGGTTGAATGGTTCTTAAGTCTATTTTTATGAAAAATTGGAATTAGAACATTCCCATTCCATATTGCATCAATTGGTAATAACTAATTACCCTCAACCTAAAAAATAGGTGAACTATCTGCGATGAAGAACACAAGCTACAATATATTAGTTGATATCATATTCCAAATTGATAATGGATAGATTTGGGGTATAAATTATACCCTCTTATTTTCTACAACATTTTAGACATGTATACATATATTTGACTGATGGAAGTAAAAATTCCTAATAATGAAATGATATCATCCTCTCCCAGGTACGTTTTATTTGTTTGTAATAATAGAGAGAAAATAATATGGAAATATAAAGAGAAAGGGGGATATAAGAAAGAAATCATATGTGAAAATTGAATGAACATATTTTTGTGTCATTTTCTGTTGGGAATTCTAAAAATACAAAGGGGACACTAAAGAAACCCCTTTTTGTTTGTGTTATATTTTTATTCAATAAGTATATAAATATGACTTGTAGTAGAAGAATGGATTGGTTGTTTATTGATGTTCCCTAGTATGCCTATTGAAGATTGATTTTTAACCATGTGTGATAAAATATCATAGTTTTAGATAAACTGGTGATTCATGGATAATTGTTATGGGTTCATTTAATGGAATTAGATTCCATGATTGGAAAATTCTCCATCTCACTCTGATGATTTTTGAAATAGTGTTATGTTTAATGACATGTTCCAATAGATTAGTAGAACTACCAAAATGTATGCAACAAGGGAGAAATGGATGATCATGAAAATATTTATTTTCTTCAAGGAAATTAATAGCCATGAAAAAATAGAAAATCCATATATATATTTTACATGAAGAAATTATGTTGTATAAGTTATGGTATTTGAGTTGAAAAAACATTTGTAGCATTTAATAAGTATATATGTTGGGCATTATTAAAAAACTCAATCCATCATTAGCTAAATAAGTAGGTTAGCTCAACCATATATGTGGGAAAGGATCAACCACCTTATATATGGCCTATGTATGGGTATTCATAGTGGAAATGAAGAAAACCTAGATTGAGAGGAAGGAAAAGTTTGAGTATTACACCTATGTGGGAGAGAATATGAGGGAACATAGCACATTAAGGTTCTCAGGGACCATGTAATGCGGTGGCATGTTATTTTTAAGAGAAGAGTGTATGTAGTTTTTTGGTGTCAAACCCCACTTCTAGCTAAATCATTTTCCAGAATGGATATACTAATAAACCACAGGTAGGAAAACCCCAAAAGTGATGTGGGACATAATCAGTACACATACATACTATACCTTAATAAAAATTATTTTTATAAAACATGAGATAATTGATCAAATGAATTTTCATCTTCTAATATCCCTCAGTGATTCATCTTCAACTTTTAGGCATTGAATGGATCTGCATGTGAACTCAAGACAACCAATGATCACTAGAAAACACAATCCAGACCATATTCCATGATCATACACTCAAAATTATACCTTCAAGATCTTCTTGACATCATCCATTCAATTTATGTATTTCATGGATGAGTTTATTCAATGATAAATCATTCTAAAAAATATTATTTTTAAACACATTAAGGTGTTTATATATGAATACATGAAATGTGTTCCATGTGATTTCTATTTCCTAAACATGAGTTGTTTACCTCATGGAAGAAGATAAGATCATAAAGGTGATGATTTCAATTTTCACATTGTTATGAGGTTTCTAAAAATAAAGGAGACCGACATGGGAATTTTGAGATGCAGTTTAGATATTTGGTTCTTTGAATGGGACATCCAAATAATATATAAAAAAGATCACTGAGAAATTATTCTTAGGAAAAAGGTTACAATCTATTCACCTATAAATGTAGAGACATGATGCTGAGAGCTTCTGACCAAAAAATTGAAATATTTCATTTCTCTTAAATAATAAAATCATCTCCATGAATTCCTTTTCATGAATAGAAAAGGTTTTTCCATGGTGTTCTTGGTGTGAATTTGGGTCCACAAAGCACAATCTTATATAATGTTAATGACTGAGTTTCCCAAAAATATCCATTATGAAGAAGAACTATGTACATCACAATATTATGTAACAATTTCCACATATACATCCCTATTAAAACATTGTGTAATGGTTAAAAAAAGAAAAACATATTCTTAGTGTATTTACACTATGACATTATTATAGAGAGAAACCAGAAAGATATCTTACTTTTGAAAAGTTATTTTTCCCTTAGTTTACACAAAGAAGAAGCAATGAAAATTACTCTTTCATGAATATAGGATAAATTTAACCACTTATGTATGTGAAAAAAATATTGACACTATGCATACATCACATATATATGCATGCATGAATTGTTTGCATGCACCGACATTAAGACTCGATGTTTGATGAACATGGTGTTTTTAAGTGTTCATGGATAAAATAAGTTGATATCACACACTGAAACGATGATTTCTATTATGAAGATACTATGTTACAAAAAATATGAACTAATAATACATTCCATTATTGAAATCATGTGTAGCATTGATAACTCTATAGAGTAATTCAATATCATATAATGTTTATCGATGGTTAAAGGAAAAAAAGAGAATTCATGACCAAGAATGTATCTATTAAATATTATTTGGATTGAAGAAGAAATCAAGGACCAACATTGTATATTATTATTCATTTTATTCAAAATAATAAAGTTGAATGAGATACATACCCTTTTTTGCAACATATCTGAGACAACCCATTAGAATACTCTAAATTTGAGGTATCCATTTGATTGTTGAAATAAAGGAAGTTGACTGGAATAATTTATTTCTATCCAAGAAGGCTTGTCATAATCTTTTGGACACTTAATTAAAAGTATATCAACATAATAAATTTATGCTACATTTAATAGTATTTATTTTACATAGTTGGTCCTAAGATAGAGAGATCAAGGACATTCCCTTACTCATTCTTTTGTTAGCAATAAATGATATGTTTTATGTGTTTGGGATAATAAACACTATATACCATTGATGTATTAATCCTAAATAGATGTAATAATCATTAAAATTCTATTATTCTCAATTATTTACTATATATGTTCATGATTTCTAATTACTAGGGAAGAGAAAATATAATCATTCATTGAAAAACTGATTGAGTTAAATAAATTGATAAAAGATAAAATTGATAAAAATTATTCATGTACTAATTCACCCCACTCTCAGCGTGTTCAATCCAAAGTGATCCTAACAAGTATAAGCATCAAATTGATCCCAAATAGAATATAAGGAGGAACAATTATACACATGTTATGACATGTTACCCTACAATTCCTATATAAAACCATGTACTCATGAGGAATGGAAAATAAATAGAATGGATCCTATCCATTTACTATGAGCTTTATATATTCTCACCAACCTAAAATATTTATAATTAATTATATACACCATTCACATTGGATTTGCCTACCTATTCATTCAGACATCCTTAACAGCTTGGGATCCCTCCAAAAAGTGTTTTGTGATGCCTTTATGTGTGTTACTTCTCATGTATCCATTGACCTAGATTCAAACTATTATCAATCCTGACTAACCAGATAGATCCTTGTAAAAATTTGTAATATTATCAAAACATAATAAAATTTTTTGTGGATCATGAAATAAATTAACTAAATAGAACCCAGATCAGTCTTCAACACAACACCATAAGTTCCCCTCAATACCTAGTGGCTAATAACGAGCCCCATGAGTCTCAAAAAATAGTTTGGATGTGAGTTACCAACATGTTTAGATAATTATATGTATATAATAATATTAATTTAGCCAAAAAATAGATCAATAGTGTGCAAATGGTATGATTAAAAAAGGTTCTCTAAAACATATGTCTGTGTGCTATATACATCTTTTATTCTCTAGATCCAACACGAAGTGCAACGAGACTCAAACTAGAAACCACCCCAAATAGCAAGAAACATATATTAAATATTTTCAAGCACCACTTTGTGATTAATAAATTGTCTATGTAATATACATTTCCACTAAATTATGCATATATGGTGTGAGAATATAATACTCAATTACAATACACCACATTTCCCACAAAGGTAATATACTCTTGTAAATTTATTAGATCAATATACTCATTTATATAAATATAACAAATATATTTTAAATTTATTGAATCAAAAGAATAAACTACAATGAAACAAAAGAAGGTATATGAATAACATTTTTTAAAAAGTACATCCATATAATGAGAGGGTTCATACCCATCATACTAGGTTTTAAGCTAGTTCTTAGGCCTGAGATGCACTAGGTAGGAATACTATCTCACCCATCCTAATTTAATGTATCCCATAGGATATACGGGAACATGGAAATCCCATAGGGATAGGTAATAGTGTATATAATGTCTGGGTAATTTGGAAGTCATTTATATTATGTGTTAGGAGAAATGGTTAAATTAGAGATGGTTCGTTGATCCAAATTGACGTCATCATCTATAATAGTGAAACCAACTTATATTTCATATAATGATTATATACCCAATTCTAAACATGATCATTTGGATAAAATAAGTAAACATACATAGAAAAAATTACTAAACATGACAATAATCGTGAAAAATATATAAATTATTTTCATAATAAATAATCAATCTATCATAATAACTATCATTCATTATAAAACAAAACACATTCATGTTCAAATAATAGATATTAGACAAGAAATTATTCATAAAAATATTTATGAATTAATTTGGGGAAATAGACATTACATAGTCCTTGACATGCCTCTAGTAAATATAATTGATATTATCAATGGTAAACTACATAATGGGAAATTTTTATTAATTTACTAGATAAAAGATTGAATCACTTTTCACTATCTTGGTTTTACCTAGTTGATGCATTTCAAATAAGTGTCATTCTTAACGAATTTTTTTTATGACTATTTGACTTAAAATATTTCATGTAAAGATATAATAAAGGGTTTACAAACTACTCTATCATGGAATTATGTCCATGATAGTAAGGGTGGTTTAATGACGCATTAAAAAGAAGAAAATAATTCATTAGGTGTTTCAAGGGTTGTATTATAGATAAAGGAATAATCTTTTATTGTAATTGTTTGTATACACAATTTTAATTTATTAATGCTTTCTCATATGGCCCAAATGATACCAACTACCAAGGGGTCATTAAATAGTTTTATTACATTTTTATTATGATTCAATCATTATCTAGAATAAAAAATATCATAGTTTTTCATTATAATCATTTAAAAAAAAATGAGTCAATATAGGTTTTATTTTATACATGAAGGTAGTTTTAAATTCTTGTTAAATGTATAATATTCATTATGATGTTAAGTTATAAACATGGATACAAAAACTATTCTCAATTTTACATGCCAAAAGGTTTTTCCAAATAATATTGAGATTAATTATTATGGATAGTTTTATCCATGAAGTTTAACAATGAAAAAATGTAAAGGTAAATACCTAATTTAATTTATATAAGAATAATAAAACCCCTTAGGATCATTCCCAATTTATAAAACTATAAAATATCATTTTGATTTTCATATTTTAAAAAATAGTTGATTAATAAGTTCTATAGGTTCCATTACAGTGTTTTTAGAGAACTACAAAATCTTTTTGAATTTCAATAATTCAAACAAGTACCAACTAGTTCAAAACTTATAAGTGAATATAACTTACCATATATAGAAATGTAAATCTACTATGAAATGAAAATAGAAATTAATTTTAATA
Source organism: Viscum album (assembly GCA_963277665.1). Lineage (NCBI taxonomy): Eukaryota > Viridiplantae > Streptophyta > Magnoliopsida > Santalales > Viscaceae > Viscum > Viscum album. Next base: position 1,136,208,536 of record OY728155.1, on the reverse strand, counting down.
AATATATAAGAGTGCTACTCTAAAAAAATACTAAAATAATAAAATATTATTTAAAATAAACTTTTTCAAACATTATAAAATAAAACATGATTTAGTCTTTAACTAAAACTTTTTTTCATAATAATCCATATAAAAATCCAATATAATTAAATACCAGTCTATTGTTTTTTGAGTTTTTGGTTGAGAACCAACTTTTTTAGTATTTTATTACATGTTTTCAATATTAATGATTTTTATTGTCACATTGTTGTTGTTATTTTCCATCAATGTTTTATGTGATAATTTCCAAGAAATATATGTCACAATGAATGTTTCTAGTAGTTCACCTCTATAACGAGAACCTAAATGTTTGATGATACTATTTTTGAATCATATTTTATAGATGGATGGAACTTTCTAAGAAGGCACAATCAGTTTATGCTATTAAGGATAGGAGGATTTTAAGTAATAGAGATTCCTCCCCATAGTATTCTCACTTGGTAATGTCTAAGATATTAGGCATTGAGAATAGTCATATTAATAAGAAATCCACATTTCCATGTATCATTGGATTCTACTACCTATGGATTAGTGTTTTGATTCTTGGAAAATAAGATAATTATTAATGGATATCATGACTCATGTACATTGATGTATTTATGAAAACCATGATGACATATGTTAGTGGAATAGTAGGATATATTGGGTGAACCATGAGTGAAATAGTATTAACAGATAATTCAAGAATATATGTATCCATTTATCTCTTAATGAATGTTATTATCTTCAGTGCTTTTGTGGGAATTGAACTACTTAAATAAATCTATATCCCTTCTGTTCAATAGGCATCTTCATTTAAATAAATACCAAAAGAGGCATTGAGGACGTCGGTTGATATCCCCTACATGAAAACTACTTGATTTGTGATATTATGATAACATGATTATATTTTAAGGTAAAGAATCATTTGAGTTTAGACTTTATTTGGATACTAACTTCTTATCTATTAGTGAATTGGCATGTTGTTAGCAGGTAAATTTGGAATTTATGTATTTATACCTAATTCCACCAAGAAAGTGGCCAAGAGGGTCACAGACTAAGTGTATCTGTAATGTTGGTAAAATTATAGTAATGAATTTAACAAGTTAGTGTAAATAAATTTTTTTTGGGTTTTGCTAATAACCATAATTTAATCAAAGGTTTTTTGAAATAATAAATGAGTTATATAATAATAGTAAATATTTATGTGTAGATTTGATGAATGTAATATTTATTATATTAATAATAGAATAATGAAGTGGCGTTTCTTTAATTAAATAGTTAGTATTCGACAATGTTTAAATATCGATGACAAAAGAGGACTAAGCTCAATTGTTTGATTTGTTATAAATGATATTTATTTATATTCTTAATGAGTTGTGCATGTTATGAAATAATAATTATTATTATTCTTATGGTACATTGTGTTAATAAAAAATTTTAGAGGTATATGGTGGCATATGTAGGATTTCCCAACCCTATGTTTAATATAAAAAATATCTAATTATATCACCTTCCAATTCACTTTTTTGTGTACAATGGGTAGGTGGAGATTAGATCAAGCATTGAAGTTTGATCTCTCTTCCTCCTATCCCAATATTTCAAAAGAACACGGAGGGTTCTTCATCCTTCATAAATAATAGTAATGTGATTGGCCGCAAACATTGAATGTGATAATAATTATTCGTGAAAGCACCTGATGATTCTATAACATTGGTCAGATATTGTGGTACATTTGTTTATCTCATAATGAGGTATTCTGTAATTTAATCCTAAATTAAAATTATTTTGGGGGAAAATTTCATTCCATTAGATCATTAACAGAAGATTAATTTCATGTTGAGGTAATTCTAAATATTCTCATGCATTATTTATAAATTACATTTGAAGAAATTATCCCCACGATTCTGGAATATTAGTACAGTCTACTAACAATGTGTTTTTCATTGGATATTATCTAATGATTATGGAATGAAATGAAATCAAAATATTTGAATCTAAAATATGATATGGTTATGCCATCAATGGAGGCTTCCACTATGTATATAACATTTAAGTGGTATCAGTGTGTTCACATGTTAAATGTATAATTATTTATTATTTAATGATTGATTTCATGTGTTTCCATATTATTTAATTAAAAAAATACTTTTTACACATTTTGTCAAGTTTTATTTTCATCTTTCTCGATAATATAACTAGTGACTAGTTAATGACAGAAATTTATGAATCATCCTGAGAAAACAATATGTAGGTTCCAAAGGTTCCGTTTCCATAAAAACAAAGTACACTCCATGAATTTTTTATTCACTTGGAAAGATCTCATGATAAATTAAAATAGATATGATAAAAATGGATCATTGTGTTCATCCAGACAGACCAGAACATGATATAATAATTACATTCCTTGTATCCACTGTTCTATATGTATAGTACCGTGTGTCTCATGGCTGAGCACAAGGGGTGTCCTAAGAGGGCTGTGTATTTGATACTCAATACAGTGACTTCCAATCCATGAAATTCATTGTTACATACCATGTATTACCAATTCATAGCATGTACCTTGAACATGTACATGGAAATTAAAATGTCCTGATCCAAGACATGTTTTATGGACAAGGGAAAAAGACAAGTACACACCATGTACTTTTTTACATGTCATGTAGTCTTATTTTGAAAGTTTTCTCATATTTTCATAATAAAAATATTTAAATGTATAATTACACCTCTTGATTATGTTTTCTATGATTTTTCATTTAACATTACAATCCATGTCATAGGATTATAAAATATTCACTACGTTAATTTTTGTGTTAAAATTTTGAAGAAGACAAATGAGGTTCCCTCCAAATACACTTGTTTTTCATATTAATCTTAATTGAATAATATTTTATTTAAATTATATATGATGGTGAGTTATGTCTGGATGGATTGAGTTAAGAGAAAATTTATCTAAATAAATTAATTCATGGATCATTATCTTATTTATATAAAAAATCAATGTAATTGATAATAGGATTTCATATTCATGCTCATTTCATGGTGTGTGGATTATTATTTGAGTATACTATCCTTTATTAGGCGATTAATTCATTTTAATTTTTTTTATTAAATTAAAATGATGGAATGAATGTCATACCTTATCCATTTTTATATAAGGGAATGTGTTCCTTATACTTTATTTATGTTAACCCATTTTTACAATCCATTGGATCCCCCTCATGTGCTTTTGTAAATGAATATATATGTAGGGAGATCCAAATTTAGTGGAGTTCATTTGATTCAATGATTTTACAAAAAACTGATCAAGTTGATGCATAGTAAAAAATTCAGAATAGTGAAATGTGAACCATTTTCTGGTTCATGTTTTGTGTTACCCTAGGGTCAACGGTTAGTTTATTTTCCATTAGATAAACTATATAATGTAAAATATCATGATCTTTCCACTTGTATTTTATTTCTTTTAGTTTCATTAAAAATTATTTATATTTGTGAATATTTCATGATTTTAAAATAAGTGAATTAGCAAACATGGAGGATGGAGTAAAATATACTCAGATAATGTGTAAATGTTTTTTTAGACATGGTAAATCACATAATTACAATACAATTAATATTAAAAAAATAAAATAAAAAAATAACATGGTATTAATTCATAAGGATAAAATTACTAAAATAAAACATTAATTTGGATTATCCTTATGCTACTTGATTTATAATCAACTGTATAGTTCAAATTACATGATAAACCAAAGTTTGGTTTATTTCAATTATCATGGAAATTTTAGCTTGATGTTTTTGGGTGACTTAAATAATATTACATAAAGGTTAGACTTCTAATGTAGGACATGGTGTAACTAAGAGTCAAAGGTTGAGGAAATCATAAAATAATATGCTTGTATATGGGATTCCGCTCAATAGATCAAGGAAATATGGGTTAATATAGTTAGAATGTCATTACTACAAAAAACCATTCAAATAGATTGTCATTACAAATTCAAGGTTATGATAAAGGAATATGGATCCCTTCCACTAGAATATCTAAGTTAAAAGATATTTAAAAACTAATGGTGAGGGGAGATAGGTTTTAATGATTAGTTTTTGAATAATAAGAATTTAATTAAATTTAAATTTATAAATCTGTTTTTGTAACCAAAACATGCACAAATTATCTATTCATAATTTTTAGATATTGTAAATATAATGAAATCAACAATATCATTGTGATCCATTCTTGATAAGGATATAATTTTAAGATATAAAAATCTACAGGAATGGTATACACACTTCTCAGTTATACTACATAATGAAAAATAATATATGTTCTAAAACCCCACTTCGTATGTTTATTTCCAAAGAGGCTAATAAGGAAGAAGTATCTCTCTTTTTTAAATATGTGGATGATGTTATGTTTGTCTAATAATTCATGATGTCCTCCATTTCAAATGAGATTATGAATAAATATGAGGATATGGATGTTTATAGCATTGTATCTCACCTTAAGGATCTCTATCAGGATAAGGTGAGATCTGAGAGATATGAGATCTCTAATGAAATGTTAATGTATAGTCATGGATATTCAGAGCCAGATTTGAAACATGTAGTGAAGATTATTGGATATATTATGGTCTTGAACATCTTTTGTTTTAGGATCCCCATTTATCTATGAACATATATCATTCTATCGTGACTACAAAAAAACTTATCTTATACATTAGAAATGAATATCCTGATTTAGTTTTGGTGAATATGAAAAAAGAAGAAAAAGAAAAATATGGAAAAGCCTTATTCCAAATAAATGATTCTAGAGCCCTATCCTTCCATGAAAAGGAAGATAAAATAGTAAAGGAATTAATATGATACTATATTTCTTTCATTTGGAATGAATTAACATTGTAATAAGAATTTCATCCATCCAAATAATCAGGGTAAAGAATCTGGAGCATTCTATTTTGAGTTTAATATTTCTATATCTACAATTTTAGTGTTAGATTCTACACATGGTGAACACATTTTTTTCCAAATATAAGAACCATGTAGATTTGGGAAGATTTAAATAGGTGATGTGGATCTTAGGGATGTGAATTAAGAGTGGATAACTTATCTAGGCATTTGGGACTTCCATATCACACAGCCAACATGATTTGATTTCATATTAAAGAAAAATTGTTCTCTGTCCAGAGTTCTCAAGAACATTATTTCTATTTATTACTTAGATATGGATTGATTTATTTTTTACTATGGAAAAAATGTTCAAACTTTTATAGTGATATCATATGTTATGGTATGAAATAATTGAATAACTGTATTTATCTATTAAATTAAATAAACCAAATATTGTAAATTTATAATAAAAACATATTCACGATGTATAAGACACCATTTTTTTCATGTATATGAGAAGTGTTTGAAAAATATATATCTTGATGGTTATTTATAATCTTTTTAATTTAATACAATTGAAATATGACACACTCATTTACAAGGAATGATGACCAAACCACTATTTAGTGGTTAGGGTTAAATATCCATAGTTCTTTTAGAATTGGAATAAACTTATGTTTGTGGACCTTTTCAGGCATAATATATAGGTGGATTCTCATATTTATTTAATTTTATTGAATAATTGAATATGTATGGTTATTTCTACATAATGTGGTATAAATTTGAATCCTTTTAAAATATAAAAGAGTTAAAGGACAAGGTTGATTGTCATGTTGTTAAAAAATAATGAAACATCAAGGGGATCACGGTGGTGAATATCTTAACCAAGTTCATTGAATTTTTATAATATTACGATATTTTATTTCAACTTATCCTACTTTCTACACAATAGTTTAATAGTGTTATTGATTTGAATAAGGATAAATTTGTTGGACATGGTAAGGTTTATAATGATTCACAGAAGTCCTCCATTATCATTTTTAGGATATTTACTACTTTCAACATTATTCTTACTAAATCGAGTAACAATAAAAGAGAACAAAGATATTACCTTTCAGTTATGTAGTGGAAAGAAACTAATTTTTTCACATGTCCATGCATGGGTTGTGAAAAAAATTATGACTAGATTAATAAAAAAATTGAACCCTGAGGAATTAAGTGAATATTTTTATGGTATCACATGGAGACCAGGGGAAAATATCTATACAACCCTTCAGAAATGAATGTGAATGTTTTATGACAAGTTCTCTTTGTTAAGAGGGAATGAATCCTCATGGAGGATAGTGTGAGAAATGTTTAATATGATGAATTTTTTTTCAATATACACAAGAGTTTTTACATGAAGCAATTCCATATTTCCCCATGGGAGAAGATGTCTTGGAAATACATGTGCTATATAGATGTGATAGAGATGTGAGAGAACCATAGAGACATGGTTTTCTATTAACTAATGAAGGTGGATCATTATTTTTCATAAAATAAAGATCATATCTTCTAATATTTGGTAGTATATAGATTAGAAGCTACAATATAGAAAAAATCAGTGAATGTATTGATAGATTCCATGTATCAAAGTCATGATTGGGTTCTGATTGGTCCCCCTATTGATGTAATTATTGTTGGGTATAAATGGGTTTTCAAGAGAAATATAGACATGAACAGTAAAAAAAATACCTAAATGTAATGACTTTTGGAGTAAGGATTTATAAATCATCTAGGAATTGACTATGATAAAACCATTTCTCCAATCTCCATGTTTTAATCGATCAAAAGTATGTTTGATATATAATCTTACCCTAACTATGAGATATGGTAAATGGATTTTCAACCTACATTCCTTAATGGTAACCTTTAAGAGGATGTGTACAGGACAAAAACAAAAGTTTTTGTCACACCAAGAAAATCAAAATGGGTATGCAGGTACCAGAGATCCATTAATGGATTAAATAAAAAATCTAGGTCATCGAAAAATTGATTCTATGAATCCATAAATGGATTTAGAGTCATTAATAATTAATGTGAGACATGTTTTTCAAAATGATTTAGTGGTAATTTGGTTTTTTCAAAGTAGAATATGGAAGTTTTAATTTTATAATTTGAAAAAATACACAAAAATTCCATGGGGTCAATGATTTTTTGAGAAAATTGTTCTCTATGATGGAATTAAGTGAACCATCAATCATGATATGGATCAAGATCATGTGTGATAAATCCAAGAGACAACTTTGGATAAGTCAATATACATATATTTACCATATATTGAAGATATTTAGTACTGAACAATCCAATATGGGATTTGTTCCAATGTCACAGGATCTATATCATTCTATAAAAATGTGTCCTCAAACATAGGATGAAATTGATAGAATGGGTAAAATCCCATATGTTTCGATTATAGGATATATCATATATTCCATGTTTTCAACAATGCATGATGTTTCATATTCCATGAGCATGGTTATATGAAATTATGCAGATCCATGTGAATGAAATTGGATTTATGTTAAGACTATCCTTAAGTATCTTAGGTGAACTAGGGATATATTCCTATTGTATACGAGAGATTAAGAACTAATTATCCAAGGTTATATAGAATCTAGTTTTCAAATTGAACATAATGATCATTTTTTCCATATAGATATGTATTTTATCTCAACACAACACCATTGTTCCAAAAGAGTATAAGGAAACTATGTTTTGCTGATTCTATTTTGTAGTCCGTGTATAATGAAACTTCCAATGTATCCAAGGAAGTAGTTTAGATTAATAAATTCTTACAATAGTTTTATGTGGTACCTAAAATTAAATACCCAAACACAATTTACTTTTTTAACAATACAACAATGTAAGTCTATAAAGAGACAAGAAAGAACCAAATAAAAAATCTCACACTTCATGAGTTTAATCTATTGATTGATTTTTATCAAATAGGTGAATTTGTTGTGGGAAGAGTATATGTAGAAGAAAAAATTTTCAACCCCTCAATAAATGTTTTTCTTCATCAAAATCATGAGTATCATTTCCGAACTACTGTACTGAATGATTTTTCTAATTGGAGCTAGTGAAAATTGGAGTTTGTTGGAGTTGGTTCCCTAGATATAAAATTTTTTCTCTTTTTCTACATGTTTTCATTATTAATAATATTTTTGTATAACTGTATTCTTATTATTTATCATTTAATTTTTATGTAATAATATCATAAGAATATATGTCACACTAAAATGTTTTACAATTTCCCCTCTAAAATGAGAACGTACTGGTACCATAACATTATTATTGAATATTTTTCTATAGTTGGATGATATTATCTAATGGGACATAAAAAATAATATTTATTAGGAGTAGGATGCTCATATTAATTAAGTCACCTTCTCATGGTGTTCTCCTTTAGTAATCTCCATTATTAGAGGTTATGAGAATAGGCATGTTAATAAGAAAACCATATTTTCATGTTTCATTGGATGGTCCTATATAGAGATGCCTGCATTGATCCATATAATTTACAATTATTATTATTGGATAATTTAGTTTTACATATTAAAGATAACTTTGATTACATATGTTCATGAATAATTACTATATTTTTTGTGCTTCCTGAGTGATATAACATTAAAGGGTAATGTGAGAAAGGATTTATACCATTTGTCTCAGGAAGAAAGATAATATCTCAGGCCCTTTAATGGGAATGTAACATCCTAATTAAATAAATTAACTTGGTTTTGATAACATTTTTCATTTATATAATGTTATATAAATATACATCGATCATATAGGTTGATAGAAACATCATGAAACCTGCTCGATTTGAGATATTTTTATAAATGGATTATGTTACATGGTAAACGTTTATAGGAGGATGAAGGTAATTGTGATGTTAAAATATTTTTCTACGGAACCTTTATATGTTTTTAGATTCTAACAATGAAATTTTTTTGGTTATGATTACTTCCAATGAGAATGAGGACTATATTATTACACACTAAGATTCCCTGCAATCTATATTAAATTTTAGTAAATAATTTAACAAGTTAGAATAAAAAATATTTATTCTGGTTTGATGGGTCCCCATAATTTAATCACAACTTTTTTAACATAATAACATAGTTAAATAAAAATAATAAATATTTATTTTTGTGATTATTGAATTTGATATTTATAATATATATAGTATAATAATTCAGTTACATTTAATTTACTAAATAATCATTATTCGATGATCGAAAAATTTTAGTGATGGAAGGTGGAGCAATATTAACAGTTCTACTAGTCATCTATGATATTTATTTATATTCCTAATATAATTAAAATGTCAAAATATTAAAAATAATTTTATTATTATTAACGGACATTGGGTCAATTATGAATATTAGAGATGGTTGAGGGATTGTGTATAATTTTCCAACCCAAAACTAGATATAAAAAATAGCAAAATATATCACATTCGAAATTCACATTTGTTGTGAACAATGGATTATGAAAGATTATATCAATAGCTACAGTATAACCACTATTCCTTCACACATAATCCTTAAATATAACACAAAGGGTTACTAATCATTTATTAATAATACTACTATGATCACCAAAGAATGACGAAAGTGATCAGGATCAGTCGTACTAGAACCAAACAATTCTAACACATTGATAAGAGATTATAGTGCATGTGTGGATGACTACTTTAGGCATTATACACTTGAATCCTATGATGAAATTATTTTGCTACAAATCATATTCTATCAAATCACCAATGAAAGTGGAATTACCAATTGTAATAGTTTTATATCATCTCATAAATGAATTAAAAATTACATGTGAATATCCTCTCCCTATGGTTTTTTAAAATTAATTTAGTTTATTAATCTATTTTTATATTTTACATGATCTCATGATTATTTAAAACAAATATAACACATTTTTTAAGACAAATATATGAGTTGGTCATACCTTCAAAGGATGATTTCACTACACCAAGAACCTAAATAAACAATATAACTTTTATTTAGACTTGTGTATTCATTCCTTATAATCGTATAACATCATACAATCCCCTATAAATCACACCAAAAAACATTCCATAACCATACATCATCGATTAGCTATGAGATCAAAATAACACTATTTAAAACCAAACTAAAATCAAATAATACCTAGATAACATATCTCAATAACCACTCTATTAATTTTTAAATAAGAATCCATAATTTATATAGACCCATTAATCCCTCTGTAGAATCCAAAAATCATGAAAACACTAAAAAATTCCCTATAAAGAGAATATTTAAAAACAAAGTTAATTAGATATAAAAAATCACTCATTTTTGTCTCTTTTAACCCAAATAAGAAGGAACCCAATAAATAGAATTGATTTCACCAGGTATTCATTAAACTCCCAAAATAAAAAACACAAACACATTAGGAAAAAATAAGAAGATGATTAATACAAATGGAGAAGATTATGAGAAAATATCCTCCATTGAACTAAAGGAAGAATCCCCCATAAATAACCTTTGATCCATGTCTAATAGGAAAGAGGATGTGGAAGCCCAAGAAGCCCTCCTAGTAACACATATGGGAATGGTATTGGCGGGTTAGAGAGTCTGTTTTTGGCGATTTTAATGATTTTAGCTCAAAAGGCCACTTGACCCTTAATTTTAAAAAATACCAGAACTCTACTAAAATCGTAGTGGGAGATAATGGATCCCTGGTGGGATTCAAGTGAGATTTTCATGGCATTAATAGACATCTAATAGAATCCATAAATATTATGGTAGCCTCCTCCTACAACCCCCACCTTGATTTTCCTCCACCAAATAGACTCAAGTCTCAAATTGATCGCCATGTTCTCATACTATACCTTAAATAATACACAAAACACATCAAATTCATCCACAAACATCAAAAATAAAATACATATATATATAAACAAAAAAATAATATAAAAACCCAAAATTCGTACCATATTAAACGCAAAATATTTCATATAAATCAAATGATTATTTAATAGGCCAGTAGACTAAAAGTACTAACCTATATCATATATGTATAATAAACCATTTTAGAAGAATAAGAAGTCCATTCATCTAAAATTTATGGAGGCCCCCACCTAGAGGATCAGGGTGACTCTATATTTTGGTCAAAATGATTCTAAAATCATATTGACATTCAATTAGTGAAAAGTGGCATGAAGTGAATATAAATATTTATTATTATATAAAATAAAATAAAATTTTGAAATTATTCTAGATAATGAAAAACTATAGAAATATGTTATCATATTTATTAAAAAAGTTTCCAAAATATATATTATAAATATTGATAGTATTTATGAGTCATGAAATGATATATATTGAAGAAAATTGAATATAAATAATATAACAGAACATATAAATATCAAACTAAAGTTAATATCTATATTTTAGAAAATTTTATGTAATAAACAAACAATTTATCATATTTTTTGAAATATGGATAAAAGTTGTAGCGATTAAAACATTATTCTTTACATTTTGATAATTTGGAAAAAATAAATTGAAAATAGTTATATAGTATATAAAATATTAAGATATTATTGAAGGACGCATTCCACAAATTTCTTCTCAATGAAAACTTATAATAATATGAACCATGTTTAATGTGTTGTCATCAATATCATTAGATAAAATTATAATTATTATGGAGATCTCGCATATGTTTTCATCACCATTATTATTTTCACAAAGAGAATGTTATTTTTTTCTAGATGAATGACAAAATACTTATCATTTGATTGATCAATGACTTTACTTTTTTTCTCCGGAGTTTCTATGAAAAAAGGGTCATCTATGTATCTGAATCTATTTAGATCCTAAAGTCGAATTCTTGATTCATAATATTGTTCACAAGTGCTTCAAACAATCCATTTACCCTTGCGCAAAGAATCTCAAAATTTCATGTAATGATATCTCATATATCTTCAATAAATCTAAAATATAGAATTAATTAATATATTGGGTTTTAATATTTCATAGTGAAAAAATTCAGCGCTTTAGTATATACTAATGAACTACTATTTTAAACAAAATTTTATTATCATGGTCTTTGTTATAAAATGTATATCCATTAATAAGGTAGCCAGACCATGTTATTTCATTTTGAAATGGCCCGCATACTAACTATCTTAATGTATCTAACACAATAGAATCACTAGTCATTATTTCATTAAACCTTGTTCCAATGATGTTGTATACTCATTCAGTACCCACATATCATTTTTCTTCAGGTAATGTTGTTTCAATGCATTAACATGTAATGATATATATCAAAGACCAACATGTTACATGTAACATCCTAGGTAAATAAAGAATATTACATTCTCATATTTATTAAAATTTGTGAATTCAATATTAATTTTATTTTAAAGGGGATGATATGTTTGATGGAATACCTGATACACAACAACAGTTTTCTTTGAAAACTTATGTTTCCCACTTCATTGAGTTATACTGGAAAATATTAATATAATTTTTTTATTTTAAATGGTAGTTAACACATAGTTGTTGTATTGCTTGGAATGAACAAAACTAACCATGTTATGATTAAATATGTTTCTTAATGTTTTTTACATTTATCCAATAAAAGTGGCTTAAAATGTTACTGAATCTAATTTTAAGAAAAAAATACTCTAATATTGTTTAATATGTAGATTTATCTCCTTTTGAGGGAGAACCCCCTTTTAAATGTAGTTTTGATAACTTTTCTATGTTATATTTGAAAAAATAAAATTCTAATTTAGAATTGGGACATCAAAATTTACTTCGGGTAAATTTTTGGTATTTTTCTGATAAAATTCATTTTTAAATGAATATTGAAAAATAGTGTATTTTAATTCAAAACTACATTTTAATCTAATATATTTATATGGTTAGATTATATTTTTAATTTGGTTTAAATTTAAATTAAATTATATTTTTACAATTTAATCCAATTTTTGTCATTGGATGTAATTTCACATTGAAATTGGACATAAACAAGTGTCAATATTTTGATTGTAATTATTTCATAAAAAAACACTTTTTTTAACAATGGGAATAAATTTTAAATTAATTAACGAAACTTATATGTTTTGAATTTGGTAAAACATACATAAATCTATGAATATTTCCTATATCATGGTATTTTATTTATAATATTTTATACATCAAATAAATAAAAGTATCAATGAAACAAAAATGATGTAGTGTTTATCTCATTAATGAATGATTTAAATAAATAAGATTATAAAGATTAAAAAAATGTCCAAAACCTATCCAATTCTTATTTTATGATCTTAATTTGAACAACAGTCATCTTATATTCTACTTTGATAAGTTTTGGACCTTTAGAAACTGTAAGTCATTATATAATAAAATAATATTTTCAAACATTCATAAAGAGCCTCTCCTCCCCCCTTATAAAAAGCATTCACCCCTATCCCATCACTCACACCTCTCAAAGCCCTTGGCTCATCCAAACTCTTCCCAAAAATTCTCTCAATATCCCTCTATTTTACCTAGAAGCCTTACCATAGGCAGAAGGAACATCATGAAATTATTTTGGTTCAAACCAAAGGGAGTTACACGATTTAAAGGTAATATCATCTCTTAAGTTTATTTCTTTCATTTATCTTCTCCTACACCCTTAACACTTTTTATTAATTTATTTCATAAATAAAAAGTATCCTCAATAGACTATGTTGTTTTTATGAGAAGGATTATAACTACACTTACACACACCTCTGTCTAATTTGTAAAGAACATACTATATATGTGGACAACAAACTACTGCCTCGTGAAATGATGATTGTTCAATTATCACCTACCACCTATTATGGTGGCCATTATTATGGAACTATATTTATATGTGATATATATTATATTTATAGTATCCTTATACTTCTGTATTTTTCATTTATAGCATACCATTATATATTCCATAATGGGTAAACGCGATAATTTTATTTGAGGAAGTGCAGACTACCGCCCCCTCAAAGTGATATGACTCGTTAATGCCATACATGGGACATATAAAGGTTGGATTTAGTGAAATTATATATTATATTTTACTGGAATTATAATATAACTATGTATAATTATTTTTTTATTCAATTAAAATATGAAATAGAAATGAAAGTAGGGTTTATGCGTACGTATGGTTTACCGTCTCCCTGAACGATGCATTTCGTTTCTTATATCCATATGATATGTAATATTATATATACATATATATAATTGATGTATTTGATATATATGATATATAAATCATGAATATAATTCTATAGATAATGAAATTTTTACTTCAGGGACAACTAGTAATTAAAAGATGTTCATTTTTCACTCATGTTCCGAACATCGACAGAATGTTCGATATGAACTCAAATTATTGTATAATTGTTATATAAATGTAATAATTGATATAAAAGGAATAATAGACATTAAAAATGTTGTTACAAAATTTTAAAATTAACTTCAGTTTATTATTCAGGATGAACGAGAAACATAGAAGACAAGTCAGACTTGAGGTAAGGGGTTTTAAACTCACTTTTTTATTCCCGTGAGATTCTTGAAATATTTTACACTACTTACTTTTTTTGGTGTGTGTACATCCCATTATTGTATTATTTGTGTAATATATTTTAATATATGGGTATTTACATCCTCATTGTAAGACCCGTCTTTCATGGTCTGTATGATTCATAAGTTACCAAATCGGTAAGGGAACCTTTCACCCTCCTATTTTAGTATGAGACTTCTTCTAGGTTATGTATTTGAATTTAAATTTTCAAATGTTGGGATATGTTATTATATATCCCTATTTATTTAACTTCTATTTCCATGTGATTAGACACCCTTTTCTCTCTTATAAACTCTTTTTTTTAATTTTTAATGTGAAGTCGTTAAGCTATTGAATTTCTGTAAGGGAACTTCTTCACCAAATTTTTATTCTTTGGAATGAACTTCTACTTCTTGATTATGTCATGCAATAAATATGTGTGAATGACATATGATTTTTTTACAAAACATATCTACTTATATTGTGTGAATCTATAATTTTCACACATAATTATGTTATTGACTTATCCTTAATCTAAGGATACCATCTTTATAAGGGATTTTGTCACAATTTACATTTCATTGAGACTTCATTGTTGTTATGTGAAAATTCACAATTATATTCTGTATATACTATCATTTGAAATATTATGTCATGAATACATTTTTTCTCAAGATATTATTGTGTTTTGATTAATTTTATTCCTCTTTTATTTCTATTCAAGTGTATATCATTTGGTTAAGAAGTCCTTAACTAAAATAATTTTTTAATGATTTATTCTTCTAAATATTTCTCATTAATGTCCATGTTTTTCGAAATGGTTTTAAGTATTTAATTATATGGACATTAATGTTTTAAAATGTTAATTCCTATAAAAGCTTCAAAGTGGTATGAGACACATTGATTCAACAATCACTTTATTAAATGTTTTAAATGGTTTTAAAAATGTTTTGATAATGCATTGATTATGTCAGTATCATGAAATGATATATTGTGAATTCAAAGTGGAAATGTTTCATTTCCATTATGATTGTTTTATGTGTTATGAATATGTTATGGTTGTTGAGAATTTTTTACGTATATGGTTGGTTTCGTGTTAAACCTAGGGCAGGTGAGCCCAAGATAACTCTCAAATGCATTGGGTAATGTGACAGAGGTAAACATTAATGTTTTTCCTAAGAGATTTTGGGAAAATCATGTGATGGGTATTCCAAAGTAACTCCCTACGTAGATGTGAAAGATATAATGTATGTATGTTATGTATGCCATATGTTACATTTATTATTTATGACATCATTGTGTTATTAATAAATATTATGATTTGATGAGGTATGTTATGATGAAAAAATAATTGTTTCATTGATTTGTATTTATTGATGGGTTAATTTTTCCTTTACTTATTTTATATGTAACATACCAGGAATGTAAAGAAATAATAAATTCTCTTAATTATTAATATTTTCAAATTTAATATTAATTTTACTTTAAAGGGGATGCTATGTTCGATGGCGTACCTGATACGCAACAACAAGTTTCATTGAAATCTTATGTTGCACACTAATAATATAATATTATTATTTTATATGGTAGTTAAATCCTAGCCGTTTTATTGGTGGGAATGAATGAAAATAACTAAAATATGATTATAATTGTTTGTTATATGTTTTACATTTATCTAATAAAGGTTAGATCCTTAAAAATGTGACTCAATCTAATTTTAAGCATAATTTACTTTAAAAGGTCGATTTATCACCTTTTGATAGAGAACCCTCTTTAAATATAGTTTTGGTCACTTTTATATGATCTATTTGACTAAATAAAATTCTTTTTCAGAATTTGGACATCAAAATTATCTTTAGGAAATTTTGTTGTTTTTCTGATATAATTCATTTTTTAATAAACAGTGAAATAAACTGTATTTTAATTCAAAAGTGAATTTTAATATAATTTATTTATATGATTAGATTATCTTTTTAATTGGTTTTCAAGTATAATTAGAATATATTTTTACTATTTAATCCAATGTTGGTCTTTGGAATTAATTTTACTTTGAATTTGGTCATAAACAAGTGTCCATCATTTGACAATTTTTGTTTCTTAAAAACACTCTATTTGTTCTGAAAATAAGAATTTATTTTAAGTTAATAAATCCAAAATTTATGTTTTGAAATTGTAAAAATGGAAATCATTTTTGAATTCAAAATATTAAATATATCTTATGCTTAATGTTTGGTAGTTTTCTGAAAAAATTCAATTTTTGATGAATAGTGAAACCACTTAGTAGTAGTTAAAAAAATGAATTTTCAATTAAATAAGATTTTACCACTTATGTGAATTGAATTTAAAAATTTCGATATACATGGTTGTTATTAGTATGTAAAATTTGGTTCAATAAGATGAAAATAAGTTTTGGTGAATAGTATCTTTTGACTTTTATTTACCACGATTACAGCTAAATAGGGTAATTCATGGTAAAAAGAATCTTATAATAAATCAAAA
Organism: Viscum album; assembly: GCA_963277665.1. NCBI lineage: Eukaryota > Viridiplantae > Streptophyta > Magnoliopsida > Santalales > Viscaceae > Viscum > Viscum album. The sequence continues at coordinate 1,136,191,508 of OY728155.1, read as the reverse complement.
TTACCTTAAAACTTGTCCTAAACTTATTGTATGAGTAATGTCCGACCCTGGGCATCCTTGTTTCAATTTGGGGACCCCATGGAGCCACATGGAAGGGATAATGACACTTTAGATAAATTAATTTAATATAAAGGCAAAAATTACATAAACAAAAAACGTTCAGTGAAATAATTTTTACATGGAGTTATATAAGCTATATTATAGACTATAAATATTCATTGGAAATATAAAACGATTTATTACATCATGGTAATTGTTTTATAATTTTTGGACATCAAATAAATTAAAATATTTATGACAGAATAAGGATGTAGTGTTTACCTCATTAATAAATGATTTAAATAAAAATGATTATTATGATTACAATATTATCCAAAACATGTCCAATTATTATTGAATGATTTTACATAGACCATGAGTCATCTTATTTTTGAAGTTAATTTGTTTTGGACCTTTTGAAACTGAAGATAAGTTTATAATAAAATATTTTTTTCATACTTTCCAAAAGTGCCCCTACCCTCCCTTATAAAAGGAGGCCACTTCTAACCAATTCCTCACACCTCTCAAGCCTTTTGGCTCGTCCAATATGTGCCCAATTAAAACCCCTACATACCTATACTCCTTATAGAAGCCTTACCCTAGGCAGAAGACACTTCAATGAGTCCTTTTGGTTCAAACCAAAAAGAGTTACCCAAATTAAAGGTAACAATTTCTCTTAAATTGTTTTCTTTTATTTTACTTCTCTAAACCCTAAAATCTTTTTATTCCATTATTTTGTAACAAAAACATTATATTAAATATACTAGTATTTTTTTATGAGAATTATTCTAACTAAACTTACAGACACCTCCATCTAATGGGTGAAAACAGAATGTTTCTATGGATGGAAAACTAACGCCTCACAAAACGATGATTGTTCAATTAAATCCTACAACCAATAATGGGGGCCATTATGATGACACTATATTTTAATATAATATATAATATGTTTATGTTTTATTTAAACTTCTATATTTTCTATTTATAACATATCTTTATGGTTTCCATTATGGGTAAACATGATAATCTCATTAGAGGAAGTACGGACTGCCGCCCCCTCAAAGTTATATGACTCATTAATACCATATGTGGTACGTATAAAGGATAGATTTAATGATATTATATATGATGCTATACTAGAATTATGATATAATTACGTATCATTATGTTTTAAATTCATTGAATATGAAATAGAAATGATAGTAGCATTCATTCATACGTACGGCTTACCATCTCCATGAACGGTGCATTTCATTTCTTACCTCCAAATGATATGAACTGTTTTATATATATATATATACAGGATATATATTATATATATGATATCTAAATAATGAATATCATTCTGGATATAATGGACTATTGACCACATGGACATCTTGTAAATATAAGATGTTCATTTTTGACTCAAATACCAAATATCAACAAAACAAACATTATTAACATAAATGATTAAATAATGTTTGTAACATGATATTTAGTGATATAAAAGGAATAATAAACTTGGAAAATGTTCTTAAGAGAGTATAAATTATCTTATGTTTATTATTTAGGAGATTAAAGAATGAACGTGCCAAGTTGGACACGAGGTAAGGGAACTTCTTAACCCAATTTCCGTTCTTTGGGTTGATCTTATCTTTCTTGTTTAGGTATTTCTTTGATTATGTGATAAATGAATTATTATTTATTTATACTTGTTTATATGTGATTTTATTTAATACAAAATATCAGTCTACTTCATTTAAAAAATGATCTTTATAAGGAAATTCCTCTCAATCTTATTTCATTGAGGAATATTTTGTTTTAATACACGACTTTCATTTATATACTATATAAATACCATTGAATTTTCATTGAATTCAAAAAGGAATATTTTTGTACAAAGCGTTTTAATAAATGACAAAAAAAGAATTTTTCTTTTGACGTAAGCGGTGACAACGTCCTTTTCCACAACCGTAAGTATTATTTCATCTTTGGCTTCCTCAAAAAGTTGTAATGTTTTTAAAAGAAAATAAATACCATATAATCTTTTATGTATTTTGGTATTGAAAATTGTTTTGATAAAGGATTCTATTATGTAAATATATTTAAATGATATTTTTTGATTTAACTGTGTAAATGTTATCATTCCTTTATATTGGTTTTATGTGATAATAGTTTATTATGGTACTTGGACATTTGATGGGTGGTTACGTGTTAAACCAAATGATTGGTGGTGCCATGAAAACTAGGACGAGAGGTTACATTATAACCTCCAATTCATTGGGTATGGAAGTCAGCCGTATGACTATTCCATTTTGTGATATGTGTGGAAGTCTACCGTATGGTTATTCCATTTAAGTATGTTTATGTCCCATGTTACCTTAATATGTTATGTGTTCTTTATACAGGTTTTATGGTAATCTTTTGGTTACAAAAGGGTAAGTAATTATCTTTTATTCAGTGAAGAATATTTAATACTTCATTAAGGTGAAAAGTATTACTTATGTTTAAGTATTCATGGTTTACTTGTTGTTTCGAAAAACTAATAGTTTTCCTTCTTTTTTTATCCCTTACTGAGCTTTTTATGCTCATCCCATATTTTTCAAATGTTATTCACAGGACAAAATGTGGAGTAGGGTCAAGGATGGGATCATGAAAAATTCATGTTGTCTTAAACATGGAACTAGTCATGAGACTTTTTTTCAAAGCGTTTTTATTTTATGAAAATAATGGAAACTCAGTAGAAGTGTCTACATTGTATCTTTGAGTTGTAATGTAATATTTATGGCCTAATTTTCTAAAACTCTAATCCTGAAAAGATCCTCAAAGTGAATTATTAATTTAATTCAATATTATGTAATGTTTAAGGTCGGTAATTATATTATTACCCTTACTGTGGTTTGTATGCTCATCCTATGTTTTGAAATGTTTTTCATTGGAATTAAAGATGAATGGGGTCAAGGATGGTATCAAGAAAAATTCATGTTGTATAAAACATGTTACTAGAAATGTTACTTTTTCTTAGGTTTTTTTTAAATGGAAACTTAGTAGAAGTGTTTACATTGTAATTTTTGAGATGTAATTTAATAATTATGTCCTAATTCTCTAGAAATATAATCCTAAAAATATCTTCCTTGTGAATTATTGATTTTACACAAGATAATGAAATGTTTAATGTCGGGTCTTTATAGTTGGTATCAGAGGTCTTTTTAGATGACTTTAGTGGTTATGGTGTTATTTAACCATAATGATATAACCATAATGGTTAGCATATTATAAAGTGTAATATTTATTTCAGATAAATTGAATGGGTTTAAGATAAACTGAATAGGTCTATCTTAGTATTTACCCTCCTCATAAGATATTATATGATGTTTTTAATGATAAACTCACACTGAACTTTTTAGTTTTAGTAAATGGATGGATCTAGCAGACAACAAATTAACAGTGGATATGAATAAAACTATGATGGTTTCTTGAATGAGAAACTAAATGAAATGGGAGCTATAATGAGAAATCTTGTGGTTATTTGCAACCAACAATATGGAGTCATGATTGACCACCTAAACCATCATGATTATTAAGAGGCATCGTATATGCGAAAAAAATAACTCATGGAAGTTCAGGGGATAATCATAAAGGTATGTATATTCAAAAACCTATGTGTCAAGGATATGGAAAGAAACACATTGGAAAATCCTTCAAATGTTCCGGAAGATGCTATAGATGTGGAAATGAGGGACATAAAGCAAGAACCTGCCATGGAAAAAGGAAGCATCCAATTGACTCTAGGAAAGGGAATGGCGTTCTTTCTAAGGGATCAATTGAATGTTTTAAATTCTGTGTGCAAGGTCATTATAAAAAAATAATTCCTATGAAGAATATTCGGAAATGGGGTCACTAGGATCACACAAATATATGTTTACCAATACATAATGACATTCCAATTAAGGATGAGGAAACTGACAATGACCAATGAATGTTATGGATTATTTCTTAACTAATGTTTTGACATTATTGAATCTTAGGATATGATTCATGATTTTACTTATAGGAAATAATTATTTCAGAATAATTTATAAAATATTGGTTAATAGATCATTAAGGACGTTGAATGAGTAATAAGTCAATATATAAGAGATTCAAGAGTTATACTAGATTTCATCATGATAAAATGCTTAAAAGTAATAAGGCTCTTTTGATGATGGGGTTACATTGGAAGGCTTTCTATATAATGTGTAACCATGAATCTTGATATATCATAATGTTATTCAATGAATAATTATCTATTTGTTTGTGGATATAGTTATGAATATCATTTGGGTTTATATGATCCTTAAATTTGAGGTAATTATAGGTTATTACTATTGGGATGAAAACGCTAGGTATGACATAACATTTGTGGTTAAAATATGTTATGATTATTTTGGACGTATTTATTTAATTTTTGTAATTCTATAAAATTATATAATTTTTTTAAAAAAATTACAACACACAGACCGTGTGACAACTCGTCGCGTCAGACAAAGCTGGTGGAATCGAACCCACAACCAATGTACGATTGGGATTTCTTGCCTACAACTGACCTACGTGAAGTCTCTGGTTATTATGACTAATTATTTTTATTAATGATTTTATAGATCAAGAAAAAGTTGATTTTGGGAACTTATGTTATATCAAATAAATATCCTTAGTATAGGAAAATGATTTGAAAATTAAATGATAATGGTTATTTTAGAAGATGTTTGCTCTTTTGGAACATTATATGATTAAGGGAAATAGATTAATATGGACTCTCATTTGTGGAGTAATGGTTAAAATTTTATTTAGGATTAATCTGTATTTTTATTGCAGAAATATGGCTATTTGGGTTATTTCTTGAAATGATTAACCTATCATAGAGAATACTTGATTAGGAAAATTACAATTCAGTATGAAACTTTAAGAGTAGTTGATGTTATTTGGATATAAATTTAATATTTATCATGGATAACTATGTGATCAAATACTTTTTTATTTTGGGTTTCAAACATAGTATGAATCATTTTGAAGAATTTTAAGTCAATTGTGCATTGAATGGTCTTTATTGAACATTTGGACCTTTTTGTTGAATTTTGGAGATTAAGAGTAGTATTTAATTTTATAAAGAAATGTCCTTTTGGGGAATATATGATCTCATATTAATAATTTTTTTTTTGGTTAATGTATAAAGATACGGAAAATATATAGTTCTTCTTTTGTGGATTATGCTATTCTCTAGAAGTTGATTCTATCACTTCAGGTGTGACCTTGTCATCATGAATACTCATCCTTTGGAGAAAATATGAGTTTTTGGAAGAAATACATTAAGGGATGAAACTCTACTTGAAAGGTAAGAATACATCCTTATGTTCTTAGTCAATCTCATAAATAAATTCCTCAACATTATGAAAGGTAAATTAAAACAAAATTTTTGTCCGTTAACTTTTCGTAATGGGGAATCAAAGACCGTTTAACCCATCACAAGTTTGGGGTTTTTAGATTTCTTTACTTTCTCCACATCATTTTTTCTACCACTCTCCATCCAATAATGGTGGTTTATTTCTCTTCCATATCCATGTTTTCCAAGATGGAATCCCACTTTGGGCTATATCAGGTGACCTATTTATGTGTCTTTCCTTGTTTTAAAGTGATATTTTATTGACTCTTTTTTCTGATAAGGGACTTTTAATGAAGTTTCCAAGCCCAATTTTTAAATTGCAAGGATGCAATTTCCAAAAGGGGGAAGGATGTAACACCCCTGGTAAATAAAGAATATTAAATTTTCATATTTTTTTTAAATTTGTGAATTTAATATTAATTTTACTTTAAAGGGGATTCTATGTTCGATGGCATACCTGATACACAACAACACGTTTCTTTGAAAACATCTATTGCACACATTTTTGAGTTTTTCTGATAAATATTAATATAATAATATTATTTTACATGGTAATTAACGCATAGTCATTTTATTGGTGGAAATAACCAAAACTAACCATATTGTAATTAAATATGATTATTAAATGCTTTTACATTTATCCAATAAATGTTAGAGGCTTAAAATCTAAAAGAATCTAATTTTATGCATAAAAACTATATTACTATTTAAAATGTCAATTTACAGCATTTTGATGGAGAACCCTATTTAAATATAGTTTTGGCCACTTTAATATGTTCTATTTGACCAAATAAAATTCTTCTTCAAAATCGGGACACCAAATTTTATATTTGGTAAATTTTTGGTATTTTTCTGATAAAAATCATTTTTTAATGAATAGTGAAAAATACTGTATTTTAATTCAAAACTGCCTTTTAATATAATTTTTTATGGTTAGATTATCATTTAAATAGGGTTTAAAGTGAAATTAAATTATATTTTTACCCTTTAATCCAATGTTTGTTATTGGATTTAATTTCACTTTGAAATTGAACACAACCAAATTTCACTCTTTGGATAGCTATTATTTCTGAAAAGCACGATTTTTCTTTTATAACAAGAGGAAATAATTTTAAATTAATTAATGAAACTTCAATGTCTTTAATTTCATCAAATATACATCATTTTTGAATTTAGAATATCAAATATTGATTAGGCTGATGTTTTGGTATTTTTCAGAAAAACATCAATTTTAAATGAATAGTGAACACACTCAGCAGTAGTTGAAAAACTAACTTCTTCATTTAAATTAAATTTTACAACTTATGTGAATTGAATTTAAAAAATCACAATTATATATTTGTTTTCAGTAAGTAAAATGTGGTTAAATAAGATAAATCTAATTTTTGGTGAATAGTAACTTTTGACTTTTATTAACCGTGATTAAAGGTAAATAGGGTAATTCAAGGTAATAATAATGTTACTATAACAAAAAATCAATGTACCTATAACACCCCAAGCTTCCACAGTATGCTTCTCTTTCAATAATGCAATAGCTTGCGTTGTACGCAAGTTTGAGATTCTAACACACCGTGACCAATCAAAGTAGTCGTTGTGAATAGGAATACCCACTTTTTTAAATTATATAAATTTTACATTTCAAAATGGACTTCATTTTTGGATTAATAATATCAAATATACCTTAGGGTGAATTTTTGGTATTTTTCTGAAAAACATAAATTTTTTATGAATACTGAAACCACTAAGTGGTAGTTAAAAAACTGATTTTTCATTTAAATGGAACATTACCACTTCTGTGATTTGATTTTAAAAAATCCGACACATGGTTTTCATTAAGAAGTAAAATTTTGTTCAATGGGATTAAAATAATTTTTTGATGAATAGTAACTTTTATGTTTTATTAATCACGATTAAAGGTAATTAGTGTAATTTTAGATAAAGATAATGTTATAATAATACGAAATTACCTTGAAACATGTCATACCCTTATTGGATGAGTCATGGAAGACCCAAAAAATCCATGGGTCAACTTGGGGACCCCATGGAGCCACTTTGGTAAGAAAATGACATTAATAACATTTTATTTAAAGTTGAAATAAAAATGTCACAAACATGTATTGTTTTACTAAAACAATTCTTACATGGTGTTATACAAGTCATACTTTTTACTATAAATAGTAATTGGAAAGATAAAAATATTTCCTACATCATAGAAGTTTTTTATAATTTTTAGACATTAAATAAATTAACTTATTGATGACACCATGATGATTCAACGATTACCTCATTAATGAACGATTTGAATAAAATAAAAAGATAAAGTAAAATCTAAGACTAACAGTTGTCAAAAACCTATTGGATGAGTATATTTAGAACCCTTATCACCTTATCTTCTATATATATAATTGTGGGACCTTTATAATCCTAAAATCATTTTAAAATAAAGTGACATTTCATGACTTTCCAAGAGTGCCCCTTCTCTCCTCATATAAGAGGCCCCCACCTCTACCACCTTATTCACACCATCAACACCATTTGGATCGGCCAACCTCTGACCAATTAATCTCTCAAATTCCCTATATTACTCCTAGAAGCCTCACTTTGGGCAGAAGTCTTCCCAAGGAAGCCTCTGGCTCAAAACAAAAAGAGTTACTTTGTTTTAAGGTAATTTCTTCTCTTATGTTCATTTTCATTTATTTTGCTTCTCCAACCCCTTAAACTTTTTTTGTTCCTTTAATTTGTAACAACAAAAGTAACTTCAATATACTAATATTTTTTTTATGATATGGATTTTATTTACACTTACACACATCTTCGTCTAATGGTTAAAGAACATACTGTTTCTGTGGGTGGTGAATTACTACCTCACGAAACGATGATTGTTCAATCTTCTTCTAACAACATTCATGGTTCCCATTAAGATGTCACTATATTTATGTATTATATATATTATATTTATGTTTTCATTATTCTTATGTATTTTTCATTTATGTCATACCTTTATGATTTCCATTATGGGTAAATACGATAATTTCATTATAGGAAGTGCGGACTACCGCCCCTTAAAGTGATTTGAATCGTTAATGCCATATGTAGGACGTATAAATGATGGAGTAAATGATATTATATATGTTATTATACTGGAATTATAATATACCTTTATATCATTATGATTTCATTAAATTAAAAACCAAATAGAAATGAAAGTAGCATTCATGCGTACGTACAGCTTACCGTCTCCATGAACGGTGCATTTCATTTCGTACCTCTAAATGTTATGTAATATTATAAATGAATGTATATACTGGATATATATGATATATATGACATCTAAATCAGGAATATTATTATGGATATAGTGTATATTTTACCACATAAACATCTTGTAATTATAAGATGTTTATTGTTGACTCAAGTACCAAAGATCGACAAAACAATCGTTATTAACTTAAATGACTACATAATTTTCATAACATTGTAATAAGTGATATAAAAGGAATAATGAACTTTATAAAGGTTCTTAAGCAAGTTGAAATTAACTCTAGTTTATTATTCAGGAGGTAAAAGAACTATCGAGTCAAGTCGAACATGAGGTAAGGGACTTCGTCTCAATATCCTTTCATTGAGGCATATTTTATTTTATACACAACTTTATTTTATACGATGTATAAACTCATTTGAATTTTAATTTTATTCAAAAGGAATATTTTTATACAAATCCTTTTACGAAATGACAAAAGGAAATATTTTTGTCGTACGTATGCAGTGACAATGACTACTCTGCCGCCATGACCATTATTTGACTTTTGGCTTCTTCTACAAGCCTTAACATTTTCAAAAAATAAAAAATAAATAACATGTTTTACTTTTATTTTATTTTGGAACTGAAAATGGTTTTGATAATGTTTTTATTATATCAACTTGTTTTATTGATATCTTGTGATTGAAATGTGGAAATGTTATGTTTCCTTTATGCATGTTTTATGTGATATGATTATGTTATGATTTATGATATTTTTCAACCTTTTCATATAAGGAATGCATTGGACTTAACAAGTGACGGGTGGAGCCCTCTCTAGCTCCACGATGCATCAGTAGGTCTCATGAGACAAACTTGTGTCTTGGCATGAGGCCTTGACAAAATCGTATTTGTAGTCTTGGCACAAGGCCTTGGCTATGTGGTTATGATAGTCTGGCATTATGAATTCCATCAATATGAAAGTGGTTATTGATATTGCATGTGATTATTCTACTAGTAGAATATCCATGTGAATAAGTAAATGAATTTTTTTTTACGTTTTCCATATTATGCAGAAGTTCATATTTAAAAGGATTTTGATTTAGTTATACATTGCCTTAAATATTTATGTTTATTTGTGAATGTTTCTGCTATATTGTTATCCTTACTGAGCATCTGAGCTCACCCCTTTCTATGTTTTATTTTTCCCAAGATGTGAAGAAATATTTTATGACTGACCTATAGGGATAGTTTGAAGGGGATATGAGTGTAGGCTATGGAGACTATTTTATTGTGATTTTTCACTTTATAATGTGATATAACATTTATTAATGTATCCAGTGTTTCCAAGTCTACTAAACTAATCGGTCTTTCGAGACATGATCTTTTGTGATCATGCCAATGTTAAGTAATAATGCACCGACTCTGGGTAACTGGGGTCGGGGCATTACAGTTGCTATCAGAGGAAATTTAGTACTAACCCTATAAGCTAGATTTAGATAAAATCTCATTAAGGCACATAGCCCTAAGATAGACTTTGCGGATTAGTATAGAATAACTTTCTAGAATTTTGGTATTATGGAGATTTTGTGAGTTTTCCTAGGAATACATCCCTATCTAGATATGAGTAGGTAGAGGCGGTTCTTGCACAAATGTACCTAGGGGTAAAACATAAAAACACTGTATTGAGCTAGACTCGAATGGGAACTGGTGCATGACAACGGTCCTTGCTGCACTATTGGTTACGACACTCTCGGGGGATATGCATAGGATAATTCACGATTTCATTACAAACCATTATGAAGGGTGTATGAGTATATACTTCCTCAAAGAATTTTTTTATGATTATGGATTATATCCATAAACTGTTCAATTTATGTTTGGTGTTTTGCAAGTTTGTTATTTTGTATTTCGATTTATTATCTAATCTAGTTAATTCCATTGTTTAGAAATGGAACCTAGTGGAAGGAATGGAAACCGTATCAATGCACGCACTCCATGTATGAATTTCCCTCCTTCTCAAGATAATTATAGTGAAGATGGTGATACAACTGGTTCTGATTAGCTTATCACCATACTGGGACAACTCACTCTGGTTATGAATAATAACCTTACTTGTATGGAGCACCCTGATCCGCAACGTGGAGGATCAATGTTAGACCGGTTCATGAGGCAACAACCACCAACATTCAATGGGAGTACAAATCGTTTAGTAACTGTGAAATGGATAAATTCTTTAGAGAAAATATTCCATGCCTTGGGGAGTGGTGAAAGGTAAAGGGTTGTCATGGCAGTTTACCGCCTCACTGAAGATGCTGATCAATGGTGGTCATTGATTCAAAACACAAAGGAAGATGATGAAGTATCAAATATGGAATGGAGGGAATTCAAAGAGCTTTTTTTAGAAAAGTACTTTCTTCGTGACCATGGAGCAGATATGGAAAGGCAATTTCCGAGTCTAAGGAAAATGGAGGATGAGAATGTCGCAAAGTATGAGTCTAACTTTACAAGGTTAGAGAGGCATGCTGTAGATTATATATGTAACCCAATAAGTAAGATTGATCATTTCTTTGATGGGTTAAAACCATTTCCCGTCGAGATTTAGTATCATAATCATTCTCAATGTACGAAGATATAGTCTCGTGTTCTATCAAGACAGAAACAGACTTCTCTAAATCTTATGACAATAGAGTAAAGAACGAAAAAAATAGAACGATGTAAGAAGAGACGGATAAAGGGAAAAATGGAAATAAGTATTATCCATTATGGAATAATTGTGGGAATAATCACCCTAGTACTTTCTTAAAAGGAATGTGAGTTTGTTATAAATGTGGATAAAAAGGTCACCAGCCTCGTGATTGCAAGGGAAAGAAAGAGGCTGTCAATGATGAATTCTAAAATTGTAGAGAAATAGGTCATTATTCAAATGAATTCCCTAACCGCCAAGGAAACTTACATTAGAAAAGGCCAAGGGAGAAAGGCAAATCATATGTTGTTACTCCAATTGTAGTGGAATAATTATTGTATTTGTGTTTTTGGAATCAAGTACTATATTATGGTAATAAGAATAATGTGATATATATATGGATTTTAATGCAGTACTTTTTGTTTTCATTAAGGTTTTAATATGATAAAGGTAATCATATTTTTAGTATGTGACAATAAGAGAAACACTACTTTGTTTGGGGAATTTGATGAGTTGATTTTGGAATTTAGAGACCTTTTAGAGAAAGTCTTGACAGAGGTATTTTGGATAACTATAATGGTTGAAATGGATTATGTTTATCTTGGGATAGTATTTTTAAATGTTAAAAAATTTCTAACGAATATTTTTGGAATATTATAATACTATAGTTTTAGGAAAAGGACAACCTATAGGACGGGGGATAACCCGTCGTGTTGGACAAAGCTGTAGGAATCAAACCCACAACCATAGTGTGATAGGCCTTTATTACCTTCCACTAGCCTACAGGAAGTCCCTGGTTATTAAAAAATAGTTTTCCTAATCTAAATGGTTTGTGTTAATATTTTGAACCTTGTACGATTAGGATAAATATTATTGTTTTCAGTTCTATTATCTTTTTGAGTAAAAGATGAGTTTGTGGTACAAATTAGTTGATGGTTGAAACTATACTTGTCAAAAATATATATATATATATATATATATATACCTATCTCTTATACTATGAATAAATTAATTGTTAAAATTTAGTAAATTGATATTAAACCAAAAAAATGTGTAATCCTAATACCTTATGTTTTGTTGAACTGATGGTATTTTAAATCAACATAGATTGAAGGCATTGAGGCCCTCAATTTTACACTTGTTTTTTATTGATGAACTCATTCACTCGCTACAAATATTCATGTTTTTTCTACTATTATATGTCACTAATTTCAACCAATTTTCTCTTAATCGAGATTATAATTTGGTGGTGACTTTTTGCATTTCCCATTCCCTCTTATTAAGGCTAAATTTTATTAACTTTATTTTTGATGTGGGTTTTCCACTAAGGAATTTTCTATTTTCATCCTTTTATTTTCGAAAAACATTTTCAAATGTGAGGGCACAATTTATTGAAGGTGTGGATAATGTAACACCCCATGCTTCCATGGTACGCTTCCCTTTCAATAATTCAATAGCTTGCATTGTACGCAAGTTCGAGATTCTAACACACCATGACCAATCAAAGTAGCCGTTATGAATATTAATAACCACATTTTGAAATTATATAAATTTCATATTTCAAAATGGATTTCATTTTTGGATTTGGAATATCAAATATAGCATAGGGTGAATTTTTGGTATTTTTCTGAAAAACTTCAATTTTTGATGAATAGTGAAACCACTAAGTAGTAGTTAAAAAATTGATTTTTCGTTTAAATGAAACTTTACCACTTCTGTGATTTGATTTTCAAAAATCCAACATACATGGTTGTAATTAAGAAGTAAAATGTGGTTCAATGGGAATAAAATAATTTTTTGGTGAATAGTAACTTTTATGTTTTATTAGTCGCGATTAAAGGTAATTAGTGTAATTTAAGGTAAAAATAATGTTATAATAATATGAAATTACTTTGATAGATGTCCTATTATTATTTGATGAGTCATGGCTGACCAAGACAATCAATGGTTCAACTTGGGGACCCCATGGAGCCACTTTGGTAAGAAAATGACATTAATCACATTTTATTTAAAGTTAAAATAAAAATGTCACAAACATGTATTGTTTTACTAAAACAATTTTTACATGGTGTTATACAAGTCATATTTTTTACTATAAATATTCACCGGGAATCTAAAAGTATTTCCTACATCATAGTATTTTTTTATAATTTTTATACATTAAATAAATTAATTTATTTTTGACACCATGATGATGCAACGATTACCTCATTAATGAACGATTTAAATATAATGTAAAGATAAGGTAAAATATTAGACATAAACTTGTCAAAAACCTATTGTATGAGTATATTTAGAACCCTTATCACCTTTTCCTCGAAATATATAATTGTGGGGCCTTTAAAATCCGAAATGAATTTTAAAATAAAGTTACATTTCATGACTTTCCAAGAGTGCCCCTCCTCTCCTATTATAAAATTCCCCCACCTCTACCACCTTATTCACACCATCAAAGCCATTTGGATCTGCCAAACTCTGCCCAAATACTCTCTAAAATTCCCTCTCTTATTCATAGAATCCTCACTTTGGGAAGAAGTCTTCCCAAGGAAGCCTTTGGCTCAAAACAAAAAGAGTTACCCGATTGTAAGGTAATGTCTTTCGTTATGATCTTTTGTTTTATTTTGATTCTCTTACCCCTTAAACACTTTTTTTACTTTATTTTCTAGCAAAACAAGTAAATTAAATATACTACGATGTTTTTTTGAAAAAAATATTTGATTTACACTTACACACACCTTCGTCTAATGGTTAAAGAACATACTGTTTCTGGGGGTGGCGGATTACTGCCTCACAAAACGATGATTGTTCAATCTTCTTTTAATACCTCTAATGGTGTCCATTAAGATGTAACTATATTTATACAGGATATATATTATTTTTATGTTTTCCTTATGCTTCTGTATTTTTCATTTATGGCAAACCTATATGATTTCCATTATGGGTAAACGCGATAATTTCATTTTAGGAAGTGCGGAATACCGCCCCCTCAAAGTTATTTGAATCGTTAATGCCATATGTGGGACTTATAAAGGATGGAGTAAATGATATTATATATTATAATATACTGTAATTATAATATACCTTTATATCATTATGATTTCATTCCATGAAATACGAAATAGAAATGAATGTATCATTCATGTGTACGTACGGCTTACCGTCTCCATGAACGGTGCATTTCATTTCTTACCTCTAAATTTTATGTAATATTATAAATGAATGTATATAATTGATATATATGATATATATGATATCTACATCATGAATATAATTCTGGATATAATAGATATTTTACCACATAAACAACTGGTAATTATAAGATGTTTATTATTGACTCAAGTACCAAAGATCGACAAACGATCGTTATTAACTAAAACTGCTACATAATTTTCATAACATGGTAATAAGTGATATAAAAGGAATAATGAAATTGAAAAAGGTTCTTAAGAAAGTAGAGATTAACTCTAGTTTATTATTTAGCATTTTAAAGAAAGATTGTGTCAAGTCAGACAAGAGGTAAGGGACTTCATCTCAATCTCCTTTCATTGAGGAATATTTTATGTTATACACAACATTATTTTATACGGTGTATAAACCCCTTTGACTTTTACTTTTATTCAAAAGGAATCTTTTTATACGAAGTGTTTTACTATATGACAAAAGGGAATATTTTTTTCGTGCGTATGTGGCGACAATGAATTCTCCACCACCATGACCACTATTTGAGTTTCGGCTTCCTCTACAAGCCTTAACTTTTTCTTAAAATAAAATTTAAATACCATATTTTAATTTTGTATTATTTTGGTATTGAAAATGGTTATGATAATTTTTTTATTATATCAACGTGTTCTATTGATATCTTGTGATTGAAATGTGGAAATGTTATGTTTCCTTTTTCAAGTTTTATGTGATACGATTATGTTATGATTTATGATATGTTTAAACCATTTCATATAAGGAATGAATTGGACTTAATATGTGATGGGTGGAGCCCTCTATAGCTCCTTGATGCGTTAGTAGGACTCATTAGACAAACTAGTGTCTTGGAACAAGGCCTTGACAAAATCTTATTTGTAGTCTTGGCACGTGGCCTTGGCTACGTGGTTAGGATAGTCTGACATTATGCATTTCATCACTATGAATGTGGTTATTGATATTTCATGTGATTATTCAACTAGTATAATATCCATGTGAATAAGTAAATGGAATTATTTCATTTTACTTTTTCCATATTGTGCTGAAGTTCATGGTTAAAAGGATTTTGTTCTAGTTATACATTACCTTAAATGTTTATGTTTATTTGTGAAAGTTTCCACTATATTGTTATCCTTACTAAGCATATGATCTCATCCCTTTCTATGTTTTATTTTTCCCAGGATGTGAAGAAATTTTTTATTACTAACCTACAGGTATACTCTAAAGGGGATATGAGTGTGGACTATGGAGACTATGTTATTATGAATTTTCACTTTATGATGTAATGTAACATTTATTAATGTATCTAGTGTTTCCAAGGCTACTAAACTAATCGGTCTTTAGAGACTTGATCTTTTGTGATCATGCCAATGTTACGTAATAATGCACCGACTCTGGGTAACTGTGGTCGGGGGGTTACAATACCACATGTTCTAACCTTATTGGGTGATTCATGTCCAACAAATACAATCCTTTGGTGAGATTTTTGGCCTTTTAAATTCATTTGGGTAAGATAAAGACATTAATAAGTTATTATTTAAAATAAAAATAAAAATATCATAATAATTGTTGACGCTCCTTTCGTCACAGAATCTAAAGATCAGAAAAGTGGAATATCTGAGGTCAAAGTGATTCAACCTTTGAAGAAAATATCAAAAATCAATAAAGGCATGAACAAAGGATCAAAAGCAAATGCACCGCGCAAGTTATATCACTGTCGCGCAAGTCCACTTGTGCGACGCCATTATGGTCACGCAAGTGACTTGCGCGGCCTAATTGATAACCTCCCAGTAAACGCCTGGGGTCTTCTTCTGCCTATAAATAGACCCTGTGGGCCCCCCAGTCGGGAGGATCTTTTTCTAAAAACTCGGATTGAAGCTCCCGATGCCAAAGTCTCTTCTCAAAGCTTCTGGAACACTTCTAAGGTAATTTCTTTCCTAGAACAGAAGATCTAAAGAGAGGGAGGAAGGCCTAAGTGTTGAAACTCATCAACACTTGGGCGCCAGAGTGGCCATCCCTTAAGGGAAGTGGTCACACTTGCGCGCCGCCTTACTCCTTCTATATAACTTTTGCGTCCCTTTTCTGGAAGAACCTCAAGAGGATTCTAAAGGCTTTAAATAAAGAGTCGCTCAAGTATTTCAATGATGGTTGACCATCGTGCAAGTACACCACGTGTCGCGCAGGTATACCTGCGCGACCAATACCTATGCGCCCACGAAGTACTTGCACGTCTTCCAAGACGTGGGTGCCCCTTCCTTTTTGGGTGCCTTTTTTGCCCATTTCACCCCTCTTAAGCCATTTTACTTCCTTTTCAACATTCAGTCTTCAAGGCACTCTTCAAACCCATTTATGGCATGATTTCTTGATTTGAATTCCTTATCTGAAAGGAATTATGTGGAATATCTCTCAAAACCTAGTGATTTAAATATCCTTATTTCACTAAATATGGAGAGTTCATTCTCTCAACCTCATCCTTTAAGATGAGAGAATCCTTAACCTGGGCATCCTTTTCAGGAGTAAGTCCCAGTCATAATTTTGGGCTTCCTTCTCAAGAGTAAGCCCCAAGTCCCCTAACCTGGCTCTCCTTTTCAGGAATAAGTCCCAGTCCTAATCTTGGGCATCCTTCTTAGGAGTAAGCCCCATATCCTCTAATTTGGGCTTCCTTTTTAGGAGTAAGCCTCAGTCTCTAATTTGGGCATCCTTTTCCAGAGTAATCCCTAAACCTTAATCCTTAACATGGGCATCCTTTTCAGGAGTATGTCCTAGTCATAATTTTGGGCTTCCTTCTCAGGAGTAAGCCCCAAGTCCCCTAACCTGGGTCTCCTTTTTAGGAATAAGTCCATGTCCTAATCTTGGGAATCATTCATAGGAGTAAACCCCATATCCTCTAATTTGGGCTTCCTTTTCAAGAGTAAGCCCCAGTCTCTAATTTGGGTATCCTTTTCAGGAGTAAGCCCCAAACCTTAATCCTTAACCTGGGTCTCCTTTTCAGGAATAAGTCCCAGTCATAATTTTGGTCTTCCTTCTCAGGAGTAAGCCCCATGTCCCCAAACCTGGGTCTCCTTTTTAGGAATAAGTCCCAGTCCTAATCTTGGGTATACTTCTTAGGAGTAAGCCCCATATCCCCTAATTTGGGCTTCCTTTTCAGGACTAAGCCCCAATCTCTAATTTGGGCTTCCTTTTCAGGAGTAAGCCCCAAACCTTAATCCTTAACCTGGGATTCGCTTTCAGGAATAAGTCCCAGTCATAAATCCCTTAACCTAGGCCTCCTTTTTAATAGTAAGTCCCAGTCATAATCTTGGGTTTCCTTTTAAGGAATAAGCCCAAAGTCCCTTAAATTCTCTTTAACCAGTCCTAATTTTCGTTTGATCTGGGATTCCTTCTCAAGAGTAAAACCCTGTTATCAATCCTCTCCTGATTTGGGTTTCCTTTTCAGGAATAAGTCCCAAGTTAGAGTATTCAAATCTCCATGAAGCACATATACCTTTATGGACCCTGTTCCTAGATTTTCTCCCTAAAGTAAATCCTAACCTTCATTTATCTGGGCAGTCATATATACATAAGCCCCAAACCATTTCTTATGATTGCATCTTTCATGACACAATTGTCTAATTTTTACCAATAACTATTGTTTCTCACACCGAGCATGACTCACATGAGCTTAGAGTGTAAAAGTAATTGTGATATCCTTCTTTGAGCCATCAATAATAAACATCATACTCATTTACTCGAACTACATGGGTTCTGATTCCTTTTCCAAAACAAAGGATATGTAGGTAGCCCATTTATGGGTTCGATCCCAACTCTGAAATAATTCATATCCTTCTGAATGAAAATAAACTTCAAGTGCCCCACTGAGTGGCTTTAAAACCAGCCTAATCATCACAATGACCAAGAGACTTTTATATAAATGTTTTGAAGGATCCCATTGACCAAGAATCTCTAAATAAATATAGATGATTCTCTATTGATGAAGAACCTCAAATACATATAAAAGATTCTCTAAATTTCTTACATATTTAATAATTGATTGTTAAACTGAAGGAAAGCTAATTTTATACTTGGTAATGTAATAAGGATTCACGAAAATAACTTCAATCTATAAAGAGAGTCCCGGAATAGACAATAATTCCCCTCAAAAAAGATTGATGAGTCCGACCTCCCATCCTCTCGACCAATGAAAATTCCTAAGCCTCATCAGTCCACAAGCTAATGAGCACCTACCTTTGGAAAGTAGGTCCAAATGGATGTGGAATCATTGGATGTTTCCAGTTCTATGAACAAACCCTCTAGAAACTGATCGGAACATTTGAATCTCCCATCCAGGTGGTCATCCCTGAATTCTGAGGGAAACAAAAAATGGTGAACTCGACGTGAATCCTTAACCAAGTTAAAAAGACGTTTTACCTATTTGTTAAGCCCCCTTTTAAATATCAATAAGAGGGCTAAAAAAACTATCATTGACATGTGTTCTCATCAAAAGGATGAAGTGGATGAATTTTATCTTGATTACGTCTGTTATATCAAACATGCACTCTTTTCCAAGATCTTCTGTATTTCCATAATGGCTGCTCTCAAATTCACATCTGTGAATACTGCTGCTGCAAATACCACTGCATCTATTCCTACTGGATCGCCATCCACTCTGAGGATGACATCAACTACTCAGCGTCTTCAATGCTGGGTATCAAATGCGCTGGTTAAAGACTACCATCAACACGGTACTATCCCAACTTTGGAGGCTGCCCGACAGGCCCTCCAAGTGAACAACTCACACAGGTCGTCCGGACAACGACGACCAGTGATCAAGAGGCAGACGGTGCTGACTACAGTCTCCAACCGTTTTGGGTTGTTATCTCCAGAACGCAATTTCCATTCGCTCCCTTATTCCATGGAAGTGAATGTGTAGGTCCCTCATGGCCTTAATTCAAAAAGACAGGAGTCCTTCCCGAGGTCCCCCATCAACAATCACCGCCAGACTCGTGCGGCAGTGTGCCCTCAACATGATGAGGGTACCGACTCAAGGCATTCAGCTCAGGTTCCTCGAACCCGAGCAGGAAAGAAGAACCGCCAGAGACGGAATCTGGTTAACAATGGGAAGGTTTTCATCCCTGCCATCTCCTGAGAAGTCCACCAACCTAACTTGGTGGAGAACAACGAGCAGGCACACACACCTGTCCGTTTTAATTCCGCTGTCCAGCAGACTCGTCTGGCAGCATAACGCCAATCCCGCCAGGCAATTCGGGCGGAGTACTATAGGCAGGAACATACACATGCTTATACATCATCAGTTAGTCAGCGGGCTCGCCTGACTACATATGATGGATCTCGTCAACCGTGTTTGGTGAAGTGTAATCAGCAGGCACATACACCTGCTAGTACTAATCAAGCCTACCAACAGTCTCTCTTGGTAGCGCACAGAGAAGTCAGTCGGAAAGCTCCGACGATAAACAGGAGGCAGACTCAACTCTCTGCCACCACACTTGAGTACTATCAGGATTCACTGACAAGAAAAGGAGGGCAGGAGCATGCACATAAACCTACTCCAAGCCCGGAATGGACATATATCCCTGTTCTGGTATCTGAAGTCACCAAACATATTTTGTCAATGGTGAAAGAGCAGAAGCAAATTCCTGCTCATATTCTGGATGCTTGCCAGGATATCATAACAGCTTCAGCATCATCTCAGGGACAGACAAATAAATGTATCCCTAGCAGTGAAGTGACACATCAACGATTCACTCTGGAACAGACACACACATCTGTTCCAGTCCAAGAGGGTTATGGGGCATACTCCCCCATATCATACGGACAACCAAGTCAGGCACATACACCTGATTTGAGTGGATATCGTCAGCCTAATCTGACCATCTTTCCTGATCAGGCACATACACATGCTCAGAGTAACCACTTTCGTCAACAAGTGGTTTCCATAGCGAGTAAGAAGGAATCTAAGAAAAAGATCCGCCCAGCACAGTCAGGAGATCAAAGGCCAATCTGCAACAAGGCTTTGCTCAATGCTGGAGTTCTTGAAGCCCTCAGAAATTTATCTGTTGGAATTCAAGATTCTACTCCCTCAGTTCCCAATAACGAGAACATTAATTCCGAATGTCTTCAATAGACACTTCCTCGTGAAGGCTTGCTTCATGAAAATTCGGTCAATCTTGAAGTTTCTTCTTCAGATGAGAGCCACAAGAACCCTCTGTGTGGTCAGAAGACCAAGAAGCAAGAGATCTCATATTTTGTTGTAACCCATTATGGTGGTCCTCCCCATGATGATGAATTTCGCTGCGAAAGTCCTCTCCGCAGTAGTGATTCACATTGCCTGGAAAATACTCCAGTGGACAATGTAGTGCTGATAAAGCCCTCTTATCTTGAGGCACTTGCAAATGCGAAACCATTCATGTTTGATGATTTATCACTAGCAAGTGAAATACTTTCTCAATCAGAAGATAGCCCAGGGTGTAGGTCATTCTGCGAACCACCCCGAAGTCATGCATCTTCTAGTTTGATCAACGATCTCTCTACCAATCTTGTTGAATCTGATGAAGCAACAAGGAAACACCAACTCTGGTCAAAACAGGTAGAAGAATCTTCATTTAATGATAAAGAAAAAATGATGAACATTAGGAAAAAACTGGCAAAAAGTGAGGTACCAGTCATGTTTTGGCCTTTGGCTGACTCCCAGTATGACATTCCAAAGATGTTGACAGAAGATGGAGTCCACAATATTCGTCTCAACATATGGAAAAATCATTGTCAATTGAAGAAGAAGGTATTATCTTATGATGAATATGAAAATCATCTTAAGATAATAGAAGGGCTACAACATCAGATTGATTTTGCATCTCTATCAGTCTCTCGATATCTGAAGGCTGAAAAGCAACAGAGAACCCTTCAACGTTCATGCCTTGGCGCACTATGAAAACTGCGTCAGTTAATTGTCAATGCTCCATCTGGTGTTCATATCAGAAGATGGGGTGTTCACGGAGCACTACATTTCACAGTGCTTTCCAATCAGCAAATCCCACCGAAAATGGTCTCATGCAATGTTATTGCCCATGGCCACCCACAGTCAATGGGATTTGTTCATAATCAAAATCTTGCTCAAGAACAGGCTTCAACTAGTTCCTCTCAAAATCAAGCATATAGAGAACAAGTTGTTGAATTACTCCTACATAAAGCAGGAGATAATATTGCACAAGCCTTTCATATGGAACAAACACATCATCAAATGACGGAAGTTTCGGAAATCATCCAATGGTCTGTTAAACCAGGTGATAAAAGTGGATACAGGCTAATGCATACAGCTAATTTCTGAACTAAGACTTGCAAGATCAAGAGATCTTTTACGAAGGTCTCAGACATAGCATGTCAAGAGCCACCCCAACTTGTCAGACTGGGGACTCCTTTAACCCAACCCTCAGAGTCAATAAATGGGATTCGAGGAGTTGAGTGGAAGCAGCAGGAACATCCCCAGTTCTCGAGACTAGGGACTCTTTCAAATCATCAATCCCCTTCTCAGAGAATATCGGTCTTTTCTCGATTGGGGAAGAAGTCCCAGGAGGAATGAAGAGCCAAATTATCCGGAGATTCCCTCCAAGTTATAGCTCGTCAAGAAGTTCCTAAAATATTAAATCAACAAAAGGCAATGTCTCATCAAAGATATGAAAGAAGACAATATCACAGAAATGTTGATAGAAGGGATGCGATGCATTATACATCAATCAGTTTCATCAATTCCGTTGTTTCTAATCCACCAGAGGAGACTCACTCAGTGGACTCAGATGAAGAGCATCCTGCTCAAGAAAATGTATGCGCCGATACAAATGAAGAAGGTGAGCGTACACGAAGTCAAAGGATTACTCAGAACCTAGGTAATCCACATCCTTCTCTCCAAAATTTATCCAACAATGGGAGGGAAAAGAATCAGGTTACATATCCATCCTCTGGAGAAGGTCAATCGCTCTCGTTAGAGTAATGGTTTTCACAACAAGAGGAAGAAATGAAAGAATTAAGAAGGTTGAATGCAAAACTACTTCATAGAAGTCTTCTTCTTAAGAATGATGATGTCCGACAGCCGAAGGAATTTGTTGTAACTACTGAGATGGATCAGGAATATCCTCCTTTATCAGCACACCCTCAGAGGTCTAATCCTACGGGTCAAACGCAACAACGCTTGGCAGTGCCACCATCAGTTACAGCACCAATCACCATGTCTGTCCAAGATCCATTCATTGCACCTACCCAAGACCAAATTCAACCTGATGTTTCTCAAAAGTTAATAACTACTATTGAGTCATTAACAGCTCGGTTAGAAACTATGGAAGGGAAACGGGCACAAGTTCAACCAGAAAAGAATGTTTACCCTAAAAGGGTAGATTCAATTTCTCCTCCATCTAGTTTTGGAAACCCTATTTTCCCTACTTTCAATGGATCAAGCAACCCTGAACAACATTTGACGCATTACGTGTCTTGTTGTGATCCTATGATGGGAACTCCAGAGCAGCAAGAAGCAGTGAAACTCAGATGCTTCATGTGAACCTTCCAAGGACCAGCTTTTGTCTGGTATACAAGCTTGCAATCTGGGTCAATAATAGGATGGGAGGATCTTCGTCACAAATTCCTTCTTCAGTTCAGCTCAACTTTTCCAAAAACGACAATTTTCGATCTTAAAAACTGCATGCAAAGGGAGAATGAAAGAGTCTCTGATTTCATTCCTTGCTGGAAGGGATTAACGTATTCCATGAGTTTAGCACTCCATCACGAAGAGCTGTTTCCAATCTGTGTGGAAAATTTGTGTGAAAAATTACGCACGCCGTTGATCCCTGTGAAATACACATGAGGGTTTCGAGACATTACTTCAATCGATCAGCAGATTGAAGATTCCCTTATACAGGCTAAGGTTAAATCTCGTGTAATTCCATCAGCTCCAGGAAGGAGAATGTGTAAAGCAGAAACTACTATAGTTATGCTTAAACAAGCACCTGTACCTATTTCTATTTCAAAACCATCATCTTCTCAAAGGGCTCCACCTCCTGAACACCAACAACAAAGGTTGTTTCGTCCAAATGATCAAAGAGATCAACGAAGAAAACAATTTGAGGATTTGAAGAGTAAAACATACTCTTTCCGAAGTGAGCAACTTCCTGGTTACTATATTTCATCTCTGGAAAATAATTTGGTTCAATTACCAGTGCCCAAGAGGCCAAACAAGGAAGGAGATGAAGACCGTGCCAATTATTGTCCCTTTCATCAAATGTTGGGGCATCCCATCCAGGAGTGTTTTGTATTTAATGACCTCCTGCAAAAGATGGTCGACTTGGGACAAGTAAAGTTAAAAGGTTCTTTGACTCAGATAGAATGTGTTACTGCTACAATTCCAGAGGAGGAAGGTGAATAGAAAGAAGTCAAAAGCAGAAACGCACAGAAATATGATGAGTGATGTTTAGAAAGACAATCAATCGGACTCATGCCATTTTGCGAACACAATTAAAAAAACCAATTGTGTCTTCTGCCATGAATATTGCGATAAAACACTCTTTTTCAGAGGGAAAGTCCTCAAAGAAACGGTTTGATTCAAAGAAGGAAAAAGAATCAGAAGAAGATGAGTATGTGTCAAAGCCTAAATTGTCTTTGACTATGGCAGACTTTATGCCATCTACTTCAAAACAACGGGCACCGCCCCTTTAAACGGCACAACATAAACATACTAGTCAGGCAGAGTCTTTATTAGACGAAGAGTTAATCTTCGGTTCTGTTAATATGATTCAATTAACAGATCTGTATTCCAGTCATAATTTCAATTTTGATGAGCCTGAATTCCCTATATCAAATAAGGGAATACGAGGAAGTTCCTGAGGTTCAGAATACATGGGAAGACGTGGATCTTTCTGAAGCCACTGCTCCAATTCTACCCCTACTAGCACTGTGTATGCAGCAGAAACTTGTGGTAGAGCCCTTCAGCGAGCTCAAAAAGAACAAGGAGGTTCTTCTGCTACTAGCCAACTCAGTCTTGGCACAGTTATTTTAGAAGACCAATTAAAGGTTCCATCTTCTTTATCTCAGCAAGTAAATGGATCTAATCGGTCTAATCTTCCAAAACCAAGGATATTGCCAACTTCTATCCCAATACAAGATGCATCAGCTTCCAAAGCATCTGCTTCCAAGGTACATGCTAAACTGCATATTCCTGTTGGGAAACGCAGACCTTTAGATCAAAGGTATGATATATTGAAACACTTGGCCCAAGTACCATCCAAGTTATCAATTTTAGATGCTTTGAATCTGTCAAAAGATCTTCGGGAAGCACTCATCGAAGCTTTGTCAAGTCCTTAGGAGTTTGAAGCTGAAATTGCTGCAGCTGAAGTCTATCACATAAGGAATAATCCTGAAGAATGCCATGCAGTGATATATTTTGCTAATAAAGATGAAGATGATGTTGTGCATGGGCACATAAAGCCTTTGTTCTTATCTGGAAAAGTCAATGGTGTAGATATCCAAAGAGCTTTCATTGACAATGGTTCAAGAGTCAACTTCATGCCCATTCGTACACTTCGTCGATTAGGCCACACAGAATCTGATTTATCTCCTTCTACCATGATGTTACAAGGATATGATAAAAATGAACAAGAACCATTGGGCGAAGTTACACTCAGCACTCAGTTTGGAGATCTTGTATCCAATTCGGATTTCATGATTGTTGATCAAGACTTAGCTTTCAACGTCTTGCTTAGAAGACCCTGGCTACATCAGCATGAAGCTATTCCTTCATCATGCCATCAATGTCTCAAATACTGTTTCAATGGTCAAGTTGGAACATTGTATGCTGATAATACCCCGTTCAAGACATGTGAGTCTCAATACATTGAGGAAGAATTTTATCACATGAAGGGAAGAGAAAAATCTACAATGAAGGAAATTACCAAAGTTAATGCTCCATATGGTTTGGAGAAAATTCAAATAAATCCATTTACACATGTGAGTACAGATTATATGTTACCTATCAATCAAATTGAAAAAATAGGCCCCAATCAAAATACTCTTATGGAAAGATCCATAATGTCAATTACGGCAATTGAGCCAGAAAACATCGGAGAAATTGGTAACCTACCAAACAATGATGAAAGCACAAGGGGTGACGTCTTCATTTCATCTGCTGAAATCCAACAGGTCTATACTTCACCAATCAGGCCAGAATAAGTTATAGCAACATCGGAGGTGAATAATGATGTCAATTCTCAATCCATCATCTCCTCTTTATTTCCCAAAGAAGGCCCTTTATCATCAATAGGGTTGGAAATGGAAGTTTCTTCTTCAAAATGTGCAAATTTTGACATCACTTATGATCATAAAAATTTCGTTTTGTTATCTACTATGCAAGTAGAAACGGAAGAAATAACACATGATGAAGAGGAATAGGAAGATCTTAGAGATGGTCCTCCAGCATTTGAAGAAGGTATCTCTACCACTGTGGATGAACTTAGAGAAATAAATCTGGGTACAGAGAAAGATCCACGTCCCACTTTAATTAGTGCGCCCATGACCCTTGAAGAGCAAGAGATGTATATTTCTTTTATAAAGTAAAATAATGATATTTTCGCTTGGAACTATACAGAAATGCCTGGGCTTGATCCTGATATTGCTACTCATCATTTGGGTTTACCAAAAGAACATTGAGGATTTAAGCAAGCCGCGAGAAGAACACACCCAATTTATGATTCCAAAATTGAAGCTGAAGTGGATAAGCTGTTCAAAGCTAATTTCGTCAGAGAAGATTAGTATCCCAAGTGGTTGCCTAATATTTTCCTTGTAAAGAAGAAGAACGGACAAATTACGGTTTGTATTGATTTCAGAGATCTTAATCGGTATTGTCCTAAAGATGATTTCCCAATTCCGATTACAGAACTCTTAATTGATGAAACCGCTGGCTATGAAGTACTTTCCTTCATGGATGGATATTCCGGATATAATCAGATCCGAATGGCCCCAGAAGATGAGGAATCTACCACCTTCAGAGCCGCTCAATGTGTGTTTTGTTACCGGGTGATGCCCTTTGGTTTAAAGAATGCAGGTGCAACATATCAACGCACCATGCATCGTATCTTCAAACCTTTCTTAGGGAAGTTTGTTGAATTCTATGTAGCTGATTTGGTGGTTAAATACAAACAACGTTCTAATCACATGGCTGATTTGGAATTCATATTCCACAAGATTCGACAACATAATTTGAAGATGAACCCCTTAGAATGTGCTTTTGGGGTAACCTCAGGAAAATTCCTCGGCTTTGTTGTACGCCATCGTGGTATTGAAGTCGATCCAGAGAAGACCAAATCAATCCTTGGTATGTCACCTCCTCAGAATTTGAAAGAATTAAGAGGACTTCAAGGACACTTAGCCTATATTCGGCGTTTCATCGCCAATTTGGCAGGAAAAAGTTTACCCTTTACCAAATTATTGAAAAAAGGAGTCACTTACCAGTGGACTGAAGAATGTCAAGAAGCGTTTGATGTTCTCAAGAAATACCTATTGAGTCCACCAGTACTCATGCATCCTGTTGAAGGTAGACCACTTATCCTCTATGTGACAGCTCTAGAGCGATCATTGGGTGCCTTTCTTGCTCAAAAGAATGATGCTGGGAATGAAAAAAGCCTCTACTGTCTCAGTAGAACTATGCTTGAAGCAGAAAACCAGTATTCAAGTATTGAGAAGTGTTTCCTAGAATTAATCTTTGCAGTTTAGAAACTGAGACACTACCTAAAACATCACAATGTCCAATTGGTATCTCGCAATAATCTGCTCAAATTCATCCTTAATTGTCCAATGCTTACAGGACGTCTAGCAAGGTGGGTAGTTATTTTGCAGCAGTTAGACATTCAGTATGTATCTCAAAAGGCAATAAAGAGCCAAGCTCTGGCTGATTTCCTGGCTGAACATCCTTCAGTGGAAGACACATCTTCAGATATTGAACTCCTTGATGAGGAAGTTTTTTCGATTCAAGAGTGTCCTCAAACATGGGAAATGTATTTTGATGGTGCTTCCAGAAGTCCAACAGGGAAGAAAATGGAAAATCCTAAATTCAACAAAGTTGGTTTAGGAATTGTACTCATTTCTCCAGATAAGGCATTGTTACCTTATTCCTTTTTATTGTGGGAAGATGGTACCAATAATGAAGCTGAATACCAAGCTCTTATCACAGGCTTGGAGTTAGCACTTCAAGCACAAGTGAATCACTTAAAGGTGAAAGGTGATTCAGACCAGGTAATCAAACTTGTCAATGGGGATTATGCCATCAGAAAAGAAGAGTTAATCCCTTTGTATGATTACGTCAGAAAGTTAATGGTGGAATTCCCTTCAGAACCGACATTTTCTTATGTCCCAGGATCACTAAATGCTCAAGCTGATGCACTGGCTAATATAGCCACAGCTCTAGCAGATCCAAATCAGGACGAGACAACCATCAGTATTGCCCACCATCATGCAATTTCAACTTATGATCAAGCCAGAACAGAGGAACTTAATGAAATTAATCCCATTCCTGAACCGTATGGTCATACTATAGGATGGATGTCACCTATCAGGGAATAACTTCAAAATAGAACACTTCCACCTGATAGAGCCAAGAAAAAACAAATCTGGCGACGTGTGGTCAATTTTACCCTTTATGATGGCCCAAACCACCTAGAGAAAATTCTCTACAAACGTGGTTTTGATGGAGTTATCTTCAGATGCATTGATGGTGAAGAGACAACGGCTGTCATGAAAGAAGTGCATGTAGGATTCTGTGGTTCCCACCAGTCTGGACATAGATTGTCTGATCAAATTCGAAGGCTTGGATACTTTTGGCCTTCAATAATACAAGATTGTGTTGATTTCAAAAAGAAGTGTCATTCATGTCATGTACATTCCAACTTCATTCATCAACCTCCAGAGTTGCTTCATACAGCTAAATACTCATGGCCATTTTCCACATGGGGAATGGATGTGGTGGGACCTTACCCTTCATCTACGGCCAAGCAGTTTAAGTACATTCTTACTGCTACTGATTTCTTTTCCAAATGGGCAGAGGTAGTACCTCTCCAAGAAGTCAGTTCTAAATGCATTGTTAGCTTCATCAAGTCTAACATCATTACTAGATTTGGTGTCCCTCATACCATATTGACAGACAATGACACCAACTTATGTTCTTCTGAGGTGAAGAAATTGTATCAAGAATACAACATTAAATCCAACTATTCATCTCGGTATCATGCGGCAGCCAATGGACAAATAGAATCCTTTAACAAGACTCTTTCAAATATACTGAAAAGGATGGTGGATAAAGATAAGAGGTCATGGCCTGATAAACTCATTCATTCTTTATGGGCGTATAGGACTACCACCCGCAATGCAACGCGGTCAACTCCATATTCGTTGGTATATGGAACATAAGTAGTCTTTCCAATTAAAGTTCAATTTCATTCACTCAGAGTATCCATTTGTGATCAGTTATCTACAGATGAGCAATCCCAAAAGCGATTGAATGAATTGGAATGGTTAGATGAGAAAATATTGTGCACTTTGCACCCGTTGGAAATCTATCAGACTCGAATAGCACAGGCTTTTAACAAAAAAGTTCGTCTTCTTTCATTCATTCAGGGACAATTGGTATTCCTTCTCAGAACTCCAATGATACCAGGAAAGAAACCTCCCAAGCTTGAGCCAAAATGGGAAGGACCTTATTCAATACATAGGCTCTACTCCAATGGATCTTATTCATTAATCTCGATGGATGGAGAACTCATTACTACTCCAACTAATGCCAGATTTTTGAAGAAATATTTTGTATAAAATACAAAGTATTCACAAGATGTCCCCGCAACATGACACTAAATTGTACAGCACCAGTTCGTCCTTGCTATATGACGTTAAACTATACAACAATGGTCATGTATGACCTTAAACTGCAACTTCGTCCCACATGATGTTAAACTGTGATAAAGTTCCCTAAATTGTCCAGTATGACCTTAGACTGCAACTAGGTCCTATATAACCTTAAACTGCATCATCAACGGTCCATGCATATGACCCTAAACTATTTGAAAGTCCCTTATGTCCAGCAATACGTTAGCTGTGACGTCCTAACTACATGACGCTAAACCGTATAAAAGTCCCTTACGTCCGGAAAGACGTTAAACTATATAATCATCAAAGGTCCTGTATGACCTTACACTACACCACCGTCCAACATGAAATTAAACTGCACCATCCACGGTCCATGCATATGACCTTAAACTATTCACACTTTTGTCCAACATGATGTTAAACTGTGGAAAAAAAATCCCCAATGCGTCCAACATGACGTAAATGGTGTGTTATTTTGTCCTTACTGCATGACATTAAACTGCGCAGTCCCCCTTTCGTCCAACATGACGTTAAACTCTATTTTCCCCATCATCCTAACTACATGACGCTAAACTGTACAGAAAATTCATGATATGTCCTACATGACATTAAACTATATTTTGTCCCTACTACATGACACTAAACTGCGCATCACCAATAGTCCTAACTGCAAGACTTTAAACTGCATAGTACCTTTATATGTCCTACATGACATTAAACTATGCATCATTAAGGTTGTTGTTACCTCTTGTTTCTCACACCGAGTATGACTCACGTGAGCTTAGAGAAAACCTCAACCGTGACATTCTCTTTGGACCGCTAACCATGTGTAAGTCCCAACAACATTTTTATTAGATCGTTGTCCCCAAGAACAACTTGATCATTAATTCATTATTTAATTGAACTACATGGACTTTGATCCTTGCCCTCCAGGCTGGGTATGTAGGCAACCTCCCCAGGTTCAAGCCCAAAAACAATCTCTTCACATCGGTTCACCACCATCTCATATGATGTTGATTCGTGAAACCGCCGCTAGAATCAATATCTTTACATTGATTCACTTTCGTCCTTGTTATATGACGTTAAACTATGCAACACTTTTGTCTGGTACGACAATAAACTACAATACTCTTTGATTTCCTCATTTGAGAGAGAACTATTATTGACATTGATTTTTTCAATCATGTTTCATTTCAAAAGACTACGTGCATACATGGTAATGCCTAAACTTTTTATCTCGGGTTAAACCATCATTGCACTAAAGTCCCCTTTCACCCTTCACATGTACGAACCAAATTTGTACAAAGGGTAGTTCTAGAACTATGTGGTCTTGATTCCCATCCTTATGGGATACGTAGGAACGTTCGAGTATCCCTCGAATCCAGCCCCAAGTCTTTTTGGGCCTAACCCCAAATTTCACTTTCAGTCCCTTGGCTGAAAAGTCTTCCTGAAAACACACACTGTGTATTCATTATTATGGTCCAAACTCTATGACCCTAAACTAAGATCTCTCATATTTTCGTCCTGCACGACATTAAACTGCATTTCAAGAACTGTGTATGGCATGATTCTCATTCTTATGAGATACGTAGTGAAGTCCAAAATTTCAATTCAGGACCCAGCCACAACATGATTATGGTTATCATTGACCTATGTATCTCTATATACATTGGACAATACCCATCTTTCTGTGTTATAATCCTAACCTTAAATATATTCAGATCTTCATAACCCTTTTCATGACTTTTTAGTCACAAAAAAGTCAAACATATATGAATTATTTTTGCCTGACTATGCAGTACGTGCCCATAGGTGGCCTTGCATAAACAGTCCACATAATAGACTTGTTATCCAGAAGAAAATATTTTATTTAACTATGCATCCAATGCCCTTAGGTGGCCCTGCATAATTCAACCCCCTAACGGGATTGTTAAATGATGGTAACTTCATTCTTGGGATGAATGCCTCTTTTGTCCTTATTTGTCTTAAACAACAGTATGTAGGGATCCGCAAAAAATAGCCATCCTTAACATATTTGTCCCATATCCTTTTTCATGATCTGAAAGTCTTCAAGTCTATGATTTATTCTTCTTCCCTACGTTTGGTTCAGACCTTCGTATGAGTGATATTCATCCAGTTCTTCGATAATCTTGTCTGAAAATATCTTCTCCATATTCAAGTATCTCTTTCCATACAACAAACTCTATACTTTAGAAAATTTGAATCTCCATAAACATTCACTGGCTTTTAGCACTAGGAAAGTAAATTTCTGAGAGTTCTTTTGCCTGACTATGCAGCATGTGCCCATAGGTGGCCTTGCATAAACAGTCCACATAACAGACTTGTCATCCGAAAGATGCTATTTATTTGACCATAAAGCCAATGCCCTTAGGTGGCCCTACATAATTCAACCCCCTAACGGGTTTTGTTAAATAATAGTAACCTCATTCTTGGAAACCACTTCTTCTAATGCCTTTTACCTCTTTTTCATATCATTCTTCAGATTCAAATATTCTTATGTCATAGTTTACATATTTTCCCTCATACTTGAGTACGGTAATATGTTTTAAGATAAATTGGAAAGGAATTGAATTAATTTTTACCCATTTTGGTCAAAGCTATTTCGACCTTAAACATTAGTCCCTTTATGCCTGGCACGCATGACTTTAAACTGCCCACAAAAGACAAAGGAACTCTGAATAAAAGTCAAGTTCCAGCTCACTAAATATACATTTTTGTATGATTTAGGTAATATTGAGCAATTAAAAGGTTCAAAGTTTATAGGGTTATTTGTAATAATCCTTTAAAAATCAAACTATGCTTACTAAGCCCATTGGCTTATGTAAATTTGAAGCAGGTAGAGAAAGAATGCAGGTACAAATTATTGAAGATGAAAGTGTTTTTCATTAATACACAAGAGTTAGAAGGACATCCACAGACTGGAGTCTCTTCCCTTTTTCAAGAATTACAAGAGGCTTTCAACATAACACTTCATTTGATTTACGACATCCCAAGCTTCATCAACAAACACCTGGAATTCATTCATTCAACTGGATACAATAAGAGATGCAGTGATACCAGCTCTTCTTGGAACAATTGTAAATGGATGTTCATGAGTGCGGTTTGAGAAAATTTTCTACTGATCAAATAGTGACTCTGTTTCTGTCCAAGAGACTTGGAAGATGGATACATGGATTTGAGAATGGAGCATTGGAAGTAAAGAGCCATTTGGAGAGAGTACTCTTTTCAAATATTTCTCTAATACCATGTTTGTCTTCTCTCCACCAACCGGTAGTGGAAAACATTTCAGCCCATGGGTTTTCCATTTTCATATCTGCAAGGAAATAACATGGAGGAAGAATTTGAAAGTTCACACCATTTTGTTTCTCTTAATGCACAACATAACCGAAATGAAGGAGTAGTAGCGCAGCTTCATTTCATGTGTATAGTTCTTTGCATCTGGAACATTGACTTCTTTCAGGTGACCATGACCACATAGAGACAGGTAGATGCTCTGTGGGAAATTAAGATGATATTTCTTCAAGTACTTAGCCAAATCTAGGAGAGTGCGGTCGCATATATCATAGTAATCGTGGCCAATGATATTCATCATGTCATCAATCCACTTGCTAGCCAGTTCATCAGACGTTTTAATTCCCTTAGGAGCCATTGAATCTGCCCAAAAGTTGAATAAATTAAACTCTTAAATGGGTTTATTTTTTTCATAAAATTTTTGAAAGATTTCGAAAAAATCGCTAACGCATTAAGGCTCGCAAGTGTAAAAAATGGCGCGCAAGTATTCGAGTGTTGCGCTAGTTTTTGACGCGCATGTATAAACCACGCAAGTAAAAATGCCTTTACAGTAGCGCGACATCAAGGAAAACACTAGAAAATAGAGCAACCTGCATGGCTAAGGTGACCTGCGCGGCGAGATCTCGAAGGTATGAAGTCCAGAAATCTGGATGCTTGTACGGAAGTGAGGCCATCTATTTAAAGACACGGCCGGGACCCTACGCGTCGGACCCTGCACGACCGAGGGTCGTATCCCTGCGCGATGCGCACTTGCGCGCCGCCCTCTGTTCCCTTAAGACTTGCGTGCCCCCTTTTTCTTTGGATATATTCGATTTCCTCAGAGTCAAATCCTCTATTTCTCTCCAGATCCAACTCTGAGGGGGGACTTTTGTTGACGCTCCTTTCATCACAGAATCTAATTATCGGAAAAGGGGAATATCTGAGCTCAAAGTGATTGAACCTTTGAAGAAAATATCAAAAATCGAAAAAGTCATGAACAAAGGATCAAATGAAACTACACTGTGCAAGTTATATCACTGTCGCGCAAGTCCACTTGGTGACGCCATTATGGTCGTGCAAGTGACTTGCGCGACCTAATTTATAACCTCCCAGTAACCGCCTGGGGTCTTCTCCTGCCTATAAATAGACCCTGTGGGCCCACCATTCAAGAGGATCTTTTTCCAAAAACTTGGATTGAAGCTCCTGAAACCCAAGTCACTTCTCAAAGCATCCAGAACACTTCTAAGGAAATTTCTTACCTAGAAAGGAAGATCTAAAGAGAGGGAGGAAGGCCTACGTGTTGAAAGTCATCAACACTTGCGCACCTGAGTGGCCAGCCCTTAAGGTAAGTGGTCAAACTTACGCGCCGCCTTACTCCTTCGACAGAACTTGCGCGTCCCTTTTCTAGAAGAACCTCAAGAGGATTCTAAAGGCTTTAAATAAAGAGTAGCTCAAGTATTTCAATGCTGGTTAACCATCACGCAAGTACACCACGTGTCGCACAGGTATACCTACATGACCAATACTTGAACGCCCATGAAGTACTCACGCGTCTTCCAAGACTTGCACACCCCTTCCTTTTTGGGTGCCTTTCTTGCCCATTTCACCCCTCTTAAGCCATTTTACTTCCTTTTCATGATTTAGTCTTCAAGACACTCTTCAAAGGCATTTATGGCATGATTTCTTGATTTGACTTCCCTATCTGAAAGGAATTGTGTGGAATATCTCTCAAAACCTAGTGATTTAAATATACCTATCTCACTAAATATGGAGAGTTCATTCATTCAACCTCATCCTTTAAGATGAGAGAATCCTTAAACTGGGCATCCTTTTCAGGAGTAAGTCCAAGTCATAATTTTGGGCTTCCTTCTCAGGAGTAAGCCCCAAGTCCCCTAACCTGGGTCTCCTTTTTAGGAATAAGTCCCAGTCCTAATCTTGGGCATCCTTCTTAAGAGTAAGCCCCATATCCTCTAATTTCGGCATCCTTTTCAGGTGGAAGACCCAGTTTCTAATTTGGGCATCCTTTTCAGGAGTATGCCCCAAACCTTAATCCTTAACCTGGGAATCCTTTTCAGGAGTAAGTCCCAGTCATAATTCTGGGCTTCCTTCTCAGGAGTAAGCCCTATGTCCCCTAACCTGGGTCTCCTTTTCAGAAATAAGTCCCAGTCCTAATCTTGGGCATCCTTCTTAGGAGTAAGCCCCATATCCTCTAATTTGGGATTCCTTTTCAGGAGTAATCCCCAGTCTCTAATTTGGGCATCTTTTTCAGGAGTAATCCCCAAACCTTAATCCTTAACCTGGGTCTCCTTTTCAGGAATAAGTCCCAGTCATAATTTTGGGCTTCCTTCTCAGGAGTAAGCCCCAAGTCCCCTAACTTGGGTCTCCTTTTTAGGAATAAGTCCCAGTCCTAATCTTGGGCATCGTTATTAGGAGTAATCCCCATATCCTCTAATTTGGGATTCCTTTTCAGGAGTATGCCCCAGTCTCTAACTTGGGCTTCCTTTTCAGGAGTAATCCCCAAACCATAATCCTTAATCGGGGATTCCCTTTCAGGAATAAGTCCCAGTCATAAATCCCTTAACCTGGGCCTCCTTTTTAAGAGTAAGTCCCAGTCATAATCTTGGGTTTCCTTTTCAAGAATAAGCCCCAAGTCCCATAAATTCTCTTTAACCAGTCCTAATTTTCGTTTGATCTGGGATTCATTCTAAGGAGTAAAACCCCGTTATCAATCCTCTCCTAATTTGGGTTTCCTTTTCAGGAATAAGTCCCAAGTTAGAGTATTCAAATATCCATGAAGCACATATACCTTTATGGACCTTGTTCCTAGATTTTCTCCCTAAAGTAAATCCTAACCTTCATTTATCTGGGCAGTCATATATACATAAGCCCCAAACCATTTCTTATGATTTCATCTTTCATGTCACAATTGTATAATTTTTACCAATACCTATTGTTTCTCACACCGAGCTTGACTCACGTGAGCTTAGAGTGTAAAAGAAATTGTGACATCCTTCTTTGAGCCATCAATCATAAACATCATACTTCTTTACTCGAACTACGTACGTGGGTTCTGATTCCTTTTCCAAAACAAAGGATATGTAGTTAGCCCATTTATGGGTTCGATCCCTACTCTAAAATAATTCATGTCCTTCTGAATGATAATAAACATCAAGTGCCCCACTGAGTGGATTTAAAACCAGCCTAGTCATCATAATGACCAAGAGACTTTTATATAAACATTTTGAAGGATACCATTGACCAAGAATCTCTAAATAAATATAGATGATTATCTATTGATTAAGAACCTAGAATACATATACAAGATTCTCTAAATTTCTTACATATTTAATCATTGATTGTTAAACTGAAGGAAATCTCATTTTATACTTGGTAATGTAATAAGGATTCACGAACATAACTTAAATCTATAAAGAGAGTCCCGAAATAGACAATAATTCTCCTGAAAAAGGTGTGATGAGTCCGACCTCCCATCCTCTAGACCAATGCAAATTCCTAAGCCTCATCAGTCCACAAGCTAATGATCGTCTACCTTTGGAAAGTAGGTCCAAATGGATGTGGAATCATTAGATGTTTCCGATTCTACGAACAAACCCGCTAGAAACCAATCGGAACCTTTGAATCTCCCATCCAGGAGGTCATCCCCGCACTATTGGAATTTGGTCTTTTCCCAAAGAAAGTATACAAACAGTTTACTTAAACCGTTGGTATAGTGAGCCTTTTCCAACGGTTTAAGAAAACCGTTGGCAAAGGGAATCACATTTCCCAACGGTTCACTGGAATCGTTGGGAAATGTGTGAAACCGTTGGAAAAGGATAATATTAGTGGACCCTTTCACAACGGGTCACTGGAACCATTGGGAATGGGGTGCTAAACTCACACATTTTCCAACGGTACACTGGAACCGTTGGGAAATGTGTGCCTTTGCCAATGGTTTTTATAAACTGTTGTCAAAGGTTTCCCCCAAATTCCAGATCGTGATCTCCTCTCCCCATTCGGACAGAGCCCTAATATATTCACTCTGCTGCTCTAGTGAACCCCATCCGACTCCACTACTCTCGCGAATTCGAACACCAGCACCCCCCATCCCAACAGGTACACCCCCATACGAATGGGTAAAATTTGATCTCAACCATATTGTTGTAGTTGTTTTAATGAATAAATTTTTTCCAGGTGTTGGTGGTTTAATTGATTGTTGGAATTAATATCTAAATAGGATATTTTTTTGTTTGTGAAGACTTCTTTAATTTTTTTGTATTCTATGTTTGGAAGGATAGTGTTCAAAACATGTAAATCCGAGTTGGGGGAGGCTATCGTGAACGTTTACATGTTTTGGATAATGGATTGTGGGAATTATGGATTGTGTTCAAACCAATTTGATATGTTTTGTATAATGGATTGTGGGGGTAGGGGGTGTCCACAGGGGTGGGTGGGTTGTCCATGGGGGTGGGCGGGGGTGTCCACGGGGGTGGGAAAGGCTGTCCACAGGGGTGGGCGGGGATGTCTAGGGGGTGTGGGCTCTCCTAGGGGTCTGGGTGGGGTGTCCTGGTGGGGGAGGGTGTGTGGGGTGTCCAGGGGGGTGGTATGTCTAGGTGGTGGTGGTGGGGTTGCAGGGGAGGGGGGTGGGCTGTTTGGGAGGGTGGGAGGGGCTATCTAGGGGGGGTACGGGGTGTCCAGGGGGGTACGAGGGTGGGCGTGTTGTCCACAAGGGTGGACGGGCTGTCCACGGGGGTGGTCGGGCTGTCATGGAGGGGTGGGCGGGCTGTCCAGGGGGGGTGGGTGGGCTGGCCATGGGGGGTAGGGGTGTCCAGGGGTGTGGGCGGGCTATCCATGGGGGTGGGGGCTGTCCATAGGGATAAAGGGTGTCAAGGGGGGTGGGTGGGCTATCCACGGGGGTGGTTGGGCTGTCTAGGGGGTAGGGGGTGTCCACGGGGGTGGGCGGGGCTGTCCAGGTGGTGTGGGCTGTCCTGGGGGTCTGGGTGGGGTGTGTGGGGTGTCCAGGTGGGGTGGTATGTCTAGGTGGTGGTGGTGGGGTTGTAGGGAAGGGGGGTGTGGGATGTTTGGGAGGGTGGGAGGGGCTATCCACGGGGGGTACGGGGTGTCCAGGGGGGTACGGGGGTGGGCGGGCAGTCCACAAGGGTGGACGGGCTGTCCACGGGTGTGGCCGGGCTGTCAAGGAGGGGTGGGTGGGATGTCCAGGGGGGTGGGTGGGCTGGCCACAGGGTGTAGGGGTGTCCAGGGGGTGGGCGGGCTATCCAAGGGGGTGGGGGCTGTCCATAGGGAGAAGGGGTGTCGAGGGGGGTGGGTGGGATGTCCAAGGGGGTGGTTGGGCTGTCTAGGGGGTAGGGGGCGTCCACGGGGGTGGGTGGGTTGTCCACAGGGGTGGGCGGGGCTGTCCACGGTGGTGGGAAAGGCTGTCCACGGGGGTGGGCGGGGCTGTCCTGGGGGTGTGGGCTGTCCTGGGGGTTTGGGTGGGGTGTCCTGGTGGGGGAGGGGTGTGTGGGGTGTCTAGGGGGGTTGGTATGTCTAGGTGGTGGTGGTGGGGTTGTAGGGGAGGGGGTGTGGGCTGTTTTGGAGGGTGGGCGGGGCTATCCTGGGGGGGTACGGGGTGTCCAGGGGGGTACGGGGGTGGGCGGGCTGTCCAGAAGGGTGGACGGGCTGTCCTCAGCGGTGGTCGGGCAGTCAAGGAGGGGTGGAAGAGCTGTCCAGGGGGGGTGGGTGGGCTGGCCACAGGGGATAGGGGTGTCCAGGGGGGTGGGCGGGCTATCCAAGGGGGTGGGGGGCTGTCCATAGGGAGAAGGGGTGTCGAGGGGGTGAGTGGGCTGTCCACGGGGGTGGTTGGGCTGTCTAGGGGGTAGGGGGTGTCCACGGGGGTGGGTGGGTTGTCCACGGGGGTGGGCGGGGCTGTCCACGAGGGTACCCTACTACTATGGTTATGGGATGAGGCATGATCTGATGTGATAACACATTAAGTTCTTGTTGGTTTTACATTTTTTCAATAACAAATTAGTATGTTTTTTTCACATGTGTAGTTGATACCATGATTATTTTCTTCCTTTATCGTTTACTTAAATGTATTTTCTATTAAAGTTAAATCCTATTGAACTGTTTATGACAAAATGACTTATATGAATTCTTTTTACAGAATGGACAGAAGTTGGATGTATGAAACCAATCGTATCTCAAGAGATTTTCAAAACAATTTGGAGAGCTTTATAGATTTTGCATTTCACAATGCTTCAGATAGTGGTCGCATACACTGCCCATGTTCCAATTGTGTTGGTAGACCTTGGTTGAGTCATGAAGAAGTCATCTACCACATAAACAAAAATGGTTTTCAAGCAAAATACTTTGTGTGGTATCACAATGGGGAGAAAATGAAATCTCAAATTGGTGATGATCGAAATGAAAGGACTGGAATGGAGAATTTGTAAGATGATCGGTTTCCGTTTATTCGTCAACATGAATAAGAAAGGATTTCAACTCAAGAAGACGTCGATATGAGGACAAATGATTCATCTAGTGAAAATTATGATATTGATAGGGTGAAAAAATTGAATGATGCTACCACGACTCCAGTATATCGACAATGCGATAAAATGAAAAAGCTGTAATTTTTAATCCGATTGTTTCATGGAAAAACTATGTATGGGATTTCTAATACAGACATCGATTACATTCTTACCCTCTTGAAGGATTTACTTCCAGATGATGCAGATATTCCCTCAAAACACTATATGGCATGGAAGTTAGTTGAAGAACTTGGATTTTCCATAAAAAAATTCATGCTTGCCCGAAAGATTGCAGTTTATTCTTGGAAGAAACCGCTGAATGAAATGAATGTTTAAAATGTGGCACATCCCGTTGGAAGTCAAAATCTGATGGAACACCATCCCGCGTTCCACAGAAAGTAATGTGGCACTTTCCATTGATCCCCAGACTCCAGAATCTTTTTATGTCTGATGACATATCAATAAAAATGAGATGGCATGATACCGAGAGAAAGAAGACTAATGATGAGTTGGTTCATCCTGCAGATGGATTTGCATGGCAGAGATTTGATGCTCGACATCCTGATTTTTCAGCTAACGTGCGTAATGTGAGGCTGGGTCTTTCATGCGATGGTTTTAATCCGTTTGGGAATATGCTTACTTCGCACCGCACATGGCCAGTTTTTATACACATTTATAATCTTCCCCCATGGTTTTGTATGAGAAAATCATTCACTTTCATGAGTATACTCATATCTGGTCCTTCTGATCCCAGCATTGATATTGATGTATACATGCAACCTTTAATAAAAGAGTTGAAACTTCTTTGGGATGTGGGTGTGCGCACATACGATGCATGTTCGAAAGACATATTTCAGATGCGTGCTGCGCTTATGTGGACGATCAATGATTTTCCGGCTTATGCAATGATGTCTGGATGGAGCACGAAGGGAAAACTGTCATGTCCAGTTTGTATGAAGAATACACGATCCAGAAGACTAAAACATCGTTGTAGTTTTAGTTTTATGGGACATCAATGATTTTTTCCAAAGGATCATCCATATAGAATGAATCGTCGAAGATTTGATAATACTATAGAGACCGATGATCCACCTCAGCGTATGTCTGGAACTGATGTGCTTATTGAATTGAAAGATTTCAGTTTTTCGTTCGGTAAGGGTCAAATGAAATCTGGAAAGAAAAATAATGTTTCCATAGAAACCTGTTACAATTGGAGGAAGAGGAGTATCTTTTTTGATTTACCTTATTGGTCAACCAATTTGCTACTTCATTACTTAGATGTAATGCATTTTGAAAAGAATATATGTGAAATGTTGCTTTCAGTTCTTCTAAATGTCAAGGGGAAGACAAAAGATGATTTACGATCTCGACGTGACTTGGTGGATTGGGGCATCAGACCAGAATTGCATCATGTGCGTATTAGTGAAAATAAATGGCAACTTCCAAGTGCTTCTTATGTGATGACACCTACTGAAAAAAAAACAATTTTTGGAATTATTGGAGACTATTAGAGTTCCTGATGGCTATTCAAGAAACATATCTAAACGGGTCAACAGAAGAGAGTTGAAGCTAAAATCTTTGAAGACACATGATTATCACATTCTACTGCATGAGTTGCTTCCAATAGCAATCTGTCATCTTTTTTCCAATAATGTAAGGGTGGGTGTTATTCGGTTGTGCCATTTGTTTAGAGATCTTTGTGCTAAGAAGTTGTCCAAGTCTTTCTTGAAAAAAATGTTGACAGATGCCCCATTAATTTTGTGTGAGTTAGAGAAAATATTTCCCCCATCATTTTTCACATGCATGATGCATCTGACTATCCATATTCCAACTAAAATACTTCTCGGAGGACCTGTTTCTTTTCGTTGGATGTATCCAACTGAAAGAAATATGTTCACATTAAAGTCTTATGTTCGAAACAAGAATCATCCCGAAGGTTCTATCGTGAACGGTTACTTAGCTCAAGAATGTATGGATTTATGTTCGATGTATTTGTCTGATCTTACTACAAGAATGAACAGACCAATGAGAAATGAAGAAGAACAATATGAGCAAATTGAACCCAGTTTTCCATCACTTCCTCAAACAGGAGGAATTCCTGGATCATATACATTGAAGACATTAAGCCATGAAGAGCGGGAGATGGCACATCGCACTGTTTTGTTCAACTGTGATTTGTTCGATGAATATATCAGGTAAAAAAATTGAATATGTATATCTTACATATATATCTGTTAAACTATTCATATTTTTTTATCTATAGGGAACATAAAACAATGATAAATAGGAAGCATCGTTCTTTATCTTTGAGAAGGAGAGAGACTTTGCATAGCAAAGATTTTTCTGCTCGACCACTTCATAAATCACTCACCCGTATTTGTTGTCTGATTTCAGGCCATTCTGAAATCGTTCGGCCCGTTTGGACCACCCTCACGCGCGTTTACGAAGCACGTGCATCACTTAAAACACGAATATTGAGCCGTACCATGCAAACCGTATGTACGATTGACATGTCGTCTGCACGTACACGTCACGAATAATAATTACAATGTTTCACGGTGGTTTCAGCTCAATCCAAGGTCGTCCGCTATGAATTTGACCGTTTGGCGCCCGTTTTGGCCATTTATGACACCAGAACTGCGTTGTCGGTCACCGCGGGCACATGGCACATCCAATGGACGTGCCATCTACTCGACCACTTCAGAAATCGCTCACCCGTATTTGTCGTCTGATTTCAGGTCATTCTGACATCGTTCGGGACGTTTGGACCCCCCTCACGCTCGTTTACAAAGTGCATGCATCACTTAAAATACGAATATTGAGCCGTACCGCGCAAACTGCATGTCCGATTGACATTCCGTCTGCGCGTACACATCACGAATAATAATTAGAATCTTGCACGGTGGTTTAAGCTCAATCTGAGGTCGTCCGCTATGAATTTGACCGTTGGACGCCCGTTTTGGCCGTTTATGACACCAGAACTACGTTGTCGGTCACTGTGGGCACATGGCACATCCGATTGACGTGCTGTCTACTCAACCACTTCAGAAATCACTCTCCCGTATTTGTCGTCTGATTTCAGGCCATTCCGACTTCGCTTGGCCCGTTTGGACCCCCCTCACGCGCGTTTACGAAGCACGTGCATCACTTAAAACGCGAATATTGAGCCGTACCGCGCAAACCACACGTCCGATTGACGTTCCGTCTGCGCATACACGTCACGAATAAAAATTAGAATGTTGAACGGTGGTTTCAGGTCAATCCGAGGTCTTCCGCTATGAATTTGACCATTTGATGCCCGTTTTGGCCGTTTATGACACCAGAACTGCGTTGTTGGTCACCGCGGGCACACGGCACTTCCGATTGACGTGCCGTCCGCTCGACCACTTCATAAATCACTCACCCGTATTTTTTGTTAGATTTCAGGCCATTCCGAAATCGTTCAGCCCGTTTGGACCACCCTCACGCGCGTTTACAAAGCGCGCGCATCACTTAAAACACGAATATTGAGTCATACCGCACAAACCGCACGTCCGATTGACGTTCCGTCTGCGCGTACACGTCAAGAATAATAATTAGAATGTTTCATGGTGGTTTCTGCTCAATCCGAAGTCGTCCGCTATGAATTTGACCGTTTGACGCCCGTTTTGGCCGTTTATGACACCAGAACTGCGTTGTCGGTCACCGCGGGCACAGGGCACGTCCAATTGACGTGCCGTCTGCTCGACCACTTCATAAATCACACACTCGTATTTTTCGTCTGATTTCTTGTCATTCCGACTTCGTTTGGCCCGTTTGGACCACCCTCCCGCGCGTTTACGAAGCGCGTGCATCACTTGAAATACGAATATTGAGCCGTACCGCGCAAACCGCACGTCTGATTGACGTGCCGTCTGTGCGTACACATAACGAATAATAATTAGAATGTTTCACGGTGGTTTCAGCTCAATATAAGTTTGTCCGCTATGAATTTGACCGTTGGATGCCCATTTTGGCCGTTTATGACACCAGAACTGCGTTGTCGGTCACCGCAGGCACACGACACGTCCGATTGACGTGTCGTCTACTCGACCACTTCAGAAATAACTCTCCCGTATTTGTCATCTGATTTCAGG
Organism: Viscum album; assembly: GCA_963277665.1. Classification (NCBI taxonomy): domain Eukaryota; kingdom Viridiplantae; phylum Streptophyta; class Magnoliopsida; order Santalales; family Viscaceae; genus Viscum; species Viscum album. The sequence goes on along the minus strand of OY728155.1, from coordinate 1,136,148,130 downwards.
ACATTCTAACTTCGTTTGGCCAGTTTGGACCCCCCTCACGCTCGTTTACGAAGCGCGCGCATCACTTAAAACACGAATATTGAGCCGTACCGTGCAAACCGCACGTCCGATTGACATGCCGTCTGCGCGTACATGTCACGAATAATAATTAAAATGTTGCACAGTGGTTTCAAGTCAATCCGAGGTCGTCCGCTATGAATTTGACCGTTTGACGCCCGTTTTGGCCGTTTATGACACCAGAACTGCGTTGGCGGTCACCGCGGGCACACGGCACGTCCGATTGACGTGCCGTCTGCTCGACCACTTCATAAATCACTCACCCGTAATTTTCTTCTAATTTCAGGCCATTCCGAAATCGTTCAGCCCGTTTGGACCACCCTCACGCGCGTTTACGAAGCGCGCTCATCACTTAAAACACGAATATTGAGCCGTACCGCGCACACCGCACGTCTGATTGACGTGCCGTCTGCACGTACATGTCATGAATAATAATTAGAATGTTTCACGGTGGTTTCATCTCAATCCGAGGTTGTCCTCTATGAATTTGACCGTTTGACGCCCGTTTTGGTCGTTTATGACGCCAGAACTGCATTGTCGGTCAACGCGGGCACATGGCACATCCAATTGACGTGTCGTCTGCTCGACCACTTCAGAAATCACTCACCCGTATTTTTAGTCTGATTTCAGGCCATTCCGACTTCATTCGGCCCGTTTGGACCCCCCTCACGCGCGTTTACGAAGCGCGTGCATCACTTAAAATACGAATATTGAGCCGTACCGCGCAAACCGCACGTCCGATTGACGTGCTGTCTGTGCGTACATGTCACGAATAATAATTAGAATGTTGCACGGTGGTTTTAGTTCAATCTGAGGTCGTCCACTATGAATTTGACCATTGGATGCCCGTTTTGGCCGTTTATGACACCAGAACTGCGTTGTCGGTCACTGTGGGCACACGGCATGTCCGATTGACGTACCGTCTTCTCTACCACTTCAGAAATCACTCTCCCGTATTTGTCGTCTGATTTCAGGCCATTCTGACTTTGTTCGGCCCGTTTGGACCCCCCTCACGTGCATTTACGAAGCGCGCGTATCACTTAAAACACGAATATTGAGCCGTATCGCACAAACCGCACGTCTGATTGACGTGCCGTCTGCGCGTACACGTCACGAATAATAATTAGAAGGTTTCACGGTGGTTTCAGGTCAATTTGAGGTCGTTCGCTATGAATTTGACCGTTTGACGCCCGTTTTGGCCGTTTATGACACCAGAACTGCGTTGTCGGTCACCACGGGAAGACGACATGTCCGATTGACATGCCGTCTGCTCGAAAACTTCATAAATCAATCACTTGTATTTGTCGTCTGAATTCAGTCCATTCCGAAATCGTTCGGCCCATTTGGACCACCCTCACGCGTGTTTACGAAGCGCGCACATCACTTAAAACATGAATATTGAGCCGTACCGAGCAAAATGCATGTCCGATTGACATGCCGTCTGGGAATACATATCACGAATAATAATTAGAATGTTTCACAGTGGTTTCAGCTCAATCCGAGGTCGTCCTCTATGAATTTGACCGTTTGATGCCCGTTTTGGCCGTTTATGACACCAGAACTGCGTTGTCAGTCACCGTCGGCATATGGCACGTCCAATTGACATGCCGTCTGCTCGACCACTTCAGAAATAACTCACCCGTATTTTTCGTCTAATTTCAGGCCATCCCGACTTCATTCGGCCCGTTTGGACCCCCCTCAGGCGCGTTTACGAAGCGTGCGCATCACTTAAAATACGAATATTGAGTCGTACCACGCAAACCGCATGTCCGATTGACGTGCCGTCTGCGCGTACACGTCACGAATAATAATTAGAATGTTTCACGGTGGTTTCAGCTCAATCTGAGGTCATCCGGTATGAATTTGACCGTTGGACGCCCGTTTTGGCCGTTTATGACACCAGAACTGCGTTGTCGGTCACCGCGTGCACAAGACACGTCCGATTGACGTGCCGTCTACTCGACCACATCATAAATCACTCTCCCGTATTTGTCGTCTGATTTCAGGCCATTCCGACTTCGTTCGGCCCGTTTGGACCCCCCTCACACGCGTTTACGAAGCGCGCGCATCAATTAAAACACGAATATTGAGTCGTACCGCGCAAACCGCACGTCCGATTGACGTACCGTCTACGCGTACACGTCACGAATAATAATTAGAATGTTGAACGGTGTTTTCAGATCAATCCGGAGACGTGGTGTGGCCGACACCACTCAAGGTGTCCGTCTTCTGTTTCAAAAGGACGTCATTTTATGTGAAAAGCATCAACTGACATACGGAAATCTCACCAAACGCATTCCGAATCTGTTGATAATTTATCCCAAAAATCCATGGGTCATATGAGACGTGTACGAGCCAACCTAGGATGAATCCGAGTCGTGGTGTGGCCAGGATAAGTCTAAGTGGCTCTCTTTTGTTTAAAATGGACACCATTTTAAGTACATACGGAAAAACGACCAAACGGATTCGGTTTCCGTTTAAACATTAGGAGAACGATCCATGGGTCATATTTGACGTGTACGAATCATCCCCGCCTCAATCCGACATGCAGTGTGGCTGACACTGCTCTAAATCTTTCTCTTTTGTTTAAAATGGACATGATTATAAATGAAAAGAACAACTGGCATACGCAAAACCGACCAAACGCTTTCGGAATCTTTTGATAATTTATCACAACGATCCATGGGTCATATGTGACATGTACGAGCCATCCTGGGATGAATCTGAGTCGTGTTGTGGTCAGGATTAGTCTAAGTGTCACTCTTTTATTTAAAATGGACAACATTTTAAGTACATACGGAAAACTGACCAAACGCATTCGGTTTCCATTTAAACATTAGTAGAATGATCCATGGGTCTTATGTGACGTGTACGAATCAACCCCGCCTCAATTGGAGACCCGGTGTGGTCGGAACCACTCATAGTGTCCGTCTTTTGTTTCAAAAGGACGTCATTTTAAGTGAAAAACATCAACTGGCATACGAAAAACCGACCAAACGCATTCGGATTGTGTCGATACTTTAGCACAACGATCCATGGGTCAAATGTGACGTGTACGAGTCAACCCCGCCTCAATCTGAGGTGCGGTGTGGCTGGTATCACTTCAGGTGTATGTATTTTGTTTAAAATGGACATCATTTGATGTAAAAATATATGGTATAGAAAAAACCGATCAAATTATGAATTGAATTTCGGATTTCACATATAATTGTCATCTAAATTTTAAATTGAATTCTATATGAATTATGTACATTTATAATTACGTTATGAATTCTAATTTAAGTATGGATGTGTATAGTTTCAGGATCCATTATATGTTAAATGTGTATGAATTTGTTCGTAATTGTATATGTATGTTTTATTTTATTGCAGGTACAATAATTGGATTGAAAATGAGGTCAAAATGAGGCCTGATGGAGAGGGGCCTGATGGACAGGGGCTGTGCAAATTCCAGGCTGCTGCAATTTGCAGCATAGGATATGCCAACGGTTTAAAACCGTTGGCATATAATCCTAAAGAAGTTTGTACCAACGGTTCATTGAACCGTTGGTAAATATATCTTTTCCCAACGGTTCTAAACCATTGGGAAAGAGTTCATCCGTGGGGATATCCCAATGGTTTGGGGAGAAACATTGGGAAAACTATCCCAAAACTGATATTTCCCAACGGTTCTCCCAAACCGTTGGGAAAAACTATCCCAACGGTTTGGCAGAAATGTTGGGATAGGGTGGCTTTTGTGAGCCTATACAAACGGTTTCCAGTAAACCATTGGGAAAACCTTTTCCCAACAGATTACTTCCCCACGGTTATCACAACCGTTGGTATATCATATACCAACGGTTAGAGGGGCTTTCCCAACGGTTTTGAACCGTTGGGAAATATTATATTTCCAGTAGTGCCGAATTCCGAGGGAAACAAACATGTATTATTTTTATAAAACAATTTTAATGTGTAGTTATATAATTGATATATTTTACTATAAATATTCCATAGACATATAAATATATTTCCTACATCATGATATTTTATTTACAATTTTTATACATAAAATAAATAAAATTATTTATGACACAATAATGATGTAGTGTTTACCTCATTAATGAATGATTTAAATAAATAAGATTATAAAGATTAAAAAAATATCCAAAACATGTCCAATTCTTCTTGGATGATTTTATTTCTAACAAGAGTCATCTTATATTTTACTTTAATAATTTTTGGAAAATTAGAAACCGAAAATCATTATATAATAAAATAATGTTTTCAATCATTTCTAAAGTTCCCATCCTCCCCCTTATAAAAATCCCTCACCTCTAACCCATTTCTCAAACCAGTAAATCCCATTATCTCATCCTAAATCTTACCAAATAATCTTTCATTTTTCCTATATTCCACCTAGAATCCTTAACATAGGCATAAGGCACTTCAAAAAATCCTTTTGGTTCAAACCAATGGGAGTAACATGATTTAAAGGTAATGTCTTTTCTTAAGTTCCTTTCTTTTATATTACTTATCCGACAACCAAAACAATTTTTATTTATTTCATTAATAACATAAATAGTATCCACAATATACTAGGTTGTTGTTATGTGAAGTATTGGAAATACACTTAGACACACCTTCGTTTAATGGGTAAAGAACATAATGTTTCTGTGGCCCGTAAACTACGGCCTCGTGAAACGATGATTGTTCAATTATCTCATACCTCATCTTATGGTGGCCATTATGATAGAACTATATTTATATTTTATATATATTATATTTATATTTTCTCTATACTTATTTATTTTTCATTTATATCATTCCTTTATGTTTTCCATAATGGGTAAAATTGTAATTTCATTTGAGCAAGTGCGGACTATCTCCCCCTCAAAGTGATATGACTCGTTCAAGTCATATGTGGGATATATAAAGGATGGAGTTAATGAAATTATATATGATACTATACTGGAATTATATTATACCTTTTTATCATTAAGTTTTCATTCCATTAAAATTTTAAATAGAAATTAAAGTAGCATTCATGCGTATGTACGACTTACCATCTCCATGAACAGTGCATTTCATTTCTTATCTCCATGTGTTATGTACTATTATAAATACATATATATACTTGATATGTATGATATATATGATATATAAATCATTAATATCATTCAAGAGATAATTTAATTTTTACTATATGGAAAAAATGTAATTAAAAGATGTTCATTTGTTACTCAAGTTCCGAACATCGACAAAATATCTTATATAAACTAAAATAATTAAATAATTTTTATAGAAAGGTAATAAGTAATATATAAGGAATAATAAAATTGAAATAGTTTATTAATGAATTATAAATTAACATAGATTTATTGTTCAGGAAGAACAAGGAACATACAAGAGAAGTCAGACTTGAGGTAAGGGGTTTTCATCCCAGTTTTTATTCCCGTGAGATTCATGATATATTTGACACTATTTACTTTTGTGTGGTGTATGTATTTCCCATCATTTTATTATTTGTGTAATATAATATAATTTATATGTTATTAAATCTTCATTATATGTTCCTTATTTCATGGGGTGTATGTTTCATAAGTTACCAAATCAGTAAGGGAACCATTCACTCTCCTCTTTTAGTAAAAGGAATATTTTATGTTATGTCTTTAAATTTTAATTTTCAAATGTTGGGATATGTTCCTATATATCATTATTGTTGTAAATTTTATATCCCAATGATGACAGAACCTTTTTCTATCTAGTAAACTATTTTAATAAATTTTAAATTTATGCCACTAGGCTATCGAATTTCAATAAGGGAACTTTTTCACCCAATTTCCATTGTTTGGGATGAAGTTCTGCTTCTTGATTATGGCATGATATAAATATGTGTGAATTAACTCTGATTGTTTGACACTTAATATCCACTTTTATTTGGTTTATTTATACTTTTCACACATAATTATGTCATTTATTTATCCTTAATCTAAGGATACCATCTTTATAAGGGATTTCATCTCAATTTATATTCCATTGAGACTTCATTATTGTTATGAACCAATTCACTTTTATATGGTGTATATACTATCATTTTGCATATAATATCATGAATACATTAAATCTCATGATGTTATAAAGTTTTTATTAATGTTATTCTGCAATCATTTGTATTCAACCGTCTCTCATTTGATTAATAACTCCTTAACTAAAATAGTTTTTTAAATATTTATTCTTATAAATATTTCTCATTAATGTCCTTGTTTTTTAAAATGGTTCAGAGTATTTATTTATATGGACTTTAAAGTTTTAAATTGTTAATTCAATCAAAATATTCAAAGTGGTATGAGACACATTGATTCAAAAATCTCATTAATAAATTTTTTAAATGGTTCAGAAAATGGTTTGATAAAGAATTGATTATACCCAATATAATTGGAATGATATATTGTGATTGAAATTTGGAAATGTTATCATTCCATTAGTCTTGTTTTAAGTGTTATGAATATGTTATGATTATTGGGAATTTTTTACATATACGGCTGGTTCTGTGATAAACCTAGGGCGGGTGAGCTTGAGATAGCTCTCCAATGCATTGGGTAACATGGAATAGGTAAACGTTAATGTTTTTCCTAAGATATTTAGGGAATATACTTTGATGGGTATTCCAAATGTAACTCCCTACATAGCTGTAAAAGCTACAATATAAGTATGTTATGTATGGAACAATTATATTTATGCTTTATTACTTCTGTGTGTTATTCATAAATCTTATGATTTCATGAGGTAGGTTATGATTGAAAAGTATGGTTTAATTTATATGTAGTCATTGAGGGGATAATGTTTCCTTTTTGTATTTTATAACCATTATTGAGCTTTTTATGCTCATCCCATGTTTTGAAATGCATTTTACAGGACATAAAGATAAATATGGTCAAGGATGGGATCGAGGAAATGTCATGTGGTCTACAACATGGAAGAAGACATGTAAAATTTTCTTAATGTTTTTTTATGAAAAAATAGAAACTGACTATAAGTTTCTACTTTTTAATTTTTGAGATGTAATGTAATAGTCATGGCCTAATTATCTAAAAATCTAAACCTGAAAAGATCTTCAATGTGAATACTTGATTTAACTCAATACTATGAAATGTTTATGGTTAGGTCCTTATATTACTAATTAAATATATATAAATGAGACCTGAATATTTTATCACATGTCAACGAATTCATTTTTATTCAATGAATTTCCTTTCCCATAGTATCAAATCCTTTGTGGTATGAGATAGGTAAAATAATGTTCTCTAATTTAGACAAGTAGTCTTATAGAACTAAACCACCACCTTATAAATATATTTTTCAATAATAAATGGAAATTGTTGTCATGGATTCTTAACATACCCCCTTAATATTTTCATATAATGTTTAAAAGGATACATCCAACATAATGTTTTTCATCCACATAACATTATTTCTTTCACAAAATATACCATTGAATGTAACCTAATATCTAAAAAATCATTGGAAAGGAAATTCCCAATTTTAAGACTAATACAACTATTTTGTTTTTAAATATTTTAATTTTTTTGGATCCACTACTTTTCTATAAATGAAATTGTAAAAAATAACAAACCATGATGAGAATTATTTAGACATATATGGGTAGTATTCAATTTAATGCAATTCGTATTAGTAGTTTCATCATAACTTAATAATCATGTGATTTCATGCCTACTAAATTAAAATATTTTAATGATGAAAGAATTTTATTTGATTAGTATACTTCATGAACCATAACACCATATAGGTAGTAATAAGTGAATTTCTCTACCTTGGATACTGTATGACAATTCAGAGTTAATTATGTTCATTCTCCTTTAATAGTGGGATCTAAATCCAAACATATTCTCTTTAATAGTAAGAATAATCTCTTGTTAAATCCATCATTAATCATAAGTTCATTTTATAATAGTGTTCCAATCAAATTTTCATAGTCATTCTTCACAACATGCATCAAATAAATGTTAATTTTGTTTAAATGGTATCTATAATATATAATCATAGAAATTATTGTAAAACTAATAAATATTTTATACCATTACATAATAATTTTGAAATTTAAAACATCAATCCAATTTATCCACCCACTCAAAATAAAGATCGGGTTACAAAGTATTTAGTGAAATAACAAATTATGTTGATTTATCGAATTATTTTTGTTAAATTTGATGATACTTTTCCATGCACAAAAACTTTCAATAAACCATATATAAAAATATTTTCTCAATAATTTTTATTTTTAAACGAAGTTTTATATAGTGAACACAATCATTGTATCCAATTTTAAATATTCCCTTTTAGAATAATTGAACACCTTTATATCTTCCATAAATTAGAGGTTTAAATCCTAAATGAATGGATATAAATTAAAAATAAATATCATTCCCACGATATTTTAGTCCAAAAATAATTAAACCCAACAAAATATATTTCTTCTTTAGATAGATTTCTAGGAATATAGTTTAAATTATTAATGAAGTTGTTATGAAATATGTATTCTATTGAGGATCCAATATGGATTCTATTTATTTGTGCATAGACTAAGTTTGATATTTCTATATTCATTTCTAGATATATGAATTTGTTGTGCAATTAACTCCCAATATGGATATTCTATAGGATGATGTAATTTTCTCATAGTATATTTTTAAATCATCATAACACATTATTTTTTTTTCACATTTTAATTTTCTGATAAATATTTCAAATGAGAAATTATAAGAAGATACAAGATTACATTAGAATGAAAGTGGGTACTTGGTATAATATATATATATATATATATGATCATTCAAAAAACTTTTACCATGATTTCCTATATTTAGGAAACTATAACAAACCATCATGTTTCCTTATATACAACACATAGTCATTGGGGAATACAAGACGTTTCTTACACCCTAATATATTCAAATAATTTTTTAATAATAATTTCAATCTTCAAGATAATTTTCTAAAAGAAATATGTCTTTTAATAACTCAATAAATTATATTAAATTCTTATAACTCTATCAATTCATGGACATAATGTTAAAAAATCTCCAACTCCCATAATTAAATGATATATTTGATACACCCTTGATAAAATGGTTTTAAAACATTACTATTACTCATCAATGTGTTATTAATTTCTTTAACCTCAATATTGCATGTCAATTAATCCATTTGACAAGAATTATCATTTTGAAAATATCCATCATCATTACATCATTATTTTTTTCCACATTTCACCATAATATATCTAACAACTTTAAATTGGATGAAAACCATTAAAAATTAAATGATCACTGATTTCTAAATATCCTATTTTTCTCATATTCATGGATTGTAATATAGGTCACTACATCAAAAGAACATGTAGGTAAAATTAAAAATATACCATCAACAACTTCCTCATATTCATTAATTGTTCATTATGCGACAATCCAACAAATATTTAATATCATATATTAATGATATTAAATAAATAATATATGTTATTGTTTCTTGAAACTATAAAATATGATTAACATTTAAAAAAAATTGTACAAAATAATATTTTTTTAAATAAAATAACATCAATTATAAAAAAATCATAATAATATAAGTTCCATAAATGCATTAAATTCTTGGAATTTTAAATAAACTACATATAAATTGAAAATTTTATTTTCTTTATAATCTTCTATTTATATATTTTTTCATATTTATGTTGTACTATCAAGAAGTCAAAAATATTTCAAACTGAAATGGTAGATATAAAAGAATTTTAATATATATATATATATTATATGATATATAAAAAATATATATTTAAATATTCATATTTAGGGTCATAAAACATATTTCATTTGTAAAAAACATTATTATTTTATTTAAATAGAACAATAATATTAAAATAAATATTAAATATTTTTATATATATATATAAACTCAAATAGGTTTTGGTCAAACACCTTTATGTTAAAAGGTTTAAAAGGAAAACCATTTTCATCTAGGATTTGTAAATACCATTTACATGGAATGAACCACAAAAAAATTCTATGAAGAAATATATAATAATGATAAAAATATGTTGATGGATGGAATACTATTTAAAATGTGTACAAATCATGTCCTAAATTCCCATTAATTTTTTTGGGTAAAAACCCTAAAATGTAATGTCCCAAAAATGACACAAAAGTAAAAACCCAAAAATAACAGGCACCAAAGTTGAATAAACATTAAACTTTCCATAATTCTGTATATACTAATGGACTTTTTAGTGTCAACACACATTGATTTCCCCACAAAAACCAGTTCTATATGATGACCCAACTAGCGTTTCCCCTATCAAAGCTAGATCCCATGTTGGTCAAACTCCCTAGATTCACCCATAAACAAGATGAAGACACTTACAAGGGAGGGATGCATTAAAAATTATAAAATCAAGTTACTCATAAATGAAAAATGATAAAAAAAAATTCAAATATAATAATAAATAATTTGACGGAATTATTCTATTGTAGAGTAATCATCAACATGAGAACATAATTTGTAGTATTAATATTCCAATGTCCATTATATCATTTATTTTTACTAATAATATATAGTAAATTAAAGAATCATACATTAAAATTTGTAAAATAAAACATATAATATGTATAATAGAAGATCTATAGTAGATGTAGAAGCGATAACACAATAGTGGTCAAAGAACTCTAGGGGAAAAATGTTGATTGTGGTTAGGGATTATTATAATGGAGATGTAGGATATTAGGTTTATAGTGGTATAGGATAGTCTATGTTGGTAATAAAATAGAAATTAAGTAGAATCGATTGAGGGGTGGGTCTCTCAAATGAGAGAGTTTGAGGTTTATATTAAAAAACAGAGATAACACATTGAATAAAATTGTAGAATTAATAGATCTAACATTTGGCCACATAATTATTAGTTGTATTCATTATATTCACATCAATTATTACTATAATAAACATTAAAACAAATTATTTCACAAATGATGATTATTTTTAACCGGTAATGGAAAAATAATTAACATGAGCTATTTTTTAACCACCACAAAAAATGTTTCATATGAAAAAAATTCCCTATTTAGAAGGGTTATAATAAGATTTGGTTTTGAATTTGTTTGCACGGAAATGGATAAGTAGTGGAATAGTAATAATGATAGTGAGTACGATGATACTAGATTGAGTTTTAATACATAAAAATACATGTATTTAATGTTTAGGAATGTATATATGATTGAACAAATGATAATAATTTTCGTTGAATATTCATCAATTATTATCATATGGAAATGAGGAATTTTACTAAATTACATTAAATTTTTTTTGTTAAGTTAATTAATGCTACCAAAATTATTATCAATATCATTTAATTGTATTAATATTATTGGTATTTTATTCCTTTCATAATATATTATGAGTATTTTATGATATTTTTAAAGGAAAAACATCATATATCGAATTGTCATTTCAATCTTGTGGAATCTCAATTACAGTTCAATTTACTCATTTTAGATAATGTGTTTCCATGTGTTATTGTACAATCTATTATGGCCTTCTACACATAGTTCCATTTCTGTATTTGTTAGAAAATTGTTTATTATTTACATATAAATATTTGTTGAGTCCAAATGTGGAAGATAAGTTATTATCAAAAAATTTGGACCTATTTTGGATCCCAGATAGAACATTAGTGTGATATAATAGTCCCAAATAATCCAATGATTGATGATTCATTTGGAATAATAGAGGATTTAATTTTTTAGTGTGGTGAGTATATAGTGGTTTGAATGTGAGAACCATAGTGAGACTGTCTGTGTTAAGGTTACTATACCCAAATTTGATTCAATTGTAATTCATTTTCATCATGATGAAAATGTAATTTTGAGGATATATTTATGTATTATTAAATGAAATATTTTTTTTGAATACATGATTTTATTTATATAAAAACAACATAAATTTTTATCATGCATATTGAAGGTCAATCTTTTATTGTGATTTGTCTGCTAAATTAGGTTTTGGACCATTTCAATGGTGTATCATGGTGGGGATATCATGAATTTAACTTTCTAATAATTCATGAACATGATTTTATAATTTTATAAAGATTGGTATTTAATTTTTGAGGATGTAATTTTTTATATGAGTTTATGTTTAAAGAGTTTAGTTTTTTATTTTTGAGATTTTTAAATTTGAAGAGATTTTTAATAATTTAAAACATTAAGATTAGTGTTAAACATTAACTAAGAAAATAACACTAATTTTTTCTTAATGGATATGTATAAAATTAGGGTGGATGTTTATTGTGAATTAATGTATTTTATATTTTCATGAGTTAAATTATTTAATTAATTATATATTGTCATAATGTAGTTTTTCAATTTTCTAACAAATGTCATTTTGTACAAAATATACCTTGGATTAAAAAGTCGTTTGTGTATTATTTCTCATATTGTGTTTCTTCACTTATATTCTCAACCTAGAAACTTTTTTTGTATGTAAATGGTTTTGATCCTTTAGTTTCTCATTTCTCATTTGGGTCGATTGGATATATTCTTGTGGATTAGAGCAAGGAGATGGTGGTCCCCAAGGATAGGATTATGATCAATTATTAGTTTTTTATGTATACTAATTTACGTGGTTCAATCATAATTCCATGTAGTTTGGATAAAGTAATTATGTAATTAAATTAATTATTTTTTCATGTTTCAGTATTATTTATTTGTTGATGAATAGTTTTAACTCTTAAATTAGAAAAAGAATAAGAAAAACATAGGTATCAGTTTACAAACATTTCCAACCGTCAATCAAACCACAGAAAAATCCCCACAAAAACAATAAAGATCAGTACGTTGATAACCCAACAAACGTCATAGAAATATATAGATTCCTCAACACTAACTTCTATAAATTCTTATATATTCAATGTTATCCTTTCTCAATGCCAAAAAAAATACTAAGAAATGGGATGCAGCTATCAACACTATATTGAAATACTGATAATGGTAGTACTTATTAGTACTAAAAAAATAGCTGAAAAAATGTCATCAATTACTAGAAATATATTTATAAATAACAAAACGAACCATTTCTAGCACTTTTTAGTGTTGATAAATGTTTTCACATTATTAGTTCTATTTAATCACTAGAAAACAGAATAAAATATAAAATTATATAAATATTTTTAAGAGGTCCCATGGAAATAAGATATAGGGAATTTAATAAATAAAAACAAGTTACAAAAGTCTAAAGGATATAATACTATTAGAATATCTTATATGCAATGGGACTCATTCTGAAGGAAGCTCTTCAATCAAGGTGAGAACCATGTCAATCAATTTATTATCAAGGGCATTTCGAAAGATTTGGATTCTACTGTATGTTCATTTGCTGGGTAAAAAATCCTTTTTGCTCTTCTCACATTTTTATACTTATAAATGGCTTTCCTAATGGGTACTTCGCCTATTCTAGAGGGCTCAGATAAGCAAATCCCCTTCCACATATTATTTTCTCCATTGTCGAATACTACATTAGAAGGATTCTCTTCCATATGTTTGATCAAAGAAATATAAATCTCATTAAATAATCTATCTCCATCACTGCTTCATCTCACCTGTTATATGCTAATGACGTGATTCATTTTTTGAAAGGTGGTAGGAGAAACATCAAACTTTTTAAGAAGGTTCTCAATTATTATGAAAAAATAGGAGGTCAATCTATAAGTTTATGAGAATTAATTTTCTTATTTCGTTATGGGATTTGTACCAACCATTAAATCTAAAGTTTTGGATGCCTTAGGGATTATAAAGTGGTATTTACCCTTTAACTATTCTGGAGTAACTCACTTCTGAAAAAGATCAATAGTGAACTACATCAATGAGATTTTTTCCCTAATAAAAAAGCCTACTTTTTTCCTACAAATGAATGGATCCCTAAATAGCTGGCAGAGTCTCCGTTGTTGAGTTCTCAATTGTAGAGAAATTGGTATAATACTTTCTGGTTTATAGGTGGCCAAACGGGCTAATAATAAATCTTAATGCATACATTAAAAAAATTTTGTAGTGTTTGTATTCTTGAATGGAAAATGGTTAAACATCCTTGAAAAATAGAATCAACTGATAGATAAGGATGGAATTAATATAAAAAATTTAAATTGTTTTAATGATTCATTAAAAGATCATTACACTTGGAACCTTATTAATAAGAATTTGTCTCCCATTTATTTTCTCATAGTCGGTTTCCTTGATAGGATGACGCAAGATAACTATTCTTACCTAAGATCCTCTATCTGGCTTGAAATTTGACCATCCTATATGATTATCATGACTGATTATCACTTGATTTCCAGAAAAAACACTACTATGAAATTAAGGTTTGAAAAATGGACATTCTCTCCACTTATTGAGTCTTTCAACCTGCTCAACTCTTCCCTTTAATTGTATAGCACTAATAATGACTATTTTGAGTTTCAGTATCATCTATAGGAAGAGATCAAATATAAATATATATTTATATAGATGATCTATAAAAAAATATAATTTTTTTTAAAATAAAATGTATATATGTTTTTAATCATTTATAACTTTTTTGTAATATATATAAATTTAAATTATATAATGTACAATATACCGATATATTTATATTCATATTTATGTTAATATAATGGTACTCATGTTTAAATTTTTATATTATCTCTTATTAAGTAAATCATAATATACATGTATTCATAATTATATGCATGATTGCATATATATATATATGATTATATGTAAATAAAAATATATATATATAAGAAATATATATAAAATAGAAAAGATACATATAATAATTGTATTGAAAAATCTAATTCTAATTATGTTAAAAATCAATTACAAATTTTATTTTCATTATCGATAAATATTATATGAAACTTTCATTATAATAATTATGTATTTATTAAAATGATAATATATTTATTTAATAATATTAACATATAACATATGAAAATAATTATACCCTCTTACAATACTAACCCCCACCAGTTTCCGTTGGTATAATTTGTAATAGCAGGAGGTACCATTACCATGTGAAGCATGTGAAGCCATATCGTCCGCCATCTTGTTTCCCTCTCGTCGGGTATGTCTCAGGAAGATGTTATTAGAGATAATTTATTTCCCCTTCTAGATGGGGTAGGAAATTTACAAGTGTACACGATTAGAGCCCTACGGTACGTTTTAGAGAATCAGAGAGCTAGTTTCAACTTTCTCAATATTCATACCCCCCATTGTCTGTAAAGAGTAAGACCAGAGAGTATAGCAAGAGCCTCTACGTGGAGAGAATATCCCCTTATATGGTAAAATTAAAATGTGAACACAAAGTATCCCCATAATTCGCGAATGATCAAACTACCCTTCATGATACCCGTAGTGCATGAACCATATGTATTGAGTTTCAAGCCCGAGGAAGGTGGATTCTAATTGACCCAGTGGCCTCGAGGACAAGTAGTAGGATAGGCCTGGGTGGATGAATGCAAGAGATGGGGGAGGGGGAATCCCACTATTTTTAAATTCCCATGATGATATCTATAAGGATACTACGTGTTTAAACTAATATTTCTCTACATGTGGAATCAAACCCCTCAAATCTAGCTTTGTTCCTCGCCTGCCAAAGACACTAGATACTAGTATGGAAGATTACAGGACTAGCATTGTGTTCATCTCCCCTACTTCTCAATTTATGAAACCATCGAATGAGAAATGGGGTATCCTCCACTGGATGATATTAGACCACATTAAAGCTTCAAATGGTGGACCGCACATCGCACACCCACTCCCCTTTAAAGAAAAGGTGCTATAGGATTTCCTCCTGACTTCTACTTATCTACTAATTCTAGCATTCCTCTATGACATGTGCCCATCTCATGTTTCTCCACATCATTTTTTCGTTATGTTCCCTTCGTCTGTTCATCCACGTCGCCCTTCCGCTCCCTATCACATTCTTTATCGGCCTCGCACTCCTGCTCCTGCTCATGCCTCAACGCATCGCATGACCTGCTCATCCTGAGAACCCTCGCCTCTATCATTCTTCTTGTCCCAATCAACTTGCAATCCCCCACCCTCCTTCTTCGATGTCCACTTTCAGATCTCACCTCAACTCTCTACGGTTTTCCTACTCCCACTTGTGGTTGGAAATCACCTCTTCCCGACCTAGGGTTTCCGCAAACTCCCGACGGCGGCGTCATCCTTCTCCCAGTATCACTACAACCCATCGTCCTCCTACCTTATCTTCCTCATTATCTCGGTTACTCCTTACCTCTCCATCGTGTTCATTATCCCACTCGCAATTACCTTCAAAGCTTCTCTAGATCTTGAATCCCTTAATAATTAATCCCACGATGTTACGGTAATCTTCCCCAACTCTCCATCAGTTCCATAGATTTATATTAAATCCCTTCAAATACCCCTTAATCCATTGACACTCCATCCATATGAACCCCCTGTAGGTTGAAATTTTATTCGACTATTCAAGGGATTCAGGTTTGGATCTTCAACCGACGTCACCTACCCTTATCGGCTCGCTTCCATCATCTCATATTCCCTTCCGCAGCGTCTTCCCACGTAGGGTATGAGCTTACATACCTATTGATAAACCTAAATCTGTGCATCTGCATTACTCAAATCATCTCTATTCTATAACATTATGGGTTCATATAATGTTTTCTGATTTTTCAATTCCTGTTTGAAAAAAATATACTTCTACTGTCGTCTGTTGTAGGATTTTCCTTGCATGTGTTTTAGATTTCATTTTGGTTAACCACGTTTATATCCAACTATATATTTTGTTGTTTGATTTATCAATTCATGTCTTACAAAATTAAACCTCTACTATGGTATATTGTAGGATTTTCGTTGAAACTCAATTCAATTTCATTTCGGTTATGCATGCTGATATCAAACAACATGTTTTATTGTCAGAATGTTCATTTCAGGTTTGAAAAAAAACCAAAATTTGTGGTCTGTTATAGTTTTTTGCATGCAAATAGTTTTTGTTACTGGTTCATATTCTTTGCTAGGGTTCATATTCTTTTCCACGATTCAAATTTTTAAAAGTTAATATTTCTAACAGGTTCATTTTTTTACCGGGGTTCATAGTTTTATATATTAAAATTTGATTGGGTATATTTCAATTAATATTTAATGTATTCCAAAATTCAATTATTGGCATTGATTTCGTCAATACGCTCATGTTATCTTCAGGTTGTCATCATGATAGTTATTGAAAAACAAAATGATCATGCGCATTTATGTAGGCAATCACGGTTTGTACTGTTAATGTCATGAAATTCAGGTACTACATAAACTTACACATGTGATCCACAAGTAGTTTGAAACTCTATTTCCTGTTAAAGTGCAAATAATATGCATGTTTCAGGAGGCATTTTTGTAGGTTCTTATAATTACATCACTGGGGATCCTTCAATTCAGGTAGAAATTTTTTTACATTCAAATGCAATTGTTGATTAAGTTATTATGGTTAATTACAAGAAGATATTTTTTATATGATTTTTAAATCCATGACCCATCAGCTATTCTTGATTTTTTTCATTAAATTAATTAATATGAATAGACTTTTATACATGGTACTTTATGTTTTCAGGTGTTTCCTAATATTGGAAATGGTTATAAATACTTCTCAATTCACTTTGTATTTAATTGATTGAATTGTTTTATGGTTAAAAATCCCTTTTATTCAAAGCTTTTGAACAAGTATATTTATGTTTTCCCTTGAAATTCAATGGTATCATAAATTTAAATTGTATAATCTTTTTGAAGTATTTCCCCTGAAATGTATCATACCATCATGTCAAAACTTCTACAAATTCTTTTCGGATTCTAGATGACATGATTTGGATCTTAGAAGCTTCAAGGGAAATGTTCTATTGATTTTCAATGTTTCTTACCAATGGTACATTTTATTAATATTTTGTGATGGCTTGAAAAGAGGACCTTTTGTAGATGTTACATAGCTAAAAAGTAAGATGAATTAAAAAACATAACTAATGGACCTCCATTGATTGCAGTGGGTAGTCAAATTCAAACTATAGAGAGTTGAATAAATTATATTACAAGTACAAAGATCATGTTTTTGGATTTACAGTTCATTTCTATATATGCATCTATCTCTTTTGTTTTTAACATAATATTTTCAACATGATACAACACTTCTTTTCTTGGTATGTGAGTTGACTTCCTTTTCATTTTCTCTATTAATGGAAATTTTGGCATTCCCATGAAACCAATTTGGATCACAAGAGCAAGGAAATAATGAAAAAATCCTTCAAGTTGCTACTTTAAGGATGAGTTTCCCATCTTGGAGAAGGTACTACACATTTCCTGCATCTAGAGATTGTTAATGAAACAACAAACGTGCGAAAACTCATTAAGATAGACTCAAACTACAAAACAAAGCTGGGATCATCAAAACAATGAATAATGGGACCAAGGATATCATTGGTTGTGTTAGTTAGACCAAATTGTGGATTTTTGGAACCAAAATATGGAACTGATGTGCTTATTCATGATCATAAATGAAAGCATGTTTGTTCATTGAATTATGGGATAGTACAAGAGTTAGAGGTACTTAGGGAATACATGGAATAACACAGAATAAATTTTGAGTTCTCTATAAATAGATTGAATCTCAATGAAATTGAGTTCATCACACCATTAAGTGACTGTACTATTAAGAGAGTCTATGACAACTTAATGAACATGTACAAAAGAAACTCTACTTTTCATAGTTATGAAATATTCAATCACATCACCAGTGTATATTCCAGGCCACAAATGTAGCAATAGATGAAAAAATTAATCTAGAACTAAAAGTGTGATGTAAAATTTTTCATTGGGTTTCATTATGTATGCCAGTCCCCTCAAATTTGTAACTTATTTTCATTTGGTTTTATTGTTTCATTCATTTACTCTTTTCTCAATCCCATGCATCAGTCCCCTCTAATAGTCAAATTTGTTTCCCAGATTCTACACATATTTTTTCTCCCATGGTTAGCATCATTGTGAAGAAAGTTCATGATGAATACCTAATAGGTAATTTTCAATATGTTATCTAACTATTTACCACACCCAATTACTTTATCGTCTATATGCTTTTTTCTTCCTTTACTTCTTTGCAAATGGAAATATTGTTTACTACCAACATAAATGCTTCAATCCTTTATTGAGTAGAATAGATGAATATTGTTGCAAGCATGATAATACTCAAAACTTTTACATCATTTATTCCAAAAAATGATACTCTTCAACATATTCATATTATTGATGACGATTTATAGGATTACTATGTAGTATTACTGATGTAATATATTATTTCCTATTTCTCATTCTTTGATTTACCAGAATGAAATCTCATATTTCATTATATTTTTAAAATGTTATAAAAACACTCACATCACTTTATAATCATAATATGAAATAATAATATATCATGCACTATTCTTTTTCTGAGTGTAAAATTATTCTCGAGTTATGATAGTTCAAGTTAGTATAAATGCATAACCACCTCACTATGTGGGATTTTGGAGTATGTTAATAATGCTTTTGTTTATTAATGAAGAACAATGTAATGTTGAAATTGTTAATGAGGAGCCTTTAATTGTGGAAGATTTTGATGATGCTGGATCACTTTTAATAAATAAAAATAGTGAAGAGAAATTTTTTATGATTGAGTACGATAAAATGGAAATACCATTAATTTATGTGTGTGGGTTAATCAATCCATAAACAAGGAAAAAAATACAATATAAATACTATTTAAGCTTGGTGAGGATAGTTATTACATGTTGGAACCAATGATATCATTAATTGTGTTTGTTAGACTAAATTGTGGAATTATGGAACTAAAAGACAGAACTGTTGTGCTTATTCATGATCATAAATGAAAGAAAGTTTGTTCAGTGAATTATGGGATAATAGAAAATTTGGAAATACTTGGAGAAGGCTTTTAATAACACATAATAAATTTTTAGTTGTCTATAAATAGATTTAATCTCATTGCAATTGTGTTCATCACATGACAATTTAATCAACATGTACATAAGAAACACTCTACTTTCAACAGCTATGAAATATTTAATCAAATCACCACTATATATGTCAGGACACAAAGGTATAAGTAGATGAATAAATGAATCTATAACTAAATGAGTGTTGTGTCATGGAGGAGGAGATCATGAATCAACTAATTTTCTGGAATAATAACTTAAGCATTCATATGATAAATTGATTAAGAGTACTGGATATGGTGTTATGAAACAAAACACAGATAGGACTAGATATGGTGTTATGAAACAAAGAGCATTCACACCTAGAGAAGCCTCATTATTATAGTTAGTGCATCCAACCATGTAGCTTTAACAGATAGGACAACCCCTTGACTAGCCTCCTCCATGGCAGGACCTCTCTTGGTCATGGTGTGGACTGCTATGCAGCTGAAATTTTAGCTACTGTCCACTACACAACTACTCCAACAGTTCGCCAAGATTCTGAAACACTTACCAGGTCCAATTCCATATACCAAAACATGTCTTACGGATGTTCAAACATTCATATCCTCAATAAAAATCCAAATTCATTGAACAATACCTACTCCATTGAATGCCATCTTTTTATTTAAAGTACATTTCATTATTTTCCAAATATAATAATTGAATTCAATATTTCATGGCGTATTTATTTCAATTTTATTTTCCAATGGTTAATTTGACTTTCAGAAGGTCCTCTACACCTACGGTAGATTCACTTTGCATCACCATTATACATGTTTATTCCTTCAACCATGTATTCAAAGGTTGCATGATCATTGTAGTAGTCTTTCTTTGTATGTAGCATTATCATTGTAATAGTTCTCAATGTGGTTACATGTCTTCTTTAATGTAGGTTTCTTAATAACCATCTCATGTTTTTGACTATAGTGATAAGAAAGATCAGAGGTAATTTTTCATTCATGCAATGATTTATTTGATTTTAGTTTTCGACCAGTTTTGTAAAATTTTACAATCATATTCAGTCTATTCTATTTCAAGTGACAAGATTAGTCTTCCTGCTAGTATTTTTTAAGGTTTTTATGCATTGTTTTATTTTAACATTCTTATTCTATATTTTTCTCTTTTTTTGAATGAATCGAAGTAATAAAGACAGCGAAGTTTTTATTATATAAGTCTACTTATATTATGATTTCATTTTGAATCCACCTTTTTTCTATTAATCATCCATTTGTGTGTACATGTAGTAAGTGGTTAATAGAAATTCTTCATTATTATATTGAATATGCAGGGCTATATTTGTTTCTTATTAGATATTCAAGCTTATATTGAATATGCATGCTTAATTATGCAGTCTTATAATTGAATATATAGGATTATTGAAAATGCAGGCCTATTGAAAATGTAGGCTTATTGAATATGGAAGCTTACTGAATAAACATGAATGTCTTTGTTATTTATTATATTTAATAAGTAGGATTATATTTGAATATGTAGACTCATATTTCACTTAAATATGCAAGCTTATTTTTTTTCTATTATTTGATTTCACTTAAATATGAAGTCTTCTAATACATTTCACTGAAATTTCATTAACATGGAATACACCATCACTGGTTTAATTACATCTTAGGAGAAGTTTGTATTGGATCGGTAATACCAATATTTAGTTTGCTTTACAAATATTTAAACTTTTTCTCCAAAATAAATCTCATACGGCCTGCATTGAAATGTGTACCCCCTTAACAATTCGTCCAGTATGTTTTCATCTATAACAGATCCACACACATTAATGTGAATTGATCATTGATTGGGATATAATGAGACCTTTTAACTGGTCCATAATTTATTTCAGACACACCAGTTGTCCTATTATGTTAGTTATCAATAATTTATTTATACTTCATTGACTATATATTAGCCTCAACGCTACAGGAAAAGTTTATAATAACAGCACAACTATGTTTTATAGTATTTCAGTCAACCCCTTCCCATGAATCCAACTATTTTATCATATATGTTAACATGTTGTATATGTACCTTCAATTTTTAATGTATAATTTTGTTTTAGTTTATAATTCATCAAAAAGTTTTTATAATTTTCAGGTATTGTTCAAATAATGTTGGGGACTGAAAATATCTTTTTTTGTACTGACATTTTTCAGCTATATTTTTTTGTCACTTATCCATTTAGGTTTTCTTCTTCAGGTTTCTGTCCACACATGGCCTACACTTTTACAGCCTAAACTGGTTTTCCCCATTGTGGAATTTTTCTGGTAATGGTTTCCTATTACAAATATGTTTTTTTAGTTTCCATAAATATTTGACAGTTTCCTCTATGATGTTTTATTTCCCAGTTTTATAATCTATTTCAATTAATTCTGATTGC
Source organism: Viscum album (assembly GCA_963277665.1). NCBI lineage: Eukaryota > Viridiplantae > Streptophyta > Magnoliopsida > Santalales > Viscaceae > Viscum > Viscum album. Next base: position 1,136,125,619 of record OY728155.1, on the reverse strand, counting down.
AGGTGTGCAAAAAAGCCTCCAGTGACTATTATCATTGCAAAATACTATCGTCATGTTTATTATGGGCTTCAATTGAATATTTTTTCTTATTCCACATGTATGCTAAAGAAGAATTTGATGTTTTTTTGCAAAATGCCTAAATTGAATGCCCAAAACTGTCCAGAAAGCTCAGTCAATTATCTTGCATTGGGTAGAACTGTAGGCATTCAATGCTCTCTTGGTACATTTTAGTCCTCTCCATACACCTTCTTGAGCTTTGTATTTCACAACTGGGATGTGTAAATTCTCTCATACAATGAATTTTGAGTTTTCTCATAAATCCCTTTTTTCGTTATACTTTTATCATTCAGAGATCCATTCCTTAGTTTGATTAACTGCACTGCCATCAATTGTTAGTCTGCGGTCACTTATCATCATAAAATAAATGTTGCATGAGCTTCATTACTGTTTTTTTGTTTCTATTTTAGGCTGGGGAGTAAGGTAGGAGATGTATGCACATATTTAATTAAGAGTCATTTGTTGGTCCGTGAGAATCAATGGCTAAATATGATGTCCGATAAGCAATGGTGTAGAGGGTTTTTGAAACCATATAGTTCTAAAATTGATGATTTGTCATTTAGCATGCCATCCTTTTGTCAGTAAAACATAAAATAAAATTCGATACTCTTAAAAACAGTAAATTTTGTTACATGTTTCATCATGATTTTTGCAAACAAATACTTCTCTATAAACATGTTCATATGTTTCTTTGGTTTCAAAACATTCTGTAATATTTTACTTTCACAATTTCAATTTTCATGTTTCAATGTTTATTATTACTATTTATTATTTGGGATGTATGAGACATCATGTTTTTTATTTCCCTATTGTGAAAATAATTATTAATTCGTTTACATATATAATTTATGAAACATCAGGTTTTTTGTTTCGTTTTAAATCATGTTTTTTTCCTTTTCATTCCTTTTCATATATAATTTATGATACATGTTCTTATTTTTCAATTATTCTCATTATTATCTATCACTAAAGTTGTAATTTTAACATATTTTTAATTAATTATAATTATTAACTTCTCAAACTATCGATGTACCTTTAACAGTAAGATTTTATTTATAGCACCATGTGTATGCACGGGTGGTGTACTAGTTATTTACAATATGTGCAGGGGGAGACCATGAAAATAATTATTTTCTTGAAATTATTATTGGTGGACACAACATCGTGTCTGATTCTCCATGTCATGAAGTTATACTTCATAGGTATACTCTTGATCCAAAGGGTTTCATTCTAGTGGTCCTCCTTCATTATGGTAACGAGCAGTCAGAGGAATTCCATAGGTGATAAGGTAATCATGCTTGAAGTGGAAAAAATGAACCTGTTAGGTTCCTAATTGATATCGATAAGCTGAAAGTTCTCTTATTGTTCCATGGAAAAAACTATCTTTATAGAGGTTTGGTAGCTACTAGCCTCCTCATATGATAAGTTGTAAGCATGACAGCCTGACAAACCGAGAATGTAGCCACCCATTTTGTATGAAAAAAAACACATTCCCCTCGCCAATAATACACTGAGAATGGGGAAGGAGGGATGCGTACATTGGGAAAAGAGTATCCATGAGAGGGGACTTATACACCACATCCAACAAAATACCACATTCGGAGGATCTCCCATAGTGATTCCCCACAGAGTATGATGACCACTCAGATCCCAATCTAGTTTTGCATGGATGTAGAGGAGGGTATCATACGTAATGTGAATGTGGATCCCACATTCTTATATGGGCCTCACCATACACTTCTATGAAACCCATGAACACTTTCCTTCATCCCATGCATCCAATATGAAATGAGCGATGATATTGTGAATTTTTTAGATCACTAATTTCGGGGCTCTAACAAAAGAGAGTGCATGAATTGGGGATGAAATAAGGGCGTTGTTATCCCCAGCAATTCAGCCCCAAAATAGTAGAAACTTTTTTGTTCAGTTGAGTATTCTATCTATTAATTGGATTACAATATGATCAACATCTATAATATGGAGATGAATTGAGGAAATATGAGACCCTAGACTGTTCATTGCCATACTTTTTCATTTGTTCACTGGGCCTTCAGCATATGTAATGGGTCTCCCACTTCTCAGTTAAATAGGTCATTGCTTTAATTTAATAATAAAATGAGGCTTTGACCCCAACCATAAAAAACACTTTTGAATAATGAAATTAAACTCTATAACTCATGAAAATGGTCATAGAAGAACCTAATAAAATTATAATTAATTTAATAAATGTAAATTTGGCTCTTGATTTAGTAATTAATTAGTCTAGTTTTATTATCCAAGATATTAATGTGAAGAAATCATTCACACATATGGTAATGGGATTCTCAAACCCTATTTCCTTTCCTTGGGTAATTATTATCTCATTCCAAATTTAAGAGTGGATATTCTTCTAATATTTATCAGATAAAATTTCTCTGTTATTACCTTTTATTTTCTACTATATACATGTTTCCAATATAATTTTTTCAAAAATTCAATTATTTTTTCAAAAGAAATCTTCTTTCTAAAAAAAGATCTATTAATTCTCATGAGATTGCTTATTCTTCACTCAAGAGTGATGATTCTTATATCTAGTATGTTATGAAATTTTTATTTTGGAATGACCAATATTTTTTCATGTAATTATTCTTTATTAAATTATCATAAAAAACATTTACATTCAATGGGTTATTTTATATAAAATATTTATATATGTTATATGTTGAATTCATGATTATGTAAATGTTATGATGAGACAGGTGTTCATAGAATTATATATCACTCCAAAGTATTGGTTAATGTGATGTTCTCATGAGATAATGCACAACATGCGTGAACATGATTTTAGATTTTCTCACAATGGTTATGTTATGATTATGCACATATGATATTCATGAACATGATGCTAGGATTGTTCACAAATATGTGTTGTATTTGACCGGTAAGGAAATATGTTTCATTTTTATGCATTTCCAAATTCCATGCCTTTATTTAGTTCTTCCTCACATGATTCTTATGATAATCCCATACTTATGTTAGGATGATGATGATAATTATTCTCACCCATGATATATTGATTCATGTTCTTATCTATCCTCTTACTAGGCTTTTATCTCACTACGTTCTTTGATGTATATCCTCGGGTAATTATTTATGCTAAGGATTACATGGGGGATGCTAAGAATCTATAGAAAAAGAAATTGATTAATATTTATGTTTCATTATGTAAAATTTTTGTATAAACCTAATTTTCCCAAGACACTAAACCATTTGATCTGAGATTTGTAACACTATTATGTTTTTATCTTTAAAATGATGTTATTGTAATGGTATAAAAAGAAGGATCATTGTATTTGATATCAAAGAACAGTTTACTTAATTTGGGAATTTGGATTAGATAAAATTATTGAAAAGCATTAGTATGAGACTATGAAAATGAAATCACCCAAGATGTTTTTTTATAAAAATTATAAACGTCTGGAGCCCACAAGATATGTAATTATAGTTAATTTCACTATGGAATAAGATATTTATTCATGAAATGTTCAATTTTGTTTTTTTCGAATCTTTTCTATTGCCGAAAATGGTTGAAAATAGGCTAAAACAATCCAAAAACCCATGTGAAGGACAATATAGTGAATGCCTGAAAGATATCCCCAGTGCCCATAGAGGTAGAGTTCAAGTTTTCTTGGGGATTATTACCCATATATTTCAATTTATTAAAAATAAATTTAACAAAGTGGATTTCATCTTTAACCTGAGAGGGGTAAAATGGTTGTTGAATATTTTATGTGGAAATGGCCACTTCCATTTAGTGGATCTTCTAATCAATATTCATGGAACAGAGGCTAAAATCAATGTATAAGATCTTTTATATGGTTAACTATTTAGACAATGAGATGGTGATTTTATCCATCTATTGTTTATATAGAGATTATTGTCAATGGTGGCCATTGATTATGAAAAACAAGCCAAAGTAAAAAATTTAAGATATGGATTGGGAAGATTTAAGAAAGAATTTATTTATAAGTATTTACCTAAAACTATTCATAATGATTTAGAGAGATAATTCATAGTGTTAAAGGAAGAAAGAATGTGAATCTATCATAGATTATGAAGAAAATTTCACAATCCTTTCATGCTACATCTAGGGTTTTGTTATCAACAATGATAGAAAAATAAATGGATTCTTTAGTGGTTTAAAACCAAACCTTCAAAAGGATCTTGAAATTTCAAACATTGGGAGTTATGAATAAGTTGTTCAATGTAATCTCAAAATAGAGATAGATTTGGGAGAATGGTTCCATAGATATAGATAATGGAAATGAAAAATTTAGTTTCAATATGAAGGTTATAGTGACAAAGGTGGAATGAAAATTCAACTAATCACATGTAAAAATTTTGGGAAGAAACATCATGAGAATTTCCAAAAAGGGATAGAGACATTATTAAAGTGTGGTAGAGATGGGAACTTTGCTAATGAATGTAAAAGAGAAATAAGGAAGTTAGAAAATGTGGTGGAGGAGATGAGAGAACCATCTATGTTTAAATGATTCAATTATAGGGAGAATAGACACTCTAAAAGTCAATTTAATAAACCTCAAGTCCGGCAGGGTAATCAGCATCATCATCCACCAAGGCTGAAGGAGAAAAAGAAACCATATGACATCACTACCGCTGAGGTGGATCCAGACAAGGATATGGTATTAGGTACACTAGTTATTCATTCATGAATAGTGAGCATACTATTTGATTTCAGTTCTATAAATTCTTTCATATCAGGAAATTTTAGTAGATCCATTCAAAAACCACCTCAAAATATTGATGTTGAGTTATATGTGAGAATAGATAATGGGAAAAAAATTTCATAACAATTATAAAACTTATCACTTGTTTATCTTTTTTTATTGAACCTATAATAAAATATTTAATTACTTCCTCCGATAGAGCTTGATGCTATATTGGGCATGGATTGCATATCATCATACAGAACCAAACTCAATTGTTGGTAATGAGAGATCACTCTTCACATCATAAGGAATCCTCTAGTTATGTACAATTGTAAAGAGGGGGATAAATTTCATTCTGATTCATCCTCGCAATTGTGTATATTATTTACTTAATAGAAAGAAAATCTAGATAAAATGATTGAGAAAATGATAGAATTATGATCAATGACATGCCTATTGTGAGAAACTACATTAACATATTCCTCGAATAATTACACGGTCTTCCTCCTGACCAAGATGTTGAGTTTCCAATTGAAATTTTTCCTGGATATCTACCTATATCACTACATACATATAAAATCGACACCATTGAGTAGGATTAATAGAAGATATAGTTAAAATAGAATCTAGTCAAGGGTTTTATATGCCCCAAAACATCATGATGAGTGTCACCAGTTATGTTTCTCAAAAATAGGGATGGATCAATATGCCTCCATGTTGAAATGGGTCAAAGTATCTCTCTAAGGGGATATTTGGGCAAGATGTTATCAATTAGAGGAGAGGAAAGATGATATTACCCAGACTTCCTTCATAACGAGGAATAGACACCATGAGTTTAGAGTGATTCTTTTTAAACTCACTAGTTATCTAGAAATATCAGTGGACATAATGAATAGAGTCATTAGATATTACCTCAATAAATTTTTGGTAGTTTTTATAGATGATATTCTGGTATAATATATCATAAATGAGGAATATGAGAAGAATTTAAATACTGTGCTAAAGACTTTTAGAACAGATAATATATATTCCAAGAATAGAAACAATGATTTCTAGATGGAAGAAGTATCATTCTGGGAGAAACTTATCACTCAAAAAATAATATTTGTGGAAGCCTCCAAGAAAAAAGAAATCAAATAGTTGAACACGAAAACAACAATAATGAAGATCTATAGTTTCCTTCATCTATCTAAGTTACTCTAGTGATTTTTTAATAATTTATCACAATTTTCAAACCCACTAACAAATTCAAGTCAGAATGGAAAAAAAGTATTTTTGAACTACTGATTGTGAATACTACATTAATGATATAAAAAAGAGGCTTATAAATCCACCAATACTCACATTATCAATAAGTGGGGAACTCTCTATTGTATAAAGTGATTCTTCTAAAAAGAGAATAGGATTTTAACTAATAAAAAAAGATAAAGTGATAGACTATTCATGAATTTAGTTGAAAATTCTACATAAAAACTATCCCACACGTAATCAAGAGTTCACACCTGTGATCTTTACGCTGAAAATTTGGTGGAATTATTCCATTTTGGAGAAATATAAAATATATACTAATCATAAGAGACTCAAATATTTTTCAAACATAAGGAGCTCAACATGCAGAAGAAAATATCATTAGTGATCATCATGGATTATGAATACTCAATCCCCAACCATCCGGGTACGGAGATTAAAGTGGTGGATTCAATAAGTAGAAAGGTTCTTAAAAAATTACAAATGATGAGAATTTATAAGGATCCAATCTTCCATGATTTTAAAAGGCTGTATATGGGAATAATTAAGTAATGAATGTCATCAATACTTTATCAAATGATTTATCAACCATCCCTCATGGATAAAATAAATGATTCTCAATGAGATGATTTGGAAATTTAGAAGAAGAGGGATGCTATTAGAAACAAGAGATCTGCATAGTTAAAAATAATTGAGGAAGAATTTGTAATATTTGTGTCATCACTATGTGTAACAAGCAATCCATAAATAAAGAAAGATATTATGAATGGTGCACATAGATCAAAATTCTCTATCAATCTATGAAGCACAGAGATATGTCGATATATTAAAGAGAACTATTGGTGGGTCAATATGAAGACGTATATCACAGAGTATACATCGATGTCTCTAGAATGACATCCAGTTATGGATGATAGGAACCAATATAAGGGGAAGATGAAGCCATTACCCATAACAACATAGATGTGGGAAAAACACCATGCACATTGTCACTAATCTTCTAAAAAATCCATAGGAAACAATAATATATGTTTTGTTTTGGTTTGTCTCACAATGATAGCTCATTTTATAAAAATTCAATAGGTCTTCTCACTGGATCAAATTTCATAGATATATATTAGATAACTGTTAAGGCCACATAGAGTACCTCTATTAATTATATCTGATAATGATTTGAGATTCACCAACAAGTTCTAGAAAAGTCTCCAACATGCTCTGAACACTGATCTGTACCTCAATACGATTTATAAACATAAAACTGATAGTCAATGTAAGAGGACTATTCAGACAAAGGAATACATGTTTAGAGAATGTTCTAGGGGCTTCAATGGTGGATGGGACCAATATATTCCTCTATTTGTGTTCTCTTACAACAATAGTTTCCACTCAAGCATCCAAATGGATCCATATGAATCCCTTTATGGGAAATGATGCAGAACACCAGCATGCTAGGATGAATTCAGTAAATGTAAGCTGTTAGGATGTAAAATTGTCAGGGAAATGGTAGAAAAAGGTGAAAACCATTCAGTAGCACATTGAAGAATCCCAATGTTGACAAAAGAGATATTTAGACATTAGTAAATGACACATAGAGATTAAGGTTGATGACATGATATTTCTCCACATATCTAAATGGAATTGAATTTTGAGATTTGTGAGTAAAGGGAAAATAAATATCAGGTACATTAGTCCCTTGAAGATTATTGATTGTGTCAAAGATGTGGCCTATTGACTAGAACTTCCACCAATCATGTATCAAGTACGCAGTATATTCCATGTATCCCTCTTCAGTAAATACCTACTATATCCCTCATATGTACTGAATTTAGAGTTTGTGCAATTGGAAAATGATCTATCTTATGAGGATCATCTGATGATGATCATGTACTCTATAGATAAAGTTCTACAAAACCAAACTACTCACCTTGTAAAAGTTCTATTTCAATCCATAAGTACAAAGAGGAAACATGGGATCTTGAGGAATAATTGAAGGAGAAGTACACTTAGCTATTTTCATCGTAGTAAGTGAAAACAATTTGAGGGTGAAGTCTAAAATAGGGGGAAGAATGCAATGAACCATACTTTTATCCACAACATTTCCCTTCTTGTAATTATGTTATATAGAATACAACAAAAACAGAGTATAGAACACCCAAAAAAAACAATACCCTCATAAATGAATAATGAAATAAGTGATATTGAAAGAAATAAATGAAAATATATTGATATAATAGTAACATGACCCTTAGAATAGTAACATGACCACTAGGAATAGAAATCCTACCAATAGAATAGTAACCTCACATATAAAAGTAAAAATAAAATTCAGGTATCTTATAAATGATAATATGATATAATTATATAATAGTATAAGTAAATAAATGTCTTAAAAATGATAATACAAATAATAATAAGTCATCTTACCAAGCCTCACACTAACGTCTAGGAGCCTTTGGTCTCAAGAAAATACCAAATCCATTTTCCCTAAAGTGGTTCTCAAGGGGAAGAATTCAAGATGTAAAATCGTCCTCCTTTTTTAAATTTAATTTCATGTTAGTTTATTTTATTTTTATATTATATCCTGACCTCCCCTTTTGAAAGTGTAATGATGACTCAGTTACGTTATATATACTGGAATTTTTTATTTTAATATAATAATCCACCATCAAACCTCTTCTCCTCTCATTTTTTTCTAACAATGAAAACATCAACTTTGAGGCGTTGATTTATCGCCTTTGTGGTTGAAAAATTTTAATTTTAATTTACCACATTTAAGGATGGTCATAAAACCATTATAATGGTTAAATAAGATTTTAAATTGTATTCCATAACCTTTTTATGTTCTGTGAATGACATATATACATAATATTAAATAATAAAACAAAACCAGTTTGTTCTAAAAAAACCACCAAATTAATCTAAATGATTATCATTAAGATTTTATGTAATAAATTATCATCATATATGGAAAAGAATATATATAATACCATTTAATCTTCTATATGTTCATTAAAACATATATTTTCAATTTTGGATAATTATTCTCATTTCACATGATATACCATACATGAATACAAGTAAACCTATCTTGAAGACTAGGAAAATGAACACTCATGAACGATGAATTTGAACTCTATAAATCATTAAAATGGAAATAGAAATATAGTTATAATTAATCAAATATTTGTATATATGTTCTCAATTTATTTATTAATGAGTCAAATTTTATTTTCCATGATATTAATGTGTAGAATGCATTCAAACATAATGTAAGGGGATTCTCAAACCTTGTTTCCTTTATTTGGGATATTCTTATTTCATACCAAATTTCTATGTAGATGATTTATTAGTATTTTATATATATAATTTATTTTTTCGTACCTTTTTGGGATATACTCGTTTATAATCTCATTTTGGGACAAATGTAATGATTTTTAGAAAATAAATATTTTTTTAAAGAAACTCATATTTTATTTACCTTGCGATTATATCTTCTTCACTCAAGATTAAGGATTATTATACCAAGTTTTTCTTGAATTTCTCTTTTAGGATCCCCAATGTATATCCCCGAATGTAATATTTATGTAATTATCATAAAACCCATTTCCTTTCAACGATTTATTTGGTGAAAAATGTTGTTATACATTCTATATGGCATGATAGATTATATAAATGTTATGATGTGATGAGTGCACCAAAAATTATATATACATACAATGCATTTGGTAATGTGATGTATCAATTGAGATAATATACAATATACATGAACATGTTGATATCTTTGTTCACAATGATGATTTTATGATTATGAACATATTTTATTTGTGAACATGATGCTAGCTTTAGCCACAACTATGTGGCATATTTGACCACTAATACATGATGCTTAATTTCTATGAATTTCCAAAATCAATGACTTTATATAATGAATCCTATCATGATTTTTATTATAATACCATAGTTACGTTATGATGATCAAAATTATTATTTCCCAGGTTTTATGGATTCATGTTCTTATCTATCCAATTACTGGAATTTTAGATCACCCAACTCATTGATGTATATCTTTAGGTGATTACTTATACTAATGAGTACATGGGTTCCACTAAGTATGTAGAGAAAAACGAATTAAATTGTGCTTATATTTTATTATGTAATGTTTTGTGTAATATTAATTTTTTCAACACACTAAACTATTTGATCCTAGATTTGTATCACTATTATGTTGTTTATCATTAAATTTATTTAATGGTCATGGAAGAAAAAGTAGGGTCAATATACCCCCACCCCCACCCCCTATAAGAGGTGAATGGGTTGGAAAGTAAATCACCCCTTTCTAGGAAATCATACGCATGATTTTAATTAACCCGAAATTTAGTTTTATAATTAACCTAACCTCGATATAAACCACCATTTGATCCCAACTCAGCCATAATCAAATTGTCTTATTTTTGGAGGTACCCAGACAAATTTTTAAGGCTCCCACAACCATTCTTCTTGATTCAATATCTATATTGAGGATTTTCACCTCTCCCAGTATGTGAATCCTATCAAGTGTGGTTTCCTTCTTCTATATCATCCCTCCCTCATTTTTTTAGGGATTTAATTATCTAATTTCTTGGATCTAGATCCAGTTAGGTGAGATATAGATCTAGGAATGGTTGATAGATATCTAGGATTGTGGGATCTTGAATTTTTTAATTTTGGATCTTGGTTTCAGATCTGGATATCATTCACCGTCATGTTCTTGATCGTTCCACTTCAATTGGAGATGTCAATTGGAAAGGCTTGGTTACAGATTTCAAAGTAGGTGGTATATAATTTAAATCATGAAGTATTAATTTTAATTCTGTCTATGTAATCGTAGAATTGATATGGTATGATTATCAATTCAGTTACTTAAATTGAATTAATTAATTTGGTGAATTATTTAGTTAAGGGATTGTGAATAAAATAATTATTTGTTGAATTTATTAAGGAATATTGAGATTGTGAATTGAATAATTGATTGTCAAATTAATAATGGGATATAGTGATTGTGAATTGATTAATTAATTGTTTAATTAATGAATGATGAATTTTGTGTTTATACAATTCATTGAACTGGATTAGTTAATTTGTTGAATTAAATAATTTGAGGGTGTGATTGTCGAATTGAATCATTTAATTTATGAATTAATTAATTGAATTTTTTTGTTTATGAAATCGATTAAGGATGATTAGTTAATTTTGGAATTAATTAATTGAATGTTTGGATTATGAAATGTAATATTGTGGTATATGTAATAATCTGATGCTTGTGATTGTGTGATATTCATGTGTGGGACATAGTCTTCTTCTTACAAATCCCATAGTGGTAAATTAATCGATAAATGTGTGTGAGACATGGTATGTTGCTTCTAAAGTCCATAGTGATAAATTGATTGATAAACATGTGCAGTACATGGTATGCTATTTTGAAATCCCATACCGATAAATTTTTTGATAAATGTGTTTGGGACGTGGAATGAAACTTCATTACCCCACGGGGTCCTAGGCATGGCAGCCTAGAAAAAAATGTTTGTATTATAACATGGTTTTAGTTAGTCATATTATAAATTGAAATGAAAAGGATAATTAAATCACATCTGTTATAATGAAATTTGAATTGGTTATGTGATATGGTTTAGGATCTAGCATGGTCTAAAGTATGTATTGAATGTTCTGGTGCTTGTGGGAACCTGGTGGTTTATTTTTTTCAAATAAATAGTAATTGAATAAATGTAAACTATTTATTTTATTACTTTCATTTATTCATTATATAACTACATACACTATTTTTACTATTTATTATTTTAGATGTTATAGGTTGTGACATTCAAATTTATATTCACAGCCTTCTTGGGATCCGTGATCAATAACCAAATGGATTTTATTTTTACATGACAGTTTAAGGGAATGGGACCTATGTTTGATGGTTGTGTTGGTATGAAGCATGTATGGGGGAACCCGACATGGTTTGGGTCCTTCTTTCGCGTTTTTAGTGCCTTTACCAAATTTTTTTATTTCATAGGTACACTTGATATGTATTGGTATTACATATCTATCATTTAGTTTTTATTTTTTATTTTTTATTTTTCTCATCATGTGTTATTGGTATTAGTCAACTTATGGATATATCTATTGGTTTTTGTTTATTTCTTTTATATTATATGATATTTAGTATAGTCTCCCCATGATTGATATTAGACCCTCAATTCTATTCAATAGCCTCTAGAATATGGGGAGGTGTGCCTGAGGTCATATGACCATTCGACTCAGGGAACCAGTGTGTAACACACGGGTTGGGATGTTACAATGTGGTATTATATGATTTTTCAATTTTTTTTTATTTCATACAATTTGGGAAATATAGGCATAAGAGTAAGAATATACATTCCTTGTTCATGAGATCGTTAATGGGATTATCTAATCTATGTATGGGGGAAACGTAAGTACCCAGGGTGGGATTGTTGTTCTTGATCTTTGTTGTTACAATTGGATGTTATTTCACCTTGGGTGTTGTACTTATTGTGTGCTGTGACATTTTTTTTCCATATTTGACTCATGGGTCAGTATGACATGAGAGATTAGTATGAATGAATTATTTGAGGTGAAAATTATTATTTTGTTACATGCATTATTTTAGGAACTCAAAGGAAAATCAGTTTTGTGTGTGTTGTTAAACAAGAAATGGGTTTTCCTGCTTTTGTGTTTTTAATAAAATAGGTTACAAACATGAACTTGAAACTTATAGAATGATTTAATATGGGATTAAATTTATTTTTAATGAGAAATTTGATATATAAGATGAATCTACGCATTGTTAATCAATACCTATATGTAGGTGTGTTAATTGTAGTGGTAGCACCATGGTTATGAATGTGGGAGAGGGTTTAGGGAAAATGAATTGTTATGGATTTATGTGAATTCATGTAACCATGTTAATTATTTATTCTGTATACTAATCCATGTGTTTGGAATGGTATATATATATATACCTTCATGAAGATGTTTGTTAAGAGGAATATAAGAGGAAATGGATGGAAATAACCATCCGGATATGGAGCCGGAGGCACCAATAGTGCCATTTAAGGAAGTCAGAGATCAGTTCCAAGATAAATTTTCTTGATTCATACATTTTATAGAATGATAACTTGGATGGGTTGTGAAAAAAAATCTTTTACTAGATGAGGGTGTTTCAGTTACAACACCCACTAACTTTCACCGGAGAGGGGGGGACCGGAGGTAGCTATGTTTTGGATTGAGACTATCTTGTCCATACATGACCACTTAAAGACTACTACTGAGAAGAGAGTTAAATTAGATGCTTAAAAGTTACATGTTTTTGGTAAGTGGAGGTGTGGTATCCAAAATCAGTATGAGTAGCTAGATATTATAGAGAGTAATGACTTTTTGAAAAAATTCCTTGAATAAATTTTTTCTGGAGATGTTTATATAGGAGAGAGTAGATGAGTTAATATGTTTGAAAAAGGAAAGTATGTCCATGATGGAATTCTAGAAAAATTATAGATTTTCAATTCTTTGTTCCACTATTGGTGGTGGATGAGGCTACTCTGGAAAATCAGTTTTAGGATGGGTAAAATGTGAAATGAATTTATATGTGAATATCATTACGCTGTAGAAGTTTTTTTGAAGTGGAAAATCAGTCTCTCGTATCTGAGGTAAATCTAGAGGAGTCTTCTAGTGTCGGAAATGTGGTTTCTTCTAGATGGTCTAAAGGTATGATTTTGAGATCAGGAAGTATAACTACTATAATTTTAGTGACGGTGATAGCAATAAGAGTATCCAAGGGCAAGGTGTAGTTACACAAGACCATGCTCATTGGATTTGTCACTCGTGTGATCATTCAAGACACTTTTAGAGATAGTTCCCATTACCTTTAGTAGAGTGAGAATACTATGGTGGGATTAGACATTTGTAGAGGTTCTACATGAAAGCATGATATATAGGTAGCGATGGAGAATAAATATGGAAAAAAAGTGTTGGAAGGGGTTCTTCTACACTATATATGTCTAGAATATTGAGTTCTACTAGCCATAGAGGTAGAGGTATTAGATTTTGATATTCTAGGAAAGAGAATGTGTATCATTAGATTGGTGTATCTAAGGGGACCCAAACTACATCACATGAAAGATGGCTAGGATAGTTACATTCCATTCTACCCACACTGGTGGATATCGAGGGTGGACTATCAATAGTTAGAGTCACTATTATTAAATCTTCTACATTATCTAGAGCAATATTTGATAATGGTTCATTTATATCTTTTATATTTCTGTAGCTTTTGAATGGTTTGAGTAAAGCGGTGGAGTTCTAGAGTGGGGATATGAAAATACATACACCTTTGGTAGTATGTTCTAGAGACATTTGTTTATGCAAGGGGTGTACTCTCGAGGTTGGGGAGTATCATTTCAATTTTGATGTTTATATCCATGAAATATAAAAATATAACCTAATTAGGGGTATTGAAAAAAGAATAGCATACTACTCCCAAATTGGTTTTTACCACATTATAGTGACATTTATGTATTTTAAGGGTGATAAATATTATCACTATGGAGTGTGGGAATCCAAGGTGGGTCATGCAGAGCTTGTTCACCATTAATTGGGGGTGATTACCACTTTGGTTTCTAGTTTTCTTATGATGGAGGGGTAATGTAGGATGGATTTCCATATATATTAGACATATTTTAGGAATTATTTCTTGAATAATATATATGTTTCCACCTAAGTGAGATGTGTAGTTTACAACTAAGATCCTACTGGGGCAGAGACCGTTTCTATTCCGCCATATAGAATGGAACCAACAGAGCATTGAGAGCTCAAGAATCAGATGGAAGAGTTTATGGATAAAGGGATAATCCATCTGAGTACATCACCTTAGGGTTCCCTAGTTTGTTCACTAAGAAATAAAATGGGACTCTTTGATTGTGGGTTCATTGCTAGAATTTGAACCACATGATAGTGAATAACATGTATCATCTTCCACACATTAATGATATTTTTTACCAGTTGAGAGGATATTTTTCACCTCCAATATCAAATTGAGATCAGGGTGTCATCAGATGAGATTACAACTTTCTAATATAACATGGACAACATTAAAAGGTACGTATAGTGTTTATTAGTTCCTCATGAAGCCATTCAGGTAGAAAAAATCACTAGTGGTGTTTATGGACATGATGAAAAAAAATCATCCATCCTTTCCTTGATTAGTTTGTGGTAGTTCTTATTGATGAAAACTTTTTGTACTCAAAGACTCGAGATTATCATGCCTAACATCTTGCCATCGTCTCAAGTACACTTTGAGATCATTGGAAATATGCCAAAATAAATAGAAGTAAATTCTTGGATCGATCACATACACTTATTGGGTCATATCGTCTCAGAGAAAGATGTGTTAGTATACTTATAGATAGTTTAGGTAGTTGTTTCTTAAGAGTGAAAAAAGTTTTTTTTTGATATCCATAACATTAAGGGGTTAGATGGATATTTTTGGAGATTCATACCAGACTTCTCCCATTTGGAAGAAACATTTTAGGGCTTGAACAATAAGAGAATAAGGATTGAATTGATTGAAAAATGAGGGGTTTTGTTCTAGGAACTAAAGGATCACTTGAAAAAAGCACCAGTATTGATCCTACCTAATCCATGTGAGGAGTATATGGTGTTTTGGGAAGCTTCCTGAATTTGTATTGGAGCAATGTTAATGTAGGGAGATAGAGTTGTGGAATATGGGACATAGACATTGAAGCCACGTGAATGGAACTAACCTAATCATGAAATTGAGTTAGCAATATTCCTTTATGATTTGAAGTGTTAGAGGAATTATCTGTTGGGTGATAAGTTTACTCTGTATACTAATCAAAAGATATTAAAATATGTCTTTTTACAACAATATTGTAACAACACGAGATTTTATATGATATATTATTTTTAATTTCTTTCATATCTTCTGTTGAACGATACACAAAGATTATCTTTCAAGATACGCAACACCATATTAGCTTACAGTATACGCAACACAATTCTTGGATCATGTTATACACAATTTCAAGTTCATTTGATAGAAGTTATTCTCCACAACATTGAGTGTTTATATATATATATATTCAATGTATAAATGAAATATGGTTGGATTTTTTTATACACAACAACAAAGGAGTCTTTCACTACACGCAACCCTGACTTGGTTTTCATTACACGCAATCGCGACCTTCCTCGATAGCGTGTGTTGTACGCAATACTGGGGTTCACCAAACAACGATATATGGTTATAATTTTATCACGAACAAGAATTTATGAAAATAATTAACCACATTGTGAATTTTATAACATTATTATTCATTTATAGATTTTCGAAAACATTTTATGTGAAAAAAATAAATTTTTCAGGTAAAATAAGTATTTAAAAAAAATGTAGTTTTGCCGCCTTTTGAGGGTGCATCCACATTAAATCTAGTTATTGATATGTTTATAAGTTCCATTTTACAAAATAAAATTATTCATCGGAATAAGGTTATAAAATGTTACCTTGGATAAAATTTTAATGTTATTCTGATGACTTTCATATTTTAATGAATAGTAAAAATGCTATATTTTAATTAAAAACAACTTTTTTCATCGTAATAATTTATGTGGTTAAATTATAATATTTAATGGGCTTAAAGTATAAATAGAATATATTTTTAACATTTAATATAATTTATTCCATTAGCATTGATTTTACCTTGAATTCGTAGGTTAAATCAATTCAATCTTTTTTAATGTTTTAAACAAAAACCTGTTTTCTTTCGACAACAGGATTAATTTTATTTAATTTTGAAACATCTGTGTATTGAATTTTGAAAATTGGATTCCATATTTGTAATCATTGGGTCTATATTATATTAATAGACTACTTTTTATTTTTGGGAATTATGAATAGTAACTACGGTAAATTTTATTTACCATAGTTAAAGGTAAATCGGGTAATTAAGGGTAAATATAAGATTATAAAATTACCCTAACACCTGCCAAAATCCTATTAGATGACTAAAAGTAGACCCAGAACATCTAATGGTCCAATTATAATCATTTAAAGGACTTTTTTCTATGAAAATAACTTAATTATTACTAAAACCAAAGAAAGTGACAACATGTCACCCTCTTAAATATTATAAGTACATTAATTTTAATTTAGTGATAAACTTCATAACACTTAAAACATGAATATTATGCAGAAATATAATCAAATTATCTACATCATATGAATTTATTTATAATTTTTAGGGATTAAATAATTATCATTAATTGTGACACAATAGTGATGCATAAATTGTTTATCTAGTGAAAATCACGAATATAGTTTTTATTAAACTAATATTGACCATAAAAGGCACAAAACCCTGACCAAAACTTATTTTTCATGTAAATTTAAACCCTAATCATCCAATGGTCGAATTGTTGACCATTATGAGCCTTATAAAAGAGATTATGACACTTATATTATTCTATTTTTAATGATGCCAAAGTTGTCACCCTCATAATTTAATACATATAACAATTTAAATATTGTGATTTTAAGATGACAAATTAAAGTAAAAATCTTATTGTGAAATTTATTAGATTTATATTCATCATAGGATTTCATTTTTAATTTTTATGCAACAAATAAGTATATTAAATAATTATACAAAAATGATGTAGTAATTATTTTATTAAGAGATAAACCAAATAAATGGTTTTAAAAATAATAAAACAAATATTATATGAAATATTTAATGTGCTCCACTAATTTTCTAGATATATATGACCTTATATGAATATATTAAAACTTTTATTTCGAACATATCTTCTATATATATATTATTGAAATTCAAATAAATGAATAGTGTCAAAATTGACACTATTGTTATTTTATAAAAATAACATATTATAAAATTGTTTAAAAATAACAAAAATATTTACAAATTATAAATTAAAATTTATATGGTATAAAATGTTATAAGGTATCCAATTATGGGATATTTACAACAAATATGTAATTATGTTTTATAATTTAAAACTTAGAATGTTATTATCAAAAATAACATTAAATTGATTAAATAAGGATAAATCAAATTGATAATGTTTAAAAAAAATCCTAACATGTCTAAATATTATTGGTTGATGATATTACAACCCTATATCATCTAATATTCTAATATGAGTCATTTTTTGAGGTTTTTAAGTGGGGTTAGTTTTATTATAAATTAATATTTTTATGATTTCCAAAGGTGCCCCTCTCTTCTCTTATAAAAGGGAACCTCCTCCCTCTCATCTTTACACAACTTTGAGCCTTCAAGATCGGCCAAACCCAGCCCAATTTTATTCTCCACTTACCTAGAAACATCCTAGAGGTCCTGGTCTTCTTCAAAAACCAATTTTAGTGCCCTAAGAGAAAGTTTAAAGGAGTCACTTTGAGAAAGAGGTAATACCTTCTACCGTTTTCTTCAAGTTCCATTTTTTTTCTACTACCTCTTCTTTAGTGATTTCATTATGAAGTAATAACATCAGTATCCCTCATATACTGATATGTTATTATAAATACGAAACAACCCTATTTCACCTTCTATCCATCCTACGGAAAACAAAATCACCGTGCGTGCATACGTACGGAATACCGTCTCCACGCCGTGGTGTAATATGTTTTTCCACCAACAACTTACATGGATGGGTATAATGGTGAAAATAATAAATATATATGGTTATTATAACATCATACTGATTCTGATATATCATACCATCCACTCCAATTCTATAATTATGGGAATGATATCATCGCTCGTGCGTACGTACGGACTACCGTCTCCACGACGCGATGAGATTCATTTTCCATGATTAACCATACATGAATGATCATATAGTTTATAAAATGAATAATAATGAAATATATGAAATAATAATTATAATTTATTTATGTATATATATATATTTATTTCATCTATTTATTTTTATTCAATTCAATAAGGAAACAAAAACAGCATTCATGCATACATACGGCCAACTATCTCCATGAACGGTGTATTTCATTCCTTTTATCGATCTATAATATATATGTATATGATGAATATATATTATATATAAATCATGTTTTAAATTCTGTAATTAGGTAAATCCTAATATAAGTAATAATATCAAGAAACGACAAGTCGAAACACATACGATAAATGAAATGATTTTACCCAAAACACTACTTTAACATAGAATTTACAAAATAACGGGTAATATTAAGTCATAAGTGAAACATATATGATATAATAACAAATAATATGATTATGTAAAAAGTAAATGAAATTATTTAAATCATTATACAGGAGGTTCAGATCCATACGAAGCTTATCGGACCTAAGGTAAGGGATAACTATTCCAATCTCGTTCTTATCCGAGATTGTTTATTCGTAAGTATTTACTGGGGTTATTGTTATCCTCCATGTCCATGTTTCCTAAAAATTGTTTCAAGTATGTTTAATTTCATTTATACCCATTTTAAATTTTACCCAATGGTATGGAAGAAATATTTCTTTTATTTACCCTACAAGGTACTTTTTGACTTTTTCGACAAAAGTACGAGAAAAATGTTTTTTAACGTATACGGCATGAAAGGATTTTTACAGTTTTATAAAGCCTTATTTTCAAGAAGCTTCCTCCAAATTATTTCATGACTATTTTAAACAAAATACTTTTCTTTTAAAATTTCATGATGTTTTGTGAAAATAAATTGATTTTGAAGAAGATAGGATATTTTCCTCGAGAATTCATTTCAAGTGTTTTAACCAAACCATTTTCTATCTAAGATGAAATTATTTCATATGTGTATGTTTCAAGTTTAATGTCTCTATTATTTACATTGTTTCAATTTTATTATGATTAAATATCCATTTGTTGTATATGGATTATGTGATGATGTGATGGTGTTTATGAAACCCATATTATTCTTTGGGTTATGATGAATGTTTTAAGTTTATTTTGTGGCACAAGTAAGAATGATTTCACTATGAGATGGGAGAGACCTATATCTACCTTCAATGAGTTGGGTAAAGATTTATATCTAATGAGATAGGCATGGCTGGATTGGTAAGTTAATTCGGTTCAGTGTTACAGGACTGAAACGAGGAGTGAACTCAATTCAGAAAGGGACTTTTTCCACTAAGATGGTCTTGGCAGAAATGCCTTGGCTACTATGGAAATTGTAACATGTACTGAATGGTTACCACAATTACATGTTTTATTCGCATTATATTTTATCATGTTTTATGTTCATTTACGATATATTCCTTACGTACTTCCACGATTTATGTCTTTGCTCAGGATTTTGATATTTAAATTTAATGTTCAAGTTTTTGATTTCAAATGTTTATGGATTGTTTTATGTTATCTATGTTTTCCCTTACTGAGCATTTGAGCTCACCCTTTTTATGTTTTATTTTCCCCAGGAAATATATAAAGGTTTTAGGTAAGGAAACAAAAAGGGGAAGATCGTTAAGGGAGTTGTTGAAGATATTTCAACATGATTAGAAGTTTATATACCGAGTTTTCAAAGACACTAAACTATTACGGTCCTTGTGTGTATGTTTTTGATATGTATTAAATATTCCGAAAAAGTATTGTAATGTATATGTACGTCAAACTTCGGGTCTTTACAGTTGGTATCAGAGGAAATGTTTAGTCAACCATTGGAATCTAGGATGCAAAAACGTTAGTGAGATCCCAAGAGATATTTCTAAGGTATGTCTAGGGATGTCCATAAGGATAACTATACGTATTGGATATAGTTGTAAAACTATAGTAATGATCGTATAATTTATCCTAAGATGTAAGATATTGAGGGTACTCCCCCTTTACTATGTTGTTTTCCCTAGCATGATTTTTTCCTCTCACAGAATTCTTTTTGTCTTTTTGCCAATGGAGGTAACCAGAAAGAATTTGGTTAACATTGAATCCAATGGAAAAAATTGTGACTATGAGCAAAAAAATTGTGCAATGCCTAGAGAGAAAGATATTGTGATTATGCAGAATCAGTCATCACGATATATGATTAACAAGTTGAAATTTAGTGGTATGCCTAATTCATCAAATAGGAGGAAGATAGACTTTTATGCATGTTCACATGTTGAGGAGCATAAAGAAAGGAAGATTGAGATTTCTAAAGAAGGGAAAAAGAACCTTAAGGAATAGCTCAAATGGAGGGATGGATGTCATCTGTGTGGAGAAAAGGTTCATAGAGTGACAGACTGTTATGGAGTTCAATGTCTTATTTGTGGAGAACATCGGCATTACCCAACTCAATGCCCTGGCCTAAAAAGTTATTTCTAAATCAAGGAAGGAATTATTCCAGGACAATAATTGAAGAGTATGGATTGAAGTGTTTATTTATTGGTATTAAAGAATAATGTTGTTGAGGTACTTTTATGGTTTATTAGAATATTTTTAGTATTAGTCTATTGTGGTTATCAACAATTTCATGGTACAGGTAACCATGAAAAGTGTTTCAAATATTTTGGAAAGTAGATGATATGCACATAATGAAGGGATAAGAAGATAATGAGATGTTTGATTGTATTCATGAGCTCAGGATTGATATAAGGACTAAGTGATATCATGGTTTGAGTATATAGAATTTTGAGTATTTTGGTATGTGGAAAGTGTTAACTTTTTACTGCATTCATGTTTTCACAATGGTTCAATGGGTATTCATTCATCAAGAGAATGCTTGATTAAGGTATTAACATGTTTGTAATTTGACCAAAAAAATATATCTTATGATATATGGGGGATAAATGATGGCATTCACGTGATTGTTATGTGACATTTCAAGTAATCATTTTCTTTATACTATGAGCTTGGACCGATGTATTGTAGATAAGCCTAACGATTGGAATGGATTATGTTGGACATAAGTTAGTATTGTTTAAGGATAGAACTTTTTTCGATATTATTGATGGGATGTTATAGTAATGTAGTTTTAGAAAAAGGACAACCTGCAGGATGGGCGACATCTTATCGCATCGGACAAGGCTGTGGGAAATCGAACCCACAACTAAAGTACGACTGCCCTTTATCTCATACCAATGGCCTACACGAAGTCCCCGGATAGTAGAAACTAGTTTTATTTTATTAAGCGGTGTGATATATGAAGTATAAGTTCATTTTTTGAATCGTATATGATTAACCTCACCGTAGATGGACTTATGTATATTTGATAACTTTTTCAAACCTTTTGTTTGAAATAGATGGAATGACCCATCATTCTATCACATGACCTGTTAACACTTCACGAATAACAAATTCCACTTCTTTTCTGAGATGAAGTGGAAATTGTTCAAAGCATGAACAACAGTGAGATTGTACCAAAATCAGGCAAGTATTTATTCTAATTAAAAAATTTCAACTTTAAGGAAATGATATTGAAAACCAAAAATGTTGTTCTAGTGCTCTTATATCCGATGAATCAGATGGTACCTTAGATCATCACAAATTTATGACTTTGTGATTGATGGATTTTTTATAGCCATGTTCTCTACCACTCTCCATCAGAACATGATGGTTATATTTTTTTCCGTATCCATATTTTTATCTATGTTATCTTATATGGAAACCCAGTGATGAGTTACTTTGGGTAATCAATACATTTCATACTGTAGTTTTTAAAATTATGTTTTATTATTCCTTTTTATGATGTGGGTTTCTATAAATAGTAAACGATTTATAACCCCGACGAATTTCGAGGGAGAAATTCATTTTAATGGGGGTAAAATGTAACAACCCGAGATTTTATACAATATATTCTTTTTAATTTCTTTCATATATTCTGTTGAACGATAAACCTAGATTATCTTGCACTATACGCAACACCGTATTATCTTGCAGTATACGCAACCCAATTCTTGGATCGTGTTATACACAATTTCATGTTCATTTGATAGAAATTATTCTACAAAAAATTGAGTGTATATATATATATATATATTCAATGTATAAATGAAATATGGTTGGATTTTGTTATACACAACAACAAAGGAGTCTTGCACAACATGCAACCCTGACTTGGTTTGCATTACACGCAATCACGACCTTCCTTGATAGCGTGTGTTGTACGCAATACCAGGTTTCACTAAACAACGATATATGGTTATAATATTATCATGAACTAGTCGTTATGAGTATAATTAACAACATTTTGAATTTTATAACATTATTATTCATTTATAAATTTTCTAAAACATTAAATGCGAACAAAATAATTTTTTCGGGTAAAATAAGTATTTTGCAAAAAATGTAGTTTTGCCGCCTTTTGATGGCGCACCCACTTTAAATCTAGTCTTTGATATGTTTATAAGTTAAATTTTACAATATAAAATTATTCTTTAGAATAAGGATATAAAATTTTACCTAGGATAAAATTTTCATGTTATTCTGATAACATTCATATTTTAATGAATAGTAAAAACACGCTATATTTTAATTAAAAACAACTTTTTTCATCATAATAATTTATGTGGACAAATTATAATATTGAATGGTCTTAAAGTATAAATAGAATATGTTTTTACCATTTAATATAATTTATGACATTAGCATTGAGTTTACATTGAATTCGTAGGTTAAATCAATTCAATCTTTTGTAATGTTTTAAACAAAAACACATTTTCCTTCAGCAACGAGATTAATTTTAATTTAATTTCTAAAACATCTGTGTATTGAATTTTGAAAAATTAATTTCATATTTGGATTCAGTGGGTCCAAATTATATTAATATAATACTTTTTATTTTTGGGCATTCTGAATAGTAACTACGGTAAATTTTATTTACCATAGTTAAAGGTAAATCGGGTAATTAAGGGTAAATATAAGATTATAAAATTACCCTAAAACCTTCCAAAATCCTATTTTATGACTATAAGTCGACCCATATCACCTAAGGGTCGGATTAGAATCATTTAATGGACTTTTTGTCCATGAAAATAACTTAACTATTATTAAAACCAAAGAAAGTGACAACATGTCACTCTCTTAAATATTATAAGTATATTAACTTTAATTTAGTGAAACACTTCATGAAACTTCAAACATGAATAGTCTACAGACATCTAATGAAATTATATACATCATATGAATTTATTTATAATTTTTAGGGATTAAATAATTATCATAAATTGTGACATAATAGTGATGCAGAAGTTGTTTATCGAGTGAAAATCAAAAATATAGTTTTTATTAAACTAATATTGACCATGAAAGGCACAAAACCCTGACCAAAACTTATTGGTAATGTAGATTTAAACCTTAATCATCCAATGGTAGAATATTTGACCATTTGGAGCCTTATAAAAGCGATTATGACACTTATATTATTTTATTTTAAATGATGCCAAAGTTGTCACCTTCATAATTTAATAAATATAACATTTTAAATATTGTGATTTTAAGATGTTAAATTCTAGTAAAAGTATTATTGTGAAAGGTAATAGATTTATCTTCATCATAGGGTTTTATGTTTAATTTTAATGAAACAAATATGTATATTAAATAATTATACAAAAATGATGTAGTAATTATTATATTAAGAGATAAACCAAATAAATGGTTTTAAAAATAATAAAATAAATATTATATGAACTATTTAATGTGATCCACTAATTTTAGTGATATATATGACCTTTTATGAATCTATTAAATCTTTTATTTTGAACATATCTTCTGTATATATTTTATTTAAATTAAAATAAATGAATAGTGTAAAGATTGACACTGTTGTTATTTTATAAAAATAACATATTATAAAATTGTTTAAAAATAACAAAAATATTTACAAATTATAAATTTTAATTTATATGGTATAAAAGGTTGTAAAGTATCCAATTATGGACAATTAAAAACAAATATATCATTAATTTTTATAATTTAATATTTAGAATGTTATTACCGCAAATAAAATTAAATTGATTAAATAAGGATAAATCAAGTTGATAATGTTTAAAATAAATTCCTAACATGTCTAAATTTTATTGTTTGATGCGATTAAAACAATATAACATGTAATTTTAGAATTTGAGTCATTTTTGGAGGTTTTTAAGTGGTGTTATATTTATTATAAATTAATATTTTTAAGATTTCCAAAGGTGCTCCTCTCCTCCCTTATAAAAGGGAACCTCGTCCCTCCCATATTTACACAACATTGAGCCTTCAAGATCGGCCAATCCCTACCAAATTCACTCCTCCACTTCCGTAGAAACATCCTAGAGGTCCTGGTCTTCTTCAATGACCAATTTTAGTGCCCTAAGAGAATGTTTAAAGGAGGAACTTCGAGAAAGAGGTAATACCTTCTACAGTTTTCTTCAAGTTCCATTTTTCTTCTACTCCCTCTTCTTTAGTAGTTTCATTATGAAGTAATAACATCTGTATCCATAATATAATGATATGTTATTATAAATACGAAACAAACCTATTTCACCTTCTATCCATCCTACGGAAAACAAAATCATTGCGCGTGCGTACGTACGGAATACTGTCTCCACGCCGTGGTGTAATATGTTTTTCCACCAACACCTTACATGGATGGGTATAATGGTGAAAAGAATAACAATATATGGTTATTATAACATCATATGGATTCTGATATATTATACCATCCACTCTAATTCTATAATTATGGGAATGATATCATCACTCGTGTGTACGTACAGACTACCGTCTCCACGACGCGATGAGATTCATTCTCCATGATTAACCATACATGAATGATCATAAAGTTTATATAATGAATAATAATGAAATATATGAAATAATAATGCTACTGGATTTATTTATATATATATATGTGTATGTCATCTATTTAGTTTCATTCAATCCAATAAGGAAACGAAAATAGCGTTCATGCGTACGTACGACCTACCGTCTCCATGAACGGTGTATTTCATTCCTTTTATCGATCTATAATATATATGTATATGATGAATATATATTATATATAAATCATGTTTTACATTCTGGAATTATTTAAATCAGGATATAATTAATAATATCAAGAAACGACAAGTCGAAACACATACGATAAATGAAATGATTTTACCCAAAACGCTACATTAACATGGAATTTACAAAAGAACGGGTAATATAAAGTCATAAGTGAAACATATATGATATCATAACAATTAATATGATTATATAATAAGTCAATTACATTATTTAAATCATTAAACAGGAGGTTCAGATCCATACGAAGTATATCATACCTAAGGTAATGGATAACTATTCCAATCTCGTTCTTATCTGAGATTATTTATTCGTATGTATTTACTGGGGTTATTGTTAACATACATTACATGTTTCCTAAAAATGGATTCATGTATGTTTAAAGTCCTTTTTACCCATTTTTACTTTTACCCAGTGGTATGGATGAAATCTTTCTTTTATTTACCCTACAAGGTACTTTTTGACTTTTTCGACAAAAGTATGAGAATAATGTTTTGTTTAATGTATACGGCATGAAAAGAATTTTTTTGGTTTTATAAATCCTTATTTTCATGAATCTTCCTCCAAAATATTTCATGACTATTTTAAGAAAAATCCATTTATTTAAAATTGCATGATGTTTTTTGAAAAGAAATTGATTTTGAAGAAGAAAGGATATTTTTCTCAAGAATTCATTTCAAGTGTTTTATCAAAACCATTTTTTATCTAAGAAGACATTATTTCATATGTGTATGTTTCAAGTATAATGTCTCTATGATTTACGTAGTTTCAATTTTCTTATGATGAAATATCCATTTGTTTTATATGGGTTATGTGATGATGGGATTATGTTTATGAAACCCATTTTATTCTTTGGGTTATGATGAATGTTTTAAGTTTATTTTGTGGCACAAGTAAGTATGATTTCACTATGAGATGGGTGGGACCTATATATCCCTCCAATGCATTGGTTAAATATTTATATCTCATTAGATTGACATGGCTGGAACGGTAAGTTAATCTGGTTCAGTGTTACCGGACTGAAATGAGAATGAACTCGATTCAGAAAGGGACTTTGTCCACTAAGATGGTCTTTGCAGAAATGCCTTGGCTACTATGGAAATCATAACATGTGTTGAATGGTTTCCACAATTACGCGTTTTATTCACCTTATATTTTGTCATGGTTGATGTTCCATTATGATATATGCCTTATGTACTACCATAATTTATGTCTTTGCTCAAGATTTTGATGTTTAAATTTCATGTTCATGTTTTTTCTTTCAAATGCTTATAGATTGTTTTATGTTATCTATGTTTGACCTTACTGAGCATTGGAGCTCACCCTTTTTATGATTTATTTTCCCAAGGAAATAAAAAAAGGTTTTAGGTAAGGAAACAAAAATGGGAAGATTGTTATGGGAGTTGTAGAAGATATTTCAACATGATTAGAAGTTTATATACCAAGTTTCCAAAGACACTAAACTATTACGGTCCTTGTGTGTCTGTTTTTGTTATGTATTAAGTATTCCACAAAATTAATGTAATGTATATGTACGTCAAGCTTCCGGTATTTTAAAATATATTTACCTATGGAAGAAGAAATGGGTTTATTATATGAATTCATATCATTTTTATTCATAATATATTCATTGGAGGGGAAATAGTGTGATTGATGCATTAAGAAAGTAAACAGAAGCTCAAGAAGTTTAGGAGTCTAGTGCTGAGTAGAAGATGATGACTTTTCTAGATGAGATGAATGTTGTCGTTATGTAGAGTTAGGAGTATATTACTATCATATCAGGTTCATAGGAGTCTACATTTTGTGCCAAAATAAATACAATAAGTATGTAGATCTGGAATATTTTCCCTTGAGGGAAAGACTTCAATGTTGGGGTCACCTTTTGATTTGATTATAGATGAATACAAGATCATATATGTCAGGAATTATGTTATTTCGCCTATGATTATGTGGGAGGATTTGATGAGTGAATTTTATTACTTGAAGTGCGTAGTGAATCTTAGTGTATCCAAAAACTACCATGACCAACAAAGTCTATTTTGGTGGAAGAGCATGAAAGAGGAGATAGAAGGGTACATGACCTGATGCTAAATCGTCAATAAGTGAATGTCGAGTATCAATGAACTGGTGGTTTATTACAGTTATTGGCTATTCAATAATGAAAGCAGGACAAAGTTATCAAGGATATGTTGGTGGGTATCCCAGTAACACCATATATGAATGATTCTATTTGTGTGGTCGTGGACTACATGACAAAGGTAGAACACTTATTTCCTATACGAGAGACTTTCTTAGTGGAGCCGTTGTATGACCTGTATATTTTAGAGATGGTCCTTCTACATGGGGTTCCATGGACTACAATTTGAGACTATTACCTACATTTTACTTCATGTTTTAGGAAAGGATTATATAATACTCTTAGTATATAAGTATTTTTTTTGTATGGAACTCCACCCACAAACAGATGGTTGGTCAGAACATGTTATTCAAATTCTAGAGGGTATTTGTCAATCATATGTCCTAGTCTTCCGGGGGTCTTGGGAGAACTATCAAGATTTTGCGTGGATTTCTTAAAACAAGAGTTATTATGAGACTATAAAAATGGATTATTTTGAGGATATTTATAGAAGGATATACTGATCAACCCTATTATGGATGGAGTTAGGTGAGTGAGAGATGTTGGAACATAGTCTCGTGTAGGAGACATTGGACAAGGTAAAAATTATTCAGAAATGCATGGTTATAGATCATAGTATACAGAAGTTATATGCTGATAGATGTTTATGGCCCCTTGAGTATACAGAGTGTGATTGGGTATTCCTTCATGTGTCACTAGTATTGGTCCACTATAGGATATAGAGACTGGGAATATTGGTGCCCGGGTTTGTTGGACAATTTGAGATTACAGAGAGAATTGGGCCAGTGGCATACCGATTTGATATTATATATATACAAAATGTTTTCGCTTATTTTATTCATGTGTCATAACATTGGTGGTATCACCATGATCCTTATCATATGATCTATATGGATTATGTTGAGAATGAAGCTGATGCATCCTTTGAGGAGCATATGATGCATGTGTTGGATCATAGTGTGAAGGAGCTATTGGGATGGATCATGTCATTTTTTCATGTCTTATTGAAACATGGGATTTTGTATGAGGAAACATGGGAGATATAATTGAATACTCTAGCTCATTGTTCCGATCAACTTTTCTAAGAATGTTAAATATGCTTCAGAGTACAACTCTAGATGAGTTGTTATATGGTGGGGGATATTGTAAGATCTCAACTTTTTTTGGATATTCCTTAATATTGGATTTAGGTATTCTTTTCCCTTATTATTGGTATATTTTGTTTGGGGTTTAATTTGGGTTTTTTGGGTTGAAATTTTAGAAATTTTGAAGGAGGATTGGTTGTGCACGCTCTGCGTGTGGTTTTCCCAACCTATTCGGCCATCCCATGATACCTCATGAACCCATAAAATAGCGGATTCACGTGGATGGTGAATGGTTTTCCAAATAGTGTTCCATCTTAGTAGAAACCAAAAACCACCCCCACCTCTAGAATATGTGCACAATTAAAGGACATAGTTTGGAAAACAAGCCACCCCTACCAAGGAAATCATTCGCGTGGTTTTCATTAATAAAAAAATATGTTTTAAAATTACCCAAACCCCCATATTAACACCTAATCAACACCCAAATAGGACCTCATAGAATTATATAATTTTTTCAAGATACTGGAAAAATTCATATGGAAGAAGAGATGCGTTCTTCTTGATCCAAAGTCTGGATTGAATATTTTCACCTCTCACAGTTAGTGAATCTTATCATATGTGGTTTACCTATTATCTCTCGTATCTCCATTGTATTTCAGAGGGATTTTATTTTCTATTATTTTGATCTAGATATATTTTTTGTAGGATAATGATGTAGGTTTAATGGATCTAGATTTATAATTTTAGGATCTTGATCTATTTTATTTTTTATCTAGGATTTGTATCAAGATCTCATTCATCACCACATTCTTGATCCTTCCGCTTCAATTGGGGATTTCAATTACTAAGCGTTGGTCAAAAAGTTTGAGAATTGTGGTATATTATTCAAATAACAAAGTCTTTAATTGGGTATTTCTATGAGAATATTAGAAATTGAGTTTCTTAAATTATATTAATTTCTTAGGTGAATTAATTAATTAATGTATTATGAATTAAATAATTAATTGATGAATTAATAATGGGATATAAGGATTGTGAATTTAATAATTAATTAATGAATTAATTAAGGGTTGATGGGAAGATAATTAATTATTTAATTGTTTAATAAATTAACAGATAATCATTTTTATATATAATTGATTGAATTAGATTAATTAATTGTTGATTTAATTAATTGTTTAGTGAAATTATGGAATTGAATCAATTAATTGATGAGTTAATCAATTAATTTTTTTGTTTATGCAATAGATTGATTTGGATTAATTAATTTATGAATTAATAAATAGAATTTTATAATCATGAAATGTGATATTTTGATTCATGTCATATTTTGATACTTGTGATTGTGTGATTTTCATGTGTCAGACATGGTTTTCTGCCTCAAAAAGCTCTAGTGATAAATTTAATCATAAAAAAGTGTGGTACGTGATCTTCTTCTTCTGAAGCCCATAGTGATATATTGTTAGATAAATGAGTGTGGGAGACATACTACTGCTAGAAAATCTCTTGGGGTCCTAGGCATGTCGACCTAGACCCATAATGTTGGTAGTCGACCATGGTTCTAATTAGCCATATTATAAATTGAAATGAAATGGATAATGAAATAAAATTTTTCATAATGAAAATTTAATTGGTTATGTGATATGGTTCAGAATTCATCACATACTAAAGTGGGTATTAATAGTTTGGGTGTCCTTCAATTCATGGTTGATTATGTTGTTAAATAAATATTAATGGAATATTTGCATACTATTTAACCTGTATCCTTTATTAATTGTTTATAAAACTGCGTACATTATTTTGAATGTCTATTGCTTTAGACCCTGTTGGTGGTGGACTACTGATTTTTTCCCACAAACTACTCACGCATCATGAGAGGTACATAAATTGGTTTAATGGGTACAATATAGGTTAAAGGTAGGGGACCTATGTTAGATAGCTGATTCGAGGAGGAGAATGGATAAGAAAAGCAGATATGGTTCGGGTCCTACTCGGGATTTTTCAGTTTCATTACATCTATTTGGTTTTTCATATTGACACATGAAATTTATTGATATAAAATATCTACTTTTTTAGTTTTGGATATTTTATTTCCAATTTTGGTCATCATGTGATATATGTATTATTCTGGTAATGGTTATATCTATTGGTTGTTTTTTATTTTTTTCCATTGTTTTTATAATTTGGAAAAGATGGTATACTCTCTCCATGATCAATATTAGAACTTCACTAATAGTCACTAACCTCTGGTTTATGGGGAGGGACACTTTAGGCCATGTGACTGACTAACATGTGGAACTAGTTTGTGGCACCCGAGTCGGGATGTTATAGTGTGCGTGTTTGTGTGTGTTCACATTTATGTGTATGAATGTGTATGTGTATGTCTATGTTGGTATGTGTATGTGTCTATATGTGTATGTATTTGTGTGTATATTTATATCTATGTACGTGAATCTGTATTCGAATGTGTGTATCTCGATACACACATGTATATGTTGGTTCATCTATATATCACACATAGACACATAAAATAATATTTATACATTTATATAAATAAAAATACTATTAATTATAATTAAAAAAATAAATCTTGTTAATAATTAATTATATATTATATATACATTCAATACAATAAATATATCTATTTAATTAATTTATAATAATAATATAACCATATAATAGAATATTTAAATCAATTTAAATATCAATATTGAAATTTTAGTTTTAATTTTATAGTTTCATATTTAATTATATATAATGAATAACATTTATACATGATATTAAAATTTATCAATTTATTAATGATATATTTTAAAAAATATTTAATAATTTATATAGTTAATTATAACATCTAATTCCATTAATAAACCATAATGATGATTTTGATAGAAACGATTGAATTTAATTAAATTATTGGTATCATTTAGATTCACCATTTTAAAGGATTTGGAAAAACTATAACATATCATACTCTTAAAATAAAAAGTGGACACCTCGACTCTATGTCCATTTTTCCACAAAAATCGGAGTCTTAAATTTAAACACTTGTATCATTCAAAACAAGTTTTCTTCTTTTAAAACAAGTCATCATACCATAAATGATAGGCATTTTTATAGTTTATAACCATCCTTAATCAATGTAAAAATGTTTTTAAAATGTTTTATGAGAAAAAATAGCATTAAAGTATACAAAAATAAATGAAACTCGATAGTATATTAAAAAATTTATGAAAACCCCTAAGAAAATTATAATTTGTCATAACAAAATTTGAGCTTAAATAAGCATTTACCCACCCAAGAAATCAATTTTTTCCAAAACAATTCCCAAAAATATATCATTATAAATCATAAATCTAAATCATTTTCATGAATTTTTATTAAAAATCATAAGCAGCCTAGAAAATGTTTTCTTATAAAACATTCTTTTCACTTTGAAAAGGGTCATAAAAATTCCATTAAATATAATATCATTGGTTTACCTTGGGTTATAATAATATTTCTATGAAAACTCATTTGAAATCCCAAAAGATTCATGTACTCATATTAGGGAAAAAAGATAATATTATTCTTAGAATCACTCTTATAATTAGTCTTTAAAATGAAATAACCCACACTATTAATCCAACATGTATTCCATGAAGACAAAAATCCATTACCCAATTTACTGGAGAGCTTTATCAGGTTCATCCATCATCAAGGGTACTATAAAAGTAAAAAAATACATAAAAACATATTATCATTTATTCCGATCACAAAACAAAAAAAAATCCTTCAAAAATAATATAAAAAACCACTTTTTGGATTCATTTATAAATTAGGAAAAATATGTTTTTTCATTGAAACTTTAAAAAAATGATAAATATGTAGAAGAATAAAATAAATATTATTTTAAAAACCATGTAAAAACGTAGATTAAACTTATTAAATAATAACGTTGATGATTTTGGAAAATTTCTCTGATTTCATATATGTTAAAATACATTCATTTACACTTTTTAAAAAAAGCTAAAAGTGTCCCATATAAGAATCATTAAAAACAGACATTTCTTACCTTTATTAAATAAAGTTAAAATTATTTTAAAATTATATTTATCGGTATTTTATTTATAAATAATAATTTTATTATAAAAAATTAATTGAATATTGAAATTTATGAAAATGATTTGAAATGAATACTTTAAAAAATGTTTGAAGGAAAATTCCCCTACGTATTTTGTAATTTTAAAATAAAAGAAAATTGAAGGAGATAAAATGAAAATAAATTTTAAATAATTAGAGTTTTATTAAATGAATTCTAAAATACAATAATATTTCTCTTTATTCATAACACAATGAAAACCTGTGGTGAATAAATTTTATAAGTCCCATGGTAAGGAAATTGAGATGAAAAGAACCCTTACCACGAGTCCCAAATCATTTCGTACATTATGTTTCTCTTATATAATAATTTTTTTTAATTTTACACATGTATATGATTTTCTTTAAATTTTAGAGCATATTATTATCCCTTTTATTTCATTTGTTATCATTTCTTATATAGTTTCTAAATTGATTAATTTTATGTCATATATTTTGAGGTCGTTAGTTTTGTAACATGAGAATAACTTTTGTAGGTAGACCCAAATCAAAGGGATCATCATTCCATCATATCCAAAATATCAATCATTACATAACTATATTTTTTATATTTTAAATAAAATTTTCGAAACATCCATGAAATTCATACATAAAAAATGAAATACATCGTATCATGGAAGATGTAATCTGAATGTCCACAAGATCTACGTTTCCTTTTTTCGATAGAGTGAAAAATTAAAAAATTGGAAAATTTTTTAATAGTAAAGAATCTAAATTTTTTTATACGTTATATTTATTCATTATTTCCATCCTTATGAAAATCCTGAACAGGCGGTAATGAAAAATTAATTGAATCACCTTATGGTGGTCATGGTCCAAAAGTTTAATCAATTAGTGTTATTATTTTCAAATTATAGAAGCGTAAGAAGGTAAGTAATATATTATATTTATATATTAATAATTATTTAATTAATATAATATACCTTCATTTTATCCACTATTTTAACCATCTATATGAGTCACCGTTGAAAAATAAACACATCACTTCATGGAGATGATAATTCAGACGTATGCAAGAGTAAAGTGATTATTTTACATTAGAAGGGAATGGTGATGGAAAAGATTTATACCATAAAAATAATAAAATTTATGCATATTTTATATAATTATGTTAATATATAAGAATGATTATGATAGGTTCAATATATCTATATGAGTAAATATATATAAAAGAAACCAGTCAAGACTTATACCCTCTCTTTTGATATAGTTTTTTTGATTGAGAATAATGCCTTTGAAGGAGACGCTTTTTATCACTATCTGGGATTTTGGAAATGGGAAATAATATTTTGAAAGGGATTAGCGTAAATGGTTGAGATATAACTAAAATAGAGTTTTATTTTGAAAATTTTGATGTAAGTCTCTTTTTATAGGCAAAAACCGATGGTTTTTTTACAATTTTTAAATTTTAATGGTCATGAAATAAGTTTTAAAAATTTGCAGTTCCTCATACATGAATCATCCATGACATGCTAGAAAATTACCCATCCACTTGTGTTAAGATAGAATTTAAAAATAATTTAACTATCATTAATAATTATTAGTTATCTTATAGATTCATGAAAAAAAAATTCATCCAAAACATATTACTTTTGTTGTTTTAAAAATAATTTACATGATTTTCTACTTTCTGCACTAGTGTCATGTCACTATTTAATAAGTATTCAATGTAATTATGCCATCACATATAAATAAATAAATCACAGTAATAAAATTTGTTTATTAATCATCAATTTTATCATCTTGTTTTTTTAATATATAATTTTTATCTATATCCTTATTATGGAATCATAATATATTATAGAACGTTATATTTTTTAATTAAACTTAGCTTAAAATAATATAAATGTTTCAATCAAAGAATAGATTCAAAATAATTCTATATTTTCTTATATAGAATGGTTTTGGTACAATTAAACTCATATACTGAATTAAATACAAGTGAATGAGTGAATTTGAGACCTTATCCAATAGTTTTAACCTTGATTAACACATTTTACCCTATATCGGGTGATAAACGTTTACCATTGTTACTATACATTATGAATAAAAATGAAATAGACATTATTACATAACTTTAATAATTATATTATAAATTCGGAATCCATTTTATAATATTCAATATTTATAAGGGTCATAAATTACTTTTAATATATGTTCTCTAAACACAATGAGCAATCATTTTTAGAAAAATACCAGTTTTAAGCTTAAAAATTAACTTCTTCCAAAATGAAATGTAATATTGATTCTTATGGAATTAATTAGATTATTGTTAATAAAATATTTATTATGTTTCTTTAAAACCAAATCCAAAATATCATGGGTCTTTTAAATCACTACATTAAAATTAAAGAAATGATAGTTTCTAAAAAATTGATAATTTTAATTATTCACTAAAAAATCAATCATTTCATAGAAATCCAAAAAAACTAACTCTATCAGAATTTTCAATTGATAATTTAAAAATTGATTCTATTTTTTCAAAAAAAATATCTAAATGTTGAAAATATTAAATAAAATATCTATTCATAAAATGTAATAAAAACCATTTCTAATGAATATGTATTTTTGAATTAATAATTTCATTTATATATATTATTCTTCTAAGAATAACTTTTAGAATAATGTCGATTTATTTTATTAAAAATACTATTTATAAATTTTATTATAATATTTCATTAATAGTACTAAATTTGATTTATTTTGAAAAAAATGCTTTATGCATAAAAATCAGTTTTTTGAGAAAAACCAACTTCATTATTTTTTGTTTTTTTAGAAATTAGGCTCTAAATTTTTAGTAATTAATTAGTAAATTTTTATTAAGGAAAACTTTTCAACAGATATTTCATAATTTTTTTTCTCTCATGTATACCCTATAATCTAACTACTTCGTTATATTGGCTAAATAAATATATTTTAATAGTTTGTGGCAGTACATTTTAATCAGAGTATCATGTGTGGTACACACATTTGAAGATTATATGTTTTTAAACAACAATCTAGGGGTGTTACATTCTCCCCCAAAAATAAATTGTATAATTTAAATTTTAATCTATTATTATCAAAATAAAATTATCAAAATATAGTAATAAAATTTGGTATAGATCGTCTCATGAACTATAATTTCTATATAAATACTATAAAAATTATTATTTCCGAAAACTATGTAACTTTATAAGACTTATACTTGTAGATGAATTTCAAAAACCATACCTTGATAGTTGAGTGTCATATTTCACAGATGACTTGATAGATTTGGAAAATTATTTTTCCTTCTATATTGATATTTTAAGAATATAATGATTCTTGATTTATTTACCTGTCATTTGTATAATTTCAACCTTAATTTGTGATTCAATCAATTCCAACTTTATTCACATATCTTACTACAATAAATTTTTATTTGAGATGAGTTTTGCAGGCCTGAAGGACAAAATATAACTTTTGATAGATCACAAGATCAAATAAATGATAACATGTTATTCCTCTTATCTTTATATATTAACCAAAACCAAAATGGTTAGAAAAATATAAGATAATATCCAATATAAATAAACCATTATGAATAAATATCCAAAATCGTGAAAATAACACCCAAATTTTAATATGATTCATTCCTTAAATATCTAACATTAAAACTATTAAATATTTTCCAAACTAAAATTTAATCCAAAAAAAATTTGATCAGGTATTATTTTCAAATCAATTTAACACTTATCTCTAAACAACTGTTAACACTCACCAGATTATCATTGGAAATAAGAATTGGGAAAAAAATAAAAAAACACATGATCTATGTTGATGAAAAATAATTTGCAGTAGAATACATATTTATTATTGTATCTCAAGACCATTTATTGAATATATGACCAGGTTATAGAAATCATATAATCCTTAAAGGGGAACCTGATCACATTACCCCCAAACCATTCACACATGGTCTTGAGGATGATCAATGTAATCTATCCATGATAGATCTCTTATGGGATCATTTGTTTTTAGTTGAAACCCTAGGCACACCACGAGCTGGTCATAAAAATCAAGAGACCAAAGTTAATATATTTTAGGTACGTTCTCATGGTCATTGTTCATTACATGAAACACTCATGAAGTATTGTTTTTTACCGACTACAACTAGATCCTGTGATCAAATTTAGGTTGTTCCTATCTATGATGGACCCATCATGTCATCATTGTTCCTCCTGAAGTTATATGTGAGGAATCATCGATGATAAGAGTTACAATCACATGATGTGATTGGGTCCTGGACAACCTATATAGACAATCATTCTTCTATCTTGATCCTAAGTATGTGGCTCATTCATGAAGAAAAAATGATATAGAATAATGAATGAGATTCCTATTAAACCCCCTAAAATTAGAAAATAATATTTTTGTAGATTGAAGAAATGGATGATACACTAAGAGGAATTGATATGAAAATTAATCTAATGAGAATAATGTGACTCCAAATCCTCATAATCGAAATTTTGTAAGTAATTATAAATGAAATTTAAATGAAATGGGGGCCTTTTACCAGAACTCGTGAACAAATCATGTGAGACTTGAGCATGAAAACAATTTTGAATGGCCTAATCATATGATGAATAGTCAATCATGAAATAATTAAATGACCTTCCAATCATATGGTCACCTAATAACCTCTTGTCCTATGATCATGTTACATGATGGACCAACCACATTACTAGTTATGAAATCACATGGCCCTCATGACATTTCAGAATCAAATGAACTAAGTTTCATTTACATCACCAAGATACCTCAAGGGTTTATGTGATCATTTGACCTCTATTTATTGATGTGAAATTGAGGAACCGATTTCCATTATGTAATCCCCATAATTATTGTGGTGTCATTGAGACCCCCTAATATAATAATTTTTTACTTATACTATAAGGCCATATCCCTCAATACTCTCTCTAATATTTCCTATCTCATGGTAAATGTCCCTATAATTGTAAGAATGATTCTACACCCACTATTGGATGGGAAAATATAAACTATGAGGCTATTATTACTATTATAGAGAATACACATAGGACACCTTTTCAAGGTTCTTACCCCATATGGACTTTAAATATATCATGTACATGGTTATATTCTATGTGAAGTCCATGATGTCCCTATACATCTTTCACATTTAAATATTCCTTGTATAATGTCAAAATTAATTTATCATATAACCATATTCTTCATGATATTCCAAACTAAATTTCATTCATTGAAGCCTCCATGTATAGTCCTTAAAAAATATAATATTATATTCATTAGGATGTGTTTGATATTATGGTATCTATTGTTTCTCAAACATATCATGACTCTTGAATGATTCAAGTCTTGAAATGATCATGCCAAAATCCTAATGAAAATACCTCTAACATATGTCCCCCAACATAGGTGTATGTCCCAACATATTCACTACAAGGACTCTGATTTATGTTATTTTCAAGATATATTGGACACATTTTTATGGCGTGAAAACTGTAATTCCCTCATACATATATTCTCATTTTTGGACATCACTCATGGATATATTCCCCATGGAAACTATTGTACCTTCCACATAACCATATTCCTTGTAGAAATATTTCTTGACCACATGATTCTAACTTTCTTAATATATATCATCCCCGCATTATATTAAAATACATGTGTAACGTCCCATTATCGATTTTATTGGTACACCATTGACCTTGTCATGTCTTATCCACTTATTTTGACAGGGGAGGAATGATAATGAATTTGGAGGATAACTATAATGGTGAAGTCAGATATTTTTTTGACACTAATCTTTAACTGACCATTTCTACAAGATGACAGAGTGTTACACATAATTTTACTAGGTTATACAATGTGTAATGGTCACAAGGATCAAAATGTGAGAAGATTCATGTTGTGAGAAGACTCACATGGTGAAAGGTTATATATTGTGACTATGCTTTACACAACATGAGTTATTTAATGAATAGTTTAAATTTAAAGTGACATGTTTTTTTAGTGGTTATGAAACTTATCTATTTGACGACGTGTAGTGGTATTACACGATGTGTAATACCTTGAATGTGGTTTTATAAATGGGAATAATGTTTGAGATATCATTTCTCCTCTAATCTAGCTTATTTTCCCCTGACCCAACACACTCTCCAAGAGATCTTGATGTTTTCCAAACCTTCTGGATCCCCTCATTCGGTGCTCAATCGTCATTTCACTAGCAGTGTGATTATCAGGTTAGCTTTCTCCTCTATTATTTATCATTATATCTTTCCCCTCTATTGGTATTTCAATAGATTATCCTGAAATTGAGGGATCTATGACCTGAGTTATTAGATCTCAACTCTAGGTTGTGTTTCTCGATCTTCTGCACCATTTTCATCATTGATGTGTGTCATTGTAAGTGTTAAGTTTCAGGAAAAGCTTACTAATTCCATAATTATTAGATAAATTTATTAACATTTAGTTTCATGGTTTATTTCATCTGATGATTAAATTTAATTTGTCAAACTCCCTATCAATTGATGCAATAAAATCCAATTCCAGTGAATTGGGACATTTGAAATGCTTCTGGCTGGATAATTGGGAAAACCCTCAATCCTGTTGAATTTGGATGGGTTTATTGAAATATTATCATTTAAATTGATTTATTTAATTTAAAATTTTTATGGAAACAATTTCAATTAAATTATTGAAATTAATTGTGGAAATGAATTGTAAAATTTGTTGTATTGGTTTTGAATGGATTTGCGACTTTTGAAAACGGATTAAAATGTTTTCATTGAAACCAAGTGGTTTTATTGTAACACCCCAAGTAAGTAATGAATAATAGATATTTTTATCTATGTCTATTATAGAATTAGATAGTGTTTTAGAGGCAAAAAATGAGAATAAATCCAATCTTAAGTATGGAATACACTAATTTTTTTAAAAGATTATTTTACTACCTTTGGATGGAAAACCATTTTTAAATATATCTTTTGAAAAATTTATAAGCTATGTTTGTCAAAATAAACTTATTATTTATGATTGCGACATCAAAATTTACTTTGTGTGAATTTTTAGTATTTTTCCGATAAAGTTCATTTTTTTAATGAATAGTGAAAAATGTTGTATTTTAATTCAAACCCTCTTTTTAAACTAATTTATTTATATGATTAGATTATATTTTGAATTGGGTTTGAAGTGAAATTAGAATATATTTTTACCATTTAATCCAACGGTGGTCATTGGAATCAATTTCACTTTGAAATTGGACTTAAACTGGTGTCAATCTTTTGAAACTTATTGTTTCATAAAAACATGCTATTTGTCATGACAGCGGGAATTATTTTTTAAATTAATTAATGTAACTTATATGATTATAATTTTGTAAAATAGTCAT
Source organism: Viscum album (assembly GCA_963277665.1). Classification (NCBI taxonomy): domain Eukaryota; kingdom Viridiplantae; phylum Streptophyta; class Magnoliopsida; order Santalales; family Viscaceae; genus Viscum; species Viscum album. The sequence goes on along the minus strand of OY728155.1, from coordinate 1,136,084,813 downwards.
AATTTTTGAATTCAGAATATCAAATATTTCTTAGGGTGAAGTTTTGGTATTTTTCTGAAAAACTTCAATTTTTGATGAAGAGTGAAACCACTATGCGGTAGTTAAAGAAATTGATTTCACATTAAATGAAACTTTGCCACTTCTGTGGTTTGATTTTCAAAAATCCGACATACATGGTTTTCATTAATATGTAAAATGTGGTTCCATGTGATTAAAATAATTTTTTTGTGAATAGTAACTGTTATGTTTTTAATCGCGATTAGAGGTAATTAGTGCAATTTAAGGAAAAAATGATATTATAATAAAATAGAAATACCTAGACACATGTCCGACCCTAATTGGATGTTTCATGTCCGACCACGACAACCCATGGGTCAACTTGGGGACCCCATGGAGCCACATTGGTAGGAAAATGACATTAATATCTTTTTATTTAATGTTAAAATTAAAATGACACAAACATGAGTTGTTTTACTAAAACAATTTTTAAATGGGGATATACAAGTTAGATATTTGACTATAAATATTCATTGGAAATCTAAAAAGATTTCCTAAATCATGATTGTTTTTTAATTTTTAGACATTAAATAAATTAAATTATTTTTGACATCATGATGATGCAGCGATTACCTCATTAATAATGGATTTAAATAAAATGAAAATATAATGTAAAATATATGACCTACAAATGTCCAAAACCTATTGGATGGGTGTATTTAGAACCCTAATCACATTATCCTCGAATTATATCAATATGTGACCTTTTTAATCTGAAACTCATTTTAAAATAAAGTAACATTTCTTTACTTTCCAAGAGTGCCCCTCCTCTCCTCTTATAAAAGGCCCCCACCTCTACCTCCTTACCCACACTTCCAAAGCCTTTGTATCGGCCAAAACCTGCCCATTTTGTCTCTCCACTTCCCTCTCTTACTTCTTTAAGCCTCAATTTTGGCATAAGTCTTCCCAAGGAAGCCTTTGAGCTCAAACCAAAGGGAGTTACCCGATTTTAAGGTAATGTCTTCACTTGTGTTCTTTTGTTTTATTTTGCTTCTCCAACCCCCTAAACTCTTTTTATTCATTTCTTTTGTAACAAAACCAGTATCCTCCATATAGTAGGATGTTGTTATAAGATTTATTTGAGCTACACTTACACACACCTACATATAATGGTTAAAGAACATATTGTTTCCGTGGATGGCGAATTTCTGCCTCCCGAAATGATGATTGTTCAACATTCTTTTAACACCTTCAAAGGTGGCCATTAAGATGAAACTATATTTATATATGATATATAATATGTTTATGTTTTCTATAAGCTTCTTTATTTTTCATTTTGGGCATACCTTTATGGTTTCCATTATGGGTAAACGCGATATCTTCATTTAAGGAAGTGCAGACTACCGCCCCTCAAAGTGATTTGATTCGTTAATACCATATGTGGGACGTATAAAGGATGGAGTTCTGATATTATATATGATATTAAAATGGAATTATAATATACCTTTATATAATTATGATTTCATTTCATAAAATATGAAATAGAAATGGAAGCAGTGTTCATGCGTACGTATGGCTTACCGTCTCCATGAACGGTGCATTACATTTCTTACCTCTAAATGTTATGTAATATTATAAATGCATGAATGTACTGGATATATATGATATATATGATATCTACATCATGAATAACATTCTGGATATAATGGATACATGAACAACTTGTAATTATAAAGGGTTTATTTTTTACTCAAGTACCAATGATCGTTAAAATGACCGTTATTAACTTAAATAATTACATAGTGTTAATGACATGGCAATAAGTGATATAAAAGGAATAATGAAATTTAAATCGGTTCTTAAACAAGTAGAAATTAACTCAAGTTTATTATTCAGGAGATTAAATAATGACCGAGTCAAGTCGGACACGAGGTGTGGGACATCATCTCAATCTCCTTTCATTGAGGCATATTTTTTTTATACACAACCGTCTATTATACGGTGTATAAACCCCTTTCACTTTTATTTTTATTCAAAAGGAATCTTTTTTATATGAAGCGTTTTCTAAATGACAAAAGGGAATGTTTTTTCGTACGTAAGCGGCGACAACGACTTCTTCGCCGCCATGACCATTATTTGAGTTTCAGATTCCTCTACAAGCCATACCTTCTTTTTAAATGAAAAATAAATACCATGTTTTAATTTTCTTTTATTTTGGTATTGAAAATGGTTTTCATAAAGTTTTTATATCAATGTGTTGTATTGATATCATGTGATTGAAAGGTGGAAATGTTATGTTTCCTTTATGCATGTTTTATGTGATACGATTATGTTGTGGTTCTTGGGCATTATTATGAAGACGGGTGGTTCCGTGATAAACTAAGGGTGGGTGAGCCCGATATAGCTCTCCAATGAATTGGGTAATGCGAAGGAGTGAAATGTTATGGTTTCTCTGAATAGATTTAGGGAATATAATGTGATGGGTATTCCAAACGTAACCAAGAGGGTTAATCCCTACGTAAGAATGTTATGAATGCCTCAAGTTACCTTTATGTTTTATGATTTCTAGGATTTATTCATGATTTTATGAGATATGTTAAAGTGATTATGTTTTATGGGTAAAGTATGATTTCATTCTTATGTAAATATGTACTCATGTTTCCTTTCCATATTTTTATATCCCTTACTGAGCTTTTTATGCTCATCCGAAGTTTTTGAAATGTTTTTCACAGGTCAATGGAAAGGTAAATGATGTGATGATAGTGTCAAGGAAGTGTCAAGAAAGAATCCATGTTTTATTTTAAATATGTCTCTGTTGATGGAAAAAAATAAACACTATCTTGTAACCAATTTGTTTAAATGTGGGATATAATGCATGTTTTATGGTCTAATTCTCTAAAACTCTAAACCTGAAAAGATCCTCAAGGTGTAATCTTGTTATAACTCAAGATTAAGTAAGGTTTAAGGCTGGGTCCACATAGTCGGCATCAAAGGTCAGTTTAGATAACTATAGAAGTTAGAATTTTATCAACTGATTATCCAAAAATATTTTTTTATGGTCAAATTGAAATGATATAGCATTGGATGATTACCATGTTGCTTCATCTAAGACATGTTTGTTCAGAATGGTTTTCCGCAGAGGAAACAGGGAAGCAGTGGTAGGAAGGCATACAAAAGGAAATAAACTTCCGAATATGCATCCTGAGATGGTTGGAATTGGAACTGAATAGTTTGTTGTAGTAATGGCGCAATTTACTCAAGCGATAAATGGTGGTGGTATCCATGCACGAGATCAGCCAGATCAACCGCAGAGGAACATGTCAGTGGTGGAACATTTCATGAGGCAACATCCCCCATCATTTAGAGGATCATCTGACCTTGTGTTAGTTGGAGGGTGGATTAAATCACTGGAGATGATTTTCAATGTCATGGGGTGTTCAGACAATCAAAAGGTTAGTCTTGCTATTTACCGTTTGGAGGGTGAGGCAGATCAGTGGTGGTCGATGGTTAAAAATATCAGGGACGCTGATGAGATTGATGCTCTTGACTAGGATGAATTAAAAGGTATGTTTCTTGAGAATTATTTTCCTAAGGCTGTTCGACTTAGGATGGAAAAACAATTCTTGGAATTGAGGAAAGTGGAAGACTCAGTGGATGCCTATGAAGAGAGGTTCACTCGATTGGCAAGGTATGTTCCAAATTTTATCTGAGACCTTGATAGTAAAATCAATCATTTTTACTTAGGATTGAAACCAAAATATTGAAGGTAATTAGCTTCTCGTGAGTATAAATGTTATGAAAAGCTTGTTCGATGTGCTGAGAAGGTGGAAATGGAGTTTGCCAATGATCAAGTGTTCTATAAAAACCAGCAGAAGAAGAGACCGAGGTGGAAGGAGAAAGGAACGAATTCTTCAAAAAAGTCTGATGGTAAGAAAAATAAGTTTCCAGTTTGTGATAAATGTGGTAAAAGGAAAGTTGGGGAATGTCTTCTGAATTCTGTAAAGTGATTCTGATGTGGTAAGAAGGGACATAAGGCTCATGATTTCACTGAAAAAGATCAGGGTGATGGTAAGACAAAATTTGATTTACAGTTAGTGAAATGTTTTAAGTGCAATGAGATGGGTCACTATGCAAACGAGTGTCCGAAAAAGAGCTTGAGTGATGGGAAGTAGTTAGACTAAAAGCAAAAAGGGGTGGTGAAATCATTTGCAACTACTTTAGCAGATTTCGAGCCATCAAATGATGTTGTATCAGGTACTTTGTTTGTTTTTTCTGATTATTACAGTGTGTTGTTTGATTCGGGGTCTACACATTCTTTCATCTCTGAAACCTTTTCTAGTAAATTGGGAATTCCATCTCAAGAAATGACTCCTTAACTTTTGGTAAAAACACATGGTGGAAATGTTGAGGCAAAATGAATTTATAAGAATCTTTCTATCCTTATCTGTGGAAAGAACCTACTTGAAAACCTTATTATTCTACCTCTAGTAGAGTTTGATGTTATCATGGGTATGGATTGGCTCTCTATTTACCATGCTAATATTGAATGTAGAGCTAAAGAAGTTTCTTTTCAGAAAGACATTCAGTTTGTGTACAAGAATGAACCCTTACTGTTGGAAACTTATCAAGAGGCTGAGAAACTTGTAAAAGATGGAAATGAATGTTACCTTGCACATATTGTTGAAAACTAGGGAACTGTTCAGATTAATGATGTGCCAGTGGTAAATGAGTATCCTGATGTTTTTCCTAATGAGTTTCCTGGAATAATACCAGATCGGGAAGTTGAATTTACTATTGACTTAGTTCCTGATGCTAAGCCAATTTCAAAACCCCCTTATCGAATGGATCAAATTGATCTTTTAGAGTTGAAGGAGCAATTGCATGATTTATTAGAGAAAGTTTTCATTCGACCTAGCACATCACAATGGGGTGATCCTGTTTTATTTTTCAAAAAGAAAGATGGTTTTATGAGACATTTCATTGAATATAGAGCCTTGAATAACATCACTGTTAAGAACAAATATCCTTTGCCTCATATCGATGAATTGTTTGATCAGCTCCAGGGAGCTCAGTATTTTTCAAAGATTGACTTGAGATCGGGGTACCATCAGCTGAAGGTAAAGGAAGAAGATGTTCCAAAGACTACTTTTTGTAAAAAATATGGCCATTATTAATTTGTAGTAATGCCTTTTGGGCTAACCAATGCACCTGCTGTATTCATGGACTTAATGAACAAAATTTTCCATGAGTTCTTGGATAAGTTTGTGGTGGTTTTCATTGATGATATTTTGGTGTTTTCTAAAAGTAAAGAGGAGCATGAAAGACATTTAAGGGTTATTTTTCAAACCTTGAAAGAAAATAAATTTTAGGGGAAATTCAGCAAGTGTGAGTTTTGGTTGCAACAAATTTCATTCCTTCGTCACATTGTTTCTCAAGATGGGATAACCGGTGATCCTACAAAAACAGAGGTTCTTGAAGAATAGACAAGACCCACAAATGTAATAGAGATTCGTAGTTTCCTTGGTTTGGATGGCTATTATCGAAGGATTGTTAGATATACTTCACGGTTATCTAGTACAATGACTATACTAACTCGGAAGGGTGTTAAGTTTATCTGGACAAAAGAATGTGAGGATTGTTTTTAGGAATTGAAAATAAGATTGGTGAATGCTCATGTTTTGGAACTTCCTTCGAGGAATGGTGAGTTTGTTATCTACAGTGATGCTTCATTGAATGAATTTGGCTGTGTCCTAATGTAGGATGATTAGGTAATTGCTTATGCTTCACGACAGTTGAAAACTCATGAGGTAAATTACCCTACACATGATTTGGAATTAGCTGCTGTTGTTTTCACTATAAAAATTTGGAGGCATAATTTGTATGAAGTAATGTGTGAAATATATACCGATCACAAAAGCTTAAAGTATATATTCACTCAGAAATAATTGAACATGAGACAGATGAGATGGCTAGAATTAATCGAGGATTTTGATTGTTCAATTCATTACTATCCAGGAAAAGAAAATAAAGTGGCTGATGCTTTGAGTCGAAAAAGTAATGCTTCATTAGAAATGTTTCATTTGGAATGTGATCCTTCGGTTAAGGATTTGATTAACTTTGGTATAGATGTTGTTGGTGTAGGATATTATTCTGTTTTGTTTTAGGTATCAGTGAAATCTTCTCTATCAGACAGAATCAAGCAAGCACAGAAGCAAGACAGTGAGTTGTAGAAAATGGTAGAGCTGGTTTAGAAAGGTAAGTTGCATGAATTAAACATTGATAATGATTGCATTTTGAGATTTGGAAAGAGATTGTGTGTGCCCTATGATTCACATTTGAAGAGAGAGTTGTTATGTGAAGCTCATAGTTCTCCGTTTTCAGCTCATCCTGGCAGTACTAAGATGTACAGAGATCTATGGGAGTATTACTGGTGGGATGGAATGAAAAGAGATATTGCTGGTTTTACTGCGAAGTGTTTTACATGTCAACAGGTTAAAACAGAGCGGCAGTTACCGAATGGGATGCTTCAGACATTACCAATACCAGAATGGAAATGGGAGAATATATCCATGGTCTTCGTTGTGGGATTTCCGAAGACACCTTGAGATAATAATGCAATCTAGGTTATTGTTGATCGCTTGACTAAATCTGCTCATTTCCTTTCTATACGAGATACCTTTTCCCTAGATCAACTTTCCCGTTTGTAGCTTAAAGAGATAGTCATGTTACATGGAGTTCCCCTCTCCATTGTATCTGATCGTGATCTGAGGTTCACTTCTATCTTTTGGAAAGGCCTTCAGAAGTAGTTGGGTACTGAATTATATTTTAGTACATCTTTTCATCCTCAATCAGATAGGCAGTCAGAACGAACAATTCAGACATTGGAGGATATGCTACGTTCTTGTTCGATGGATTATCAGGGAAGTTGGGACCAACATCTTTCTTTGGTTGAATTTTTTATAATAACAGTTTTCATTCCAGTATACAGATGACACCATTTGAGGCGTTATATGGGAAGCTGTGTCGAACTCCAGCTTTTTGGGATGAAGTGGGTGAAAGAAAGTTGATTGGACCAGAATTGGTAGAAGAGATGGCAGAAAAAGTTCAGCTGATACAGAAACACATGAGAACAGCTCAGAGCAGGCAGAAGAGTTATGCGGACAACAGGAGGAAGGATTTATCCTTTGAGGTAGGTGATCATGTTTTTCTCAAAGTCTCACCATAGAATAGTTTGATGCGATTTGGTAAGAAAGGAAATCTGAGTCCAAGGTTCATTGGACCATATGAAATTCTGGAGAGAGTTGGATTAGTTGATTATCGAGTGGCTTTACCTCCGAGTTTGTCTCAGGTACACAATGATTTTCATGTTTCGATGCTGAGAAAGTACATGCCAGATCCATCTCAAGTTTGAGTCCATAGGTAGTTCAGCTGGAAGCGAACCTATCATATGAGGAACAACCGGTCCAGATTCTTAACCACAGGGATCAAGTGTTACAGAATATGATGATTAATCAAGTAAAGGTTTTGTGGAAAAACCACATGATGGAAGAGGAAACATGGGAATCTAAAAATTCAATGAGGGATAAGTACCCCCATTTATTCGATAAGTAAATAAATTGCGGGGATGCAACATTCTAAAGGAGGGAAAGATGTAACATTCCATGTAAGTAAAGAATAATATATATTTTTATCTATGTCTATTAGTGAATTAGATAGTGTTTTAGAGGCTTAAAATGAGAATAAATTCAATCTTAAGCATGGAATACACTAATATTTTTAAAAGATTGGTGTACTACCTTTTGATGGAAAACCATTTTTAAATCTATATTTTGACAATTTTATAAGCTATGTTTGTCAAAATAAACTTATTCTTTATTATTGGGACATCAAAATTTACATTGTGTGAATTTTTGGTATTTTTCCGATAAAGTTCATTTTTTAATGAATAGTGAAAAATGTTGTATTTTAATTCAAAACCTCTTTTTAATCTAATTAATTTATATGATCAGATTATCTTTTGAATTGGGTTTGAAGTGAAATTAGAATATATTATTACCATTTAATCCAATGGTGGTCATTGGAATCAATTTCACTTTGAAATTGGACTTAAACAGGTGTCAATCTTTTGATACTTATTGTTTCATAAAAACACGCTATTTGTCATGACAATAGGAATTATTTATTAAATTAATTAATGTAACTTATATTATTTGAATTTTTTAAAATAGACAACATTTTTGAATTCATAATATCAAATATAGCTTAAAGTGACGTTTTGGTATTTTTCTGAAAAACTTCAATTTTTGATGAATAGTGAAACCACTAAGTGGTAGTTAAAGAAACTAATGTTTTGTTTAAAAGAAACTTTTCCACTTCTGTGATTTGATTTTCAAAAATACTACATACATGGTTTTCATTAAGAAGTAAAATTTGGTTCAATTAGATTAACATGATTTTTTTGGTGAATAGTACCTTTTAAGTTTTTAATTGCGATTTGAGGTAATTAAGCAATTTAAGGCAAAATGATATTATAATAAAATTCAAATACCTAGAAACATGTCCTACCCTTATTGGATGTATTATAGCCAACCAATACAAGCCATGGGTAAACTTTGGGACCCCATGGAGCCACTTTGGTAGGAAAATGACATTAATGTCTTTTTATTTAATGTTAAAATTAAAATGACACAAACATGAGTTGTTTTACTAAAACAATTTTTAAATGTGGTTATACAAGTCAGATTTTTTACTATAAATATTCATTAAAAATATTAAATGATTTAATACATCATGATATTTTTCTTTATAATTTTTAGACATTAAATAAATTAAATTATTTATGACATCATGATGATGCAGCGATTACCTCATTAATAAAGGATTTAAATAAAATGAAAAGATAATGTAAAATCTATGACATAAACATGTCCAAAACCTATTGTATGGGTGTATTTAGAACCCTTATCACCTTATCCTATAATTATATCAATGTGGGACCTTTTGAATCCGAAACTCATTTTTAAATAAATTAACATTTCTTTACTTTCCAAGAGTGCCCCTCCTCTCCTCTTATAAAAGGCCCCCACCTCTACCTCCTTACCCACACTTCAAAAGTCTTTGGATCGGCCAACCACTGCCCATTTTGTCTCTCCAAATCCCTCTCTTACTCCTTGAAGCCTCACTCTGGGCATAAGTCTTCCCATGGAAGCCTTTGAGCTCAAACCAAAGGGAGTTATCCGATTTTAAGGTAATGTATTCACTTATGTTCTTTTGTTTTATTTTGCTTCTCCAACCCCCTAATCTATTTTGATTAATTTCGTTTGTAACAACACCAGTATCTTACTTATACTAGGATTTTTTTATAAGAAGTATTCGAGCTACACTTACACACACCTACATCTAATGGTTAAAGAACATACTATTTCCGTGGATGGCGAATTTCTGCCTCCCGAAACAATGATTGTTCAACATTTTTTTAACACCTTCAAAGGTGGCCATTAATATGACACTATATTTATATATGATATATAATATTTTTATGTTTTCCTTAAGATTATGTATTTTTCATTTTGGGCGTACCTTTATGGTTTCCATTATGGGTAAACGTGATATCTTCATTTAAGGAAGTGCGGACTACCGCCCCCTCAACGTGATTTGATTCATTTATACCTTATGTGTGACATATAAAGGATGAATTTATGATATTATATATGATATTACACTGAAATTATAATATACCTTTATATAATTAGGATTCCATTTCATAAAATACAAAATAGAAATGGAAGCAGCGTTCATCCGTACGTACGGCTTACCATCTCCATGAACGGTGCATTTCATTTCTTACCTCTAAATGTTATGTAATATTATAAATGCATGAATGTACTGTATATATATGATATATATGATATCTACATCATGAATACCATTCTGGATATAATGGATACATGAACAACTTGTAATTATAAAGGGTTTATTTTTGACTCAAGTACCAATGATCGTTAAAACGACCGTTAATAACTTAAATAATTACATAGTGTTCATGACATGGAAATAAGTGATATAAAAGGAATAATTACCTTGAAAAATGTTATTAAACAATTATAAATTAACTCAAGTTTATTATTCAAGAGATTAAAGAATGACTAAGTCAAGTCGGACCCAAGGTATGGGACTTCGTCTCAATCTCCTTTCATTGAGGCATATTTTGTTTTATACACAACCTTCTTTTATACGGTGTATAAACCCCTTTGACTTTTACGTTTATTCGAAAGGAATATTTTTTATACGAATCATTCACTAAACAAAAAAAGGGAATGTTTTTGTCGTACATAAGTGGCGACAATGACTTCTCCGCCGTCGTGACCATTAATTGAGTTTTAACTTCCTCTACAAGCCATACCTTCTTTTTAAAAGAAAAATAAATACCATGTTTTACATTTCTTTTATTTTGGTATTGAAAATGGTTTTCATAATGTTTTTATATCAATGTGTTGTATTGATAACTTGTGATTTAAAGGTGGAAATGTTATGTTTCCTTTATACATGTTTTATGTGATATGATTATGTTGTGGTTCTTGGGCATTATTATGAAGATGGGTGGTTCCGTGATAAACTAAGGTCGGGTGAGCCTGATATAGCTCTGTAATGCATTGGGTAACATGAAGGAGTGAAATGTTAAGGTTTCTCTGAAGAGAGTTAGGGAATATACTGTGATGGGTATTCCAAAGATAACTAAGAGGGTTACTCCTTAAGTAAGAATGTTATGAATGCCTAAAGTTACCTTTATATCTTATGATTTCTATAATTTTTTTATGATTTTATGAGGTGTGTTAAAGTGATTATGTTTTATGGGTAAATTATGATTTAATTCGTATGTATATATGTACTCATGATTCCTTTCCATATTTTTATATCCCTTACTATGCTTTTTATGCTCATCCCAGGTTTTTGAAATGTTTTTCACATGTCAAGGGAAAGGTACATGATGTAATGATAGTGTCAAGAAAGTGTCAAGAAAGAATCCATGTTTTATTTTAAATATGTTTCCATTGATGGAAAAAAATAAATACTATCTTGTAACCACTTTGATTAAATGTGGGATTTAATGCAGGCTTTATGGTATAATTCTCTAAAACTCTAAACCTGAAAAGATCCCCAAGGTGTAATCTTTTAATAACTCAAGATTATGTATGGTTAAAGGCTGGGGCCTTATATTTATCTTGTCAAAGGTTAATGTTTTTTTATTAAAACATATTTTGGGTTTAAATGGAAAATTGGATTTCAAATGGATGAATGAGATTTATTTTAATTATATGCAGTATTAAAAAACATTTCCATCATTGATTGTCTAAGGCCACATGCAAGACTTATGTAGTTGGTGAGTTATTTTGACACACTATATGCTATTACAAAATTATAAAACATACATGAAATTGGTCACATACCTGATGGGATAGTGATCAGTTTCCTTTGGATAGTCTTAAAGGGATGTGTGTATACACCTATTGCTGAAATCTCTAAGAGAGTGTGGATTCCTATTGCATGAAACATTCATACATATTTAGTAGATGACCACATTGTTCGCTTGTCTAATATTTAATATATAAATATGTTCTAGTTTTCTAAAACTACTTTACATGCCTTTTCAAATTATTTAAATTGTTTTATATAAATATATTATTTAATAAATTATTTTTGAAATATTCCATCACTTTTAGAGCCTATTCATAATGTTTTTTCCATCATTTGAATTGTATAACATGATTGTTTAAATATGTTTTGAAAATTTCAAATTTGATTGTTTTGAATATTTAAATAATTCATTTGGTTAATTTATTTTTGGAATATGTTATTGAATCCTTGGTGAGACCCTACTAGTCTTTTTAGCTCACTCCTTACATGTGCCTTCAGGTGTTTATAGATTATCTCCTTCCATGTTCTAGCAAGGGGAAATGATCTCTTAGAGGTGGATCTAATTGTTTAACCTAGGATGTGTTGAGTTGTGTCTTTTGGTACTTGTGGTGTTTTACTCTATTCCAGTACATGGTTTGTAGTATTTTTGGCTTTAATTACTTTTTTAATTCTAGTACATTACTCCCAATGGAGTTTCTTTAGTATGAATATTGACTCACTTGTCTTGATTCTAAACTATTTTTAAAAAAATTCATTCCCACTGGCATGTTGTATATTGCTAAGTGTTAGTCTCCAACCAATGGGTATCGGGAACTCCATTTGGCATATGTAAGTGCCAGTTCGATTACTAGGGAACCTAGGTAGGATAAAGAAAAAGTGGTATCAGAGGAGGTTGTTGAGATATTGTCTTAATGTCAGTATGTAGTCGAAATCTTATCTAGAATAAGGAGGTATTTTGATTCAATTATTATCCAAATACCACCTCAATAAACCATAACTCACTTGGGGTAGATAGGGAAATTTTTTTGGTTGATTAGTTAGAGTCATTTTTCTATTTTGATTTGGATTGAGTGTAATCTAAATCTCATTGTTCTATCTATTGGAAATAATTTGCCTTTTCATTCTGTTTTAGTGTTAGTCTGATACCTCAATTATTTTATGCTATTGCTTTATAGAATAATGCCTCATAGAAGACATGAAAATAGGATCTTAGAGGAATATTCTACTAAATTACTATGTGATAATCTTCTAGTGGAACCAAATCTAATTGAGGTGATTGTGCGCATTGTCCATGATATGTGACATGCACCACCTCCAGTTCTCATTTAGGCTCTTGCTATTGATCCATAGGGGGGTTCCTCTATGAAATCATTCTTATGATTTACTTCTCTAGAAGAAATAAATATTCAAGGCTCCACTGATCCCCAGCACACTTTGGAATGGTTGGGTAGGATAGAACGTTTTTTAGTTCTTAGAGACACAGAATGAGATCAAGGTAATGTGTGTCACCTTCATATTGCAATGACTGAGTAGGAGATGGTGGGCCATGATGGTGGTGGAAAATGAAAAAAAGGTATTAGAATGGAATGTCATCAATTTTCTCTTCATCAACTAGTTATACCTATAATAAATGTTATTGGTCAAGTATATATAGTTTTTTTCAAGCCTGAGAGCTTGAAAAAACTGTGACTGAGTATTCAAATCACTTTTCTGATCTGGTGTAAATTGCACCTGAGATTGTATCTAATTAGAAGATGATGGAACAACATTTCATCTAGGTACTTAGATTAGATAATAATACTCATTTATTCTTGCTAAATCATCCCACTTATGATGATTTAATGGATATTGTGATGATGGTCAAGATGGACAAGTCTATAATGTCAGGGTTATCATGACATTCTCTCCATGTGGTAGTGTGATTTCCTTCAAGGGAAAACAGAAGCGTGATGATTCTCATGGTAGTTCTTAATTGTAATTTTATTCTAGATGTACTAATGATCTAGGATGAAGTCCTTTTATTTTCTATAAGTATGGGATGGATGGAATTTATAAGAGAGGTTTCAATGAGAAATCCAAGAATTGTAGCTTCTTTCGACATTCATGACACATACAAAGATTATGTTGTAACTATTATAATATGAATTGTGGGATTCAATCATCAGATCCTCCTAAAACAAATGGAAAATTTGATGTTTCACATATAAGAATGTCCCAACCACATGAATCTAGAACAATGCTACTTCACTAATTGGAAGAGTGTCCAAAGGTTGCCAATTCTGGTCCAACCACTATAAGAGGCATGATTACTATAACTTCACCATTAATGAATCCTCTATTTGATACTAGTGCTCCTCACTCATTTATTTCAACTTGTATTGGTAGTCTATTTAATATTCCTATGAATCTTTTATCTTTTGAAATGGATATTAATACACCCTATAGAACAAAGAGAGAGTGAGGTCTCCATAGTCTAGTTTTTTCTTATCTCTATCTGATATCGAGTTGTCTTGGTGTTTTTTGGTCCTCGACATGAAATATATTAACATCATATTTAGGATGGATTGTATCATTTCAAAAAAATACCTTATTTATTTTTATCTCTTATGGGTCTACCTTACTACAACCAATGGTGTGTCTTTTTTCATTTAAGGAGATTGGGACCCAAGGTCATGCATGGCCATACCCTCTTATTTGGAGCTGTGAAAGGTAATATCATTGGATTCTTTTGAACTGGAGTTGGAATATTTTAGCAGTGATCTACCTCTAGTTTTCATCATGTTCTCTAATGTGTTTACTTCTAATTTCTCTAGTTTTCCATTGGTATGGGAAGTTGAGTTTTCAATTCCCGATATTGAACCCGTTTTAATTCCATTTTATCGAATAGTTCCTACTAAAATGAAATATAATAAGTCTCACCTAGAAACTCTTCTTGAGAAAGGCTTTATACGCCCGAGTGTGTCACACAGGATGGTGCTAGTTCTCATCACTAAGAAATCCGATGGTAATCTTCACTTATGTGTTGACTACCAAAAGATCAATCGATTTTCTGTAACAAAAAGGTATATATTTCCACAGATTGATGTCATGTTTGATCATTTTATAAGGATGAAGTGGTTTCAAACACCAGCCTTTGATCTCTTTACCATCAGTTTTGGATAAAAGAATATGACATTCCAAAAATTTTATTTTATGGAAGGTATATACATTATGTGTACCTTGTTATACCTTTTGGTCTCAAATATTCTCCTATAGTTTTCATAACTATAATGAATATTATTTTTCATGATTATTTGGATACCTTTGCTGTAGTATTTTTGGATGAAATCCTCATTTTAATAAATCTACGGAGGATCATGTGCATTATCTGAGAGCAGTTCTGAGTCTATAGAGAAATCAATGACTATATACCAAGCATTCTGTGTGAGATTTCTAGATTTGGGAAGCGAAATTAATTGGACACATGGTTTCTAGGCATGGTATATCAGTTGATCCTAAGAAGGTAATGGCTGTTATAACATGGTAGAAACCTAAGAAATCCCATTGATATTAGAAGTATCTTGGTCTTAGCTAGATATTATCATCAATTTGTGAATGTTTTCACAAATTTGGCTTCTCCTATGACTGTTCTGACTCTTAAGGGGTGGTGTTTTCGTGGGATGTGAAATTTTAGTGATCTTTTGTTGATCTGAAACATAATTTGACTAATACATCATTGTTGACTCTTCCAGAGGATAAGTAGGTCTATGTGGTATTTTTTTATACATTGGGTTTTATGTTGACTTGTATTCTTATGCAGGGAAATCATGCAGTTGATTATAGATATGGTCAACTTAGGATACCTAAGAATAATTATCCAACCCATGACCTTGAACATACAGCTATGATGCATGAACTTAATAGTTAGCAGAACTACCTTTTAGGAAAATGTTTACCCAATATTAAGACTAAAAAATCTTGAGTTATATCTTCTCTCAAAAATATTTTAATCTCTATCAGAGGTGTTGGGTAGAATAGATATTGTCTTTTGACTTTGAAATCATCTAAACTCTAGGGAAATGGAATGTTTTTGTAGATGCATTGAGCATGGAAATTCCAACCAAGGAAGTGAAAGAATCTTTGGAAGTGTGGAATTTGGGGGCTCTCTTTATATAGTTTCCTATTAGAGTTCAAGATAAAGGGAAGAAAGTTTCATTACCTAGTGTTCAGTTGAAATCAAGTCTTCCCGACATGATTCTTTATGATCAAGATTAAGATGATGAATTATATAGAATTAGAGACTCTCTTTATGGTGGGGAGATACTTTCACTACGGTTGTTCTATAAAGAGTGTGTTATATGCTATCATAATTGGTTCATTATGACATTACCAGTAAGAGAGATTTTGATGGTGATTGTCATAATTCTCAGTGTGATGTGCACCAAGGATCCAATTAGACTTTATATGAAATTTGGTGGTAGTTCTGTTGGCCAAGGAAGAGACAGGGAATTTCCAAGTTGGAATCACATTGTCATAAAAGCCAGTAGCTGAAGTTTGAGCATCATACACCTTCAATTTTACTTCCGCCACTTATAGTATATACTTGGAAGTGAAATAAAATCTCTTTGGATATTGTTGTTGGTTTTCCTAATACCTAGAGAAGAAAGAATTTGATATGGGTTTGGATTGATAGGATGACCAAGTTGGATAACTTCATACCCATTTTAGATAGAACCAAAGTTGAGGACTTGGTAAATATTTTCATGAAGGATGATGTTTATTTGAACAAGTTTCTATATATTATAGTGTCCTATTGGGATCATTAGTTGAATTATCACTTTTGGATAGGCCTTAATGAAACACTGATATATTAGGTCCATTTGATGATAGACTATAATCCACATCGGATGCCATATAGATAGAGTAATATAGATTCTTTAGGATATTATTCACGCTTGTGTTATCAACCTTGGTGTGGCATGGGATGATCATCCCGGGATAGTTGTGTTTTCTTATCATAATTGCTATTATTATAAAATTAGGATGGATCCTTTTGAGTCCTTTTATGGAAATACTTTTAAATTAATGTTGTGATGGTCATGGATTAGTTAATGTTCCTTAGTGGGACCAAGCTTGTTGGAAGGGATGATATCAAAGTGTCTGTTAATTTGTCAGAGATTGTTGATAGAATAGACCTGATATAAGTCTTATATTGCTCATCAATGTAAGCCTTTGGAGTTCTCATTTGGTGACCAGGTTTTCTTGAATGTTTCACCCTGGTTTGGTCATAAATAGCTTGGGTGGAATGGAATATTCACTATGGGAAAAAAGGGCATTTGCGACGGGGTTATTTTCTCGTCGCAAATAAGTAGCCTTTTGCGACGGGACAACTTTCCCCGTCGCAAAAGGACTGGCGCGGTTTGTGCGCTAAATCACGGGAAACTTATTTGCGACGGGGGAATATTCCCGTCGCAAATAACCGGCGGCGGTAAAAGGTATTTGCGACGGGAATATTCCCCCGTCGCAAATAGTATATCGGCAGGTGGTTATTTGCGACGGGTCCCGTCGCAAATAACTATTTACTCGTTGACCGTAATAAATGATGGCTAAGGTATTTGCGACGGGTATCCCGTCACAAATGGGCCCGTCGCAAATAATCTAACCTATAAATACCTCCATCCGTTTTTTCATTTCATTCTCATTCTCTATCTTCTCCTTCTCTCAAAATTATATTTCTAGAGTTCAGTTTTTTTCCAGTTTAATTTTTTTCTCCAGAGCTGATATTAAAGTTTTGAAGAACGATCCGAGCAGATCAATTTTCAAGGTATTTTTGTTCATTTTAATTTAATATTTATTTTTAATTTTTTTATTAGTTTCAATTATTCTTAATTAGTTGTAATTTAATTATGTTTACATTTTTTTATTACTTAATAGATTTAAATTATTAGTATTGTTCATAGTTAATGGTAATTAGGAATAATTAGTAATAATTTTTAATAATTAAGAATAAATATTAATAATTAGTAATAAATACCAATAATTAGGAATAATAACATTATTAAATTTTTAGTCTATTTTATTATTAATATTAAAATAATATAATTTTTTATATATATACAATTCTCTTTTCATCTGTGTGATTGCTATCTTCACATGTATTATTTGTATGTGGAGATAGAAAACGCACAGATGAAAGGAGAATTGTATATAAATTAGAAAATCATATTATTTTAATATTAATAATAAAATATATTAATAATGTTATTATTTGTAATTATTGGTAATTATTCCTAATTATTGATAATTATTCATTTAATTACTAATAATTAGGAACAATTATCAATAATTATCTATAATTAAGAATAATTAAGAATAATTAGTAATAATTACCAATAATTAGTAATAATTAGTAATAATTATCAATAATTAGTAATAATTACCAATAATTAGTAATAATTACCAATAAGTAGTAATAATTACCAATAATTAGTAATACTTACCAATAATTTGGAATAATTACCAATAATTAACATTAATTAGTAATAATTAGTAATAATTAGTAATAATTACCAATAATTACCAATAATTAGTAATAATTAGTAATAATTACCAATAATTACCAATAATTAGTTATAATTACTAATAATTTGAATAATTAGTGATAATTAGTAATAATTAGTAATAATTAGTAATAATTAGTAATAATTAGTAATAATTAGTAATAATTAGTAATAATTAGTAATAATTACTAATAATTAGTAATAATTAGGAATAATTAGTAATAATTAGTAATAATTAGTAATAATTAGGAATAATTACCAATAAATACCCATAATTACCAATAATTACCCATAATTACCAATAATTACCAATAATTACCAATAATTACCAATAATTACCAATAATTACCAATAATTACAAATAATTAGTAATAATTAGCAATAATTACCAAAAATTAGGAAAATTAGGAAAAATTAGGAAAAATTAGGAAAAATTAGGAATAATTACCAATAATTAGTAATAATTAGTATTAATTACCTATAATTAGTATTAATTACCAATAATTAGTATTAATTACCAATAATTAGTATTAATTACCAATAATTAGTATTAATTACCAATAATTAGTAATAATTACCAATAATTAGTATTAATTATTATTAATTACCAATAATTAGTATTAATTACCAATAATTACCAATAATTAGTAATAATTAACAATACTTACCAATAATTAACAATAATTGCCAATAATTACCAATAATTGCAAATAATTGCCAATAATTAGTAATAATTTACAATAATTGCCAATAATTACCAATAATTGCCAATAATTAGTAATAAGTGCCAATAATTAGTAATAATTGCCAATAATTACCAATAATTAGTAATAATTAGTATTAATTACCAATAATTAGTATTAATTACCAATAATTAGTAATAATTACCTATAATTAGTATTAATTACAGATAATTAGTAATAATTACCAATAATTAGTAAGAATTAGGAATAATTACCAATAATTAGTAATAATTACCAATAATTAGTAATAATTAGTAATAATTACCAATAATTAGTAATAATTAGTAATAATTACCAATAATTAGTAATAATTACCAATAATTACCAATAATTAGTAATAATTAACAATACTCACCAATAATTAACAATAATTGCCAATAATTACCAATAATTGCCAATAATTACCAATAATTAGTAATAATTAACAATAATTGCCAATAATTACCAATAATTGCCAATAATTAATAATAATTGCTAATAATTAGTAATAATTTCCAATAATTACCAATAATTAGTAATAATTACTAATAATTCCCTATAATTAGTAATAATTAATAATAAATATTAATAATTACCAATAATTAGTAATAATTAGTAATAATTAGTAATAATTACTCATAATTAGTAATAATTACTAATAATTAGCAATAATTACTAATAATTAGTAGTAATTACTAATAATTAGTAATAATTTCTAATAATTAGTAATAATTACTAATAATTAGTAATAATTACTAATAATTAGCAATAATTAGTAATAATTAACAATAATTAACAAAATTACTAATAATTAGTAGTAATTAGTAATAATTAGGAATAATTAGTACTAATTACCAATAATTAGTATTAATTAACAATAATTAGTAATAATTACCAATAATTAGTAATAATTACCAATAATTAGTAATAATTATTATTAATTACCAATAACTAGTATTAATTAACAATAATTAGTATTAATTACCAATAATTAGTATTAATTACCATTAATTAGTAATAATTACCAATAATTAGTAATAATTAACAATATTTACCCATAATTACCAATAATTACCAATAATTACCAATAATTAGTAATAATTAAAAATAATTACCAATAATTGGTATTAATTACCAATAATTGGTATTAATTACCAATAATTGGTATTAATTACCAATAATTGGTATTAATTACCAATAATTGGTAATAATTACCAATAATTGGTAATAATTACCAATAATTGGTAATAATTACCAATAATTAGTAATAATTAGTAATAATTACCAATAATTAGTAATAATTAGTAATAATAAGTAATAATTACCAATAATTAGTAATAATTACCAATAATTAGTCATAATTACCAATAATTAGTAATAATTACCAATAATTAGTAATAATTACCAATAATTAGTAATAATTACCAATAATTAGTAATAATTACCAATAAATACCAATGTAAATGCACGTTTAGATCTTGCCCAAATTTGCAGGTGTCCAGAATTGGAACTATTTGAGAATGTCAGAACAGAAAGGTTACTGAAACCAAAAGCAGCTTATACACTGTCTAAAGAAAACCATTTATTATTTTGTCAGTGGATTGTAGATTTGAGACTTCCAGATGGTTGTGCTTCTAATTTGGGTTGATGTGTAAAGAATGGTCATATTACTGGATTAAAAAGTCATGATTGTCATGTTATAATGGGGAGACTTCTACCCATTGGATTAAGAGGTCTGTTGAATTCTGTGATTTGGGATTCCATAACAGACATGTCTCATTTTTTTCGGGAAATTTGTGCGGCTACGGCAGATTATGATGCTCTAGGCAAACTTGAAAAAGATGTTGTTGTAATTATATGTAAACTGGAAAAAATATTTCCGCCGTCTTTCTTCGACTCAATGGAACATTTGATGTTACATTTGCCATATGAAGCCAAATGTGGAGGTCCGGTACAGTTTCAATGGATGTACCCATTCGAAAGATGCATGAAAAAATTGAAAAGAATGGTACGTAACAAAGCATCTGTTGAAGGATCTATTGCAGAAGCTTATTTGCAAGATGAAATATCTTTCTTCTACTCCCATTATTTTGAAACTGAGTATCCTTCAAAACACAACTGAATGGGGCGGAACGAGAGGAATATTGATGAAGTCGACAATCAATTATCTATTTTCAACCAGTCAGAGCTTGGTTTTGGTGGAGTTTATGAACGCTGGCTTTCAGATGATGAAAATCAGAGAGCTCATACGTATGTTCTGCTCAACTGTGAAGAGATGACATCTGTTGTACTGTAAGTGTTTATATCACTTATTCTATCATTTATGTTACAGTAAATAACTTTGGTTTTTATAGGTTGTATGATAATCATATCAAGAAACAAATTCCACAAATTACAGCAGCTGCTCTCGAAGAACGTCGACTGAAAAATTTCTCTCAGTGGTTTCAAAAAATGGTAACATAAATTCTTTATCTTTTAGCAACTCATTCAATGTATAGTTTACTATATTGATAATTATTTTACAAATTTTCAAGTGTCTCGACATGCTGATAAAATTGAAAAACGGCTGTGTGTATTGAGTAACCCACCTTCCAAACTTGTTAAAACATATAATGCATATGTGGTGAATGGATTTCGATTCCACACACATGCATATGGGGAATCGAAAAAAACATTGAACAATGGAGTTAGCTTGGGAGGATCTCATCATTGAGAAAATGAAGTTGATTTTTATGGCATACTTGATGAAATCATTGAACTCTGTTATCTTGGATAACATTACATAACCATGTTCAAATGTCGGTGGTTGGATACAGAGAGAGGCGTGCATGTTCATCCGACTCATGGAATCATAGATATTAAATGTAAAAGTGTTCTCGCAGTAAATGAACAATTCTTATTGGCTCAACAGGCATATCATGTTTATTATGAAAAGTACTGTGCAACATCAAGATACTTGACTGATTGGTGGAGTATAATAAAAATCAAAATTCGGACAATCAGTTTAGTCAAAGTGAATGTGATTTCACTGATATGCAAAGAATTGAAGTTTTTCAAGAGAGTACTCAAAATCAATCTTTTTTACGAAGAGACATGAGTATCGATGACGACACCCCACATTTAAGAGTCGGTGATGATGATGATGTTAATGACGTCACATATGAATTTGAAATGGTAAGAGATGAAGCAACTGTAACTCGAATGGATATCGATGATGTTGAGGAGGAATATGAAGATGACATTGATATATATGAAGATGATGATGAAGATGAACACTGATAGCATTCCATGGTATTTATATACAATCATAATATGTATATATGTATATATGTATATATAATAGTAATTATCAACTATTTCCTAACATTAACATTTTCTGTTTCAGATGGACGAGGCCACATTTCGTGAGTTGGCGGATGCTAACCTGACTTTCGATGCGAATGCGTTGCTGACAGATGACCCTCAGCCTGCAGGCGCTCCAGGGAGTACGCGGAGGGGGCGCGGTCTTGCACGATTGATGATTCCTGACCCCGTCCCCGAGCGACGTCCATGTCTTGGGTTTGATCCACGCGCACGGAGGTGTGATAACCTCTGTTATAACCTGTGGATTTGACTAAGATTTCATTAATCTATTCACATAATAAGTGTTTATTATTTTTTCAGTTTTCCACATATAGCAGTCGGACAGGGCAGCGCTATTTTGCGTAACTATTTCTCTCAGCCGTGGACCACATGGGAGCAGATTCCCATTGATGTGCAGCAGGCCATGTTCGGCCATTGGTTGGTACGTACGTAAATAAATAATTTTTATTTTGAAAATTATTTAATTTCTAACTTGATATTTTGATTTATTTGTAGGGTTTATGGTATCCGATCGAGGATACCATGCGTGACGCCATCCACGAGGCATGGGAGGTGGCCATGTGTGATCGCCTTCGTCAGTTTTTGCACAATTTAAGAAAAGCTGCGATGAAGAAAGCATGAGTGTCAAATTTTGAGGAGTAATGTAGAGCACACCGACCAGAGTATATTTCATCCCATGTATGGGATGGATTATGTGCGCACAGGTTGAGTGGTGCCTTTCAGAGGAGATCATCGGTGGGGAGGCAGAATCGGGGGAGACACGAGGTGACTCATCGAGCTGGGAGTCGTTCTTTCAGTACTCATAGACAACATCTGGTACGTACATTATTTATAAATATTTTATATAACTATAAATATTAACAGTTTATTTTTTATTCTTATAGGATGTCGAGCACCCCGATATTACAGAGTACGACGTATATCGGAGGATGTATAGTGATCCTGCTACTGGGGAGCTCAGAGGTGATCGTCAGCATCACATCGTGGTCAGTATTATTTGTTTTCAAGTTTAAAAATTAACTACATATAATATATTCACAATTTTAATTTTAAATTGCAACTATAGGAGTCATATGAGGCCGCAGCATCACAGGCCCGACCTGAGAGTCAGGCCGAGTCATCAGATCAGACCATTGCCCGTCAGTTTGATGAGGCCGCATGGATGCAGGCCACCCAGTATGCCTTCGAGAAGGGCCGGGTAGTTGGTATCGGCTCTCGACTCACTCCCAGAGATTATTATGGCAGTGCTGCGATGTCGGCGTCCAGCTCGAGAGGAGCTCGTGCTTCTTCTTCTACTGCACAGTATGAGGATCAGTTGCGATCTCAGACTGCACAGATAGAGAGTCTCCGACAGGAGCAGGAGCAGATGCGTCAGCAGCATGAGGAGGAGCGTCGACGCCCGCAGCAGTTTTACGAGGAGAAGACGAGTCGGTGGCATCAGCAGCATCAGGAGAAGATGGAGTACATGCGCCGACTCACTCATGCTTTAGGGATGGAGTTTCCTCCACCACCATCTGCAGAT
Organism: Viscum album; assembly: GCA_963277665.1. Lineage (NCBI taxonomy): Eukaryota > Viridiplantae > Streptophyta > Magnoliopsida > Santalales > Viscaceae > Viscum > Viscum album. The sequence goes on along the minus strand of OY728155.1, from coordinate 1,136,061,255 downwards.
CCCCCACCTCCCCCCTCCCCCCTCCTTCAGATTAGAGTTTGTATTTATGTTATAAAATTTGGGAAATCAAAATATTTTTTTTTCTATTCTTAGTTTTTGTCCCATTATAAAATATTAATAATATTATATTTTTAAATAACAATATTAATATGAATAATAATATTATTTATATTTTATAATATTAAAATATATATATATATTAAAATTTTATAATATTATAATTTAATTATATTTTTTGTAATAGTTGAATTATTTTAATATTTGAATGTAAAATAATTTATTATTTTTATATTAATTAAAATAACTTATTAATATTTTTTTTATTTAAGAATTATAATTCTAATATTATTAAATTAATTAAATCATTTATTAATATTCTATTATTTTTTATTTTTGAATTATAATTCTATTATTATTATATTAATTAAAATATTTAATTATTTTTATTTGTGAATTATAATTCTATTATTATATTAATTAAAATAATTTATTAATAAATTTTTTTATTTTTTTATAGTATTTGCGACAGGATACTATGCTCGTCGCAAATACTAGTATTATTAATAGTTTTTATTTTTTTTTAAAAAAAAATATTTGCGACGGGATAATATGCCCGTCGCAAATACTAGTATTATTAATAGTTTTTTATTTTTTTAAAAAAAATATCCTTTTTGCGACGGTACCGTCGCAAAAGGTATTTGCGACGGGTCCCGTCGCAAAAACCATTTTAAAAGTTTTTTACAAAAAAACGGAATAATATTTGCGACGGGGAGAATGACCGTCGCAAAAAAAGGCTTTAGCGACGGGCCCGTCGCAAATAAGTGTTGTTGCGACAACGTTTTCAGCAACGGGCTATTTGCGACGGGCCCCCGTCGCAAAAATCCATTTGCGACGAGATCCCGTCGCAAATGCCCCGTCACAAATACCTGTTTTTCTCGTAGTGATTACTCCACATTTTGTGGGACATTTCGAGGTAGTTGAATTGGTGGGGATTGTATCATACCATTAAAAAACTCTACCAAAGAAGATGTTGATACATGATTTGTTCTATGTATCACCACTGGGAAATAGTTTATCTTATCCATATCATGTCTTGGGAAGGAATTATCTTGAGATTGAACCTAATTTATCTTTGTCTATGTGACCATTCCTGATATGTGATTTGGATACCAAGTGTAAAGTCCCGTATTTTCAATGTATTTTTTTAAATATATGGAATTATTAAGAGTCTTCAAAAATTGACAGTGCATGATTTCGAGGCTCAGAGTGCCCGAAATGAATTGCTGAACTATTTTCTGGTAAGTTTAGTAAACACGTGAGTGATGTTTTCTAACTTTTGAAACTTTTCCCGAATTAAAAAATTGAGGGAACCGTTGAATCCATAGTGCCGAGATTCGCTTATGGGATGCTTTACTTTGACCATAGTAGGTCCGGAAAAAAGTTATGTTTTATGAAATTTTAAAATAAATGATATAAAATAATTTTGTTATTTTATTTCATATCCTCCAATGAGATAGAAAAGTGGTGGGGCCAACGATGTGTCAAGACAATAAATTGATTCACCTACCAACACTAAGTAATGACGTCATTGGGTAATTAGGAAGCTTCTTGATTAATGAGCCCCCATTAAATTCAAACATCGTTACTTACCCTCCCCATCTCCTATTTATATGGATCTTGAGGGTAGGTACCGAAATAGATTCTCCAATCAACGAAGTGCTGAAGGAGCACCGCAATGCCGAACCCTTTGAAGATGGTGCCGATCCTAGTGGGAGGTAACAGGAGACACCGAACCACGAACCGAATGGTGAAGTACGAGTGGCGTCATTGAGAACCGCTTGCGGGAATGAAGAACATGATCCACCATCAAGCACAGAAGCTCTCCAACGGGTTTTTGAGGATGATAGTTTATAAATTTATTCATTTTAAATTATTTTCTATTCCCCATTTGTGAATAATATGAAGAAATTAGGTCAACTGACTAATGGGTTGACTGGATATTAATTCGTCTTTGCGGGAGGTTGTTGTGGGGTACCTTTGTGGGGTTTATCTTGTTGATTAATTAAATTAATTTTTAATCCCTTAACGCCCTCATGTTTACGAGCTAACGTGGAGGGAACAGGCCTAACGAACCCTACCCGACCCCTCTTCTATCTTTCTATACTTGCACATCCATGGAAGACCATCAGCGCGATGACAATGACTAGCTAAATTTTGGATAGCGTGTCGACACACGATGCAAGAGGAGGCCACGGTAAAGAGCCGTGGAAGTCATCAGATCGGCCGAAACCAGCTGGCCACGGAGGAGGCTCAGCATGCTGTCAAGCACCGTCGATGAGCAGGGGAGGCCGCAGATCGTCAGCCATGGTGACTGAAGGTAGGAAGCCGGCACACCGACCAGCTTTGGGTGAAGGTGCAGTGCACCGGCACGTGCCCCTAGAGAAATCGGCCAGTGCGCTGGACAACCGCGCGAGAAATAGCAGGACCTTCCCTAGTGGGTACCAAGTCACACCACCACTGCGAAGAAAACCGAATGTCCTTTGACCCATCGGGAAAACTGGGGGTTCACTCCCCCAATGGAGGCTAGGGTATAAACCTTGCGGGTATCACCTCATGCGGCCTGGCTGCGCCCTCCCGGGCCATCGCGCTCCCGCGCTGCCCCCTCACGGGTTGTCGCGTTCCCACGCTGACCCCTCACGGGTCGTGCCCTATACGGGCAGGGTCGCCCCATTGCGGGCATCCCCCTTGCAGGTCAGGCCAGAACTTGGCCCAGCCCAGACCGGGTTGGTTCATGTCAATCTGACTAAGTCGGACCGGTCCCAGGCCCCACCGGGCCGAGAATCACTTAAAGGGCCTTATCGTGAGAACCAGACGTCTGTTTGACGAACCGTCTGCGGAATTGGGATCCTTGGAGCGAGGTGGTACTTTCGAGAATTACTCCATGAGTGTTTTGGAGAAACATTGATTACTGCTGGGTTGGTTCTCACACAAATCCAACCGGGCCCTTGGTATTGAAATGCCAATAAAGCAGAGATTGGGCGTTCGATTGATGCACCGTCAGTTGCATCAAAACCCTTATGACATGGAAAATCATCGGGCTACTTCATTGTGAGACTTCATGCAGGTTGAAATACGATCTATGGCTTGGGGAGTGGTTATCCCAAGTGCACTACGTAAGGAACCCTATGACTGGCTGAGCCTTGACGACTGCTGACTTTTCGACTCAGAGTGAATCAATGGACCAGTGGGGAGCACCACTATGTGATGTGGAAAACCCACAGTGGGAGATCCTCTGTGTGACGCGAAATGCCCATGGTATTTTACAGGAGGAGTTCCTCAGCATTCCACGAGGGGGAGCGCCTCTATGTGACACAGCTGACCCACGGTGGTGTGCGCCTCTATGTGACGTGGTAGTCCCATGATACTCGACAGGAGGTGTACCTCAGCAGTCCAAGTTTAGTGGGAAGCATATCTATGTGATGCGGCATGACCAATTTACTTGTTAGTGGAGGAATTCTCATTTAGTTTAGGTGTTCAACATTGTCACTAGAAATGTTACTTATTTCTTGGCTTAGAGAATCCATGGATGGCTATCTTCATTCAAAGTGATCTAGTGTGGGTCAGTATCAAAATCCATTTCTTTGAGTTGTATATCTGGTTTGATATGTGTCTCATTCTTTGTGATCTGTGATTGGGATCATGATTTGTGGTATTCCTTTGTCGAGTTCTAAGAGACCTTTCGGGGTTTCAGGGTCCCTATTTGGGAATTTTTATACTCACCCATGCCCTGGCTACGCCTTCACCATGTTGTGTCTTTTACAGACGACGAGTGGATGGGATGAGGTTTGAGGGATCTAGGACTAGGTGGTACGTGGAGGAGACGGGTGGATGTGGAGTTCTAAGGAGGCGATCTGTACCTACCCTTTAGGTAGGATCCTCGAAAGACAACCTAGTAGCTGTTTTCCCTTTTTTAGTTGTATTGTTATTTCAGTTTTACATGAACTTTTATAGTAGGGCCTATATTCCCGCCCATTTTTTCAGCACTCATTTACTACATCGGTTTACATCACATTCCCTTCTTTTTGTGTTCTTGGACCATGTTATTATACATGTTTAAAGGCAATTCATTCCCATTTTAGGGAATACGTCAATCGGTGCTAGTCGCCAGCCCTTAGCCTATGGATGGAAGGCTTGGGGTAGTCACAGAAAGGGCCTCAGGGGATGGGTTTTGACAAAGAGGTATTAGAGGTGTCAGTTCTACCAAAGAAATATGACTCTGATATTTTCTGTGTGGCAATAGTATTACGGGAAATGAGTGTGGCTTTCAGTTTGGGGAATCTAGTGTTGGTGTAGTGGCCGGTGTATCCATACACTAGGACCCTGAATCTGGATTTCCAACTAATCACAAAAAACCCTAATTGCGTGTGTTTTGAAAAGTTTTCCTTTTGATATCTTTAGTCAGCTCACCAGGTATAAATGTTTGACCGCTTCACACCTGTCTTCTTTCAGGATGCTGCCACATAGACATCGAGACATGATTCCTAAGAGAGTATATGATGACGGCCCACTGAGCGATGGGGCCTCGGTGTAGGTCCCTCTTACGACATTATCATCTTCGGATGGTTTACCAGCATCACCAATACCCATTGGACAATCTTTTCCCTAGTCCCACCAGTATTGAATGCACACCGATTGAGCGCGTTGCACGAGTTCCAACTGAAGAGGCCTCTAAGGTTCTGAGGCAAGAAAGATCCATAGGTGGCAGAGGACCGGCTGGAGGATGTGGCCATATTTTTTTGATTAGTTGGGACACCAACTGATTTTATTGTGATCCTAGTAGCCAACCTTTTTTAGGCAGTATCAGGGAGATGGTGGAGCCTAATTATCCAGCTACACGATGTGGAGACCCTCATCTAGGTAGAATTCGAGAGCCTTTTAGTGGTAGATTTCATCCCACGGACCATACACTCTGTGTGTATACAGGCTCTGATACACTTATAGTAGGGAAATATGATAGTGCCCTAGTTCTCGGTGAGGTTCCCAGATCTCTCATACTACTCCACCAATATGGTACGAGACCCTTTCTTCATGGCTCGAAGCATTGATCAAGGTCTTCGATAGGAGATCAGAGCAACGATGGTATCAATCAGCATACCGACTCATACTGGGGTTCAAGAGTTAGCATTATTGGTTGAGAGATTCCTAGCAAATCAGCCATCCCTAATGAGAGCCACCACTGGACGACAGTTAGCAGAGCCACCACTGGACATCAGGTAGAAGAGTCGTCTACGTGCAGTGGGAAGGGTCACAAGGCTCGCGACTGCCCGAACCGCCATATAGATGACTAGTAGACATTCGAGGGACCACTGAGGCATAGGTAGAGGTTCAGTCTAGGAGTTCAATAGGGTGGAATCCGTGGTAGAGGAGTTGGTTGTGCAGTAGAAGATGGGTGAAGTTTTAAGGTTCTATCACCACCACCACCAGGTGGTCCACGTCAACCAAAGGTTGCATGATGACATGGATGTAGTCAGCTCCAGGTATCTGAGGACTATTACCATAGTGCTCCGGAGATGATTAGAGGTTTGATCTGTGCCTTCTCAACCTTAGATGTAGTACATATAGAAATAGGTTTCAGTCGCCCTTTTAATTCCACGGACCTTGATCAGAGCACAGAGATTTTGACAAATCCGTTGGTGCGATACTTACGGATAGAGACTCCTACAAGAGAAGATTCGACGATTACACAATTTTTTCGGAAGTGTGAGTTTACTATAGGAGGCGATATCTTCGGCTGGGATCTCCTAGTAGTGGCGTTAAGGCCTTACGACGTCATCTTGGGTATGGACTAGTTATCCATTATACATGATGAGATTGAATATATTAGGTTCAATGTGTGGATTGTCTTCACAAATGGGACTAGGTTTTCCTTCACTAACAAAAAGGGGAATATTGCAGCATAAGATGGACTTAACCAAAGGACGGTGCAGCCGATAACTAATCAATTGGATAGTATTACCCTCAGAGTAGCTGATGTTGAGAGTCTGAGCTATCTTGTAATGGTTAGCAAGTATGTCTATTTCTATCCATAGGATGTTCTAGGACTACCTCCACGTAGAGAGGAAGACTTCTACATCGACCTATACCCCGAGACGACACTGATATCTACACCAGCATATCGGATGGATCCTATAGAGCTTCATGAGTTACGTGTAACGTTGGAGGAATAGCAGTGAAAGTGGTTCATAGGGCCCAGTGTTTCTCTATGGGAATCCCTGATTTTGTTTTCCATGAAGGAAGATGGGAGTTTGAGACTCTGTGTGGACTATTAGAACCTAAACCAGGTGACCGTTATGAACTTGTATACAATTCCTAGGATTGATGATCTTTTTGATCAAATGAATGGAGCTCGTTGGTTTTCGAAGATATACCTCATATCAGGATATCATCAGTTTAGGATATGAGATGAGGATGTGCAGAAGATGGCCTTCAGATTTGTATGACCATTATGAGTTATTGGTTATGCCTTTCGGCATGACCAATGCCCCGACAGTGTTCGTGGGACTCAAGAACATGATCTTTCACCAATACCTTGATCACTTTGTGGTGGTGTTTATCAATGACATAATGATATACTCAGTGAAAGTGGAGGAGCATTCCCATCATCAGCAGATAGTTCTGGATACACTCTGAGAGCAACAACTTTATGGTAAGGTATCTAAGTGCCTATTTGGGATACAAGATGTCTGCTTTCTGGGACACATTATCTTAGAGGCAGGAGTTGGAGTGGATGCAGTGAAGATAGAGGATGTACTTTATTGGGATCCACCCAAGAGTGTGACCGATGTGTGGAGATTCCTAGGGTTGGTTGGATACTACCGGGGATTCATTCCTGACGTTTCTAGAGTCACGAGCCCATTTCTAGAATTGACGATGAAGGGGAAGCCCTTCATGTGGATGGAGAGATTCTAGAAGTGTTTTCAGGAGCTTAGGTGGAGACTGACGAGTGCCCCCATGTTGGGAATATCAGAAGAGGGTGTTGGGTATGTTGTCTACTACAACGCATCAGGGACTAGGCTCGGGTGTTTCCTAATGCGAGAGCAAGCACTGATCGCCTACGGATAAAGATAGCTCAGGAAAAATGATCATAAGTATGCTACCCACGACATGGAGTTAGTAGTAGTGTTCTTCACCCAAAAAATGTGGTGACATTACTTGATAGGAAAATGTTTTACAGTCTAGTCTGTTCACAAGTGTGCTTGGTATAACTTCTCTCAGAAGGTCCTGAACCTGAGACAATGGTGATGGGTAGAGTTCCCCCAGGGTTATGACTTTGAGATAGCTTATACTCTTAGGATGGGGAGGTGGTAGAATATGCACTCAACAAGAGGTCTGGTCTACAATTGTTGAGTGAGGTGAGAGAGCAGCCAGCTGTGTTGTAGATATCCTCTATGTATAGAGATGGAGCAGCATACCTCCAGTATATGATTGTCACTCCCCCATTCCATCAGCGAGTCAAAGAGGTGCAGCTTGGGGAAAGTGACTGTGAGGATCGATGTGATCAGATATTCTTAGGGAAGGATCCTGATGGATTTTACGAAGGTGGGGATAATGTCATCCTCTTCATAGTAAGTACAATGGTAACTATGGTGCTATGGGAGGAGGTGTTGAGAGAGTTCCATACGTCCCCTCTGGTGGTATATCTTGGTGTGGTGAAGATGTACCAGGACTTCCGGCGTCAGCACTGGTGGCCAGGGATGAAGAAGGCAGTGGAAGAGTTGGATTCACGATGCATCACTTGTCAATAAGTGAAGGCTGAGCATCAGGTTCCAATTGGATTAGCTCAGCTACTAGAGGTGTCAGAGTGGAAGTGGGATGGGATCTCTATGGACTTTCTGATAGGGCTTCCACATACATCTAGGGGATATGATTCCATCTGGGTGATCGTTGACTGACTCACCATGTTGGCCCACTTCCTACCTATCTGAGAGAAGGGATTGGTAGAGGGATTGGGATGCCTCTACGTGCAAGAGATTTTGAGGAAACATGGGGTTCCACCGATGATCATATTTGATCATGAAGCATGTTTCACATCCCAGTTGTGGAAGGGATTGTCAGAGGCATTCAGGACTCAACTGCATTTGATCACCTCCTTTCATCCTCAGACGGATGGTCTGTCGGAGCGGACCATTATACTGCTGGAGGACATGCTTCATGCATGTGTTCTAAACATTATCCATAGTTGAGATGATCACTTACCCTTGGTGGAGTTCACATAAAACTATAGTTATCAATCCGCCATCGTTGTAACACCAGTTGATTCCTTGAATGGTTGACCCTTCCTATCACCTCTATGCAGGACAGACATAGGGGAGTCATCACTTATGGGTCCAGAGTTGGTATGAGCTACCACTGAAAAGGCGCAAATCATCCAAGATCGGAAGAAGACTACACAAAGCAGATAGAAGTCATATGGTGACAGGATAGGGAGACCTCTGGAGTTCTAGGAGGGGGACCATGTTTTCTTATGAGTCTCTCCTCGATGAGGACTATGAAGATTTGGATGATGTGGTAAGTTATCACCACGGTTTATGAGGCTATTTTTGATACATAGGAGAATAGGTGACGTGGAATACCTCATGGCACTTCCACCGTAGTTGGAGAGGGTCCACGATGTCTTCCACGTCTCCCAGTTGAAGAGATACATGCACAACCCATATCACGTCATCGAACATAGCGAGTTGGACATTGATGATGGAGTGATGTTTACAAAGGTTCCAAAAGAGATTGATAATCAATAATCATGGGACCTTCATGGGAGATCGATACCTCTGGTGAACTTTCTCTAGTAGTATGAGAACCTCTATGAGATCACATGGGAGCGGGAGGCTCAAATTCGTGCTCAGTACCCCCATATGATTCCTTACTCTATGAAGTCTCTTTTAGGGATGAAAATCCCTAACGTGGGGAGAATGTAAAGACACAAAATTTCTACGATTTGTTTTTATATATATGGAATTAATATGAGTCATAAAAAATTTACGGTGCGTGATTTTGAGGCCCGGAGTGCCTGAAATGAATTTATGAAATATTTGTCGAGTACTTTCAGTAAATGCATTATCAACATTTTTTAACTTTTGAACTGTTTCACATTATATATTTGAGGGAACTGTTTAGTCTGCAGCACTGAGATTCACATAAGGGAATCTTTACATTGACTACAGTAGGTCTGGAGAAAATGTTATGTTTTTTGACTTTTTAAAATAAACAAAACAAAATAATTTTGTTATTTTATTTCATATCCTACAACGTTCAAGTAAAGGGACGGGTCCAGTGGTTTTTCAAGCCAACAAATGGATTAAATTTCCAACTATAAGAAATGCCATCATTGGGGAATTAGGAAGCTTCCTTGTTAATGAACCCCATTAAATTCCAACATCTTTACTTACCCCCCCTCTCCTTTATATGTGGATCATTGGTGGAGGTACCAGAAAATCTTCTCCAATCAATGAAGTGTTGAAGAAGCATTGTGACTCCGAACACATAGAGAAGATATTTGATCTTAGAGGGAGGAGATGGGCGACACCGAAACACAACCTAATGTGTGACGTACGAGTGGCGTCGTTGGGAACAGTTTGCAGGAATGAAGAACACGACCCACCTTCATGCGCGGACGCTCTCCAACAGGTTTTTGAGGTAGGGATTTTATTCCATTATGAATTTTAAATGATTTTCCCTTACATGTTCATGAATAATACAAAGAAAGAGGGTAAATTGTCTAACGGGTTGACCGGCGATTCATTCGTCTTTGCGGGAGGTAGTCGCGGGGTATCATTGTGGGGTTTATCTTGTTGTTTAATTCAATTGATTATTAAACCTTTAACCCTCCTCATGTTTACGAGCTAACATGGAGGGCGTGGGCCTAACAAACCCAGCTTGAAACCTCCGTTATCTTGCTATCCTTGTGCTTCAATGGAATACCATCAGCTCGACGACACCGACAGAAAACATTTTGGATAATGTATCGACGCACAATTGAAGAGGAGGCTACAACACAAATCCACGAATGTAATCAGAGCGGCCGGCACCGGCTGTCCCCGGAGGAGGAGAGGCTAGCATTCGCATGCCACTGATGTGAAAGGGAGGCTAAGGCTTGTCAGGTTTAGGGATTGGAGGAAGGTGGCCGTCACACCGGTTGGCCCTAGGTGGCGGTGTGGCGCGCTGTCGTGCGCCCCTGGAGAGATCGCCCGATAGGCCGGCCGGCCACAATGGAACCGGTAGGACCCACCCCTGCTGGTCTTGCATCCCACCTTGTGGCACTATGTGGCGTTTCCACTATGCAGAAAACCCAACACCCTTCTCCTGTTCAGGAAAACCAGGTGTCCCTACCTCTTTGGCTGCTAGGGCGGACCCCGTGCGGGTCGGTCCTCATGCGGTCGGGCCACGCCTTCCCCGGAAACTGACCACTCATGGGCTGCACCCTATACGGGTCGGGCCTCCCCTTTGCGGGCTTCCCATATACAGGGTTGGCCATCCCTCGGACCCACCCTTACCGGTTCGGTCCGGGTCATTCCTATCGGGTCGGTCCTAACCTGGGCCCCACCGGGACCAGAATCACATAAAGAGACTTATCTAGAAAACCGGATGCCATTTGATGAATCGTCTGCAGATTTGGGATTCTTGGAGTGAGATGATCCTTTTTGACTTACTCCATGGGAGTTTTGGAGAAACTTGGAGTACGGACGGGTTGTATCGCACCTGAATCCGACTAGGCCCTCAGTACTGAAATGCTAATAACGCACAGACCGGGCGTCTGATTGATGCACTATCTATTGTTTCGAAACCCTTATGATAAATAAACCATCAGGATAATTCTTTGTGTGACATATTGCATGTTTTAATAAAATCGATGTCTTGGGTATTGGTTCTCCCAAGAACGCTACATACAGAACCCTACGACTGGCTGAGACAAGACGACTGCTGACATTTCGACTCAGAGTGACTCGACGACCCTGTGAGGAGCACCTCTGTGTGACGAAGCAGAACCATAGTGGTGAGTGCCTCTGTGTGATGTGGCAGACCCAAGGTACTGGACAGGAGGAGTATCTCAGCAGGCTATGAGGGGGTGTGCCTCGGTGTGACGTTGTAGAACCATGGTGGGGAGCACCTCTGTGTGACGTGGGAGACCCACGGTACTCGACAGGAAGAGTACCTCAGTAGTCCATGGTTAGTGGGAAGCACCTTGGGGTGACAAGGTTGTCCTACTGTACTCATTAGAGGAGGAGTTATCCAGTAGTCGAGGTGTTCGATGTTGTGAATCTTAATGTTACATGTTCTTAGGCCTAGAGAATATGTGACTAGCTATCAGAATTCATAGCGATTCAGTGTGGGTCAACATCATGATCCTTTTATCTGAGATGTATACCAATTTTGAGCTATGTCTATTGAATTTTTCGTTGTGATTATGATCATGATTTGTTTTCCTTTGTGGAGTTATGAGATACCTTTGGCAGTCTTAGAGACCCTACTGGGTATTTTATACTCACCTATACACGGGCTATGCCCGAAAATTGTTTTGTCTTGTATAGATGATGAGCAGGTGGGCTGAGGTTTCAGGGAGCCAGGACTAGGCGGTGCATGGTAGGAGATGGGCAGACGTAGAGTTCTGAGGAGGGAATCTGTACCTAACCTTTAGGTAGGATCCTTGGAGGATGATCCGGTTGTTTTTTTTCCTTTTTTAGTTGTATTGTTCTTTTATTTGTACTTGTACCTTTATAATTGGGATTATATTCCAGCCCCCTGTTTGCTTTCATCACACATTTACTACAGTAGTTACATAAAAGTTTCTTCTTGTTGTGTTCTTGGACTTTGTGATTATAAAGGTTTAAAGAAAATTCCTTTCCGTTTTGGGGAATATGCCTATCGGTGCTAGTCGCCAACCCCTGGCCTATGGAAGGCGAGCTTGGGATAGTCATGGCAGAGGCCCCAAGGGACAGGTCATGACACCAAGGTATATCATGGGAGTATGATAACTTTTGTTTGTGTTATATGGTAACATAGATCTGATAGTCAAGATACATGGGTATGCGATACATTTATGAGAGATCAGTGGCCTCATCTTTTTGGCATTGAATCTTCTACATAGGTTTTCCAAGGATAGAATGTTTTTATGGTTGGGAGGTTGTAACATCCCATTACCGATCTGATAAGGATTCCTTTAGCCCTGTCGTGAGTTTTACTTTCCATTTACTGTGTAGGGTTGACAATTAATTTCGAGGATACCTATAATGGTGAAGTTAGAGATTTGTTTGACTCTCTACATTAAAAGTCCTTTTCAACATGCTACGAGATTGTTATAAGCCATGTAACAAGGTTACATGATGTGTAATGGTCTTTAAGAGAATACCATAAGATTATTCATGTCATGAGAATATTAATACAATAAATGGTTACAATATTTGACTAACATTTACACATATTGAGTTATTTAATTAACAGTTTTCAATTTAAATCAATGTTGTGTTCAGCAGTTATGAAACACAACTACTTCAAGATGTGTAGTGGGATTACATGTCCTGTAATACCCTGCCTGTGGTTTTTAAAAAGGGCAGAACATCGATGGTATATTTTCTCCTATACTCTAGTCTCTTATCCCTAAGCCTAAGGCTTTCCCTAGGTGATCTTGGCGCTTTCCGACCCTTCCAAATCCTCTCGTTTGGAATTTGATCATCATTGTTCTTGCGGTGTGATTCCCAGGTAAGATTTATCACTCATTGTTTGTCTTTCACTATTTATCCTCAATTGAAATTTTAGTAGATTATCCTAGAATTTATGAATCTATACTTTGTGTTGTTAGATATCATATATAGGTTTTTTCGTGGTCTTCTACACAGTTTTTCTCATTTACAGTTATCATTGATAGTTTTGAGTTTCAAGAAAAGTTAGGTGATTCCATACTATTTATCCAAAGTGACTAACATTGAATTGATTGATTTCTTTCCAAATATTTTTTAAATTCAATTGATTAAACATCATTTTAATTTAGGAAATAATATCCAATATAGTGAATTAGTTTAATTGAAATGGTTCACACATAAAAATTGGGAAAACACACAATCCCATTAAATTTGTATGTGTTTATTGAAATTTGTCTATTTAAATTGTTTAATTTAAATTTAAATTTTTATGGAAATGATTTCAATTAAATTTTTTAATTTAATTGATGACATGAATTTTGAAATTGACGAAATCAGTTTTGAATGGATTTGAAAATTGTTAAAATGGATTAAAATGTTTTGGTATAAAAATTGTGGTTTTATCTTTTAAAAGTGGGATTTTTTTTTTATGAAAAATCGTTTTTAATGTAAAATTGGCATTAATATTGAATAATGTGATTTAAATGTATTTTAAGAAGTATTAATATAAATTTCCCATCGTTGACTATGTGAGAGAGCATGCATGCCTTTGGTATTTGGTGAGTTATTTGGACACAATCTATTCTATTATAATGTTCAAAAACATACATGAAGCGGGTCACATCCCCTGTGGGACAGTGACAAGGTGCCTTTGGCTAGTATTAGTGGAATGTGTGTATACACATATTTCTAAGATTACATTGTGAGTGTAGATTCTTATAGCATGAAACATTTGTACCTATTTGGAAAATGACCATCTTTCTTTCTTGTTTAATATTTGAGAAACAAATCTGTTCCAATGTTGTAAAACTATATTACATGCCTTCAGAATTTATATAATTTTTTTTATAAATTTTTAATTTAATCCATTGTTTTGAAAATATTTCATCACTTTTAACGACTTTTCTTAAATTACATTCCACCATTTGAATTATATGTCATGATTTTTTAAATATGATTTGAAAATTCCAAACCTGTTCAATATTAAAATTGAAGGCATTCCATTGGTTTACATTTGTTGGAATCTATTTTGGAATCCTTGGTGAGACCCTAATGGTATTTTTATCTCACACACTACTTGTGCCTTGCGGTCTTTGTATATTATATCCTTCCATATTCAAGCAAGTGGAAAGGATCACTTGGAGGTGGATCCAGTTGGTGAACCAAGGACATTGTGAGTTGTGTCCTTAGGTACTTGGGGTGTTTCCCTCTATTTTGGTACTTCAGTTTTAGTATTCGGGGATTTAATTCCTTATTGAATTTGGGTTCATTACTCTTAGTGGGCTTTATTTTGTATACATATTGACCTGGTTGTCTTGCTTCAGATATGTTTTGTACAATATTAATTCCTTGTTGCATGTTGTGTGATGTGAGGTGCTAGTATCTGACCTATGGGGATCAGGAACACCTTTCGTGCTATGTCAGGGCTGACTTGGTTTCCAGGTTACAAGGGTTCTCGAACAAGTTTGTGACAATGTTTTATGGTCATATCATAAAACCCTAAACAATTTTATTCAAAGTATGTGGGATTTGATTTTATACTTATGAAGATATATAGGATTCATCCTAATGTTTCATACCCAAATTCATTAACATTTAATCACTAATATCATTATGACATACTACTCAGGGAATCCTCTATTTTTATCCCACCTATCTATACTCATGTGAGTCCAAACATCCAATCATTTGGGTCTATATTCCTTACAGACAATCTTCTACCAAGAAATACTCCTGATAGTACCTTTCCTATACTCGAAGGGCTATATTCCTTCGATGTATTACTATATCATCCTCATCAAGAAACATTCTTGTTAGGGATCACCTTTTCAAGTCCATACTAATTGAAAACCCCACTTTTCCTCATTGGTAAATAATCTCAATGGGATTAATCTTCATTTGTCCATAATGCCGATGTAATTTATATTTCCAAATACATATTCCATATGATACTAACTCATCTTGATTAGTACATATTTCATATGTGGAAAACCATGAACAAAAATCAACTTACCAAGAAATGATAAACTATACAGTTCCTAGTTGCATGGCATCAAAACATAGTAATCCCCACACTACCATCATAAAAAATAATGCATAAAAAATGGAGAAACTCTTCTACATAAATATTTTTCACTGATAGGATGAACTTTAAATGTATGAATAATCATATTGGATAAAATCATTAATATATTGTTATTGTTTGGGAAACTAGTCCCACATTAGGATCGAGGAAAGATCCACGATCATGTCATAAATATATAAAATAATCTTAAAGATAAAAATTATCCCCAAGAAGGGTATGATGATCCATAACTCCAATAATATTGACTAAAGAAATATCATAAGTTCCATTGGTAAAAAAACCTAATGAACAACTTCAATAGAAAGAATGATCGTGGCATGTTACATATGTGGAATCTATTGGGAGTTTCCATTAGAAATAGAAATAGTTAACTTGAAATGAATGATTATACAAAAATAATCAACCTCCCATGACCAATAATTAGGCCATTTGGAAATAATATCTCTATTAGGAAAAAAAATTATGCACCTAACATAAATATTTTAATAAAAAAATTGATGGGTTGACTAAGAATCAAGCCATTTCATTTTGTACCTTATAAGAAAAAAATGGTGAAACGGATATGAATCAACTTCCAACCAAAACAAACAAATACATTTTCAATTTATAGATAATTAATTGTGTTTCTTACATGGGATGTTGAATCGGATGTTTCCCTTTTTCATGTTGTCTTTTTTACCGTAATTACCTATTTCACTATGTTTACCATAACCTAAGGGAATTGAATCATAAACCATGTGTCCTAGTCCATAGGTTGTATCAACTACCTCTGTGGACCACATATAAAATTGTATACTCATTGATTTTAGTATTGGATGGAAAACATGATGGTCATGGTCTATCACTAGTAAGATACCATCATGGACCTTTTGGTTGCATGTGACGGTCTTTAGGAACAAAATATCACAAGAACACCTTTCCCGAAAAAGACTCCAATAAATATAGTTACACATTTCATCACTGATAATCATATTAGGATTTTATCCCCATTGTGTGACAATTATAACCATACTTATCTCAAAACCAAGGATTGAACATTGCTTTATCTCATTTCAGTAGTTTTCCAAGAGATCTCCTATCAACTGAAACTAATGTCATGAAATTACTGCCTCTTAGTCACCTAATGATAGTTTTACCCAATAGGCTTCCTTTTACCTGCATCTTATAATAATAAGTCATGGAAATCGGGCAGATACTGGTACTGATACATCAGACTGATCCTTATACGGTTTTACCTATTAACAAATGAAAAGGAATTCCATCAAACTATTCTATGTTTATAATTGAAATATGTTTATATATATATATTAATATATATATATATATACATTATCGTAATAAATACACTTCATAATTACATTGGTGCTAAAGAATAATGTCAGATATTTAATTTTAGATGAGTTATCCATTCCCAGCTATCTCAGGTCGTTGCAAAAAACTCCATTATATGATCATTAGAGCTTCAAATATAAATAGTCGGTCATTTTAAGAGTTTTCAACTGATACATTTCATAACTCAATTATTATAATGTTTTCTCTATGTGATCATCTCATTCTTAATTTTTTAAATGATTTTTGAGTTTTCATTCTATGGAATCCTTTTCAGGGTTGATTCCCTTAAAAAAATTATTTTTTATTATGTTTCAGATCATTGTAATGATCATGGGACTCTGGGGATAGGAATTTAGTGAATTTGAACCATCAGATTATGGCATTCTATGTCTAGGAAGAAAAATACTAGTCATAATATTGAGTAATTCTAAGGATATTAAGATATATATTGTTCATAAACTCATTTCGCGGGATTTCCTAGTTAGAAAATATAGGCTTTATATTAATTATTAAACATTGGAAACATTTTGTCGTGGTTTTTTACTATGTTTACTCTTAAGGTTAAAAAAGTTATTTTTTTAATATAGCTTATAAGTAATTATTAATTTTAATAGATATTTTTTACCTTGATTCTACAAGTCCTCATTTTGTTATTCATATTATGAATGAAATTTTGTTTTAAAAATCATTTTTAAAATTTGTTTTATTAGAGAATATTTGATAAAAATAAAAAATTATCTAATATAATCTACCAATATTTGGTTCTAATTCTTAAACTATAATAATCAGATGGTCTGTGATTCTAAACATTTTACTTAAAGTTGTATTGTTTTTTATTTTGTTTATATTTTTTTTAATCTACAATCCACCCCCACTTGTAATTGTAAAAATATAATATACTCCATAAATTAAAAAATTGGTATTAGAGAAGGTTATACTGCTATAGCTTGTTGAATTTTGAATTTCTTTATCAATTACTTTTTTATAATGTTTTTTTATAATCTGTTTTTTAGAAATTAATTTTACACTAATGTCTAGTTATAGAAACTAGTTTCTGTATTTATTACGATGGAAGTTATGAATATTGTATATATTGATAAACTGAATCATATCCAATCATAAATTGTTTATGTGAATATCTATGAGTATTTGATATATTAATGGAAAACTCTTATGATCAATATTAGAGTTAATAATTTCATATTAGTTGCTAAGAACTATGATATTCATGATAGGTAGTTTCTTATTTTACTATTTTTGAGAAGTTAGAATATCAGTTGAACTAGAGATTAAAAAGTAACATATTGTGTTATGTGATGAGGAATATATTTTTTCAGATATCATCATGTGAAGATTCCAATAGTTTTCAATTTAATTTGGACGTAACAAATTTCAGTACATCCAAATTTATGGAAAAAACAACATCCATTCTCAGAGTTGGCTACAAAGACATTTATTGTCTACCTGGTGAATCAGTTCCCAAGATTCACCAAAGTATTATGACTATTATAAATATTTTATAGTCTCTTAGAGAAAAAATGTATTGTTGTTGATATTTTGATTGAAAAGATTATTGATATAATTCCCATTGAGTGGGAATATAAATAAACTGTTGTGAATGACATAATAAATATTATGAATCAAACTCTTGATGATACTTTTGGAATCCTAATGAAATATGAATGAATATTAAATAGAGAATCTAAAAAGGATAAAAATAAAAATGGTGGAGTGTCTTTTCCATAATATCTACAATTCTTACGAGTGTTCAAACGGAAGAAAAAATATTACATTCTTTAAGGAAAAATAATTTTTTAGTTTAATCTAATTTGAGTTCATTAGAAAATTATGAATATGAGTTGGATAATATTTTTAAAAGGATAAAAAATATTGTGGGAATGAAAAATTTTCGGTATACATTGAAAAAAAAATTAAGGATAAAAATGAAAAGAAGGATTACACGGTTACTTGTTTTGAATACAAGAGAACATAACAGATCTGACCTAATTTTTGTATGCTCACAAATGAATATATAAAGGAAATTAATTATGATTAAAATACAAATAATTATTATATGTAAAAAGGAAGGAAATGTATAAACTATACTGAAAGTTTGAGTTTCATTAGAGGATATTCATCATAAAATTCTTCAAATAATGAAATTTTTAAATAGAGGAACATTGGAATATTTTCACAAGTACCTTTGGTAAATTAATGTCTTATATAAAAGTTGCACTTTGCCGAATCCCATAATAATATTACATTAAATGAAAAAAATCCTAATGATGAGAAAAATTATATATCTTTTGATGAAGGATAATCCTCAATAAAATATAATACATTACCAATTTATGATTATGTTTCTAGATTTTCTAATCATCTAGAAAATAATAATTGTAAATTATGTAAAAAAAATATGATAATTCAAAATATAAAATTGCAAAGGAACAATCAATAAGCGGTACTATAAAAAATGAAATATGAGATATTTCTATAGATCTTGATAAAAAAATGTTTTTAAATGGTATTATTTCAAAATAAATTGAGAAAAATATTTCTCAAAAAAATAGTTTACAAAATGAATTTGTAAAAATATGTTCTAGTACTATTTTGGATGAGGAAAAAACATCATTGTAGAAATAAAGACTGAAATATCTAGTTTGAAGAAACATTTATCCATGTTTACCTATGGGAAGGAAAACATTGATAACATGTAAAGGAAATTTAATCCTCATGGTAAAAAATATGGAATGGGTTATATAAATCAAAATCATATTTTTAGTGGCATCTACATTGTTCTGAAAAGTGTTCCATTTTTGAACAAAGTGCCATTGTGTTGGAAATTAGTTGAAAAATTATAATTTGTATAGATTTTAGTCTTTTTTTCATAAATCTTATTGTTATAAGGAAATAATATTTTCTCAACAATTTACTTTTAGTAAAATATGGATTCTTAAAATTCAATTTTATAATAAAACTAGACTCACGATATTTTCAGTTCAAAAAAAACTAATTCTTTTGTTTTTTTTGAAAAGAAAGATAGCACCAACCACAAAATCATTTGGTACATGGATAGTGGTTACTCAGGATAGAGGACGGGAAAAAAGATTTATTTATTAATATTATCAAGATGAATGGTGGTAAAGTAACTTTCAGAGTCAATGGTCAAGGGGAAATTATTGGCATAAGTAACATTTTACTTCATGGAAAAATAAGAATTTAAAATGTTTTATTTACTTTAGTACTTATGAAAAAAATTATATGAATAATTAAATTATATGATGATGGTTACCTTGATAAATTTAGGAATGATAAATGTACTATACATATTTCAAAGGATTAATTTATTATATATTCCAATCAGCATGAAAATATTTATACACTAAACATAAAAGACCTTAGGAACCAAGAATTACCAATCCTTAAAGAAATAAAAGAATAATATTTTTATGGAATTGAATGTTAGGACACTGTATCCTTAGAAACATAGCTATGATTACTATAAAAATACTTGTTATATATCTAATAGAAGTAAGGTTTGATACTTCAATAGTTTTTTACCCTTTTGAATTTGGTAAGAAACATAAGTCATGTTTTTAATCGATTAGTAAAGTCTCAACATATGGTGCCTCACAATTAGTGCAGATGGTCCTATTTGTAACTACACAAGATGAAAATATTTATGGAAAATAATATGTATATGTATTAGATAATGATTACACTAGATACACAAGGGTATATTTTCTTACAGATAAATGTGATGCATTTAGTTATTTCAAAACGTTTTTAGCCAATGTTATTAATGGAAAAACCTCTCTTCATAACTATTCATAGTGGTCATGGTGAAGAATTTGTAATTTTATTTCAATATTTCTGTAGTATGAAAGGTAATGAACCTAAATTTTTATCACCTAGAACCCCATAGAAAATTGGTGTAGTTCAATAAATAAATACAGTTCTTTAGAGGATTGCTAGAACTCTATTAAGTGAACACATAGTTTCTAAATTTTTTTTGGTTGAAGCGATTAGTATATCCTTCTACACTCTATATCGAAATTCAGTTTGACCATTTCATAATAATACCTCTTATGAGTTGTGGAATGGAATAAATGTAAATGTTTCTTACTTAAATGTTTTTGGTTGAAAAGTATTCATCTTAATTTCTAAAGATAAATTATATATATTTTCACCAAAATATGATAAAGGGATATTTTTAGGTTATTCTAAAACATTTAATGCTTCTTGAGTTTTTAATAAAGATTCATGTACTCCCGAGGAAATAGTGGATGTTAATTTTTATAAAATTGGTCCCTTTTTTTCCAACAACCACATCCTATATCTTTAGATGTTATTTTTGAAACATATCTTTATAATTTGTATAAATTTTTCCATCAGAATGAAATAATACAAGAATACGTTTTTTATGTTATTCCTTCAGAATATTTTCTACCCATTGTTTATGAACATAATTTTTATAATCCTGGAAATCAGTTGTTTTCTCTGAATCATCCTCTTAAAAGTATCATTGTTATTATAGAAAAACCAGTTAAGACCATAATTTCTTTGAGAAATTGATTTGATAATCTAGATTTATTATCCCAATTTTAACATATGAATATTAATGAAGCTTTAGGTGATGAGGATGGGATAATATTAATGAAACATGAACTTAATGATTTTTAGTGGAACCATGTGTGTACTTTAATTGAATGATATAAGGAAACATAAATAATTAAAGTGAAATGGGTACTTCAAAATAAATGTGATGAAAACAGAATAATAGTTATAAATAAATATAGTCTTGTTCCTATATGATATAACCATCAAGAGGGAATATGATTTTAAGAAACCTATACCCCAATAAAGAGACATAATCTATTCACATACTACTATCATTTGTAAAATTCATTAATTTCAAATTATTTCAAATGGATGTGATCTGTAATTTCTAACATGGATTTTTTCATGTGGAATTTAATATTGAACAACCACTAGTATTGAAATTAAAAAATATATAGAACATGTTTATAATTTTACCAAGAATCTTTTTAGACATAAACAAGCCCCTATAGCTTGGTATCATATGTTAACTGGATTTCTTTACAAAATAATTTTGTTAAGAGATCTACAAATCCAACTCTTTTTATAAAATAAGTAAAAAAGCCAGTACGATTGTATAAATTTATGTTGATGAAATTATATTTGGATCATATAAAAAATATTTAATTGATTAATTTGTGGATGTTATGAATTTTGAGCATGTAATGAGTATGATGGGTGAGATAACATATTTTCTTTCAATATGAATTTCCCAAAAACTAGAAGGTACTTTTGTATCTCAGAATACATATATAAATGATATATTGAAAAAACATGGTTTCAAAAATTCTAAAAGTATTAGTAATAACATCAGTAACATTGATACTTTAGATCTTAATGAGGTTGGGAAACTAGTTTATCAGAAAACATTTAATGGTATGATTGGAATCTTACTATACTTAATATCTTGTCATCCAAATTTAATGTTTTCAGTATTATGAAGCGATAGATATCATTCCAATCCAAAATAATCCAATCATAATTTTCTTAAATGAATTTTTATTTATCTTATTTGAACAATGGATTTAGGATTATTCTCTTCTTCTATATTTTTTCGAAATTTTTTTTTTCAAATACTGACATTGGTGAATATATAATGGATAGGAACAGTACATTTGAACTTGTCATTTCTTAAGTGTATCAATAGTTTTTGGTCTTTTATGAAATATAAATTATTATAAATTTCCCCTACTGAATCGAAATATGTAACTGCTGAAATTTGTTGTGCTCTATTGGTGTACATGCAACATACAATCATAGATAATGACATAGTTTTTCTAAAACTCAAATACTTTTTAATAAAATAAGTTACATTGAATTAATTAAAAGCCCAACACATAAATCACAAGATTAATTCACATATTCAATACACAATTTAATATCATAATACATTCCCAAGATAGAAATAATTTTAAAATTATTTATAACGCAAGAATAACATGTTTATATTTTTACTAAACCCACTAATTCTGAGAGATTTGAATACGTTAAAAAGATGTTTTGAATGATTAAAATTGAATGACCATTCCTAACTAATTCTCATTTACAAATCACAATATTCTAATACTTTGGTATTCTAAGGGTTCTACCTAGACATACACACAACTCCATCTAATATTTAATGAACTTATCATTCTTGTGTTTGGTAGACTACTACCTCACAAAATAATGATTGTTGGTTCTTCATTTATCACCTATAATGGTGTGTATTATGATGTATATACTATTTTTATATGTAATATATTATATTTATAATTTCATATGCATATAAAATTATTATATAACACATAACTTCATGCATTCCATTTTTTTGGGACACGATAACATCATTTTTTTACATGTGGACTACCGCCTCTGCAAATCAATGTGATTCGTTCATGCTCGACATGGAATTTAACAAGGTTGGTTTTAATGAAAATATGTGAAATATATGAGCGAAATATGATAATTTAATTTTTTTATACATATACACATATATGATTTACTTATAATTCTCTTAAATATGTAAAAATGGAAGTAGTGTTCATGCATACATATAACCTACAGTCTCCCTGAACAGTAAATTTCATTTATTATCTCCAAATATTATGGATTATTTTTAGTAAATATATAATAAATATATGTGATCATAAAATCTTGTGTTAAATTATTTATATTATTAAACCATTGTTTAATTAATAGGTAAAACAAGTAACAAGACACAACCTACTCGAAAAACTATGAAGATAACACCTAAAATAGTGGATACAATTAACGAAGGGTTATAAGATTTTACAAGAAGATAATATATGATATTATGAAAATAATTATGGTTATGTAATAAGTTAATAAAATGATTAAAACCATTATATAGGAGGTTAAAGATCTTTTACACAAAAGGAAACTCAAGGTATGGGATTTCGCCTCAATTTAAATTCCATTGAAACTTATTTTCCATTATGCACCAATTCACATTAGTGTGGTGTATATACAACCCCTTGTCATTTAATATCATGATTAACTAATAATTCTTGGTATTTCAAGTTTCACTTTGAATTATATCACCCAAGATGTTTATCTTTAAAGTTACCAAGTGGTAAAAGTTATCATTGAAATCTCACTTTCTTTTATGATTGGCAGCTTTCTACTGAAACAATAAAATTATTTTAATCATTTTCCATGTAAAATTACTTAAATATGAACATTCATGGTTTTTGAAACTTATTATTTCCTTAAACATATACAATTATTACATACGATGTTTACTTTGATAATTATTTTATTATCTAGGGAAATATTGATAAATCATTATTCTTTATTCAATACAGATATTTGAAAAGGCATATTATTTATTAATTAAATCAATTAATCAATATGAGAAATGATTTATACATTTAGTGATGGTGGGTCTTAGACATTATATATCTTCTCGATTCATTGATAGGTTCTCGTTAGACAAATCAATTGCCCAAATTAAATAGGCTTCTACCTATAGTTTTAAACTATTTGAATGATGGATCATTATAGTAGAGGATATCATGTTTATGAGAATTGAGGTATGAAAATTATGCATTGACTTCATTTCAGTTAAAAATTTAATCCATTATACTTTCACCATGATAAAATCAATGGATGTACTTAACTCTCAGTTTTCCCTTTCAATGGAATGTTTCCCAATTATTCACATTCCCATGTTGATTTATACTTATTGATTCATTAATTATTCTGAATTACATAATCTTAATTAGAATTTAATAATATCCTTATTATGTTTCCATTTTCCATGTTATGAAGAAGTATCCTTTTAATTATTTTCAATTATTTTAAAAGTTTACATAAGATATGCTTTATTTTATTATCCTATTGTATTATGTGTATTATGTATGTATTTTGGTTTTCCAAAAATACTATGATATTTAATCCTTTAGGATATGATTCCTTGTAATCAAGCAAATGTAATAAAATAATACATCATGTTTGGGATTTTGGGGTTGGGGTGATACAGTTGGTATCAAAAAAAATTACTATAAAACATTAAAACATGATTTAGAGAATAATGATTGCGGAATATTACCCTAAGATAGTGCTTGAGGATAAATATAGAAGAGAATCCTATAATTTTTTTACGCTAATGATTATGTTGGACTTATAATAAATCCATTATTATCAAGATACTAATGGTGTATGCGGTTCTAGAATAGATGTACCTAGTGGTAAAAACATAAAAAAGGTGTGTGAAGCCTGGATCAAGCGTAACCTGGTACACAACAACATGCCTTACTATGCACCTGGGTTGACACACCCAGTGGACATTCTATGGATAATTCAAATTTCATTACAAAACATAATGATAGATTTGAATGTTAAGATACCCCCCCCCAAAGAAAATATTTTTATGATTGTGAGATTAGATACACATAAAATTTTGAATTTATGTCATGTATTACACTATTGTTGGGATTATTCATTATGATACAAAATGGTATAATCTATTATAGTATATCCATTTCATTAGAAATCAAACAAGGTTAGAAAATTGGTATCAATAGTCATGGATAATGTAAAGGTATCCCAACTAAGAAATTTGATATTGGTGGTATTGGAACTGAACATGTTATTTTTATATTAGGGGAACATAATGAGGATATGTCACATAACCTTTCCCAGATGAAGGAACGTGTTCCTAAATGATATTATCTGATATTTTATCTCTTTATGGGAGATATTATTCCATAATTTAGTGGTAATACTAACCCAATGGTAGTAGAGTAATGGATTATGTCTTTTAGTAAGATATTCATGGAATTAAGATGTGGGTAAAAGGAAATGCATCCAGATACATTGTACTCTTTCAATTGTGATACTGACCAGTGACTGTTTTTGATCCAGAATAAAAGGGAGGAATGATAATTAGAAATCAGGAAATGGATATCCTTTTAGGATATATTCTTTAAAAAATATTTCCCTCATGATAAAAAAAAGAGATGAAAAGAAAATTACTTAGTTTATAGAAAATTGAGCAAAAATGTGTTATGGAGTATGAAGCTACTGTTACATGGTTATAAAAGAATCATATGGATTTAATAAGAAAATAGAAATAAATGATGAACCATTTATTTTAAGGGATTAATTTAATTTTCTAAAGATCACTTGTGTCTCAGACAATTTCTTCATATGATGAAATTTTTTTATGTGCTATCGAGGAAGAGAAAAAAATCTCAATGTCTTATGGAATAGAAGGGAATAAAGAGAAGAATAGGATGACATAGAAAATAAATGATAAAGGGAATATTTGATTGAATAATTTTACCACAGGTGAAAATTGTGGAAAGAAACACCCCGGGAAATGATGGAATATATTGGGAGTTTGTGATAAGTGCTGAAAAAAGGGGCACCCAAAAAAAGAATAAAATATAATAAGGAAAATGTCTTTATCAATGTTAAATATAAAATGAAATGGGTAACTGTATAAATTATTTCCCTAGGAATAAAAAACATATAACTCAATATATTCAAATATATAAAGTTCAAGAATATGTTATTTACACAACCTAAGGGAAATGATTAATGAGGTTCTATATTTGTATCTAATAAATATGATTGAAAAATATATTATTGATGATATTCTCATGATATGAATTATAAAATTTATAAGTACATAAATACAGTATTATTTCATTAAATATTTGAGATCAAATTTCCAATGGAACCAAGAAAAATAGTAACAAGTTAAATTTTTAAGAAAATACATGTTTGATAGAAAGATAATCGTTAATATTTTCCTGATTTTGAGATTATTATTATTTGTTAAATTGTTGGGTGATATTGATAAAGTAAATTAGAAAAGTTTTCATTACCTTGAAACTGATTAATTATTTATAGACATAGTTTCTTATTCAATCATTGATGGAGTTTACAACACATTTGGATTTAAGAAATATTTTCAACAACATGCTATTTACTTAAGTAATAATGGATAATTCATTTATCAAATAACATTTAGTGGTAATTAATGTTACAACCATATTTCAAAGGAATAAACGATAAACATATTCACATTTTCAGAATGTAGAAATGGATTTTCTTTATCATGAGTTAATAAAAATAATAATTTTGTTTTAGAAACGTAGTAACCTATTTTCTAAATAGTTAGTTCATATTCTTCTATAAGGTTTAATTATTTATGAAATGGTCAAAGTTTAACATTGGATGTGGTTTTAGAGATTGGTATATTAAATTACCCTATTATGAACATGTTCTATGATATGAAGTATAAATGGTTAAAGTAAAAAATAAAGTATAATATTGTGTTTATGAAGTAGAAACATAAAAAAATTTATATTCTTACATAGTGAAATAATTTTTCACCTCTATAAAAATAGTCTTGAAACAAAAATGTTTTCTTATTATCATCATTTTTATGAGATCAATTAACATTTTTATAATTATTGTTTATGGTTGTGAGGTCATAAACATTAAACAAAAGATATTCCCTACACTCTTGGCCAGAACTTCATAGTTATATTTTACTTCCACATCCATGTATTCTATAATTCTCCCATATTCGAAAGCATTGTTTTCTGGGGACCATTGCACTTCCATTTATCACTTATTAATAATATGTGTTATTTAAACTATTTACAATTGGGGTTTTCTACAATATTATTTTCAACAATAAATCCCTTGATTGTTGAGATCATGTTTAGATTATGAGGATGACATTTCATTATGGTGGGGAGAATGTAACACCCCAAAATTCTAAAGTAAGAACATTATATTTAATTGCGAGTGGGATACACAACAACAAAATGTAGAAAAGAATATAACCTCATGAGAATTTATGGAGAATTTAATATTTTAAAAAATTCCTATATAATTTATATCTTGAAATGAACACTATACTAGGATAGATTTCATTACTGACAACAAAGAATTTCTTTGATAGCTTGCGGTACATGCAAGACTGAGTTTTACCAAAATAAAATATACTATTAAAATTATTTTTTATATGATATTTATTAACTAGAATTTGTAATGATAGGTATGAAAATAACTAACTACATTTGGAAAATATTATTTACCCATTTTTATATAGTTCTTTTCTTATAAATGAATATATGAACTAAATGAATATACATGTAATGTTTTTATGCTTATAATGGTGTTTTATACTAATAAATTACATTAATTAAAATTATTTAATGATAATATATATATATATATTATTCAATAAAATATTTTTTATATTCATCTAATATGTTTTATAAGTATATGATCAGCATAAATCCATTTTTTTCTTAAAAATTGTATTTTTCTAAAACTAATGTTTTACCACCTATTAACTGAGATCCTATTTTAAATCATTTTTTTGGAAAATTGAAAAATTTTAAATGTCAAAATAGAATTAATTTTTTAAATAAGAGCATAAAACTAGCTTAGATTGAAATTTTTTATTTTTTTGTGAGGTTGAATTTTATGATGAATAGAGAAAAATACTGAATTTTAATTCAAAACCACTTTGTCATCTAATATATTTATAAGGAAAAATTAAATTTATTGATTTATTTTAAAGATTAATTAGATTAATTAAATATAAATTCATCAACTTTAGTTAATTTTAATCAATTTCACATTGAAATTGATTATAAAATCATAGAAATATTTTGAATGTTTTAACTCTAAAACTGTACTTTTTCATCCCGTTTGTGAGATTTAATTTAAATTAATTTCTCTCAGTTATGTGATAAAAATTTATAAAAAATGAGTCATTATTTTTAGTAAACATAATTTATAATATCTAATAAGTTAAAATTAATTTTTTACACAAAATATTATTGAAGGTTTTTAAAATTATTTACACCGATAAAGAGAAAAAGTTTCTTAACAAATGACGAATCCTTGCGCTTATAGCCCAAAATGACCTAGAAACCTATATAAAATCTTTTTATACTAATATTTAGAAATTATCCTAAATTTTCCTAATTGATAAAATTATTTTAGACTAATTACATCTAAAAAACATGAGTGACATTCCCTTCTAAAAAATTTACACGAATAGGACTCCTCCTCCAAAATAAAAAGGTACTCACCCTGAAACTTATTCACTTCTATATAGCCCTTTTTATCACCCAAAATCTACTAAAATAAGATACCAACATACCTCCCCTCAATCTATTATACTCACCTTGGGCATAAAACCAAACAATTAAGTCTTTCTGTATAACCCAAAAGGAGTTACCCAAAAATGATGTAGCATTCTATAGTGATCACATTCAATTTATTTCATTGTACACCCTCTAAACTATCCTTATTACATGAATATATAATAACATCAATATTATAAATATATTGAGATATTTTTATTCAAAGTTTATTACCTACACTTACACATGCATCCATCTAATGGGTAACAAACCTATTGTTCGCATGTATGGAGGAATATGACCTCTCGAGAAGAAGATTATTTGCTCTTCATTTACAACCTATCATGGTGTGAATTATGATGTAAATAATTATTTTCATTTTATATATGAATTTTATGATTTCTTATAATTATTTTATTCTTTTATAAAAAATACCTTCATAAATTCTATTTTTTGGGGATATGATAACATCTTTTCTAGACATATGGACTGTTTCCACCTCAAATCAAAGTGATTTGTTCATAATATATATGGAATATATAAAGGATGGTTTTAACGAAAATGTATGAAATTTATGACATAAATATTATACTTGAATTATAATATACATATAAATATATATCATTTAATAATAATTCTTTAAATATGACAAACAAATGAAAGTAGAGTTCATGCGTACATACGACCTACCATTTCCATGAATGGTGCATTTAATTTTTTATCTCAAATTTTTATGGATTGTAATAAATAGTTATATACATAATATATATTATAATTACATCATTTTTTATATTTTTGGGATGATTAAATCATGAACTAATTAATAGGAACAAAATTATCAAGACAAAACATACTAAAAAACAATGTACTTTACACCCAAAATAATGAAAATAATTTACAAAAAAATAATATGATATTATAAAAAGATAATATGTTATATTATTAAAATTATTATGGTTATGGTAATATTTAATAACATTATTAAAATTATTATCCTTGAGGTTAAAATACTTTCCTGCAAATAGGAATGCAAGGTATGCCATTTCGTCTCAATTTACAATCTATTGAGACTTATTTGTTGTTATAAAGAAATTCACATTAGTGTGGTTTATATACTATCCCTCGTCATTTAATATCACGATTCACTAATAATTCAAGGTATTTAAGGTTTTCCTTTGAATTATCTGAGCCAATAGGTTTATTTTTAAAATTACCAAGTGGTAAAAGTTATCACTGAAATCATACATTCTTTTCTGATTACTAACATTCTCTTGAAATAGTCACTTTATTAAAATTATTTTTATTGTAATTTTACTTAAATATCTACATTGTTGGGTGTTAGAAATTTTTATTTCCTAAATCGTATACAATTTTTTCTTATGGTGTTTACTTTTATGGTTAATTTATTATCTGGGGAAATATTGATAAATCAGAACACTTTATTCAATATGAATATTTGATAACTAGTATTGTTTATTAATTAAATCGATTAATTGATATGAGGAATTATTTGGACAAATAGTGATCGGTGGGACCTAGACATTATATATCCTCTCAATGCATTAGTGGGTTCCCATGTGATAAATAATATGGAATAATTATATAGATTTCTATATATATTTTGATACTATATAGATGATGGATCTTGAATGTAGAGGATTTCATGTTTTAGAGACAAGATGTATGATAATTATGAATTGCCTTCATTTTTGTTATACTTTTTATACAGTACATTTTCACTAATATAAAATATATGGATTCACTACAATGTTAGTTTATTGGTTATGTAACACCCCAGGATTTCATAGTACAGTATCTCTTTAAATTAATTCAATAACTTGCACCACACACAACACCGAGTTTGAGTGCACGACGACTTCCCAAACTAGTCGTTCAAAAAATTATTATGAATAGTATTAACTAGATTTTGAAATTTTGTTATACTCTATATAAGATTAACTTATCTATTATGTGTTTCTTAGACATATTACAAGAACAAATTCAATTTTTCAGATAAAAATTGTATTTTTAAAAAAAATGCAATTTTACCACCTTTTAATGGAGAACACTTTTTAAATCCAATATTTGACACTTTTATATATTAAATTTGACAAAATAAAATATTTATTTAGAATCAAGACAAAAAAATTTTGTCTTGATAAATTTTTGGTGTTTTTTTGATAACATTCATATTTGGGTGAATAGTGAAAAATACTAAATTTTAATTGAAAACAACATTTTTAATCAAAATAATTTATAGTGTTCAATTAAACATTTAAATGGTTTAGAAGTATAATTATATTATATTTTTACTATTTAATCTAATGTTGGTCATTGGAATTAATTTCACTTTGAAATTATACATAAATAAGTGTTAATCTTTTGATAGTTTTTGTTTCTTAAAAACACGCTATTTGTTTTGAAAAAAGAATTAATTTTAAATAAATAAATTAAACATATTTTTTTTTGAATTTGGTAAAACATACATCATTTTTTAATTCGGAATGTCAAATAAATATTAGGCTGATTTTTTGGAATTTTTATGAAAAAACATCAATTTTTTATGAACAGTAAAACCACTTAGTAGTTGTTAAAAAACTAACTTTTTCATTTAAATGAAATTTTACCACTCCTTTGAATTGAATTTCGAAAATATGACATACATGGTTGTTATTAGTAAGTAAAATTTGGTTCAATAAGATGAAACTGATTTTTGGTGAATAGTAACTTTTGACTTTTATTTACCGCAGTTAAAGTTAAATAGAGTAATTCAAGGTAAATGGAATATTATAATAATACAAAATTACCTTAACACTAGTAATAACCTTATTGTATGAGTTATGGCCTACCATGGGCATACTTGGGTCAATTTTGTGACCCCATGGAGCCCCTTATGAATGATAATGACACTATATTTTAATTAACTTAAAGTAAAGAAAAAATGACACAAACAAATATATTTTAGTAAATACATTTTTACATGGGGTAATATAAGTCATAATTTCGACAATAAATATCATTGGAAAAATAATAAGTTATCCTAAATTATAGTATTTTTTTATAATTTTTAGACATCAAATAAATTAATTTATTTTAGACATAATAATGATGTAGTATTTACCTAATTAATAAGAGATTTAAATAAATAAGATTACTAATATTAAAAAAATATAAAAAACCTGTCCAATTCTAATTGAATATTTTTATTTAAAAAATTAATCTAATTATCTTCTACTTTAATTAGTTTTGGACCTTTGAAAACCGAATATCACTATATAATAAAATAATATTTTCACAATTTCTTATAGAGCCCCTTCTCCCCCTTATAAAAGGACACCACTTCTAACCCATTCCACACACCTCTCAATCCCCTTGACTCATCCAAACCCTAACCAAATAATATCTCCAGATCCCTCTATTAAAACTATAAGCCTTACCTTAGGCAGAAGTGACTTCAATAAGTCCTTTTGGTTCAAAGCAACATAAGTTACCCAAATTAAAGGTAATAGTTTCTCTTAAATTCTTTTGTTTTATTTTGTATTATTTTACTTCTCCAACCCCCTAAAATCTTTTTATTCCATTATTTTATGACAAAACCAGTATCCTTAATATACTAGTATGTTTTAATGGGAAATGTTCTAACTACATTTACACACACCTCTATCAAATGGGTGAAGAACATCTTGTTTCGGTGGTTGGAAAACTAACTCCTCATGAAACGATGATTGTATGATTATATCCTACCACCTCTCATGGTAGAAATTATGATGCAACTGTATTTATATATAATATATATTATTCATATGTTTTCTTTTTTTCTTATATATTTTCCATTTATATCAATCCATTATGGTTTCTATTATGGGTAAAATGCAATAATGTAATTTGAGGATGTGCAGACTACTGCCCCCTCAAAGTGATATGACGTGTTAATGAATTGTGTGGGATGTATAAAGTACTGAGTTAATGATATAATATATAATATTTTAATGGAATTATTATATACCTTTTTATCATTATGTTTTAATTCCATTTAAATACAAAAATAAAAAATAAATTAGTGTTCATGCATACGTACGCCTTACCGTCACCGTGAACGGTGCCTTTCATTTCTTATCTCCAAATGTTATGAACTGTTATAAAAACATATATACATATATATATATACTATATAATATATATATATATATATGTATGATATATAAATCATGTATATCATTATGGAGATAATGGTCTTTTGACCACATGGAAAAATTTAATTATAACAAGTTCATTTTTGACCCAAGTTCCGAACACCGATAAAACATCTGATATTTACTAAAATAATTAATTAATTGTTATAGAAAGTAAATAAGTAATATAAAAGGAATAATAAACTTTTAAAATTTTCTTAATCAAGTATAAATTAACTTATGTATATTATTCATGAAGAACAAGGAACACAGAAGACAATGAAGACTTGAGGTTAGGGGTTTCTTATCTCACTTTTAATTCTGTGAGATTTCCATTGATCACCAAATATTTATTACATGTGGGGTATGTACTCTCCATGATTTTATTATTTATTTAATATACTTAAATTTATGGGTATTTACATATTCATTGTATGATACTTCTTTAATGGGTTGTATGTTTTGTAAGTTACCAAATCGGTAAGGGAATTTCTAATTTCGATTTCCAGTCTTGGGGAATTACGCATACTAATTGATTAATTTACTCCTTGATTATGTGTGGAATCACTATTTATTATTTGTGTAGTAATTTCCACTCCCCATTCTGTGTATATAATTATTATACACATAATCAATCCATTTAAAAATTCTCAAGTCATCGATATGAACTTGATAAGAGTAATTTTAATTCAATCTCGATTCATTGAGTTAAACAACCAATTATTTGGTATTGTTTTTACAAGAATATGTTTGAATGTACTATCGTTTATTTACACTTAATATCCAATCATATTTTGTGTATTAATATTTTTCAAACATAATTATTTCATCAATTTATCCTTAACCTAAGGATACAATTTTTATAAGGGACTTTATCTCAATTTACATTGCATTGATTTTTCTTTATTGTTATGCACCAATTCACTTTTATATGGTGTATATACTATACTTTGACATAGTATATCATGAAATCCTTTATTCTCGTGGTATTATAATGTTTTTATTACCTCAATTATTTGTATTCAAGCATCTCTCATTTGGTAGGAAACTCTAACTAAAATATCATTTTTAAAATGTTTTAAAGATTTATTGTTCTAAATAATTCTCATCAATGTACTTGTTTTAAAAATTGTTTTAAGGATTTATTTATATGGAAAATAATTTTTTCAAATTTAAATCCATTTTTAAAGTCTCAAATTGGTATGGGACACTTTGATACAAAAATATATTTTAAAATACTTCTTGATAAATACTGATATTGTTAAATGTTTTCAAGAAAAAGTGGGATATTTCCCTCATATAGTTTTGATGATTATATTAATATATATATATATCCTTCATTATTCATGATTGAGGTTAATCTATTATAATACAATCATCCATATTGTATTGAATGAGTTATGTTTGACCGTGGATGTTCTATTTTTATGCCATTCAAGGTTTGAGGTTAATGTATTGATATTTCGTATGATAGTTTTAATAAGAATGTTTAGATTAAGTTTAACCCATTTCATATGAGGAATGAATTGGAATTAGTAAGTGATGGGTGGAGCCCTCTATTGCTCCTTGATGCGTTGGTAGATCTAATGAGGAAAACTAGTGTCTTGGAAAAACGCCTGGAAAAAATCTTATTTGTAGTCTTGGCACAAGGCCTTGACTATGTGGTTATGATGTCTGGAATTATGCATTCCATCATTATGTGATTAGATATTGATATTTCATGTGGTTATTCGACCAGTTGAATACGCCTGACAGTGTTTTATTATGGCATTAGTTACTCAACTAATATTCCTTCCATAAAATGTTTGTGTTCTTTATTTTCAAAGGTATGTGTTTTAAATTATTCACCATGCCTAATGTTTATGTTATCTTCTGTTGTATTGATTACTCTTACTGATCATT
This sequence comes from Viscum album, assembly GCA_963277665.1. NCBI lineage: Eukaryota > Viridiplantae > Streptophyta > Magnoliopsida > Santalales > Viscaceae > Viscum > Viscum album. The sequence continues at coordinate 1,136,026,631 of OY728155.1, read as the reverse complement.
TGATCCCACCCCTTTCTTATGATTCATTTTCCAAGGATATGAATAATTTTGTTATGAGTGACTTACAGGAATAATCTACGAAGCATCAATGTTTTTAATTGAATAATTTAGTGTTGTTTTTTTTCAAGTAGTAATGTTGAACTTATTTATGTATCTTGCTTCCAAGACTACTAAACTGACTAGTCCTTTGGTACTTGATTCCATGTAATCATGCTAATGTATTCAAATAATGCTCCGGCTTTTGGATTCTGGGGTCAGGGCGTTATAGTTGGTATCGGAGTAAGTTTAGTACAAACCATGGTAACTATATTTAGATAAACTCTGATTAGAGAACATTACCCTAAGATAGACTTTCAGAATTAGTATAGAAGAACGTCCAAAAAATTTGGTAATGTATATATTTTTTGTATTTTCAATGCAACACATCCTTGTCTGGATATGAGTAGGTAGATGCGGCTCTGGAACAAATGTACCTAGAAGTGAGAACTCTGAAAAGGAGTTTTGGACTTGACCTGGGGTATCCTAGAACACGACAACGGGCATTGGTGCACTCTTGGTTAAGTCAATCCCTGGGGGATATGATTAAGATGATTCACATTTTATTTACAATCCAAATTGAAGGATTTTAATATAAGATGAGAATAAATGACCTTGTTTAATCCTAAGGTGTTTCAGATTGAAAATAAGGTGTCATGATATTCTCTAAATTATTTTATAACTCACACTATGCATTCTAGTTTTAGTCAAACTAGTCAATCAATTACAGGTTATTACTTTTTGGATTAAAATATGAGGTATGAGATAACATTTGTGGTTAAATTTTTTTATAGTTATTTTGAGGAATTTATCTCATTTTGGGAATGTTATAAAATAAAGTTTTTGAAAATTGACAACACTCAGACTGTGTGACAACCCATCACGTCAGACAAAGTTGCAAGAATCGAACTCACAACCAAAGTGCGACTGGGATTTATCGCTTACCACTGGACTACATGAAGTCCCTGGTTAGTGTGACTAATTATTTTTAGTCAAATGATTATATTGATCAATAATAAGTTGCTTTCAGATCTTATGTTTTTTCAAATAGATATCCTTAGTATAGGAAAAAGATTTTTTGATTAATTGATAAATGTTATTTGGGAAGATGTATACTCTGTTGGAAACACTATATGCCTATAGAAAATAGAATACTATCGGATTTCATTTGAAGAATAATGGAGTATTTTTATCTATATTATTATTTTTGGATTTATAGAGATTTTGGTTATTTATGGAAATGAATAACTTATCATAGAGAATATGTGATTAGGTTAATTACTTTTTTTAATGTGACATTAAAAGAAGTCGATGCTATTTGGAGATATAATTTAACATGGAATACTATGTAAGAATGTTCTTCTGAGTTTTGGGTTTCATTTTTAGTTTGGATTATATTGAAAGATTTTATAGAAAGTTGTTTATTGAATGGGATTTATTGAACTATGGGAAATGTTGGTTTAATTTTAGAAATTAAGATTAGTATTTCTTTCTAAAAAGGATTTTCCTTTTTGGCGATCATATGAGCATGTACTAACCATTTTTTTATTGGTTAATGTTTAATGAAAATTGAAATATATAGTTCATCCTTTATGGATTATGTTATTCTCTATAAGTTGATTATAGCGCTTCAGGTGTGACCAAGTCATCATGAATACTCATCGTTTGGTGAAAAGACAAGTTAGTGGTAGAAATTTATTAAAGGATGAATCTGTACGTAAAAATTAAGCATATAATGTTATGTTATTAGTAAATCTCATAAATAAATTCCTCAAATTTATGAAAAGGGACATAAAACAAAAACATTGTCTGATTACTTTTCATACTGGGGAATTAAATACTGTTTAACCCTTCACAAGTTTATGGTTTTCAGATCATTTAATTTCTCCTGATCATGTTTTCTGTCACTCTCCATCAGAACTAGATGGTTATATTTCTCTTCTATACCCTTATTTTCTTACATAGAACCCTATAATGTGTTATTTTTTGTAACCTTCATACTTCCTCTTCTTTATTTTAAAATAGAGGTATCATTAATCCATTTTTCGATGTGGTTTTTCAACTACGATATTTTGAATTGTAAAAACCCATGTTTTTAATGTCGAACATAAATTGAGAGGACATAATTTCTTTAAATATGGGAGAATGTAACACCCCAGGATTTCATAGTACATTATCTCTTTAAAATAATTCAATAGCTTGCACCACACACAACACCGAGTTCGAGTGCACGAAAACTTACCAAACTAGCCATTCAAAAAATTGGTTTGAATAGTATTAACTGGATTTTGAATTTTTCTTATACTCCATATAATTTTATCATTTGTATTATGCATTTCATAGTCATCTTACAAGAACAAATTCAATTTTTCGGAGAAAAAATGTATATTTCAAAAAAAAATGAAATTTTACATCTTTTAAAAGGAAAACCCTTTTAAATCCAATATTTGACACTTTTATATATTAAATTTTACAAAATAAACGTCTTATTTAGAATAAGTACATAAAAATTTAGTAACGATAAATTTTTGGTCTTTTTTTGACAACATTCATAATTGGGTTAATAATGAAAATTAATAAATTTTAATTGAAAAAAAGTTTTTAATTCAGATAATTTATAGTGTTAAATTAAAAATTTGAATGGTTTGGTAGTATAATTAGATTATATTTTTACCATTTAATCCAATTTAGGTCACTAGAATTAATTTCACTTTGAAATTATACATAAACAAGTGTCAGTCTTTTGATAATTATAGTTTCTTAAGAACACGCTATTTGTTTTGACAACGAGAATTAATTATAGATCAATTAATGAAACCTATATGTTTTGAAATTTTTAGAATAGACATCATTTTGAGTTCAAAATTTCAAATATAGCTTAGGCTAAATTGTTTGTATTTTTCTAATAAACTTCAATTTTTGATGTATAATAAAACCACTCAGTAGCAGTTAAAAAACTATCTTTTTCATTTAAATGAAATTTTACCTCTACTTTAAATTGAATTGTGAAAATCTCACATATATGGTTGTTATTATTAAGTGAAATTTAGTTCAATAGGGTGAAAATAATTTTTGATGAAGAGTAACTTTTGACTTTTATTTACCACAGTTAAAGGTTAATAGGGTAATTCAAGGTAAAAAAGAATATTATAATAATAAAAAACATACCTTAAAACTTGTCTTAACATTATAGTATGAGTCATGTCCGACCATGGGAATCCTTAGGTCGATTTTGGGACCCCATAGAGCCACTTATGAATGATAATGACACATTATTTTAATTAACTTAAAGAAAAGGAAAAAATGACATAAACAAATATCATTTCATAAATTCATTTTTACATGGGGTTATATATGAAATCATTTTGACTATAAATATTAATTTTAAAAATAAAAATATTTCCTACATTATGGTATTTTGTTTGTAATTTTCAGACATCAAATAAATTAATTTATTTATGACACAATAATGATGTAGTATTACCTCATTAATAAAATATTTAAATAAAAAATAGTATTAATAATAATACAATATCCAAAACCTAACCAATTCTTATTGGATGATTTTATTTCATCCATTAGTCATCTTATCATCGACTTTAATTAGTTTTTGACCTTTATAAGTGGAATATATCTATATAATAACATAATATTTTCCCACTTTCCAAAAGAACCCCTCCTCCCCCTTATAAAAGGACACCACTTCTAACCCATTCCACACACCTCTCAAGCCCATTGGCTCGTCCAAACCCTGACCAAATAAGGTCTCAAGATCCCTCTATTACACCTAGTAGCCTTACCTTAGGCAGAAGTCACTTCAAGAAGTCATTTTCGTTCAAACCAAAGGAAGTTACCTAAATTAAAGGTAACCGTTTCTCTTAAATTATTTTGTATTATTTTGTTTTATTTTACTTCTCCAACCCCCTAAAATCTTTTTATTACATTATTTTATAAAAAAATAGTATCCTAAATATTGTAGTATGTTGTTATAAGAATTATTCTAACTACACTTACACACACTTCCATCTAATGGGTGAAGAACATATTGTTTTTGTGGTTTCCAAACTAACGCATCATGAAACGATGATTGTTCAATTATCTCATATCGCCTCTCATGGTGGCCATTAATATGGAAATGTATTTATATATGATATATATTATGGTTATGTTTTATTTTTTCTTCTGTATTTTACATTTATATCATACATTTTTGGTTTCCATTATGGGTAAAACATGATAATTTCATTTACGGATGTGTGGACTACCGACCCCTCAAAGTGATATAACACATTAATTACTTGGGTGATATGTATAACGTATAGAGTTAATGATATTATATTATCTATAATATTATATATTATATTTAAATTATAATATACCTATGTATAATTATTTTTTGATTCAATTAAATTCAAAAATAGAAAAGAAAGTAGCGTTCAGGCGTACGTACAACTTACTGTCTCCATGAACGGTGTGTTTCATTTCTTATCTCCAAATGTTATGTACTATTATAAAAACATATATATACTAGATATAATTTATATATATATATATATTATATCTAAATCATGTATATCATTCTGGAGATAATGGACTTTTAACCACATGGAAAATTGTAATTATAACATGTTTATTTTTGACTCAAGTTCCCAACACCAATAAAATATCCAATATGAACTCAATTAATTATCTAATTGTTATAGAAAGGTAATAAGTGATATAAAAGGAATAATAAACTTTAAAAATGTTCTTAATGATGAATAAATTAACTTATGTCTATTATTCAGGAAGAACAAGGAACATACAAGACAAGTCATACTTGAGGTCAGGGGTTTCATATCTCACTTTTAATTCTGGGAGATTTCCATTGTTCGCCACTTATTTATTACTTGTGGTGTATGTAATGCCCATTATCATATTATTGGTAAAATATAATTTAATTTATGGTTATTTACATCTTCTTTGTATGATACTTCTTTCATGGGGTTTATTTTCAGTAAGTTACCAAATCGGTAAGGGAATCTCTAATTTTGATTTCCACTCTTTGGGATTTACACATACTTCATTTATTATTTTACTTCATGATTATGTGTGGAATTACTATTTATTATTTGTGTAGTAATTTACACTACCCTTTCTGTGGATATACGTTTTATACACATAATCGCTCCATTGATAAATTCTCATGTCATCGATATGAACATGATAAGAGTAATTTTAATTCAATCTCCATTCATTGGGTTAAACATCAAATTCATTGGTGTTGTTTTTACAAGAATATGTTTTAATGTCTTTTGATTGATTTACACTGAATATCCAATCATATTTAGTGTATTAATATTTTTCACACATAATTATGTCATGAATTTATCCTTAACCTAAGGATAATTTTTTTATAAGGGACTTTATCTCAATTTACAATCCATTGAGACTTCATTGTTGTTATGCATCAATTCAATTTTATATGGTGTATATACTGTAATCTGACATATTATATCATGGAATCCATTATTCTCATGATATTATAATGTTTTTATTACCTCAATTACTTGTATTCAAGCATCTCTCGTTTGGTTAGAAACTCTAACTAGAATATCATTTTTAAACATTTTAAAGATTTATTCTTCCAAATATTTCTCATCAGTGTCCATGTTTTAAAAATGTTGTTAAGGATTTATTTATATGGACACTAATTTTTTTAAATTAAAATCCCTTTTAAACATTTAAATGTTGTATGGGACACTTTGATTCAAAAATATATTTTAAACAAATTCTTGATAAATAGAGAAAATTTTAAATGTTTTCAAGAAAAAGGGGGATATTTCTCTCATATAGTATTGATGATTATTTTCATTTATATCAATATCCTTCATTATTATTGAATGTGTTTAATCTATTATAATACAATCTTCCAAATTGTATTGAATGAGTTATGTTTAACTGTGAATGTTCTATTTTTATGCGATTCATAGTTTGAGGTTAATGTATTGAAATTTTGTTTGATATTTTTAATAAAAATGTTTAGATTACATTTCACCAATTTCAAATGAGGAATGAATTGGACTTAGTAATTGATGGGAGGAGCTCTCTATGGCTATTCGATGCATTGGTTGGTCTCATGAGACAAACTAGTGTCTTGGCATAAGGCCTTGACAAAATCTAATTTTTATATGAGGCCTTGACTATGTGGTTATGATGTCTGGCATTATGCATTCCATCATTTTGAAATTAGCTATTGATATTAAATGTGATTATTCAAAAAGTAGAATATCCATCTAAATAATTAAATGGAATAATTTGATTTATCTTTTCCTTGCTATGTTGAAGTTTTATTTTAAAAGGATTTTGTTTAAGTCTTATACATTGCCTTAAATGTTTATACATATTTATGAAAGTTTTTGCTATATTGTTATCCTTACTGAGCATATGATCCCACCCCTTTCTATGATTTATTTTTCCTAGGATGTGAAGATGTAAATTATGATTAACCTATAGGGATATGCCAATGATACGAGTGTGTTAAAGGGGGACACAATGTCGTTTTTATTTATTTCATGATGTAATGTAAAACTTGTATATGTATCTAGAATTTCCAAGGCTACTAAACATAGTGGTATTTAGAGACGTGATTCCTTGTATTATGCCAATGTTATGTAATAATTCACCAACTCTAGGTCACTGTGGTCGGGGCGTTATAGGGTAAATAGATTGTGCCTTGTTATTCACCTTTCCATTTTGATTTGTCCTTATTTATTCATTATTGCTTCCACTTTACATATCCATACTAAGAATTTGATCTCACCCTTATTATGTTTCCATTCCCCATTATATGTTTGTGAATCCATTAAATCAATTTCAATGTTGTTAATATTTACTTATGTTATGTTATGTTTTATTTTCCCAATTGATTATTGGTATCATTTATGTAATCTAGTTTTCAAAAACTGATAAGATATTCGGTCCTTTAGGATTTAATTCCCTATAATCATGACATTGTGATCATGTATTGCACTGAATCCAGGAATTTGGGTCAAGTAAATTACAAATATAGTCTTATAAATTTTTGAATCATTGATTATTGTGATTATATTTTCATCCAATACTTTATAATAAAATGTATTCATATAATTTTGGATGTGTTATCATTCTTTTATTTATAATATGATTAGATAGTTCACAAATATTTGGTTTGTATGTTTTTTCTTCTGAAACTTGAGGAAACTATAGATAATTTTACAATTCCTAATCTTAAATGGTAATATGTTTCAATAAAAGTAAAGAAGTTTAAATAAAATGTGAGATATTATCCTTAGAGGGAGAATTATTCATTTTTGGGATGATTATTCCATATGGAGAGGAGTATTCATAAGGGGGGGAAGTATTCCTGAAATATAATATGTTTTAATATCTTCCATCGTATCATGAAGTAGTTTTTAACTCTGGGTGTGTTATAAAAAATAGATCAAAGTTCTTAAAAGAACAAATGGCTCATGTTTTTTCCATGTTATAAATTTTCATTTAATTATTTTCATTTGTGCCTTCCAAAAAGGATTGATTGTTGATTCAAATGTTTTACATATTACTTTATCATTTAATCTGTTTTGAAAATCACAAACACTTTCTAAAATATATTTTAAATCAATTTTTATGTCTCTAGTGTTTTAGTATGTTTTTATAGAAAACATTACTGTTTACCTAACATAGAAATAATTCTATAGTATTATGAATGTAAACATATTATTATTCAATACGATCCATCAGATTCAAGATGTGTCTGATTCATTAAGTTAAACTTTATTCGTACTAGTTTTTAGTCATTATACATATATCTTATACTGAAAAAGTCATCTCCATCAGACTGATACTAGTATTGATACATCAGACTGGTACTTATAAGGTTTATCGTATTAAAAAATGACTTGGAAAACCATCATACTATCCAATGATTATAATCAAAAAATATATATATTGTTCTTATTGTCAGGAATACACTTTATCATTCTAATTGTGCTAAAAAATACATCAGACATTCAATTATTGATGAGTTATCAAGATCCAGATAATTGATGTCATTGAAAAAAACTCTAAAACAGATATTCAATTATTGATGAGTTATCAAGATCCAGATAATTGATGTCATTGAATCAAACTCTAAAATATGGCCATTGTTGCTTTTCCTATAAATTGTATGTAATTTTAAGAATTTGGAGCAGATACATTTCATAACATAATTCTTATAAAGGCTTATCTTTGTGGACATCATGTTCCTAGTCTTTGTAATTATTTATAGATTCTTCATTCTAAGGAGTCCATGTCAGGGTTATTTCCTTTAGACCAGTTTCATTTTTTTCTGTGTCTGATCGTTGTTACCATCTTGGGTATCTGGGGATATCAAGATGGTTAATATGATCCATCTATCAAGGGATTTTGGGGCTATGACGATAGATGTTGATCATCGTATCGATTTATTACAAGGATAAAAAGACAGATATATTTCTGATCACAGTATTGAGGGATTTCCTGGTAAGGAAAGATTTAATTTACAGTAAGTATAATACTATGGAAACCTTTAGTAATGGTTTTCACTACCTTTACTCTTAATGTTAAGAGTGCTAAATATTTTATTATAGACTGTATGTCATTATTACTTTTACTAGCTATTATATATCTTATTTTTCAAGTCTTGGTTCTTATGTGAATATTATAATAGAAATTATTTTATATACATATTTCTTATAATTTTTATCAATGTATATGTGATAATGATTTAAACGTACTTTGATAAAATCGAACAATTTTCATTTCCAATTATTACACTGATATCATCAGATAATCTGTGAGTTTGATCTTTTTACATAAAGAGGTATTGTGTTTTTTATTGTTTAATTTTTTTAAACGGAAATCCACACCATCTTATTATAGAAACCATCATGGTTACTCATTAAATACAACAAGGATATGCATGTATTCCTATCAATCAAGTATAGTGGCCTATTCTAATGGTAACACAATATTAGGCATATATTCCCACTCCAATTAAGGATATTCAACATATTTCGGTAGTTACCTTAGCACATGATCATATTCCTTCCATAAATCCAATTATTATTAAACATATTTTGATGGAAGATATAATCATGGGGAAATTTATCACAACCACCAATGGAGGAATTCACCCACAGCCTTCAAATGTCATATAGAAGGAGGATCATGTACCTTCTTCCAATCCAAAGGTCCTTTGGGAAATTCTAGTAGGGAATAAAGATCGGAATCAGGATTATATTCCCCTGTACATCATGGGATTAGTGAATTATTTTAGAAGCCACACAAAGTCGGGATCATTCTTCTCCTAATAACTCATACACTCACTACTGAACTCTAAAAAAATCTCGTCAGCTAGTGTATTTTCTTGTGGAACACAAAGATAGAAACTGAGATACTCTAGTGGATACTACATCACACCGTTATACACCCACTCAAATATAAACAACAAGTCAACTCATCATGAACATAAAATGATATTTTTCTGATATTCCTACCCTACTCAAATATGTAATCCTTTATGTCATACAATGAAAGTATAAATAATCCCATGGAAAGATTTATTTGGGAACTATGAAGGCTAGATGACTCAAATGAAGATCCATTCACCACTGTCAAACCTTCATGGGGAGATGAACATTCACTATGATTCCATCTTCCACAATACATTAACACCATTAACATTAAAAGGAAGCAACACAGATTCTTATTTATAAAGAAGATGTATCTTAATGCCCCTGATATCTTCAGTGCTTCAACACTATGATATTTTCTTCTGGGATATCTTCATTTGAATCCAAATAGGATTTTAAATACTTAATTTATATAATGAAATCACCGACTGAGAAAAATAATGATATGGGATATTTAAAATAATAATGAAATAGGTAATAATCCCTTTATAATAATGAGTAAGGATTCCCACAACCAAGGAAGGAGGGAGAGTCCATGGGTACAATAGAACTGTTTCTCCATTTTTTTAACTCTCAGTATAACTTTTATTTAGTTCATTTTATATAGTAATTCATGATTTATTTTGATAAATTGTCCCACCATTTCTGTAATTCTCATTCTTTACCTCCGTCATTTTTAATTTATTAATTTTAATCTATCCACCATGATCTTTAACTTATCATAATGGAAGGATGGCCTAAGGATTGGCCCTAGGGGATGACCATGTTCTTCTTTAATTGTGATTTTTAATTCAAAAAAGTTTGGAATCTATTTTTTGTGAATGAAATTCATGTTAATTGGTGTGGAAATCATCCACCATGACATGGAACTTGAAATTATATCAATACTTTTGTTAACAATTTTACCATCATTAATTGAACATAAAATCTTAACTTAATGGACTATAGTTGTACTATGGATGAAACTACATACAAAAGAGCCAAGTCCTCAAACATTCCACACTCTAGATTGAGGGTTTTCATCATCCTTGATTATAGAAGGTGTAGGAATTAAGTTTTATTAGGTATTAAAGAGTTGAAAACAAATGTATAAAATTATAGTAATTAATGATGGATATTTTACAATTGGGTTATCCAAATGAATTTATAACAACTAATATAAATAATGAAATAATCCAAAATCAAATACTAAAGGCCATGTTCATTGATTATAAACCTCGGTCTCCAAACATTGAAAATATTTTTAGAATTTATCATTTCCTTCATAAATATTCCAAACAAAAAAATAGGTATACTTATATGAATTCGAAATAGTAAGTGAATAAACTTTGAAGCACATAAAGTGAGATGACCCTGATCATCCATTATGATCCAATAAGAAAAAATAAATATGAGATTGTTCCAAACCCATTGACCCATTGAGCCACATAAGGATATAAAGGGGAATCATGTATCATTAATTATATATAGATTATATTGGAGGTTGTAAGGAGTGATTGGATAAGCATGTTGACGTGAGTGTCTCACCTAGGATTCTCTCTAGGGCGAATGATTCAAAGAATTCTATCTCGATAAATTGACGATGGACCAATCCTATGAGTTAATGGAGAAAAAAAGGCACCATGATGGTATTTTTATACAACACATGTTTCAAAAAGTATGTTTGTTTTTCTTCTCTATTGGTAGGGAATTAGGTAGATAAGGCCAATAAGATTGAGATCGGTCATTATCCCAACATTAGATGACAGGTCATGAGAATCAACTCAATGATAGACCCAAAGGTTCTGCAAAAATTGTTAATTATTGAGATGGTTTTGTAAAAAGATCAATCGATCGGTCTTCTAATACACATTAGTAATAATATAGGTGGACCTCATACAAATATAGTTTGTTTCACATTGGGTAGTAAAAAGATAATGTCCATGAACATGTACCAGGGTACTAGTATATAGGTAGACTAGTGAACAACAAATCCATCCACATCAGGATGATTTCAAAACTTTTTTAATAATGGAAGGTCAGAATTTATCAAAACAAATTCGTAGAAAATCATACATAATGTCTAAAATGTGGTAATATATTGCATCTTTAATAGTTTTTCTATAGCTATTTAGGGATGAGGTTTCAGATTTATTCTTGAAAGAAAAGATTTACATGCAAAGGATATGGATTGGGTCCATAACAGCGGGATCAGATAAAGCTGTATCAGGAAGGTCATGTACCACATAGAGATGGTCATAGGGATAAGGCATGCTATGTATATATAGTGGATCATTCATCTACCAATGATTTTTAGGTACCATCAACAATTTTACATACAATATTTGTTACTTCTATGATATCTACTGATTTTTTTGTTATCAGTATTTCCCATTCCATTATATCAATACAAGTTATTGATGGAATTTACTTACCAATCATGTTTTCATCTGAGTTACTTTCCATTAATACACCATGAGGAACAAATGTATACCATATTTAGTGATTCCTAATGAATCATATAGTAATTATAGGATAAATAAATCTATAGGAATTCATGAATTTAAAAAATTTTAGAATCAATGTGATTCATAGAAAGTACTTAGGGAACAATTTCCAAACATACAATGTTTGTTATCAGAGCTAGTTATCATTTACATCTCATAAGGGAGATAAGTTCTTAATGACCGGTGATAGGGAGTTGGATCATGTATAATGGGTTGATACATGGGCCATATTCAGATGATTATTACAAATATTTCAAGCCTATTTCGTTTAGTAGGACTAGAACCATCCCCCTTATCTTTTTACCAAGTTGTAGATGTTTATCAGGATGTATTTAAAATGTACTTAATATAACTCTTCTTGATAGATGAATTCATTTTGAGATAGAACTTGTACCATGTACGTAGTACATTTCAATACCCTCTTATCAAATAGAACCATATATGTTGAAGGAGATTAATGTAAATCTTGTGGACCTGAAAATAAAGGGTTTTATCTGGATGAGTACATCAATATAGAGTGAACCTGTCTTGTTTTCCAAGAAAACAGATGGTAGTCTTAGACAATGTACAGATTACCAAAAGATGAATCAATTTATGGTGATGAATAGATATCTTTTTCACTAGATTTATTATTTATTTGATTAGAAATAGGAACCTTTATGGTTATCAAAGATTCATTTTCGATCAGGAATGCACAAGTTGGAGGTTTAATAGGAGGACATCCTAAAGATAATTTTTTGAATCTTGTATGGGATAAAGGATTTTTTGGTGATGTAATTTGGACTAATAATTGCACTAAAAATATTAATGGATCTCATGATCATGATCTGTCGTCCATTTCATGACTCATTTATTATGGTGTTCATTGATGATATCCACATATACTCAACAACCCTAGAGTATAATTCCAAACATATCTATGTATTCCTATTAAAACATCAATAAAATTGGGTTTATTACATTATATTAAAGTTATAATTTTGGATTTAAGTGTTAAAATTATTGTGACATGTGGTAAAGGAGACTAGTATATCAATAGAACCAGAGAATGTTAAGGCCGTATGTCCTGGATACATCCCTAGAATTTTTCTGAGATCAATATATTTATGGGTTTAGTGGGATAATATTAGTGTTTTATCCAGCACATATCCAATTTATTAGCACCCATGAAAACACTAATTATAAAATGGGTGATGTTTTAGTCATCAAATTGGTGTGGATAGGTGTATCATTAACTAATGTGGAGGTTGAATACTACCCCAATATTGATTCTTTCTGGTCAAAAGTTCAGATATTTGATATATTTATATAGACCGAGATTTTGGTATGGGGGAATGTTTATGCAAAGTAAGTGGTTAGTATCTTAAGAGTAATCTCAACAATGACCCAATGAGTAGAACTATCCAAAACATGACATGGGAATAGTATCCATGGTCCATGATTTGAAGTGTTAGAAACACTATATTATTATATCGAGGGTTTTTTCTAAAAATAAGACAAGAACCCTCACTATCTATTCAACAATTGGGATTTAAACATGAGGAAATGGGGTTGAGTGTTATACCTTCCAATGTTCAACTTTGTGATAGCTTAAGAACCATGTAAAGGTATTTTCTTTATAGTTACTCTTATCAATAAGAAACTGGTATATTATGTTCTCAGTGAAAGAAATTTGGAGGAATAGTGGTTCCTAATTAGATTATTTGATGATGTGAGGGAGGAGGCCTTCAAGGACCAGTGATCAATGACTTTAACTCAAACTTTGATGACCTCCTATTTAGCAAACTTGGTGAAGGCCTATCGACGAACCGACGCAAAGCACACTATGATGCAGGAAAATCTAACATGTAGTGACCTAATACCGAGGTGGATATTATATAATTAGAATTTTATCCTAGTATATAGAATTGTTTTAGTCCCCACTTCTATTGATGAATAGATGATGAGAGACTATCATACCTCTAATTGGGTGGTAAATCATAGATTGAAAAATATATACCATGAATCCAGGTTAGAGTTCTTATATATAGGGATAAAGAGGGATATTGTTGTATCTGTTTCTCAATGCCTATCCATCCATATGATAATCTTAATGACCCAATGTTTTGGTGATTTTATCTAGCCACATCATGCGACCATGTGTATGGGGGAGGACACCATGATGGACTTTTCAACACGGTTACCCAGGAACATAATGAGTCATGGCTCTATATGGATGATTGTTGATTAGTTAATGAATGTTACGTATGTCCTATCGATCCATGATACTCACTCTGTTTATGATATGGGAATTTTTTATATCCATGAGGTAGTACCCTTTCATGTATTTTCCTTGAGAATTATATCCAATAGATACACAGGTTTTATACTCTAGGTTTCGAAGGGCCTAAATAAGGCCATAGTGAATCAACTGAGATTGAGCACTATGTAAAATCCCTAGATAGAAATGATGTAATAGTAGATGATTCACATATTAGGGGATGTAATTCCTTGTTTTTATTTAAAATTCATCACATATTTGTGCGATTACCTTTCCTTAGTTAATTTCAAATAAAAAAAATAGAGACTAGGATTTTATTCAGATGGCACATTGTGAAGATCTTTATTATAAACCATGTCATTCACTACTTTGTCAGCACAATACTGGGGCTGATGATATTGTGGTTTCTATTACAGTAAAAGAGACCAATGAGATAGTTTAGCTATTTCATAAGAGGTTGATCATCGCTTAGAGTTATAATAAGTGTTATGCCTACTGTCATAGAACACCTATGCATTATTATATAGGAATCATTGTTTTCCTGATTGGTAATCCTTAGGTCAGACCTAAGAATTTTATGAATCAAGGGGATCTAGAAATATGCAATTTTGGAACCTTTTATATTATAGAGCGTATTGAAACATTTTTCATTCCATATGGATCTTCATTCACATAACTGAGGTATGAATGATGTATTTCATATGTCTGACCTTCAGTGGTACAATCCTAATCCAACGTACGTCATCGAATATATAGATATAACGATGTAAATATGGGGAATGATACATCATACAAGAAGCTCCCAATTCATATTATAGAACTGAGTGAGAAATTATTTTGATGTAAGATATTACCACTTTTCAGGATTCAATGATATCATAGATGGTTCTAGGAGGTGAATTTGGAGTAGGAGGCTAATTTTCGTGTTCAATGGCATGTGTTGCTTGAGATGAACTTTTGAATGTACTTCTTGAGGATGAGAAGTCATTATAGGGAGAAAATTCAAATATCATCACTTTTTCAATGTATATGATATTTGTTTCTTAAAATATACTTTTTTCACTTTTGGTTCTTCTCTGTTATGGGTGTTTAAGAGGTCCATTTCTATAGAGTATGAGTTGGAGAATCAATAGTAGAGGAGTTGGTTTAAGACATTTGATTAGAATAGTTATAAACTACAATTGGTTAGCTGGTGGACACCGATAACTCACCAGTGTAGTTACAAAAGGTATTAATTTTTCTATTGGTCCCACCGACATACTGATTCCTCTAAAAGAACTTATGTAGTTCAACTAGGTACACTGGGATGCTAGTGTGGCCCATCAACTCATCGATGTTCCCTAGGAAAGTGTTCATTATGTTTACCCAATGATTGTTAATTCCACACTGTTTAATACATTTTTTAATAAATAATTTTATCTAGAAACCCCATATGTCGAACTATATACATCTCCACTTGACTCTAGAGCTCTCTTTTTCATATATTCATGGTACTCCAATGATGGATCGATCAGTTTATGTTGGAACAGTATGACCCCTTTTGATATGCACCAAATTCTTATTCTTTCTTGAGATATTAGTATAGATCAGTGATGGATATTTTAATTATATGTTGATCAAATGGATAATTCTTCCTCTCTTTTTTTATTAATGGTGGATCTAGATAATAAATGATGGATCTCAATTCCATCAATATCAACATGTGATTATGAATTTTGTAGTGATATTTGATCTTGAATAATCTTCCTAAACATATTGTTGATGGAATATTGATGATAAACATATTTTATATAAATGATACATTAATAGATTTAGTGGCAGATTCGATGTACCAATGACATATCCTTGACTGAAGTTAAATTACTCATATATGTTTGATGTTTTTGGGCATGTTTCAATAGATCGATTCTCTTGAGACCTTCTTCTTCGTGAATGTCATCATGGATCCCTATTATAAAAAATTTTTATTGGTAATTTATGTTAAAGATTAAATTATATAATCAATAAGGAATTTAAAATTTGTTATTTAATGGAAAAAAGATCAATTGAATTGGAATCATATCCTTCATCATAACTTGGTAATAGTTCTGTTGATAGAATCCATGATTTTTTAAAATCTAGAACTACTTTTTGACATGTAATCTCCTTGGATGTGTCTATTAAATATTCTTCTAGATGAACCAAAACATGAGATTGGCATCCATGTCATGTGAGATAGTTTTTTGTGGGTCCACAACTGGATTCAAACTTCAATATATAATGGTTAATTGGGTAGTTATTTGATAGACTATAGTTGTAAAGATCCTTACCTTTTAAGAACCTTGTATACTTTTATTTACCTGATTGAATATTGTGATGTCATAACATGTTGACTATGTTTTATGGTGTTTTCTTCTGTGTGTGTGTGTGTTGTTCTGAAGATCCATATATGATTCCAAATTTAATAAATATTTCAATGGTATCCTTTTAACATGCATGATGATGAACACATGTTGTTACATGATGCTACAATATTGTCATGATGATGTTCCATTAGTATGTTATTGCGCTCTTTCAAATTGTGTTCATTTACCATGACTTTTATGTATTTTCATGGTATTCATAGAAGGCTAACCATAGTGGTATGATTACCCTTATTGGGGGAGTGAAGATTTTGGGTGGTCATGAAATAATTGAACCCATACACATGGTAGGATCATGAAATCCTTATAGACCATCAATAACTCGATGCCTCGGGTAAACCGATTACTGTGATGGAACTCATTGCCTTGTGGATATTGAGTAGCGTGTTCAATCAATAAATTAAGGATGCATAGTAACATTTCTTCTGTGTTTTGTGTTGTTCTTGATCACATCTGACATCATTGATCATCCTTTTGACATGTATACGAAGTAGTTACATTATAGGTTCATGATTTCTTGGATAACCCATTGGTTCTTGGCATATGATTTTTTATGATTTCTTGCACAGTTTTTTTACCATGGAATACACCTATTATAATTTTACACATTTGTTTAGGATTCATTGGTGGTTTCCTACTAGATATTTTTACTCAAACCTTCCATGGGAATTTCAATGGATGTGAATTTTTGTTGTATATGTATCTAGAAAAGGGAAATCATCCCATGTAAGATGATTGATTAGAGGAACATGGATTTGGTTGTGTTATGATGGTGTACATAAAATGATTCACATTATTTATTTTATTTACTTTCAATTTATATAATCTTGTTTTTGTTTCCACGCTGGGATCCTAATTTTTTTATTTATCTGTATGTGTTATGGTTGATTATTTATAAAATTTGATATCTAGTATTTTTATTGATATTATGGTATTTATATAATTATTTATATTATTGTTTTAGGGATATTATTTACAGAAGGTTATAGTCTCCCCACTTATAGTATCCAGACCCTAACTACTAGTCAAAAACCTCTTTTGTAATGGGAGTCAATCATGGGGTTTGGTGTATCTCCATCTTGAACCTAGTGTTTTAGTTCACGACCTTATATATAATACCATATGTAATAGCCCATGACTTTAACAAGACATAATTTTCAGTTTAATAGGAAGGATTGGATTTTCTTACATTCCCATGATCCATTAGGTTTATAGTTTTAGATAATTTGAAAAAAACATATAAATCATACCTTTATAAAAAATCACACACTTCCACTCAATGTCCAATTTTTTTAAAAAAAATTAGTACACTTAAATTAAAAATTTATTATTCAAAACATGTTTTCCTCTAGTAATGTGTATCCTCATAACAAAACTATTTACCTTGCTATTGTTCCTTCTCATCCTTATTCCTTAATATGATATATTTAAAAAAAATGGTATGAGAATTACAAAGCTTACTAATGGATATAAAATAAAGTAAACTCGTCCATAAATCATTTAATAAGAAATAATAAAGTAAAAAATCACAATCCTTAGGGTTTCATGTTAAACAAGATCACTCATAAAAACATTTTCCACAAAAGTATACTTTTGACCCATAAAATTGAAATAAACATTCATTTTATCATATACTTGTTGGAATAAAATAGGAAATATAAATATATCCATTAATAATAATTTATAAATATAGAAAAACCATGTAATAACCTTCGTATATATTCATTATATCACTCATATAATCACTCTTACATGCACTCTTACAAATGGAAAACCCCACATAGTTAATCCAACATGTATTCCCTAAAGAATAAAATTATTACACAATGATTTGGATAGATATATTAGGGTCACCCATCATTATTAACAATCAACACAGATTAAAGGATATATAAAAAATATAATTTAATAACATATCATAAAATATTATTAAATAATATTTTGTAAATTTATGCAGAAGCACTTTTGGGATCTATGTAAAAATTATAAAAAATGTTCTTTTTCATTGAAAACAATTAAAAATAAAAATTAACAAGAAGAAAAGTAAATTAAATATTATTTAAAGGATTATAAATAAATTAAGTAATATTCTTAGCAAATAAAAGTTACATTTCTCATAAATTTGTCTCATGATGTATATGTTAGAAGATTCATTGGTGCATTGTTAAAGAGTCAAAAGTAAACTGCATGAATAATGATAATAACGTCCATTTGAAAACTTTTAAAATAATGTAAAAATGTAGTTTAACATGAATGTTAAAATTTTTATAAGTATAAATGAGAATATTTTTTTAAAACTTATAAAATAATAAGGACATTGAGAAAAATGATTTGAAACGAATACTTTAAAATAATGTTTTAGTGAAAATACCTTATTATTTCTGTAATTGTTAAATCAAAAGAAAATTTAAGGGGAAACCTCAATATGATTATTAAAAAATTTAATATTGAGAAATGAATTTTAAAAACATTTATATGGTATTTTATACACCACATGAATAAATCATGTGGTTAAATTTCCAAAAGTCTCTAAGAAAGTAAATTGAGATGTGAAATTCAGTTACCTCAATATCTGGCTCCTTTCCTACGTACATTATATAATGTATAATTAAATTGTATTATATATATAAATTATTAACTAAAATGATAAATTAAATTATACTATTTTAATACCATTAATATTATTTATTACCATTTCTTATATAGGTACCTAATTAGTAAGTTTATGTTGGACAGTTTGAGTTCATTTTATTTGAAATCTTGAAATAACCTCAATATGTTGACCATGGTAAAATGGTTAATTATTACATTATATCCAAAAATATTAATCATTAAATAATTACAATTTTTATACATTAAATACAATTTTATAATCATCCATTAATGGTGGATACGAAAGAAGAAATTTTTCATATCATGGAGGTGGTAGTATGCACATACACATGAGTAATGTTTCTAGATTTTTACTAAGTAAAAAATAAATAAATTATTTTATATTATAATTTTAAAGAATCATAAATATGTTATAAATTTTATATTTACTTCCCATACTTATGACCATTCATGTGATTTGGTAATGAAAAATGGATCTCATTACTTTATAGAGTGGTAGTCCATACATAAACATGAGAGATGTTATCATTTTCTCATGGATGGGATAATAAGTATGTAAGTAATATATATATATATATATATATATTAATACATATGTTATAAATGTCATATATATTCATTTTATACATCATTTAAACCATTTATATTAGTTGGTGTTGAAAAATGAAACACATCACTTCATGAAAAATGTAGTCCAAACATGTGCACCACAAAAGTGTTCACATTACATAATATGGAAAAAAGTTCATGAAAATGTGTTATACCATAAACATAAATAAATTTCGGTATATTTTTTAATAATTATGTTATTATATTATAATTATTATGAAATGTTTGAAATAGGTGGAAAAATAAACAAACATAACTGAAATATATTAAGATATATACCCCATATTTTGTTAACCTCCATTTGATTGAGCTTAAGGAATCTAAAGGAGAGTTTTTCTACCACTTAAGGGGGATTGGGGATGTGGTAAATTATTTTTATATAGGTATTTTTATGGATGTTTTATATAAAATTTATATTGATTTTTTTTTGAAAATGTTCAAGTTATTCCCTTTTTATATGAAAACAATAATGGAATTTTCCTATTTTCCCAATGTTTTATAGTCATGAAAGTAATTCTAAACATTAAATGTGAAACATTTATGAACCATTCATGATTGGATCAAAAATTTACCATCCAATTAAGTTATTATGTTATTTTAATGTGTTCATTATTATTTAAAAATAATTTATAAACATTAAATATTATTTAAAGTCAATTTAATGCGTACTCACATATCTTTACATTAAATGAATCAATATAATAATGAAATTTGAATATAAATAAATTAAACCCCATTAATAATTTTAAATTACCTAATAAATTCTTGGAAAACCAGAATTCATCTAAAACATATTACTTTTATTGTATTTAATATCATTTAATAGATTTTTCAACTGCATGCATGTGGCTGCATCGACGTTGCGTAACAATTAAACGAATCTATACAATGAATGCAAATTAGAAATAAATTATAATCCTATAACTATTTTATTCATATTAAATTTTTTTCATGTATATTATATCATGTAACAATTTAATCAGTATTCATACTATGAAAATATAATAATTGAGAGATAGTTATATTTATTAATTACTCATAACTTAAAATAATATAACGGTTGTAAGAAAATGTTAAGGCACACAAAATTACATTTTTTTAAATGTATGATGTTTATAGTACAATTAAAATCATAGAATAAAAATAATAAATGTTTTTATTGATTTTAATAACATATCCCATAATTTCATCATCGATTAATCCATTTTACACTTTATTGTATCATAAACGTTTATCATTGTTACTATTTATTATTACTAAAATTGAAACATAACATATCTAATAAAATGAATATATGGATTCAATATTTAGAATAATATTTTTATGAATCAATTAATATAATTTTATGAAATTAAATTTCATATTAGTTTGAAAAATCACTATGAAAATTCATATTTAGAAAAAAAAACTATTTTAATAATAAAATGACCCTATACAAAAATAATATATAATTTTGATTCATAAAGAATTAACTATATTATTTTTAATATAAGTTTTATTATGGAACTATAAAATCAAATAAATAAATATAATGATATTTTAAAATTACTTTATTCATAAATGAAATAACTATTTCTCAAAAATCGATATTTTTTACTATTCACTCAAAATCAATCGTTTTATAAAAATAAAAAAATGGTCTTTAAGATATATTTTTACTATAATTTTTTAAATTTTTTGATCATTTTATTATATAAAATTTCTTAAATTGGTGGAAATTAACTATAATTTTCATGCATAAAGTGAAATTAAACCCATTTTTGAAGAATATGAATTTTTTAAGTTTAAAATGAATTTAAACACATTCATTTACTAGTAACCCCCATTAGATTAATCTCAATTAATTTTATTAAAAATATGATATATAAATTTTATTAAAAGTATTAATCATATATATTTAGTTAATTTACATTGATAAAAATTCATTACACAAATAAATTATTCTTAAAAAAATATCTCATTAGATCTAATATGAATTTATTTACAATCGATTTCTTTTTTCTAAGGATTAATCAATACATTTTCGTGAAGGAAAATTTTCTATATATATTTCATAATTAGATTACATCTCTTCACACTCGACAATCCAATAACCATGTTATAAGGGTCATAAATTAATATTTTTATTTTATATCACAATTCAATTTAAGCTCGGTATTGTGAGAGGTAAACACAATTCAACATAATATTTCTTTATTACTAAAATATCAGTGTTAAAATAATTATATATTAATTATCATCTAAAAAAATTAAATATAGTTAAAAAATAATTATATTTATTTGTTTTTAATATTTATGCCTTTTTTATATAAAGTAATTTTTATATTTTTAACTTAAATTAATATTAATATGTTTATTCATAATATAAATTAGAACATAGAATATTTATTAATACATTTACTAATAAAAAAAATTAATATTAACACATTTAATATAAAATTAATATATTAATTATAATATCATAACATTAGTACATTTATTATAATATAAATAATACATTTAAAATAATACTAATAAATTTAATATAATAAATTCATTATGATATTAATACATTTATTAATGCACTTATGATAATATTAATACATTTATTAATACATCTATTGCAATAATACACATTAATTATTACATTTAATATAATTAAAATCAATCATCTATTATAAATATTTTTGTAATTATGAATTTTTAATTATTACTATTTTTAATTAATTTTTTAATTTTTTATTATTTATAAAATTATTACATTTTACAAAAAGTATATTAGAATATTAGCAGATTTTTTTAAACAAAATATTTCAATATTAATACATTAGTTATAACATTTATAATATATTTATCATAATAATAAAAAATTTATTATAATATCAACACATTTATCATTATATTAACATATTTATTGAAATTTTATATATTTCATATACTTAATTATTTTTTAATATATTGATTTTTAATATTCATAATTTTTTAATGTAATGTAATTTTATAATTTTTAATTTTCATTTTCATATAATTAGTAATTTATGGAAGGTTTTAAAATTAATATTAAATTTTTATTTTCCTTATTAGTTTTCAATGCTACTATGTGCCTAGATAAAAGTCTCTTAGTCAATTATTTGAAGTTGTTGCTGAAAAAGCTGAGATTTATCACCACAAACTTTACCACAAATAAAAAGATTTTTTATTAGTGTTTTCATATTAACTCTAAGAAAGTAGATTTTATTAGTGATTTGTTACTACTTTCGATAAAACCATATTCATCTTTTATGAGAACCCTAATAGATCACGACGCTCTCATGTTTCATCCATGTTCCCAATAAAGTGGAACCATGTTGTATCCCACTTCAAATTTTTAGATTAATCAACCCTCCAAACCAATGGTATGTTATTCATTACCTATCATAATATATCATACATTGTTTTCTTCAATATTTTTGGTTTTTCATCCCAACTGACTAAAGACTTCAAACACATTATTCCCTTATATCCTGTAAAATCACTACATTACATGAAATAGTATTCCATATAGCAATTGTTTTGGTCACCCTACCCCTTCAACCTAAATAGGACTCCACTACCCTTCCCTCTCATTCCCACTACTTATAGTTAGTGTCACTACCTTATTCCCCCTTA
Source organism: Viscum album (assembly GCA_963277665.1). NCBI lineage: Eukaryota > Viridiplantae > Streptophyta > Magnoliopsida > Santalales > Viscaceae > Viscum > Viscum album. The sequence goes on along the minus strand of OY728155.1, from coordinate 1,136,003,143 downwards.
ATTAGAACATACATAAACTATATCTAACATGATTGGACATGAAAATATGAAACATGAACATTAAGTTATGGAATATCATCCCTTTATAGGTATTAGAACCACTATAAACATTAAATGTGGATACAACTACACCTATCCCTTGCACCACCTCCTAGTTCGTCACACTTTTATAAAAATGAGGTTTTGTTTGGTTAAGATGAATTAACATGTGATTTTAATTTTTTGGGTATTTATTTGAATATCTGGTTTTGAGGAAAATAATGAGTTATTTAAATTATATTACCATGATTTTATATATTATATTGGAAACCATTAGACTATTATTGTTTAAAAATATTTTTCCTTTTATGTTATGTTGTATAATCAACTGTTTGATGGGAGTCTTTTTTTTGGTATGGAAAACCTGACCTTCCATGATATAGTAAATATTAAAATTTAGTATTTGAAATATATCCTAAGAAAAATAATATGTTTTTCATGACTATACAAACAATGATACACTGAAATGAAATGAAACTACAATATTTTTCAATGTATTATAAAAAATATTCATTTTATATTTAAACATGAAATAAGTTAAAGAGCACAAACTTGTATACATAATTACATATTTACACACAAATAATAATTTTTTTTCACATATCTATGTATATGTACATTATAGGAATACCTTATGTGTATTTATTTTTGTATAATATGATAATTATTAGAATAAATAAGATGAATATGAATAAAAAATTGATCGATACCAATAATTTAATAAAACAGTATGAATATGGATTAAATGGTTCATCAATTTTTTTATTAGATCATGTATATGATCCTTATTATGTCATTTATTCATATTTATGTTATTTCTATTCAAGAAAAAAAATTCCCTTGGAGTTTCAAGAACACTTAATTTTTCAACAAATAAATCAAAGTTGTAAATATTTGACTGGACATGAGAATAACTTAACATAGTACATGATTAGGACACCACTATAGTATAAGGATTAATTGATATGTTTAAAAGAGTTAATAGTGATGGATATATTATTGACACAATAATAAAGAATGTTGAAGATGTCATTTACGATTATCCAATGTTGTTTGAGAAGTTAATGTGTAGTACAAAGACGCCATTATATACTGGTTTTAGTAAATATACACCATTTTTAGTCGTACTATATATACATAATAGTAATTATATAAGTGGATAGAGTGAAACAAGAATTATAGAACTGATAGCTATTTTTAATGATATCCTAGCAAAAGATTCTGAGCTTCCCTATCGAATATATTATGTCAACCCAATATTATTTTTATTGGGAATGATTTATGAAATAATATATATTTGTTATAATAATTTTATGTTGTTTCATAGATATCAATAATCACATCAAATGCACTAATTTTGTTGTTAATCCCTACAAAAAATATGAATCAAGTCCTTAAAATTTTTTATAGTACTTTCAATCATTCCATGGATTAGACAAATATTAGATGGGAGGAGACTGCAAGACAATTTCTATTACAAAATGATAAAAGATTTCAATATGGGAAACCTCACTAACCAGAAAACTATCCTATATATAATAAAATTGATTATTAGTATCTATATTTTGGGAACGATCTGGGAAACCTACACCTTGCAATGCCTACAAGTAGAATGAATCCTTTAGGAAAAAAATTAGAACTCATAATGCATGGTTAGTTATCTTGGTTAATCCTTAACTTCCACTACTGTTATGTATAATGAAAAAATAAATAAATTTTACTCTTCATATATAAAGACAAAAAATATTGTAATTATATTTTTCTATATTTGTCTCCATTAATTGATGATATGAAATTAATGTGGGATTTAGTTGTTATGTTTTATATTGCTTTTTGGGAAGATGATTTCATGTTGAGGGAAATGTTGTACTAGATTATAAATTATTTTCCTCCCTATGTAAAATTATAAAAATATAAAACTTATGGAATTTCGGGTTGTAAAATTTGTGAAGAAGGTGAAAAATAAGTTCGGTTAAAGCATTACATGAAGATTGTGTTTTTAAGACACCAAAAATAATTACCCTAGTGACAAATACACCAATATCAGATGAAATATTTCCATGGTAATTTAAAAAAAGGTTCAACACTATCTCCACTAATTGGTGATCATCATTTTGATATAGTAAATGATATTCATAATATTTTTCATAAAAAATTTAGAAAAACCTTATGAAAATAAGTTGAAAAAGAGATCAGTTTTTCATGAATAACCATACAAAAATTTTTAAGCATTTGAGTGTTTCTTGATGTCAACAACAACAAAAATTATAAGATAGTTTCATTGGAATGTTACTAAATTTACACAATAAACCAAAGTATTGAATTTAAGTTTATTTTTGAAAATATTAACATTATGATAATAGAGTTGTTAGTTTAAATGATGGGTGAAATAGGGAAATTTTTTCATTTAGTGGTTTACACTATTTCCAGGAATGAGATATATCATTTTTTAAACTTCCTAAATGGTGTAATGGTTCTATTGTGGTATTGGTAAAATTTAAAGAATATTGTTCCGATGAATGATTTGATGTTAATGGGTCAAAAATCACATAAAATTCATGTTTTGATACCAGAATTAATTCGAGTAACTATACATTAAATCCTACCTAGAAATTTATAAGACACATTTACCAAGATTTCATTCATTTTAAATGAAATATATAGTATTCTTATAGACCTGGAAAACAATCCATCTATGGAAAAAGAAAATGTTTATATAATAAGTATATTGGGGATTTTATTCCCTCCATTCTTCAATATAAAGGTTTACTAGATATCTTACATAGTATCAGAGATTACACTATATGTTCACTCACATTATAGATTGATGTTACCCATTGAAGGATACATGAAGATCTTGAAATTAAAAATTAAAAATTAAATTCAATCAGATGTTTTTATTTCTGGGATATATATTTTTATGAAATCCACAGAATTATATATTTACTACCTATCTATTTTCAAATAACATTTGTCTCCCAAAATCTCTTCACCTCTTTCTTCTTATGGGTAAATGACTTTTTGGAATAGATATTATTTTAATTACCATTACATAGTAGGTGTATGGTCACCTTAACATTAAACATAACTGTTTATAGGTTTCACTATATATTAAATCCCATAAAGAAATTCTTAGTCATTTGAATCCATCAAATGTTGAAATATATACATTTCACTAACACAATCAATAGTTTAAAGGATTGTGTTAAGATTACATTTTAGAAGAGTTGTTTTTCAATTTTAATTCAATTTCAGAATGATTTTGGGGGCTAGTTAAAGGACAATGTGTATATGTATATTCTTATAAAGGTTATGTAATTAATTTCAATACATTATATATAATATATTGGGATAAATTTAGTATAATGTAAAATAGTGTAGGTACTATTATGATGGAAGTGGCGTATGTATCTGGTACCAAGGACAAAAATTCCATTTTAAGAAATATTTCCTACATTGGAATCCTTAAAAAATATAGGACTTGTATTATACAATATTCTAAGGAACAATTTTTCAATGAAAAAAGTTGATAACATGAGTAAAGTGGAAATTGTTGAATGGTTATTTTTTGTATTAAATTTTAGAAAGGAAGTGTATATGAAAAAACAATTTATAGTTAGATCACATGTAGTACATGTTTTTTATGTCATGAATCATGGAAATAGAAATTCTTAAATTACAACATTTTTTACTAAAATAACTACATTCTCAAATGAAAATCCAAATGAGGTGTTCACTTTCAATGGGATTTTACAGTCATTGTGATGTGGTCCTAATGTAAATGTTGTCTTCAATGTTACATGGGAGTATAATAATTATACTTGTATACTCCATTTAGGGGAGAAAACCCATTTACTATTAAATAAAAAATGATTTCAATTTAAATTTTAATGTTTTTTAATATATAATGTGTTTCCAGATAATATTATGTGTTCAATATCATATTTACATAATCTAAATTAATCAGTTGACTATATATAAAGATAAAACCATCTCCAAGTGTTAATTCTTTGAATCCAGAGGAACAACATATTGAAAATGTTGTAACTAAGTAAATTTTAGAATGTGTCCAATATATGTTTGAAAAGGTATATGATTGTTGTATCATGGCCATCTTAAAGAAATATTGAGGAATGAAGTTACGACCTAAAATTGGATTTTGGATATAATTCCCTGACATCAGAAGCGCGGAGTCGGAGCATTATTTTAACACATTGGCATGAATACAAGGAATCAAGTCCTGAAGGACCAATCAATTTAGTAGTCTTGGAAAATAGATAACATATATGAACATTACATTACACATTCAAACATAAAACACAACATAGATAATCCATTGAGAATTCCATTATTCACCTAGCTAAACCCTTCATATCATACATAATACACTTCTTGGAATCCTGGGAAAACAAAACATAATAAAGGGGAGATCTTAGATGCTCAGTAAAGGTAAATAATTTAGCGAAAGTTATAAATTTTAAAGAAAGATGTGTAATACAAACAACAGCCTTTTAAACATAAACATGAACATAATTTCGAGAAAATATGTCAAAAATTACCAAATAAAAATGAACATGGATATTCTACTAGTGGAATAATCACAATTAATAATTAATTTCATATTGAGGGAATGCCTAACGCCAGACATCATTACCATATAATCAAGGCCTCGTGCCAAGACATCATATAAAATTTTGTCAAGGCCTTGTGCCAAGTCACTAGTTTTTCTCATGAGACCGACCGATGCATCGAGGGAATATAGTGGGGCCCACCCATCACTTACTATGTCCACCGCATTCCTTATATGAAAATATTGAAACATCACATAAACAATCGTATTAAAAATAGAAAACGAAATGTCAATAATTGAATCATAAACGATGAAGGGTATAAAAATAGAACATCCATAATCAAACATATCATTACTCATTTGATACAATATGGAAGATTGTATTATAATATATCAACCTTAATCAATAATAATATCTACTAAAGAATGTTGGCATAGTTTAAAATTATCAGTAAATATTTTTGAAAGAAATATCCATTTTTTTAAGTTATTTAAAAGTCACGCATTTATAAATGAAGCCATTGAAAATGGATTTTTTAATAAAAGTGTCCCATATAACTTTGAAACTTTTTAATGGAATTAAAATTTTCAAACAATCATGTCCATATAAATAAATCCTTAAAACCATTTTGAAAACATTGATATTAATGAGAAATATTTAGAAGAATAAATATTTGAATCACTTAAAATGATTATTTAGTTTAAGAGTACCTTAAAAGAATAATTTTGATATGTATTTTATGAACCATGTACATAGATAATATATATTTCCTATGAAATACTTACACGTAAACAATCTCATATAATAATGAGATTGAGAAATTAACCATTACCTTGAACATTCCTTTGGTTGAGGGTACGTTTGACCTCCTTTATAAAGACCATAGTATGTTATTAATTCATAATAGAACCATATTTTTATTTATTATATAATAAGTGATTCATTTATGACTTTATACTACCCATTTAATAATGATTCCATGTTAAATTAACATTTCATTTAATAATCGATTTCATTATCGTATGTGTTTTAACTTGATATTATTAAACATATCACTTAGATCATGATTTAAATAATTCCAAAATATAAAACATGATTTATATATAATATATATTTAGAATATAAATAGGTATAATATATAGATATATGAAATGAAAAACAACATTTATTGAGACACTTGGTCATACGTACGCATAAACGCTGTGTCCGTTTTCATATTGTATTGAACAGAAGTAAGTGAATAAGATATATGTAAGTACATACATATATACATACATATATCTCTCTAGTAGAATTATTATATAATATATTACATACTTATTAACAATATATAGTTTTATAATAATCAATGAATGGTGAACCTGTAAATGAATCTCATCGCGTCGTGGAGATGATAAGCCGTACATACACACAAGTGACGATATCATTTACTTAATGATTAAAAAATGTGGAATTTCATGGTATATTAATTGTAAAGAGAAATTATCATGTTATTTTCATTATTTATAAACATATTACTCATCCTTATATCAATCCAAATTACATAGTTTTGAATAAAAATTACACCATTGCATGGAAACAGTAAGTCGTACGCACGCACGCATGGTGGCAATATCATTTGTATGATGGGTAAAATAAGGAGTATGGTTGTAACATATTTATAATAATATCACAGAATGTATAAGGTACTGGATTTATTATTTTGGTATGAAAATAATAAATAAAGATAATGTGGAGGAAGAAAAGAACTTTTATAGATGTGATAAAATAATTACCTCTTATTTGGGTGTTTCTTTTGATTTGAAAACAATCGATCCTTAGGTTGGGTTTATGCTCAAATGACGGCCTCTAGATTGAAGTGAGGGAAGTTTGGAGGATATTTGATCATGGGTTGGCCAAGACAAATGGATTTGGAGGTGTGATTTTGAGAGATGAGGATGTACCCTTTTATAAGAGAGGTGAGGTTCACTTTAAGAAAAGTTTGAAATATTATTTTATTATAAAATCATTTTTGGTTTCTAATGGCTTCAAAATCATTTATTTAGATGCTAAGTTGGGTATGGGTCACAATACTCTCAACCAATTGGTTTTAGACAAGTTATGGTTACCAAATTAACACTATCTTTTATATTTAACTCTTAGTTAAATAGTTTATCTTTTATTATGTCCTCTTGTATTATTATAATAAATAGTTAATAAACAAGATATAAAAATCCAGGAGAACACCATGTGGTTTCTTAATAACAAAACTATCATTATATAAGACATTTGGTTGAAACATATTTTTTTAAGAATACTATATCATTTAATAAAACAGTATTTGTTTTAAAAACACATTTATGTAAATTTTGACACTATTTAGTATTTGGTTTTTGTGAATGTCATAAAAATATATTTTCTTCAAAAAAACATTGAATCAACCCTAACATGTCATATTAAACTAAGATATTCGTGGAATGTATTAAAAGTCTCAATTTACTTTTATCTTGATATTTACAATATCAATTATTTTAATCATTCATTAATAAGGTAATTATTTCATCATCATTATATCATAAATAAATTTTATTATATAATGTCTACAAATTATAAATAAAATACCATTATGTATGAAAGATTTTTAGATTTCTAATTAATAATTATAGTCAAATTTATCTTATGTATAACCTTATATTAAAAATGGTTTAGTTATTAATCTTCGAATTTAACACATTTAACTCTTCTTTAAATTAAATAATAATAAATGTTCTAATCTAATCCAAGTTGACCAAAAGAATCATATTTTATTCCAAAGGTTTTCCTTGGTCGAAATACACATATTCAATAGAATTAAGACATGTGTTAGGGTAATTATAATAGCCTTTTACTTTTAATAACTGTATTTACATTTAACCGTGGTAAATAAGTCAAAAAATACTATTCACCAAAAAATATTTTCATTTTATTGAACCACATTTTATTTACTGATGCCAACCGTGTCTCTCTGATTTTTGAAATTCAATTCACAGAAGCAGTAAAATTTCATTTTATGCAAATTTGCAAATGTGCTAGAAGGTGGGTAAAAGAAGTTAAAAAGTTCAATAAAATTTTATACAACTAATTTTATTATAGAATGACTCCAATGAATTACATTGAACATATATAAGTATAATATATCTATAAAAATAAAATAAATAATTATTTAAATAAAAGTCAGTTTTAAACAACAACGCAATATTTTTCACAATTTATCAAAAATTCAATGTTTACAGAAAAATTCATAAATTTCACCCTAAGATAATTTTGATATTATGAATTCAATAATAAATTATATTTTCCCAAATTAAAAATATTAATGATTCATTAATTAATTGAAAATTAATTCCCATTGCCAAAACTGAAAAGCAGTTATTTAAAAAGTAAAAAATATCAAAAGATTAACATGTGTTTATGTCAAACATAAATATAAAATTACATATAATGAAATAAATTATATTAAATGATAAAAATATGATCTAATTATAAATCCAAACCATTAAAATTCATAAATTAATACTATAAATTATTCTGATTAAAAATGTTGTTTTCAATTAAAATTTAGTATTGTTCACTATTTATCAAAATATGAAAATTTTCAGAAAAGTACAAAAATTTATTAAAATTAAATTTTTATCTCCCACTACTAAATAAGAATTTAATTTCATTAAATTGAATATATAAAAGTGTCAAATTTGGTTTTAAAAAAAGGTTCTCCAGTAAAATGTGGAAAAATTTCATTTTTAAAAAAATGATTCTTTTAACTAAAAAATTTGAATTAAATACTATATTATTTCTAAGAAACACTTAATATGGATTCTAAAATTATATAGAGTATAAAAATTCAAAATTCATTTAATACTATTCATAACTACATTTTAACAGCTAGTTTTGTAATTCGTGGTGCACTCGAACTTGGTGTTGTGTGTAGTGCATGTTATTGAATTAATTTGAAGAGATAACATACTATGAAATCTTGGGGTGTTACATTCTCCCCTCATTAAAAAAATTTCAACCTCGTAATTTGAAATTATTATTCAAAAATAAAAGGTTATAAATAGAACAATACCTTTTTGGAAATCCCCCATCGGAAATTGGGTTAATAAAATTTAGTCATAATAAGAGGGAAAGGGAAATAAAAAAGTCACCAAAAAATTATGATCTCGATTATGAGAACATTGGTGGAAATTAAAGACACATAATTAGAGGAAAAATGTAAATATTTATAGGGAGTTATTGAGGTCATCAATTACAAACTAGTGTAACATTTAGGGCATCTAAGCCATCAATCTATGATGATTTAAAATATTATAGGTTCAATAATTCATAAGGTATTAGAATAACACATTTTTTGTTTTAAGATCAATTCCATAAAGATTAAGAATTAAATTTTTCATAGAATAAGTGGGAATGAAATATACATGACAAGTTGGGTTTCATCCTTTAACTAATTCCTACCACAAACTCATATTTCACTCAAAAAGATAATAGAATTTAAAAATATTCAATTTATATTAATCATGTAGGTTCCAAAAAAGAATTTATAAATAATTTGTCAGACTATTCTACATTCTAGTAACCAGGACATCACATAGGCTAGTGGTAGGTGATTCACCCTTTTCGCCCTTTGGTTGCGGGTTTATGGCTTGCATCCTTGCTGGATGCGACCGGTTTTCACCTGACCTCCGGGTTGTCCTTTTATAAGAATCCAAAAAACAATCTTAAAAAATTCATTAACCATTACAATAGTATGCAATGTAAAACTTAATCCATTCCAACCATTAGACTTATCCAAAATACTTCTTTCTAAACTCATAGTCCAAAATTAATAAGGAAGGTAAACACAACGAAGATCCTTTTTCCATGTAATAACATGTGAATATCTTCATCATGCATTCTTTTAAAATATTGTAACACACTGAATTACCATAAAACCTTATTGATTGCATTCATGTTCCCTTATTCCTTATAAAATACTGGATATACTCTTTATTTCCAAAAATATTGTAAACTCCAACAATAATGGAATAAACAAACAATAAATTAGTTTCAAAGTAGTCAAGAATATCAAATATAATTTATCTAAATCAACCATATCTTATTCGAAAATTACTAGTATAAGAACCATATTAAGGATTATTATTCCTTTAACCATGTATTTCTCAAAAGATTTATCTTTCTATTGTGTTACTTTTCTTAGAACCATATGATCTCAAATATCCAATGAAAAAGTAATGTATTATAATATTTATTTATTTACATAATTCATATGACCAGTACATCGTTGATAAAACACTCAAATGAAATAATTATTTAACAAAAACATAGTAACAATAATCATTCCTCTTCATTTGTGGTAGTATCATAACTTGATTATTATCCAATAGCATCATTTGGGACATACTCTGATGATTTGTACATTGATTCACATAGTGTCCCGACTCCGTGCAGATGAAGCATTGTATATTTGAAAAAAAAATTTATCCCTGTAATCACGTACTTGGTGTTCTTTCTCTCCACACATATTACAAACTCCCATTACCTTCAAAAATTTACCAAGGTGAATCTTTCCATAGTTATCAGATATGGGAAAATCCTTCTTTCCCCTCTTACAATTATCCATCTTTCTCTTTACCATCCTATTATTCTATTAAATCCCTTCAAAGTCATTGGACACAAAGAATTACTTACTTATCCTATTAACACATGATATTATTTCTTCATATGATGAGAATACATGGGAGACTATTTACCTTCTAAATTTTGGGTTAATACCATTAAATATATGATCCTTCTTACTCTTAGGATTATGCGTATAGTTTGAGTTCTCATTCCTTATACTGGGCACCATTTCTAAAAAGAGGAATACACTAGGTTAGTTTATGAATAGTAATGGATAATTAAAAACTAGTAAAGTACAAAACGTATATTGAAAAGATTATCAATATAATCTATAATCATAAAAAATATCTTCTTTTAGGAACTATTTACTCATAATTTCTCCATAACAGCTTAGAAAGAAAATGTGAATTTCCTAAGCATATCCCTTAGGTGTGTCGTAACCTAGAGTGCAACAAGGCCCATTGTCATGAACAAGGACATCCTAGGTCAAGCCAGAAACTCCTTATTGGAGTTTTCACTCCTAGGTACATCTATGCTAGAGCTGCCTCTACCTGCTCATATCCAGAGATGGATGTATTTTTTGGAAAATACACAACATCTCTAAATTTCCAAAATTATATGATGTTCTTATATACTAATCATAAAATTCCATCTTAGGGTAATGTTCTCCAATTAGAGTTTCTGTAAATCTAGTTTCCATGGTTTTTAATAAACTTCATCTGATACCAATTGTAACGCCCCGAACCCAAAATCCCAGAGTCAGTGCATTATTTTATTACATTGGAATGATTTCAAGGAATCAAGTCCCGAAGGACTGTGATAACAGAGGTTTTTCATGAATCTATATTCAATTAATTTCCTATAATCCTATGATTGCACCACAGTGGCACACCATAGGGTCGATCACGTGGAGGCCGCTTATACACATTGTATTTTCTATTACCACTATTATTATATAACTAACATAAAACTAACTTATATAATATATATGGGGGGATTTGAAATTATTCATAAAATATAAGTATTATATATAATAATGTAATGAAAACATAAAATGATGTTATATGAAAGAAATGAGGCAATTGTTCATGGGAGATTATGGTGTTTTAAATCATTGTTAAAAATAATTATCAATATTCAATTCAATGTAGTGATCAAGACCTGTAACACTACACCTTCTCATTTGAAATGTCATTACTCTATTCTAAGACCTCAACATATAGGGTAATTATCTTCCTCAATACAACTAGGATACCTCTTTTTTGACCATCACAATCAATGACATGCTCCACCGTATGCACGAAAAAAATAATGAAGGGAAGGAAAATGATAAACATGAAGAAGAATTTAAACGAATGTAAAAATGATTGAACTGATCGCATAGTCAATTTAACCATCAAAAAAATTCATAGAATGAATAAATAAAAAAGAAAACTCAAAAAATCAACCATTTCATCCCTCAAACAAGAACCGATTTTAGTTTTCCATTTTTAATGGACTTGAGAAGGGAACAATAGTGGGAGAACACATAAAATAAATAAAATGGAAGAAGTGATATATGAAGAAGAAGAATAAAATAATGTATATAAAAAATATAACGAACAATTAAAATAATAAAACTCGGCCTCAGCCCCTGAAAATGGATATATCATAAACTGGGATAAGGGACACATATTTATAGGGAGAAGGGGTGATTAATTCACAAAAAAACATTTAATCTGTAATTTTCTATGTGGATGTGCCCAAAAATGACCGAATATGTAATAGGTGTCTTCATAAGTGCTGTTCCATAATGTATCCTCCATTTTATCCCCAAATGTCAGATTCATTGGATGCTCCTAGAAGGATTTCTGAATTTATTATTGGAATTTTTCTTTTTTTGGAGGCAGGTTCCAAGATGGTTCCTTCATATATATGTCATTCAATTTCCCCAATAATGGATTCCAAATGCCCTGAAGATTATTTTTTAAATGCGCCTTAGTTTCCTCTTCCACATCAAATTGAAATAACCTCATTTGTAGGTGTTTAGGACTAATTGTGTGTCCATTACGAAGGTAGGGTCCACACAGTCTTCCTGGAAAAATCTTCATCATCACTGATTTTTTAGGCCTCTAGATGCACGAATTTGACCGTAGTCTAGTAGAAAAATTTGAAGGAAATAAAATAAGGATAATAAAAAAATTAATCACAAAATTTGGTAATATATTTTATGAGAAATGAACAAAAAATCCTTAAAATAAAAATCTGTTAAAATTGCAGAATTAGGCCATTTTTTCATTTAAGCTAAAAATAACACAAAAACCTAAATATGTAACTATTGAAAATTAAATAACAACATGGTGGGTTTATAAAAATTAAATAAAAGTATAAAATATATGAAAATATTAGCTTCATCAATCCCCTACACTTTTTCATTGCACTCCCGAGAAATTTTCATATATTCTGATCAAATTCCACACAATAATAAAAAAATGAGAAAACATCCATGATCTAATGAAAAATAAAAGTTCATCATGTATCTTCTATGAAAAACAATTTACTTACATTTTCATTCCAAAAAATCAATCTTTTTCAACCTCCTAATTTCATCCATGGCTCAATCACAACCGACCTCACATTAAATATTATGTCACTCTTCATTGAAGATAATTTAATTCAGGAGTTATGCTCATACATGAAAGGTGCATGTACCACCATAGGCTTCCCAATATTCTCATTTCTCCACAGTGTGAAAAATAAAAATGAATTCAATCATGAGGGCTTTCATAAAAGGTTCAAATGACTTCATGGATTTGGTTTGGTGGGTAAATGATGAAAACGCTCATGGCTAGGAGGACAAGGTTTGAATCTCAGGTACAATGCATGAATAATCACGTGAAATTAATGAATATTCCTCACTCAATACTCATTAAGAATATAAAACAGAACACCACCACCATTTTTTATAGCATGTAACATGATCAATTAAATGATTACAATTTATCATATCATTCAATCCCCCCCATTTTTTATTGAAAATCTCTAGAAAGGCACAAATTTTATTTTATTTTGTTTATAGCTCCAAAAAGGCACAGATTTATTTTCCTTTTTTTGAAGCTTATAAAGGCACAGGTTTCTGTTCCTTTTTTTAAAGGAGAATCAAATGAAACAAATTAAGAATAATGAAATTATGACTCATGACCAATTATTTCGTTGCCCAAAATTTTGACGCACACCTTAAAATACCCATCAATGAAACACATCCCAATAAACACACACGAAAGGCCGTTCCCCCACACTCAAACCTCATATATTTAGGAAAAATACCAAACATATGGGTAGGTAAGGATAAATGTTTTTCTAATTTGGCTTAAACATATAATAAAATTTATGGAATCTAAGGGATAACGAAGGATATATGTAAATTTGGGTCTCAAGATAATATGTGGCTAGCCAAATTAGTACCCCAATCATATTAAAATCATTCAATGAAATCTAAAGCATAAAAAGAGAAAAATCACAAATTCTGGTTCTCAAAACAAATTCCAAGTTTCCCTCAATAAAGTGTGGGTATTAGAATGAATAATGTAAAAGTGGTTTAGAATACCTCATAGGTTGGGAAAAAGATTTTGAGTAAGCGTTTCATGGACATGATTTTAAAAAATTAGTTAAAATCATAAAAAATTGAAAATCCAATTTAAGGAAAAAATTCCAATCAACAATTATTTAAAAACTTTTTTTTTCAATAATAATTTCAATTTTATGAAAATCAATTAATGTGTGAAATGTGATCAGAATTATCATTAAAGATCAAGGTTCCTAAAAAATAAAAATAAAAATGAATGAAAGAAAACAACTATGCAGGTTGAAACTCCCCCCACACATAAATCACACTACCCTTCATTTCACCAAAACAAAAAATAAATAAGAATAGAAATACTAATGAGAAGGAATGAGACAACCTGACTTTATTTTCGAGTGGCAGATTTGAGTTATGATCATGATTGTACCACTTCTTCCAAAAAATCAATAAATAATTAAATAAAATAGAAAAATGAAAAATAAAAATAAGTAAAGGGATGGGATAATGCTTAGTTTTACCCCCAAGTAGGTGCTTGGTTTGACCCCTAAGTAGGTGCTTGGTTTTTACTACCCCTAGTCATATAGTTTCAGTGGGTTAATTCCAATCTGAAGGTGGATCAGGTTTCTTTCTTAGATACCACAAAAAATTATTTCTTCCGACATCCATCAGTGGTTGCTGGAACTGAGAACCCCCAAAGAAAATAAGAATGGCCCCTACCCATAGAAGAGATGAAAATAGATTTTTTTCATAATAGGGGAGGGAAAAGGATGTATTTGTGCTCCCTATTTTGGTTAGTTGGAGGAGTGGTGTCTAATGGTGGTAGAGATAGTAGAATGGGATGTGACTTCTCTTTTGGTTTAAGATCTTCAATTGATTATTCCTAGATTTCATCTATTTTTCCCTCATCCAAAAATACACCAATAAACAAATCGAATGGATCCTCTATTCTATCCTCATTAAGAGCAACTTGTTCTCCTTCTTCATCTAGAGCCTGTAGTAGTAGTTCAGAATATACAAATTCATAAAAAGGGATATTATAGTGAAATTTAGAATTAATGAAATTTGAATTAAATGAGGGCTTAGAATTAAAAACTTAATCAGAAAATTCAACTTCAAACTCTTTTTCTTCAGTCAAGGCAGTTGGGAACTCATTTGTTGGAGATGGAATTGAATCTTCAAGAATTTATTCAACCTCTAAAATTCCATCATGAAATATAGGTGGAACAAGATTTTCATTCTCCTCATATTTTCGTTGTTGTTGTTCTATTCATAATAATTTAACTTCTTCAACTTGGGTGGCCAATAATGTTATTATCTTTCTTTCTTTTTCCATCATTCTGTAATTCTCTTGAATTATCAAGGCATTTTCTTCCAATTGTTGGGAATTTTCATCCAACTGCTAGCCATTTTCAAGAATTTGAATATTCAATGTATCTTCCCTACATTCTGCACTATAAAATTTATCCAATTTCCAATAATTATAAAAATTTCCATAATTTTCCACATTGGCTAATGAAATGAATGATATGCATCAAAGATCATTTTTTTGTTTTTTTAAACAGTACGTGTAAGCACTTAGCGTCACTGGAAACGAAACCAAATTGATAATAGTGGTTTGTCGTGAATCACTATTCAATTAATTTCTTATTATCCAATGAATTCACCATATTGGCACATCCTAGGGTCGATCATAAGGAGGCCGCTTATACACATAGTATTTTCTATTTCCACTATTATTATTTAACTAATATTAAACTAACTTATATAATATATATGGGGGGATTTGAAATTATGAATAAAATATAAGTATTATATATAATAATGCAAAGAAAACATAAAATGATGTTATAATAAATAAAGGAGGCAATTTTTCATGGGAGTTTCTGGTTGTTGAAATCATTATTTAAAATAATTATCAATATTCAATTGAATGTAGTAATCAAGACCTGTCACACTACACCTTATCATTTGAAATGTCATTACCCTATACTAAGACCTTAGAATATAGGGTAATTATCATCCTTACGACAAATAGGATACCTCTTTTTTAACCATCATGTTCAATAACATTCTCTACCGTATAAATGAGAAAAATAATGAAGGGAAGGAAAATGATAAACAAGAAGAAGAATTTAGATGAAAGTGAAAATGAGGCGACCACTCACATAATCAATTTAACTATCTCCAAAATCCATATAATTGAATTAATAATAAGTAAAACTCAATTAATCCACCATTTCTTCCCCCGAACAAGAGCTGATTTTAGTTCTCCATTTTTAATAGAGTTGAGAAGGGAACAATCATGGGAGAACACATAAAATAAATAAAATGGATGAAGTGAGATATAAAGAAAAAGAATAAATAATGTATAAAAAAATATAAAGAACAATTACAATAATAAAACTCAGCCATATCCCCTAAAAATGGCTATATCATAAACTGGGAGAAGGGGCACATTTTTATAGGTAGAAGGGGTGACAATTTCACACAGAAAACATTTAATCTGAATGTGTCTACGTGGATGTGCCCTTAAATAACCGAATCTGTAATAATTTTATTCATAAATGTTGTTTTATAATGTCTTATACATTCTATCCCCAACTTTCTGCTTCATTGGACGCTCATAGAAGGAGTTATAAATTTATTATTGGTAGTTTTCTTTTTTGGAGGCAGGTTCTAGGAAGGTTCCTTTAGATATATGTCATTTAATGTCCCCCGTAATGGATTCCAAACACCCTAATGATAATTGGGTAAACTCTACTTGGTTTCCTATTCCATCTACAATTCAAATCACTCCATATGGAGATGTGTAGGTGAAATTGTATGTCTGTTATGAAGGTGGGGTCCACACAGTCCTCCTAGAAAAATCTTCATCTTCATTGATTTTTTAGGCCTCTAGATGCACGAATTAGACCTTGGTCCAGAAGATAAATTTGAAAGAAATAAAATAAAGATTCTAAATAAATTTTAATCACAATATTTGGAAATATAAATTTTCATAAATGACCAAAATACCCCTATGATAAAATTCTGTTAAAATTGCAGAATTAGGCCATTTTTGTATTTAAGCTCCAAATAACACAAAAACCTAGATATATAACTATTTCATATTAAATAACACTATGGTGGGTTTATAATCATTAAATTACAGTATAAAATATGTGAAAATACTAGCTTCATCAGATTGATCAGTTTAGTAGTCTTGGAAAATAGACCACATACATGAACATTACATTACACATTAAAACATAAAACACAACATAAATAATCCTTTGAGAATTCTATTATTCCCCTAGAATAACCCTGAAATTCAAACATAATACACTTCTTGTAATCATTGGAAAACAAAACATAACAAAAGGGGTGATCTCAGATACTCAGTAAGTGTAAATAATTTATGTGAAGCTATAAGCTTTTATGGAAATATGTGTAATAAAAACAACACCCTTTTAAACATAAACATGAACATAATATGGAGAAAATAAATCAAACATTACCATATAATATTTCAAATGGATATTATAATAGTCTAATAATAACATGTAATAATTAATTTCATCATGAGGGAATGTTTAACGCCGAATATCATTAACACATAATCAAGGCCTCATGCCAAGACTACAAATAAAATTTTTCCAAGGCCTTATGCCAACACACTAGCTTGTCTAATGAGACATACCGATGCATAAATGGGATATTTTGGGGCCCACCCATCACTTACTAAGTACACTACATTCCTCATATGAAAATATTTAATCATAACATAAACATTGGTATTAAAACTAGAATGTGAAATGTCAATACATCAACTATAAACCATGAAGGGTATAACAATAGAACATCCAAAATCAAACATATAATAACTCATTCAATAAAATAAGGAATATTGTATTATTATAAATCAAGCTTAATCAATAATAATATCCAGTAAAGTATGTTGACATAGTTGAAAATGATCAGTAAATCTTTTGGAGAGAAATAACCTTTCTGTGAAATTATTTAAAAGTCACACAATTATTAAAGAATTCATTTAATAGATATTTTTGAATCAAAGTGTACTATTACACTTTGAAAATTTTAAAAGGAATTAAAATTTTAAAACAATAATGTCTATATAAATAAATCCTTCAAACCATTTTGAAAACACGAACATTAATGACAACGATTTAGAAGAATAAATATTTTAAACATTTAAAATGATATTTTAGTTAAAGAGTACCATAAAAGAATCATTTTGGAATGTATTTTATGAAACATGGACATGTGTAATAAATATTTTCCAGAAAATACTTACACATAAACAATCTCAGATAATAATGAGATTGTGGAATTATCCCTTACCTTGCACTTTCCATTAGTCGAGGATACATTTATAATCTGGTATAATGAACATAGTATGTTATTAAATTATAACAGAACCATATTCATATTTATTATATCATACATAATTTATTTATGACATTATACTACCCATTTAGTAATTATTTCCATGTTAAATTAACATTTCGGGTAATAATCGATTTCTTTATCGTACGTGATTTAACTTATTATTATTGATCATATCATTTAGATCATGATTCAAATACTTCCATAAAATAATACATTATTTATATATAATATATATTTATAAAATAAATATGTATAATATATAGATTTATGGAATGTAAAACACATTTTATGGAGATGGTAGGTCATACGCACGCATAAACAATGTTTCTATTTTCATGTCGTATTGATCGGAAGTAAGTGAATAAGATATATGTAAGTACACAGACACACACACTTATATATGTATTGTATAATTATTGTATAATATATTACATTATTTTTAATAATATATATTTTTATAATCAATGTTGAATGGTGGACATGAAAATGACTCTCATCGCGTCGTGGAGATGGTAAGTCGTACGTACACACGAGCAAAGATATCATTTCCTTAAAGATTAAAAGGTGTGGAATTGGATGGAATTTTAATTTTAAAGATAAAATATCATGTTATTTTTAATATTTATAAACATATTATTCATAATTATATCCATCCAAATAACATAGTGTGGAATAACAAATTATACCACAGTGTGGAGACGGTAAGCCATATGTACACACACACGGTGTCATTATCATTCATATGATGGATAGAATAATGAGTATGTTTTTACCATATTTATAATAATATAAATTTTTTTATAATATTCTGGAGTTATTATTTTAGTATGTAAATAAAAAATAATGAGAAAGTGGAAGATTAAAAGAACTTTGAAAGAGGTGATAAAATAATTACCTCTTATTTGGGTGTTTCCTTTTTATATGAAAAAAGGGCTCCTTAGGGGGGACTTATTCTCATGGGAAGGCCTCTTGGTTGAATTTAGGGAATTTGGGAGGCTATTGGAATCGTTTTTGGCCGATCCAAATGGCTTTGGAAGTTTTATTTTGAGAGAAGGGGAAGTAACCTTTTATAAGATAGGTGAGGGTCACTTTAGGAAAAGTTTGAAATATTATTTTATTATAAAACCATTTTCGATTTATAATGCCCCAAAATTAATTTATTATTATGTTATGGTGGATATGAGTTGAAATAATCTCAACTAATAGGTTTTAGATATGTTTAGGTCACCATATTAACCCTATATTTTAGATTTAACTCTTAGTTAAATAGTTTAACTTTTACCATGTCCTCTTGTATTATTATAATAAATGGTTAATAAACTTACTATAAAAAGACAAGTGAAACCAAAGTGGTTTCGTAATGACAAAAATATAATTATATAAGTAATTTATCCACAACATAGATTTTTAGTAACACTATATCTTTTAATAAAATAGTATTTGTTTTATAAACTCATATATGTCAATTTTGACTCTATTTAGTATTTGGTTTTTGTGAAAGTCATAAAAATCTGATTTCTTAGAACCAAAAACATTTAATCAACCTTAAAATGTCATATTAACCTAGTAAATTCTTGGAATGTATTAAAAGTCTCAATTTACATTAATTTGTATATTTATAATATCAATTATTTTAATCATCAATTAAAAAGGTAATTATTGTATCATCGAGGTGTCATAAATAAAATTTATTATTTTATGTCTAATATTTATAAATAAAATACCATTATGTAGGAAAGTTTTTTTTTATAATGAATATTTATAGTCATATTTATCTTAGGTATAACCCTATATTAAAAATGGTGTAGTTATAAATCATTGAATTTGACACTTTTAACTCGTCTCTAAATAAAACAATAATAAATGTCCAAATCTAATCCAAGTGGACCAAAAGGATCATATATTATTCCTAAGGTAGGTTTTGGTTGAAATAAACTTATCCAATAGAATTAGGACATGTGTTAGGGTAATTATAATATGATTTTTACCGTAAATTATCCTATTTATTTTTAACCGTGGAAAATAAAAGTCAAAAGTTACTATTCACCAAAAAATATTTTAATCTTATTGAACAACATTTTACTTACTGATGTCAACTGTGTCACTCGGATATTTGAAATTCAATTCAAAAAAGCGGTAAAATTACATTTTATTCAAATTTGCAAATGTGCTAGAAGTTGGGTAAAAGACGTTAAAATGTTAAATAAAATTATAAACATCGAATTTTAATATAAAATGACCCCATTGAATTAAATTAAATGTATATAGGTATTATAAATATATAAAAATAAAATAAATAATTATTTAAAGAAAAATTTGAAATTAAGCAATAACGCATTGTTTTTCCTTATTTATCAAAAATTGAATGTTTTTTAAAATATACCATACAATTCACCCTAATCTAATTTTGATATTCAAAATTAAAAACTGAATTCAATTTTACCAAATTCAAAACATTGATGTTTCATTAATTAATTTAAAATTAATTCCCATTTACAAAACAAAAAAGTGGGTTTTTAAAAAGTAAAGACAATCAAATGATTAACATGTGTTTATGTTAAATTTTAATTTGAAATTACTTAAAATGACCTAAATTATATTAAATGATAAAAATATAATCTAATTATACATCCAAACCATTCAAATTTATAATTTAATACTATAATTAATTTTTATTAAAAAAGTTGTTTTCTATTAAAATATAGTATTTTTCACTATTTATCAAAATTTGAAAGTTAATAGAAAAGTTCCAAAATTTTATCCACACTAAATTTTTATTTCCCACTTCTAAAGAATATTTCATTTTCATTATATTTAATATATAAAAGTTTCAAATAATGGTTTTAAAAAAAGTTTTCCATTAAAAGGCGGTAAAATTACATTTTTTTTAAAAAAATACTTCTTTTATCTAAAAAATGAATTTGTTTTTATATTATTTATAATAAACACATGATATGGATTCTAAAATTATATGGAGTATATGAAATTCAAAATTTAGTTAATATTATTCATAATCATTTTTTGAACGGCTAGATTGGTAAGTCGTGGTGCGCTCGAACTCAGTGTTGTGGGTAGTGAAAGTTTTTGAATTACATTGAAGAGATAACGTACTATGGAATATTGGTGTGTTACACTACCTGGAATGCATGCAGGTAACATGTTTCCTATTACACTGGGCTGACTACACAAATGCATGTGTCGATTGATTTAGACATGGGGAATAATTTTTATCCAAAAATGAATATAAAAACTTGGGATTAAATTAGGGAAAATTTATTATTTCATTTCATTATTTTACAATATAATAATGTAATAAATCATTTTTGTAATTTTCATTATACTTTACAATGTGAATTTATAATATATTATTGTCAAATGAATTCATATTAATGGTTAATAGAAAGGCTCTGAATTCATTTGAAACACATCTTACAAACCATCATCTTATGGATCGTAATGGAAATTTAAAACCCCACCCAACGGATATATTTTTAAACATGATAAACCAAGAAACATGGGCTATATTCATTATTTATTGTGAGGAGGAATCATTTTAGAAACATTGTAGCTAGTAATATTTTATTTTACATTATCTGAATTAATCACTTTGATTTTGAATTGTTAATTTTTGAAATATAAAAACATTGTTAAAAATAAATAGTGTGCATAAAAACCATCATATCGAAAATATAAATAATTGATGGTGAATGTTTCACATGAAGAAATGGAATATATTTTTATAATATAATATTATTTACCATGATATAAAATAATAAATTAATTATGTTTCTTTGTTTATGTTCATATTTATGAATCAGAATGTAATACCAAATCCATCCTAAGTAACATATTTTTGAAGGGGGTCATTGAAATAAAAAGGGAAAACTGTTCAATGAAAACACATGGAAAGTAAGGAAATCATGTGTAAGTGTAGCATATTAGAAATTTTCTATGCTCTAAATCAATTTTAAAAAATATTTACTACTTATTATCCTATGTTTTTATCCAATATTGGCATAAGAAGCAATATATGTCATACCAAATGAATTACTAAATTCATTGAATTTGATGTGGAAAAAAATATGGTCGTATTAGATATGAAGGTTTTAGAGTGTCACCATAGAAATTTTTTGAGAATGAAAAGGAACATCAAGATGAAAATGAGAAAGTGAAACCCATATTGGAACAAATAAATCATCTAAATTAAAATAGTACCTGATAGTCTGCTTTTTTTACCAATTTTACAAACATCCCAGGTAAATAACGAATATGAAATTTTCATATTTATTAATATTTTTGATTTAAATATTAATTTTACTTTAAAGGGGTTGTTATTCCCTATAGCGTACCTGATACGCAAGAAACGAGTTTCTTTAGAAATCTTATGTTGCATACTAATAATATAATAATATTATTTTAAATGGTAGTTAACAACTAATCGTTGAAATGGAGAGAATGAGTATAACTAACTGAAATATGATTATACATGTTTGTTAAATTTTTTTACATTTATCCAATAAATTTTAGAGGCTTAAAATTCAAATTAATCCAATTTTAAGCATAAATATTCTAATATTCTTTAAAATGTCGATTAACTACCGTTTGATGGAAAAAACATTTTAAATATACTTTTTGTCACTTTTATTTGTTATATTTGACAAAATAAAATCCTTCTTTATAATAAGGACATCAAAATTTACTTTGTGTAATTTCTTGTTATTTTTTCGATAAAGTTCATTTTTTAATGAATAATAAAAAATGATGTATTTTAATTCAAAACCTCCTTTTAATCTAATTAATTTATATGGTAAGATTATATTTTAATTGGGTTTAAAGTTTAAGTAATATATATTTTTACCATTTAATTCAATGGTTTACATTGGAATTAATTTCACATTGAAATTATACATAAACAAGGGTCAATCTTTGGATTGATATTGTTTCTTAAGAACATGCTATTTGTTTTGAAAGCGGGAATTAATTATAAAATTAATTAATACAACTTATATGTTTTTAATTTGGTAAAATGGACATCATTTTTGAATTTGGAATATGAAATATAGCTTAGGATGATTTATTGGTATTTTTCTGAAAAACATCAATTTTTGATGAATAGTGAAACCGCTAAGTAGTAGTTATAAAAATTAAATTTTTCATTTAAATGAAATATTACTACTTATGTGAATTTAATTTCAAAAATCCGACATACATGGTTTTCATTAATAAGTAAAATGTGGTTCAATGGGAAGAAAATAATTTTTGTGAATAGTAGCTTTTGAGTTTTGTTAACTAGGGGTGTCCATGGGTCGGGTTGGGTTGGGTTCGAAATTTTTTTGACCCGGCCCAAGAAAAGGTGGTTGGGTCATTCAATGATGTTTTTATGTTTGGACTCTACCTGACCCAACCAATATCATATCGGTTTGGGTCAGGTTGGGTCAAACGGGTTATGAAAAAAAAGCAGTCGTTGCGCCTCCTGATAAAAAAATATCCCACGCCTACACAACGCCTTCCTCCCACATCATCTTCCTCACCATGCCACGAATACCCCACTACCCAATGACAAATTGACCCTCTAGCTTGACCTGACAGTACATCCTCCTTCTCCGCCGTGGTGGCTGTCGGCTCTCTACTTCGGCTCGGGGGATCTTCAGCGAGGGCACAAATTCTTCTCCAAGGTGGTCACACTCGATCTTCAGTCAAGCATGACAGATGTGTCTTAGGGTTATGAGAAAAGGGGTGGTCGTGGATCATCTTCAGTGGTGGAGGTCGACGAAAGACACAGTGAGGGGAGGAGGCGTGGATGTTCATCCTCGAATCGGGCAGGCTTCAATGGGCGATTTGGGGGTTTGGATTTCGGTTCACCAGCGGCAGTGAGCTTCATCGGGCACATGGTGGCTAATGAAGGTGGTTTCAATCGGTGTTATTCACCAGTGGATATCGGTGTCCCGCAGTGGGTTCAGGCAGTGCCACTTGGTCCTGGCTCGGCGAGCTCTATTGTATTAACATGTTTGGGATTTTCAGTGCGGTTCACGAAGGTCGGTGACACCGCCGCTTGATTTTTGGACGTTGTCAGCGTCATCGCGGCTTCGTTGTTCCTGGAATAGTTCACCCGATGCTGTATCAACCCCACGATGTTCAAATAGTTGGAGGTGAGGCGGATAGCGGTTGGGGTGCTACCAGAGAAGGCGACGACATAGATTTTTGTAGAGAGATGTTGGTCGTCGTGAACTGCATCATGCAGGGGATCACACATGGGGTAGTCGTCAGGTTCATCGGGTCAGGTCGATTAATTTTTATTCCAACACGTGACCCGACCCAACCCGACCATAGGTCAACATGAAAGAACCCGACATGTGCCTATAGATTTTTGAACCCGACCCAACCCGGCCGGGTCGGTTCGGGTTGGTCGGGTTGGGTCGGGTCTGGACACCCCTATTGTTAATCGTGATTAAAGGTAATTAGGGAAATTTAACGTAAAAATAATATTATAAAAATATAAAAATATTTTGACACATGTAATAACATTATTGGATCAGTCATGGTCAGCTGAGACAATTCATGGGTCAATTTGGGTACCCCATGGAGCTATTTGGGTAAGATAATGACATTAATAACTTTTTATTTAATATAAAAATAAAAATGTCACAAACACGTATTATTTTACTAAAAAAAACTTTTCATGGGGTTATATAAATAATCATTTTGAATATAAATATTCATTTTAAATCTAAAAATATTTCCTATATCATGGTAATTTTTTTAAAATTTTAAGACATCAAATAAATAAAATAAATTATGACACAATGATGATGCGGTGTTTACGTCATTAATGAATGATTTAAAAAAATAAGAAGATAATGTTTAAAATAATATGAAACACTTGTCCAATTCATATTGGATGATTTTATTTTTAACATGGGACACCTTATCTTCTACTTTAATGATTTTTGGATCTTTTGAAACGGAAAATTATTATATAATAAAATGATATTTTCAAGCATTCTAAAAGAGCCACTCCTCTCCCTTATAAAAGTCCCCACTTCCTATCCATTTCACACACTTCTAGAGCCCTTTGGATCATCTAAACTCTAATAAAATAATCTCCCAATATAGATCATTTCATCATAGAAGCCTTACTATGTGTATAAAGCACTTCAAGAAACCATTTTGGTTCAAACTGATGGGAGTTACCCTATTTAAAGGCAACGCCTTCTCTTATATTCTTTTGTTTTATTTTGCTTCTCCAACCCCATAAACACTTTTTATTCCATTATTTTGTAACCACACCAGTATCTTCAATATATAATGATGTTTTAATAAGAATTATTTGAGCTACACTTACACACACCGTCAACTAATAGGTGATGAACATTCTATTTCTATGGACGTTGAACTACTGCCTCACGAAACGATGATTGTTCAATTATCTCTTACTGCCTCTCATGGTGGACATTAAGATGTTACTGTATTTATATATCATATATATTATGTTTATGTTTTCTTTATTCTTCTGTATTTTTCATTTATGTCATACCTCTATGGTTTCCATAATGGTTAAAAACAATAATTTCATTTTAGGAAGTGTGGACTACAACCCCCTCAAAGTGATTTGAATTGTTAATGCCATATGTGGGATGTATAAATGATTGAGTTAATGATATTATATATATATATATATAATATTATACTTTAATTATAATATACCTTTATATAATAATTTTTTCATTCCATTAAGTGCGAAATAGAAATGAAACTAGCGTTCATGTGTACGTACATCTTACCATCTCCATGAACGGTGCATTTCATTTCTTAACTTCAAATGTTATGTTTCAGTAAAAATACATATATATACTGGATAAATATGATATATATGATATCTACATCATTAATATTATTCTGGAGATAATGGATATTTTACTACATGAACATCTTGTAAATATAATAAGTTCAATTTTGACTCAAGTACAAATTATTGACAAAATGACCGTTATTAACTTAAATGATTGCATAATTCTTATAACCGGGTAATAAGTGATATTAAAGAAATAATAAACTTCAAAATGGTTCTTAAGAAAGTATAAATTAACTTATGTTTATCATTCAGGAAGAATAATTAACATACGAGCAAGTCAAGTTGGACACATGGTAAGGGGATTTCTTATCTTACTTTCAATTCCATGAGATTTCCATTGTTCATCAGTTAATTATTGCATGTGGTGTATTGTTTACTACAATTTGATATATATTATCATGATTCTCTTATATTCATGGTATTTTTCGATTCATTTGGTGGTTATTCTCTTTTAGTCATACAACTCGATTGATTACATTGAGGTAAGGGGATTTTTTTATCTCACTTTATATTACCATGAGATTCATGTAATATTGGTAACTATCTCCTTTTATTGGTGTATGTATTTCCCATTATACAACTTTTTTTGTAATATAATTTCATGTATGGGTATTTACAACAACATTTTATGGTCCCACTTTCACAGGGTGTATGTATCGTAAGTTTCCAAATCGGTAAGGGAACCATTCACCATCCTCTTTTTAAAAGACTTCTTTTTGTTATGTCTTTCAATTTATATCTAATTATGTTGGGATATGTTCTTATATATTAGTATTTATTTAAATTTTATTTCCAAGTGATGAGATACCATTTTCTCTCTCATCAACTAATTTTCTGAATTTTAAAGTGACGTCATTTGGCTGACGAATGTTTGCAAGGGAACTTCTTAACTCAATTTCAATTCTTTGGGTTAAACCTCTACTTCTTGATTATGTCGTCCTGTGAATATGTGTGGATGACCTCTGATTTTTGTACACTTAATATCCACATATATTGGGTGTATTTATATTTGTCAGACATAATTACGTCATAGATTTATCCTTAATCTATGGATACCATCTTTGTAAGGGACTTCGTCTCAATCTCTTTTCATTGAGGATTATTTTGTTTTATACACAACTTTATTTTATACAGTTTATAAACCCATTTGAATTTTACTTTTATTCAGAGGGAATCATTTCTCTATAAAACCTTTTACTCTATAACAAAAAGTTTGTTTTTTATTGTACGCGGTGACAACAACCTTTCCACCGCCATGAGTATTATTTGATCTTTGGATTCCTCAACAAGCCGTAATGTTTTAAATGAAAATAAAAACCATTTAATATTTTACGTATTTTGTTATTGAAAATGGATTTGATATAGGATTCTTTTATGTCAATATATTTAAATGATATATTGTGATTGAAATGTGGAAATGTTATCATTCCTTTATATTGGTTATGATTTTATAATGGTACTTGGACATTTGACCGGTGGTTATGTGAAAAACCAAATGACAGGTGGTGCCGTGAAAACAAGGATGGGGGGTTATGTTATAACCTCCAATGAATTGGGTACGGAAGTCGGCCGTATGGATATTCCATTTAGTGATGAGTGTGGAAGTCGACCGTATGGTTATTCCATTTAAGTATATTTATGTCCCAAGTTATCTTTATATGTTATGTGTTCTTTATATGGGTTTATGGTAATATTTTTTGTTACAAAAGGGTAAGTAACAATCTTTTATTCAGCGAAGAGTACTTACTACTTCATAAAAGGGAAAATTATTACTTATGATAAATTATTCATGATTTACTTATTGTTTTGAAAAACTACCAGTTTTCCTTATTTGTGTATCTCTTACTAAGCTTTTTGTGCTCATCCAATGTTTTTGAAATGTTTTCCACAAGATTTAAAGATGAATAACATCAATGATAGGATCAAGGAATGACATGATATCTAAAACATGGAACTAGACATGTTTCTTTTTAAGAGTTTTTATTTTATGAAAAAATGGAAACTGAGTAGAAGTGTCTACGTTGTAATATTTTGAGATGTAATAGTTATGTACTAATTCTCTAAAACACTAAACCTAAAAAGATCCTCAATGTGATTATTCATTTAATTAATTATTATGTAATGTTTTAATGTCGGGTCCTTATGGTCGGTATCAAAGGTCGTTTTAGATGACTTTAGAGGTTAGGGTATTCTTTAAGCATAAGTGACATTACTATAATGGTTAGGATTTTAGAAAGAGTAATTTTTTTAAATAATGTAAAAGAGTTTAATATAACATTAATAATTATATCTTAGTATTTACCCTCCTCATAAGATATTAAATGATTATTTTACTAATATACTCACACTAATCTTTTTGGTTTTAGTAAATGGATGGATCTAGAAGGCACCAATGTAACAGTAGATGTGAAGAAAACTATGACAGTTTTCTGAATGAGCAACTGAGTGATATGAGAGATGCAATGAGAAATCTTGTGGTTATTGTAAACCAAATATCTGGAGTCATGATTGACCACCTGAACCTTAGTGATATTTATATGGGATCATATATGTGAGATAGAAATCCCTGTGTATGTTCAGGTGATAATCATAAAGGTATGTATGTTCAAAAACCTATGTGTCAAATAAGTAGAAAGAAACACCTAGGAAAATATTTCAAAGGGACATAAATATGCTATAGATGTGGAAATAAATGTCATATATCAAGAACATGCCATGGAAAAAGGAATCATCTTGTTGACTTTAGGAAAGGGAATGATGTTCTTTCAGCGGGATCACTTGAATGTTTTAAATATGGTGTTCATGGTCATTATGGAAACACATGTCCTACGAAGAAGTTTCGGGAATGGGATCACCGGGATCATAAAAATATTTTTTTACCAATACCTAATGCCATTCTGATTGAGGATGAAGAAAATGAAAATGGCCAATGAATGGTATGGATTATTTATTAACAAATGTTTTCCTATTATTGAAATCATAGGATATGATTCATGATTTTTTTAGGAAAGAGGTATTTCAGAATAAGTTATAAATGAATGTTTAATGGATCATTAAGAATATTTAATGAGTAAGAAGTCAACATATAAGGGATTCAAGAGTTATGGTAGATTTTAGGGTGGTGAAATGCTTAAAAGTATTAAGGCTATTTTGAAGATGGGATTACATTAGAAGACTTTTAATAGTATGTGTAACCCTGAAGTTTTGATATATGAAAATTTTATTCAATGAAGAAATATCTTTTATTTAATGGATATAGTTATAAAAAACCACAGGGGTTTATATGATCCTTGAATTTGAGCCAATTACAGGTTAATACATTTTGGGTTGCAAAATGAAAGTTATTATGTAACCTTCTTGATTAAAATATATTATGGTTATTTTTGATGAATTTATCTATTTTTTGAAATGATATAAAATTATGTAGTTTTTGAAAAGGGACAACACGCAGACCATGTGAAAACCCATCGCGTCGGACGAAGCTGTGAGAATCGAACCCACAACCAATGTGCGACTGGTATTTATTTCCTACCACTGGACTACGTGAAGTCCGTGGTTAGTTTGAATAATTCCTATTTTACTTAGATGATTTCATGAATCAAGAATATGTTGATTTTGGGTTATCGAGGGAAATGATTAACCTATTAGGGAGGATATTGGATTAGGTTAATTACATTTCAATATGACACTTTAAGAGCAATTGATGTTATTTGGAGATAAATGTGAAGATTTATCTTGGAAGACTATGTGATTAAATCCATCATAGATTTGTATTTCAATCATAGTTTTGATTACTTTGATGAATTTTATGAATAGTTGTTTATTGAATAGTCTTTGATGAACTTTGGGTTTTGTTGGAAAATTTTTGGAGATTAAGAGTAGTTTTTCTTTTTGTTAAAGATTATCATTTTTGAGGATTATCTGATCTTGTACTATCCATTTTGGTTTTTGTTAAGGTATAAAGAAATGGAAAATATATAGTTCATCTTTTTTGGATTATGTGATTCTCTTGAATTTGACTATAGGTCTCTTAATGCAAACTACTCATCCTAAATACTCATCTTTTGGAGAAAATATGAGTTTGTGTTAGAAATCTAGTAAAAGATGAAAGTCTACATGTCAAGTAAGTATATTTCATTATGTTTAAGTTAATCCCATAAATTTATTTCTCAATGAAATGTAACTTAAAACAAAAACATTATCTGTTATCTTTTATAACTGGGGAATCAAATACCTTTTAACCCATCACAAGTTTGTGATTTTCTGGTGGTTAACTTTCTCCTAAACATGTTTTCTGTCACTCTCCATCAGAACTTGATGGTTTTTTTCTCATCCATATCAATTTTTTCATGGAATCATAGTATCTGTTGTCTTGGGTGGCCTTCTTACTTCTCTTTATATCTTTTAAATTGATAGTTTAATTGACAACTTTTCTAATTTGGGTCTTTCATTGAAGTTTCTGAGCCCAATTTTAAAATTGTGAGGATGCAATTCCCAAAAGGGGGAAGGATGTAACATCCCCGGTAAAAAAAGAATTTGACATTTTCATATTTATTAATATTTTTTAATTTAATATTAATTTTACTTTTAAGGGGATGCAATGTTCGATAGCGTACCTGATACGCAACAAATGAGTATCTTTGAAATCTTATGTTGTACACTAATTATATAATAATATTATATTAAATGGTAGATAAAAAATAACTATTTTAATGGAGGGAATGAATAGAACTAACTAAAATATGATTATGCATGTTTGTTAAATGTTTTTACATTTATCCAATATATTTTAGTGGCTTAAAATGCTAATGGATCCAATTTTAAGCAAAAATATTCCATTATTCTTTAAAAGGTCGATTAACCCCCTTTGAAGGGGAACCCTTTTTTATCTACTTTTTTTCACTTTTATATGTTATATTTCACAAAATGAAATAGTTCTTTAGAATCAGGACATCAAAAATTACTTTGTGTAAATTGTTGTTATTTTTACGATAAAGTTAATTTTTTAATGAATAGTGAAAAACGTTGTATTTTAATATAAACCCTCCTTTTAATCTAATTTATTGATATAGTTAGAATATATTTTAATTGGGTTTAAAGTGTAAGTAAAATATATTTTTACCATTTAATCCAGTGGTGGACATTGGAATTAATTTCAGTTTGAAGTTGGACGTTAACAAGTGTCAATCTTTGGAGAGATATTGTTTCTTAAAAACACGCTATTTGTTTTGACAGATGAAATTAATTATAAAATTAATTAATGAAACTTCTATGTTTTATAATTTGGTAAAATATACATCATTTTTTAATTTGTAATTTCATATATATCTTAGGGTGAATTTTTGGTATTTTTCGGAAAAACATCAATTTTTGATGAATAGTGAAACAACTATGTAGAAGTTAAAAAAACAGATTTTTTCAATTAAATGAAATATTACCGCTTCTATGAATTGAATTAAAAAAATCCAACATACATGGTTTTCATTAGTAAGTAAAATGTTGTTCGATGGGATGAAAATAATTTTTTATGAATAGTAACTTTTGAGTTTTGTTAACCTTTATTAAAGGTAATTAGGGTAATTTAAGTTAAAAATAATATTATAAAAATATAAAAATACCTTGACACATGTCCTAACCTTATTAAGTCAGTCATGTCCGACCAAGACAATCCATGTGTCAATTTGGGGACCCCATGGAGCCACTTGGGTAAGATAATGACATTAATAACGTTTTATTTAAAGTAAAAATAAAAATGTCACAAACATGTATTGTTTTACTAAAAAAAATTACATATAGTTATATAAATTATCTTTTTGACAATAAATATTACTTATAAATAAAAAAATATTTCATACAACATGGTAATTTGTTTATATTTTTTAGACATCAAATAAATAAAATTATTTACAACACAATGATGATACAGTGTTTACGTCATTAAGGAATACTTTAAATAAATAAGAATATATTGTTTAAAATAATATGAAAAACATATCCAATTCTTATTGGATGGTTTTATTTAGAAAATGGGACACCTTACCTTTTAATTTAATGATTTTTTTACCCTTAGAAACCAAAAATAATTATATAATAAAATAATATTTTCAAGCTTTCTAAAAGAGCCCCTCCACTCCCTTATAAAAAGACCCCACTTCCTACCCATTTCACACACATCTCAAGCCCTTTTTCTCTTTAAAATTATACTCAAATAATCATTAAATATCCCTATATTCATCATAGAAGCCTTACCATATGCATAAAGCACTTCAAGAAACCCTTTTTGTTTATCCCAATGGGAGTTACCCGATTTAAAGGTAACATCTTATCTTATTTTATTTTGTTTTATTTTTCTTCTCCAACACCATAAACTATTTTTATTACTTTATTTTGTAACAACACCAGTATATTAAATATACTAGGATGTTTTTATGATATGTATTCGAGCTACACTTACACACACCTTCATCTAATGGGTGAAGAACATACTGTTTTTGTGGACGTCGAACTACTGACTCACGAAACGATGATTGTTCAATTATCCCCTACCACATCTCATGTTGGCCATTAAGATGTCACTATATTTATATATGATATATATTATTTTTATGTTTTCCTTATTCTTCTGCATTTTTCATTTATGACATTACATTATGGTTTCCATAATGGGTAAACGTGATAATTTAATTTTAGGAAGTGCGGACTACCGCCCCACAAAGTGATTTGAATAGTTAATTCCATATGTGGGATGTATAAAGGATGGAGTTAAGGATATAATATATATGATATTATACTGGAATTATATTATAATTTTATATAATAATGTTATCATTCCATTAAGTGCGAAATATAAATGAAAGTAGTGTTCATGTGTACGTATGGCTTACCATCTCCATGAACGGTGCATTTGATTTCTTACCTTCAAATGTTATGTACTGGTATAAATAAATATATCTAATGGATATATATTATATGTATGATATCTACATCATGAATATCATTCTTGAGATAATGTATATTTTACTACATGAACAACTTGTAAATATAAGAAGTTCACTTTTGACTCAAGTACCAAATATCAACAAAATGAACGTTATTAACTTAAATGATTACATAATGTTTATAACATGGTAATAAGTGATATAAAAGATATAATAAATGTGAAAAAGGTTTATAAGAAATTATAAATTAAATTATTTTTATCATTCAGGAATAACAACGAACATGTGAGTGAGTCAAGTCGGACACGTGGTATGGGGATTTCTTATCTGACTTTCAATTCTGCAAGATTTCCATTGTTCGTCACATATTTATTGCAAGTGGTGTATTTTTTACATACATTTGATATATATTATCATGATTCCCTTTATATTCATGGTATTATGTGATTCATCTGGTGGTTATTATCTTTTGGTCAAACCACTCGATTGATTACAGCGAGGTAAGGGTATTTTTTTATCTCACATTATATTCCTGTGAGATTCATGCTATATTGGTCACTATCTCCTTTGAGTGGTGTATGTATTTCCCATTATTCAACTATTTGTGTAATATACTTCATTTATGGGTATTTACATCAACATTTTATGGTCCCTCTTTCATGGGGTTTATGTTTCGTAAGTAACCAAATCGGTAAAGGAACCTTTCACCCTCCTCTTTTTAAAAGACTACTTTTTGTTATGTCATTTAATTTACATATTATTATGTTGGGATATGTTTTTCTATATCCTTATTAGTGTAAATTTTATGTCCATGTTAATAGATACCATTTTCTCTCTAATCCATTCATTTTCAGAATTTTAATGTGATGCCGTAAGGCTGTTGAATTTTTGCACGGGAACTTCATAACTAAATTTCAATTCTTTGGGTTAAACCTCTACATCTTGATTATGTCGTGCTGTAAATTTGTGTGGATGACCTCTGATTTTTTTACAAGTAATATACACTTATATTGGATGTATTAATATTTTTCACACATAATAATGTAATTTATTTATCCTCAATCTAAGGATACCGTCTTTGTAAGGGACTTCATCTCAATCTCATTTCATTGAGGCATATTTTGTTTTATACACAACTTTATTTTATACAGTGTATAAACCACATTGACTTTTACTTTTATTTAGATGTACTCTTTTCGCTACAAAGCGTTTTACTAAATGAAAAAATATGTTTTTTAGCATATGCGGTGACAACGAACTTTCCGCCGCTGCGAGTATTATTTGATATTTGTCTTCCTCAACAAGTTGTAATGTTTTAAAAGAAAATTAATACCATATACTCTATTATGTATTTTGGAATTGAAAATGTTTTCGATAAAGGATTATTTTATGTTAATATATTTAAATGATATAATGTGATTGAAATGTGGAAATCTTATCATTCCTTTATATTGGTCATGATTTTATAATGGTACATTGACATTTGATGGGTGGTTATGTGATAAACCAAATGATGGGCGGTGCTGTGAAAAATAGGATGGGTGGTTACTTTATAACCTCCAATTCATTGGGTATGGAAGTTGGCCGTATAGCTATTCCATTTACTGATGAGTGTGGAATTGGACCGTATGGTTATTCCATTTAATTATGTTTATATCCCAAGTTACCTTTATATGTCATGTGTTCTTTATATGGGTTTTATGGTAATCTTTTCAGTTACTAAAGGGTAAGTAATGACCTTTTATTCAGTGAAGAGTATTTACTACTTCATAAATGTGACAAGTATTACTTATGATAAAGTATCCCTGATTTACTTATTGTTTTGAAATACTAACAGTTTTCCTTCTTTGTGTATGTAACACCCGAGATTTTTATGAGAAATATTTTGTTTTTATGTTACATACATAATCAAAAGAATATTTCACTACACACAACACTAGCTTAGCTTGCTTTACATGCAATCACGAACTTCCTCGATAGCTTGCGTTGTACGCAATACTGAGCTTCACTAAACAAAGATATGCTATTAAAATATTATTAAAACTAGCCGTTATGAATAGTAATACCCACTTTTTGAAATTTTATTAATTTTATATTTACAAATGGACTTCATTTTTGGATTCGGAATATCGAAATTATCCATGGGTGAGTTTTTGGTATTTTTCTGAAAACATTCAATTTTTGATGAATAGTGAAAACACTGGGTTACTATTTAAAAACCGATTTTTTATTTAAATGATAATTTATTTTATTTAAATTTATTTTAGGTCAAAATTGATACATAATACCAATATAAGTTCAAATTAATTAATTGAAGTCATTTTATAATTATTTTAGATATAGAAATTTTTTTTAAACTTTTCACCGTCTTTTACCCACCTCATAGGAGAGTTTAAAATTTTAGATAAAACATAATTTTACCACTTCTATGAGTGGAATTTCGAAAATCAGAGAGATACAGTTAATATCAAGGAGTAAAATGTGGTTTAATAAGAAAAAAAATAATTTTTTTCGAATAGTAACTTTTTACTTTTATTTACCATGGTTAAAAATAAATAGGGTAATTAAGGGTAAAAATGGTAGTATTTTTATCCTAACGCATATCCTAATTCTATTGGATAAGTTTAATTCATCCAGAAACAACCGTAGGAATAAAATATGACCATTTAGGTCCACTTGGATTAGATTAGGACATTTAATATTATTTTATTTAAAGAAGAGTTAAAATAGTTAAAATCAAAGTTTAATAACTAAAACATTTTTAATACAGTGTTATATATAATATAAGTTGAACTATAAATATTAATTGGAAATATAAAATTCTTTTATAAATAATCTCATTTTATTTATAATTTTTATAATTTTAATAATTCAATTTATTTATGTCATAATGATGATGCAATAATTACCTTATTAAGGAAATATTAACGTAACTGATAATATAAATACCCAAATAAATGTAATTTGAGACTTTTCATGAATTAAACTAATTTTATAGGTTAATATGACATATTAGTATTGATTTAATAAACTTTTTTCGAAATAATCATGCTGTTATGATTTTCACAAAAATCAATTACCAAATAGTCTTAAAATATGCATAAAATAGTTTTTAAAACAAATATTATATTTTTAACTGTTATTTTATTCTTGAAAATCTACGGTTCCACAAAATGACTTAGATAAGGTTATATATATTAATAATGAACCACTTGGTGTTCTATTTGCTTGTTATATTATGTTTATTAACCATATAGTGTAAGAAAACAAGAAGACATGGTAAAAGTTAAATTATTTAACTTACAGTTAGATATTAATGATAAGGTTAAAATAGTAACCAAAACATTCCTCAAGTCTATTGGTTGATAGTATTTAGAACCATCCCCAAATTGTCTTCTAAATAAATTAGTTTGTAGCTATTTAAAAACCGAATATGACTTTATTATAAAATAATATTTTATGTTTTTCCTAAAGTGCCCCTCTCCTCCCTTATAAAAGGGAACCTCCTCCCTCTCCTCCTCACACCACTTTGAGCCTTCAAGGTCTTCCAAAACCTGCCAATTTCTTTTCTACACTTCCCTAGAAACATCCTAGAGGTCCTGGTCTTCTTCAAAGACCATATTTAGTTCCATATGAGAAGGTTAAGAAGAGGCGCTCCAAAGAAGAGGTAATGTCTGTTACCGATTCTTTTAACTTTATTTCTTATTCTACTTAGTCTTATTTAGTTGTTTCATTATGAATTAATAACATCAGTATCACAAATATACTGATATGTTATTATAAATATTAAACAACCCTATTTCACCTTCTATCCATCCTATGTAAAATGAAATCACCGTGCGTGCGTACGTATGGAATACCGTCTCCACGCCGTGGTGTAATCTGTTTGCCACCACCACCTTACTTGGATGGGTATAATGGTGTAAAGAATAACTATATATTATTATTTTAAATTTATATTGATTCTGAAATAGTATACATACACTTAAATACAATTCCACGATCATGGGAACGATAACATCGCTCGTGCGTACGTACGGCCTACCGTCTCCATGATGTGATGCGACTCATTCTACATGATCTTCAATGCATAATGATTATATAAATGAATTCAATGAATAAATATGATATATATAACACTAATACCATTCATTAAATTAGGTGTCTATAACCCAAAAGGAAGAATAAGAATTTATTCGACAAAACACACATAAGAACAAAAAGCAATAAACACCCGAATCACAGGTAGCAATGAAATATTACTAATAAGAAGCTAAGAATATGACCATATATGATATCATAACAATGATTACGATTCTGGAATAAGTCAATAACATTATTTAACTCATTATACAAGAGGTTCAGACACGTACAAATCAAACCGGACCTAGGGTAAGGGAAAGTCTCACAAATCACAATTTTTATCCCAGATTGTTTATACTTCGGTAATTACCACGGCATATTTATCATCCACATCCATGTTTCATCAATATATAATATTATATCTATCCTCTTAAAATTTTTTAAATCCAATTTTAACCATTGTTGAGTTTATAGTAAAATATATGAAAGGAATCTTTTGTCGTTTTTAGAACGAGGTACTTTTTGACTTTTCTGGCCAAAGTATGAGCAGAATGTTTTTTTAACTTATATGGCATGAATGGATTCATAGAACATTATTTCCATGAAGCATACATTACAAGATTTCATGTTTATTTTTAATCAACATATTTTAGTTTAAAATTTTATGACATGTTAAGAAAGGAAAATTGTTTTTTGAAGTAGAAAGGATATTTTCCTCAAGAATGAAGTTCAAGTGTTTTATCAAAATTATTTTCCATATATGATAATATAGGGTTCTATTTCTATCCCTATTTTTACATTGATTTGATTATGTTATGATGGAATTGTTTTTATGATGTCCTTTTATCTTATATGGATTATGTTATGATGGCATGATGTTTATGAATTCGATTTTTATTACATGTGTTATGATATGATATATGATTTATGATCTTGTGGCGATTCGGAATATCGAAATTATCCTTGGGTGAATTTTTTGTATCTTTCTAAGAACATTCAATTTTTGATGAACAATTAAAACACTAGGTTATTATTTAAAAACCGAATTTGTATTTGAATAATTATTTATTTTATTTAAATTTATTTTAGGTCAAAATTGATACATAATACCTCTATAAGTTCAAAGTAATTCAGTGGAGTCATTTCATAATAAATTTAGATATATGAAAATTTTATTGAACTTTTCACCATCTTTTACCCACCTCCTAGAAGAGTTTCAAAATTTACATAAAACTTAATTTTACCCCTTATATGAGTGGAATTTCGAAAATCCGAGAGATACAGTTAAGATTTCCAAAATGATATGTTTTTATGAATATAATGTGATTGATATTTCTTTTGTTTACTCTTACTAAGCATTTGAGCTCAACCATTTATATGTTTTCCTTTCCCCAGGTCAGGAAGAAGGGTATTAAGTATGATATGCCAAAAGAGACTCTAGATATGATAAAATAAAACGGAGATAGTATAGATGATTTATGAACCATTTTTTTATGTTTCCCAGTTTCTAAAGACACTATACCTATACAGTCCTTTCATTGTTTTGTTATATGTTGTAATAAGTGTGCTTCAATTATGATGTAATAACAATGTATGTAAAGTAAATGAAAAATAAGTTCTTGAACTCGTCCCATTCCATGGACTCATTTTCATCCATTTGCATCATATTCTTCGAACAAATATAGAGAAGGAGTTTCTTGAACTACATCAAAAGGATGATGAATCTGTTGGTACCTAGGAACAAAATTTTACAAGACATGAAAAGTACGCTTCTAGGGTTATTATCCAACCTGAGGGTAAGATCGACCGATTCTTTAGTGGCTTCAAACCAAGTCTTTGAAGGGAATTAGTCATAAGGGACTTCAATAGCTACGAGGAAATCCATTGATGTACTCTCAAGGTGGAGATGGATATTGGAGTAACCCATTAGTCCTATGGGTTTGATAAGAAGAGGAAAATGGAATTCAAAGGGAAATCTAAAGACCACACTGAAAATAAGATGAGTATTCCCTTATGCACAATGTGTGGAAATAAACATGGAGGCAGTTGTCTTAAAGGGACATGTAAATGTTTCAAATGTGGAAAGGAAGGTCATCGGGCATTTGAATGCCGCAACGATGGGAAGAAGATGTCTAGTGATGCGAACAAAGAAAACGGTACACAAAGTGCTCCTCCTACACATCATTGTTATAAGTTTAAGGAAATGAGGCATTATGCCAATCAATTCTCTAATCCAAGGTTTGTTGATGATGATTGATTTCAACAAACTCTTAAGGCCAAAGGCAATGGAATGTCACATGCAATTAGTTTCGGTCATGTGGAGTACGATAATGAAGTGGTGAAAGGTACACTTACCATCCACTCTAAAGTAGAAAAAGTTTTATTTGATTCTGGATCCACCAACTCTTTTATTTCTGAAGAATTGTCTAAGGATATCACCATATTTCCTTAGCAGTTTGATATTGAGTTAGCTGTGACAACCCCTACTGGCACAATAGTTGCATCAAATGTTTTCAGTTCTTCTCCAATTAATGTTTGTGGGAAAGTGCTTCCGGCAAATCTTGTGATCCATCCTATAGTGGAATTTGATGTGATTCTTGGCATGGACTGGATTTATTTATATGGAGCTCATATCAATTTCCAAAGAAGGGAAGTCACATTTCAAATTCCAGATCTATCTATGATCATCTATCAATGCATGAATGAACATAAACATATAGTGGGAATTTCATCCATCCTATGGGTCTTGATTCCACTAAATGAAGGTTATTTATCTCAAATGGTTTGATAGAAACTCACCATTAAGAATATTCCCATTGTACTGGAGTTTGATGATGTCTTTCCAAAGGAATTGCTTGGTCTTCCACCAAATCGTGAAGTTGAGTTTTCAATAGAACTCGTATCGGGTGCTTTACCTATTTCAATGACACCTTATAGAATGGCCCTAATTGAGTTGCAGGAATTTTTAGAAGAAACTCCAAGAGAATCTTGATAAGGGATTCAAATTCCCGAGCGCATCACCTTGGGGAGCACTTGTTCTGTTTGTTAAGAAGAACGATGGGTCAATGAGACTCTGCATTGATTATCAAGAACTTAACAGGATCACCATCAAGAACAAATATCATCTCACATGCATTGATGACTTATTTGACAAACTACACAGAGCTCAATAATTTTCCTAGATTGACCTTCCTTCAGGGTATCATCAATTAACGGTAAAAAGGGAAGATATACCAAAGAAGACTTTCCATACAAGGTATGGCCACTATGAATTTATAGTGATTTTATTTGGTCTTAATAAGTCCCCTGCTATCTTCATGGATCTAATGAACAGAGTCATTAGAGACTATCTTGATCTGTTTGTGGTAGTATTTATAGACAATATTCTTTTATATTCAATGAGCATGGAAGATCATTAATATCACTTGAGAATTGTATTGAAGACCCTAAGAAAGGAGAAGCTTTATGCCAAATTTACCAAGTGTAAATTTTGGATTCAAAAAGTT
The DNA here is from genome assembly GCA_963277665.1 of Viscum album. Taxonomy (NCBI): domain Eukaryota; kingdom Viridiplantae; phylum Streptophyta; class Magnoliopsida; order Santalales; family Viscaceae; genus Viscum; species Viscum album. The sequence continues at coordinate 1,135,962,566 of OY728155.1, read as the reverse complement.
TCATTTTTGGGTCACATAATCTCAAAAAAAGTGATTTCTGTGGATCCAGCAAAAACAGAGGTTATTAAAAGATGGTCGTGACCAACAACAGTAATTGAGATCCGATGTTTTCGTGGTTTGGCTGGATACTATCAACGTTGTGTGAAAGATTTTTCACAATTATCTAATACACTCACCTGGTTGACTTGAAAACTGTTTATGTTCATTTTGAAGGAGGAGTGTGAAGAGAATTTCAACGAGTTAAAAAGAAGGTTATCCAGTGCACCTATGATCACACTACCTTATAGTGGAGAAAGGTTTGTGATTTATAGTGGTGCTTCCAGAAAGGGATTGGGGTGTGTTCTCATGAAAAATTATATGGTGATATCTTATGCCTCATGACAGTTGAAAATCCATGAGTAAATTTACCCATCTCATTATTTGGAGATAGCTACGGGAATCATTGCATTAATGACTTGGAGGCATTATATTTATGGAGAGTGTTCTGATATTTATAATGATCATAAAATTCCAAAGTATATTTTCACACAAAAGGAGATGAATATGCACCGAAGAAGATGGTTGGAGATGATTAAGGATTACCACTGGTCAATTCATTACCACCCTCCGAAATCAAACAAGGTGGAAAATGCATTAAGTTGATAAGACCATGCTAGCATATCCATGATGAGGATCACAAAATATCCAATATTTATGGATTTACAAATGATGGATCTTAGAATTATAAAGCAAGGGGAAAAATCTTATATTTCTCAAATAAATATTCAACCTTCTATACATGTAAAGATTAAAGAGGCACAAAAAGAAGATGTAGAGTTTCAAAAGAATGTGAGAAATGTTCCTGAATTCAACCTTGATTATGACGGGATAATAAGGTTTAGGAATCAGGTTTTTTTATTCCCATCCCATAATTAATGAAGAAGCTGCTGGATGAGGCTCGTAGTTCTTCATTCTCTATTCATCCTGGAAGCACAAAGATGTATAGGGACCTGAAAGAGTACTTCTGGGGGGATGGTATGGAAATAGATGTTGCTGAATATGTCTCTCGTATCTTGGTTTTCCAGAAAGTTAAAGCTGAGAGACAGAATTATAAGGGGATGTTACAACCATTACACATACCCGAATGGAAATCAGAAAACATCACTATGGAATTTTTCACCGGACTTTCTAAAACATCCAAAGGCAATAATGTTATCTGGGTCATAGTTGACCGTCTTACAAATTCGGCACACTTCATTACTATTAGAGAGGATTTATCTCTTGATCATCATTCCAGGATATATGTAATGGAAGTGGTAAGATTGCATGGAGTACCACTTTCCATTATATCTGATCGGGATATGAGGTTTACCTCAACGTTTTGGTGAAGACTTCAGCATAATTTAGATACAATGTTGAGTTTCAGCACTTCTTATAATCCTCAGACATATGGTCAGTCTGAGAGGACCATTCAAACTCTAGAAGATATATTAAGAGCTTTCTCTATCGATTTCAAAGGTGGATGGGATCAACACCTATGTTTGGTGGAATTTTCTTATAATAACATCTTTCACTCCAGTATTCAGATGGCTCTTTATGAATCTCTCTATGGAAAGAAATGATGAACTCCAACATACTTGGACGAAGTTGGGGAAATAAAGCTATTAGGTCCTGATCTTGTTGATGAGATGGAAGAAAAGGTCCGATCTATTCAACAATACATAAGAGCTTCTCAGAGTCGACAAAAAAGTTATGTCGATAACCCAAGAAAAGACCTAAAGTTTGAAGTGGGTGATATAGTGTTCTTATGATTATCTCCTTGGAAGAGAGTAATGAGATTTGGAAATAAGGGAAAGATGACCCCTATGTATATCGGTCCTTTCAAAATATTGGATTGTGTTGGGAAGGTAGCATACCGATTGGCACTTCCACCGAATCTCTCTCAAGTTCACGATGTGTTCATTGTATCTCTCCTGAGAAAGTACGGACCTGATCCATCACATGTAATTAGCATAGAAGATGTACCGCTGGAGCAAGATGTTTCTTATGAAGAACAGCCGATAGAGATACTAGATCGCAGAAAAAAATTCATACGGAACAAAAACCCTCTCTTGGTGAATGTTTTATGGAGAAACCACCAATTAGAAGAAGCTACATGGGAGCTTGAGGATATGATGATGGAGAGGTATGCTCATCTATTTGTTACAAAGTGACGAATGTCGAGGGAGCAATTCCTTTTAAGGGGGGTAGAATGTAACACCCTAGATTTTTATGAGAAATATTTTGATTCTATGTTATATAGATCATCAAAGTAATCTTTCACTACACACAACACTATCTTGGATTTCTTTACATGTAATCACGACCTTCCTCGATAGCTTGCGTTGTACGCAATACTGAGTTTCACTACACAACGATATGCTATTAAAATATTATTAAACTAGTCGTTATGAATAGTAATACCCACTTTTTGAAATTTTATAAATTTTATCTTTAAAAATGGACTTCATTTTTGGATTTGGAATATCGAAATTTTCCTAGGTTTAATTTTTGTTATTTTTCTGAAAACATTCAATTATTGATGAATAGTGAAAACACTGGGTTACTATTTAAAAACCAACTTTTTATTTAAATAAATTTTTATTTTATTTAAATTTTTTTTAGGTAAAAATTGATAAATAATACTTATATAAGTTCAAAGTAATTCATTGGAGTCATTTTATAACAATTTTAGATATATAAAAATTTTATTGAACTTTTCACCGTCTTTTACCCACCTCTTAGTAGACTTTGAAAATTTAGATAAGACTTAATTTTACCACTTCTGTGAGTGTAATTTCGAAAATACGAGAGACCACGGTTAACACGATGTAGTAAAATGTGGTTCAATAAGATAAAAGTAATTTTTGTTCAATAGTAACTTTTTACTTTTATTTACCACTATTAAAAGTAAAAAGGGAAATTAAGGGTAAAAATTGTATTATTATTATTCTAAAACATGTCGTAATTCTATTGGAAAAGTTTAATTCGACCAATAACAACCTTAGGAATAAACTATGACCATTTAGGTCCACTTGGATTAGATTAGTACATTCAATATTATTTTATTTAATGAAGAGTTAAAATAGTTAAAATGAAAGTTTAATAACTAAAATTTTTTTAATATAGGGTTATAATAATATAAATTTCACTATAAATATTTATTAAAAATATTAAAATATTTACTACATAATAGTATTTTATTTCTAATTTTTTGACATTAAATAATTTATTTTATTTTTGACACAATGATGATGCATTAATTACCTTATTAAGGAAATAGTAACATAATTGATATTATAAATACCCAATTAATTGGAATTTGAGACTTTTCATGAATTACGCTAATTATATAGGTTAATATGACCTATTAGTATTTATTTAATTAACTTTTTTATAACTAATCATGATGTTATGATTTTCACAAAAATAAATTACCAAATAGTGTCATAATTGACATAAAATTGTTTTTAAAACAAAAATTATATTTTTAATTGTGATTATTTTTCTAAAAATATAAGGTTTGGCCAAACGACTTATATAAGGTTATATATATTAATAATGAACCACTTGGGGTTCGTTTGTCTTGTTATTGTATGTTTATTAACCATATAGTGTAAGAAAACAAGAAGACACGTAAAAGTTAAATTATTTATCTTAGAGTTAAATATAAATGATAAGGTTAAAATAGTAACATAAAATTGTCTAATTCAATTGGTTGAGAGGATTTCGACCCATCCCCACCTTAGCTTGGAAATAAATAAATTTGGATCTATTTTAAAACGAATATTACTTTATTATAAAATAATATTTTACGTTTTTCTAATGGTGCCTCTCTCCTCCCTTATAAAAGGGCACCTCCTCCCTCTCCTCCTCAGACTACATTGAGCAATCATGATCGTCCAAACCCTACCAATTTCTATTCTCCACTTCCCTAGAAACATCCTAGAGGTCCTTGTCTTCTTCAAAAACCATCTTTATTTCCCTAAGAGAAGGTTAAGAAGAAGCGCTTCAAAGAAGAGGTAATGTCTGTTACCGATTCTTTCAACATTATTTCTTCTTATACTTATTCTTATTTTATTGTTTCATTGTGAAGTAAAAACTTCAGTATCACTCATTTACTGATGTTTTATTATAAATTTTAAACAACCCTATTTCACCTTCTATCCATCCTATGGAAAAGAAAATCACCGCGCGTGCGTACGTACGGAATACCGTCTCCCGCCGTGGTGTAATCTGTTTTACACCCCCACCTTACATGTATTGGTATAATGGTGTAATGAATAACTATATATGATTATTGTATATTGATATTTATTCTGAAATAGTATACATAATCTTCAATACAATTCCACGATCATGAGAATGATATCATCGCTCGTGTGTACGTACGGCCTATCATCTCCACGATGTGGTGTGACTCGTTCTACATGATCTTCAATGCATAATGATTATATAAATGAATTGAATGAATAAATATGATATATATTACACTAATACCATTCTGCAAATGAGGTAATATGACCCATACTTTACATACATTTTTATTACTTCAAAATTGAAGCACACTTATTACAACATATAACAAAACCAAGAAAGAACCGTATAGGTATAGTGTCTTTAGAAACTGGGAATCAAAAACAACTGGTTCATAAATCATCTACATTGTTTACCATTTATTTTATCATATATTGAGTTCCTTTAGGAATATCTTACTTAATAACCTTCTTCCTAACCTGGGGAAAAGAAAACATACAAAAGGGTGAGCTCAAATGCTCAGTAAGGGTAAACAAACGAAATATCAATCACATTATATTCATAAGAACATAACATTTTGGAAATCATAACCTGCAAAAGATATCATAATTTCATAACATTTGATAAATCATAGTAGTGAAATGTAATACAAATAATCATAACATGAAACTTTGTTTCATACACACATAATCATAGATAATCATTTCTTAGTAGTCATGACTCATTTCCAAGACTATCCTAGTTGACAAATTCCATTTCTGAACCGAGATCACTCCTCGTTTCAGTCATGTATCACTAAACCGGATTAAACTATCTTTCCAGCCATGTATATCTCATGAGATATAAATCTTTACCCAATGCATTGGAGGTATATATAGGTCCCAACAATCTCATAATGATACCATTCTTATGTGTTCCACAAGATCATAAATCATACATCATAGCATAACCCATGTAATAAAAATGGGATTCTTAAACATCATGCCATCATAACATAATACATATAAGATAAAAGGACATCATTAAAATAATTCCATCATAAAATAATAAAATCAATGTAAAAATAGGGATAGAAACTGAACTCTATATTATCTTAGATGGAAAATAATTTTGACAAAACGCTTGAACTCTATTCTTGAGGAAAATATCCTTTCTACTTCAAAAACATCATTCCTTTCATAACATGTCATACAATTTTGAAATAAAAGAAGTTTATTAAAAATAAACATGAAAACTTATAAATGAAGCTTCATGTAAATAATGTTCTATTAATCCATTCATGCCATCTAAATTAAAAAAACATTCTTCTCATACTTTGGCCGTAAAAATCAAAAAGTACCTTGTTCTAAAAACGACAAAAGATTACTTTCATATCTTTTACTAAAAACTCACAAATTTGTAAAATTGGATTTAAATAATTTTTAGAGGATAGAAATATTATTAAATTCTGTCGAAACATGGATGTGGATGATAAATATGCCCTAGTAATTACTGAACTATAAACAATCTCGGATAAAAATTGAGATTTGTGAGATTTTCCCTTACCATAGGTCTGATTTGGTTCGTACATGTCCGAACCTCCGGTATAATGATTTAAAGAATGTTATTAACTTATTACAGAATTGTACTCATTGTTATGATATCATATATGGTCATATTCTTAGCTTCTTATTAGTAATATTTCATTGTTACTTGTTATTTGGGTGTTTATTGCTTTTTTTATTATGCGTATTTTGTCGAGTAAATTCTTATTATTATTTTTAGGTTATAGATACCTCGTTTCCATAATGGTATTAGTGTAATATATATCATATTTATTCATTAAATTAATTTATATAATCATTATGAAATGAAAATCATGTAGAACAAGCCGTATCACATCGTGGAGACGGTAGGCCGTACGTACGCACGAGCGGTGATATCGTTCCCATGATCATGGAATTGTATTTAAGTGTATGTATACTATTTAAAAATCAATATCACATTAAAATAATCATATATAGTTTTTATTTACACCATTATACACATCCAAGTAAGGTGGTGGTGGAAAAAAGATTAAACCACAGCGTGAAGACGGTATTCGGTACATACGCATGCGCGGTGATTTCATTTTCCGTAGGATAGATAGAAGGTGAAATAGGGTTGTTTCATATTTATAATAACATATCCGTATATGAGTGATACTGATGTTATTACATCATAATGGAAAAACTAATGAACAAGAAGTAGAAGAAGAAATGAAGTTCAAAGAATCGGTAACCGATATTACCTCTTCTTTGAAGCGGCTCTTCTTAACCTCCTCTTAGGGCACTAAAGATGGTCTTTGAAGAAGACCATGACCTCTAAGATGTTTCTAGGGAAGTGGAGAAGATAAATTGGTAGGGGATAGTCGAGCATGAATGCTCAAAGTGGTGTGAGGAGGAGAGATGCGGGGCCCTTTTATAAGGGAGGAGGGGGGAACCTTAGGAAAAACATAAAATATTATTTTACAATAAAGTCTTATTCGGTTTTATATAGCTCCAAGCTGATTTATTTAGAATATAAGGGGGGTATGGGTCGCAATACTCTCAACCAATAGATTTTAGACATGTTTTGGTTACTATTTTAACCTTATCATTTATATTTTACTCTAGGATAATTAATTTAACTTTTACCGTGTCTTCTTGTTTTCTTACACTATATGGTAAATAAACATACTATAATAAGAAAAAAGAACCCCAATTTGGTCATACATAATATATATAACCTTATATAAGTCATTGGGATGAGCCTTAGATTTTTTGGAATAAAATAAAAATTAAAAATATAATATTTATTTTAAAAAACTATTTTATTTCAATTTTGATACTATTTGGTAAATGATTTTTGTGAAAATCATAAATGAATGATTAGTTCGACAAAAGTTAATTAGATCAATAAAAATATGTCATATTAACCTATAAAATTATTTTAATTAATTAAATGTCTCAAATTCCATTTATTTGTGTATTTATAAGATCAATTATGTTAACATTTCCTTCATAAGGTAATTACTTCATCATCATTGTGTCAAAAATAAATTAAATTATTTAAAGTCTAAAAATTATAAATAAAATACCATTATGTAATAAATATTTTTAGATTTATAATGAATATTTATAGTTTAATTTATATTATTTATAACATTGTATTAAAAATGTTTTAGTTATTAAACATTGATTTTACCTATTTTGACTCTTCTTTAAATAAAATAATATTAAATGTCCTAATCTAATCCAAGAGGAACTAAATGGTCATATATTATTCCTCAGGTTTTTTTTGGTCGAAATAAACTTATCCAATAGAATTAGGAGATGTGTTAGGGTAATAATATTACCATTTTACCCTTAATTACCCTATTTACTTTTAACCATGGTAAATAAAAGTAAAAAGTTACTATTCAATAAAAACTATTTTTATCTTTTTGAACCACATTTTACTCCTTGATATTAACCGTGTCTCTTTAATTTTTGAAATTCCACTCACAGAAGTGGTAAAATTATGTTTTATCTAAAAATTTAAACTCTCCTAGGAAGTGGGTACAAGATGGTGAAAACATCAATAAAATTTTTATATATCTAAAATTATTATAAAATGACTCCAATGAATTACTTTGAACATATATAGGTATTATGTATCAATTTTGACATATTATAAATTTAAATAAAATAAATAATTATTTAAATAAAAATCCGGTCTTTAAATAGTAACCGAGTATTTTCATTATTCATCAAAAATATAAAGTTCTCAGAAAAATACCAAAAATTCACCCCATGCTAATTTCGGTATTCTAAATCCAAAAATGAAGTCCATTTTGAAAGATAAAATTTATATAATTTTAAAAAGTTGGTATTACTATTCACAACTGCTAGTTTAATAATATTTTATTAACATATCTTTGTTTAGTGAAACTGGGTATTGCGTACAATGCAAACTATCAAGGAAGGTCGTGATTGTGTGTAAAGAAAGACAAGCTAGTGTTGTGTGTAGTAAAATATTCCTTTGATGATGTATATAACATAAAAACAAAATATTTCTCATAGAAATCTAGGGTGTTACATTCTACACCCCTTTAAGTGAATTTCACCCTCGAAATTCGTCACTTTGAAACAAAAAGATGAGGATACTTATCCCTCATAATATCCTCAAGCTCCCATATAGCTTCTTCTAATTGGGGTTTCCTCCATAAAACATTCACCAAGTGAGTGGGATTATTCCGTAGGACGTTTTCGCTACGATCCAGAATCTCTATCGGCTGTTCTTCATAAGAAAGATCTTGCTCCAGTGGTATATCTTCTGAGCTGAGTAAATGGGCAGGATCAGGTATGTACTTTCTTAGGAGAGATACATGGAACACATCATGAAATTGAGAGAGATTCAGTGGAAGCACCAATCGGTAAGATACCTTCCTCACACTATCCAATATTTCGAAAGGATTGATATACCTAGGGCTCAGCTTTCCCTTCTTTCCAAATATCATTACTCTCTTACAAGGAGATATTCTTAAGAACACTATATCACCCACTTCAAACTCTAGGTCTTTTCTTCAGTTATTGGCACAATTATTTTTTCGACTCTGGGATGATCTTATGTGTTGTTGAATAGATCGGACCTTTTCTGCAATCTCATCAACAAGATCAGGTCCTAGTAGGTTTCATTCCCTAAATCCAACCCTGCAAGTTGGAGTTCGGAATTTATTTCCATAGAGAGCTTCATAAGGAGTCATATGAATAATGGAGTGAAAGATATTATTATAAGAAAACTCTACCAAAGATAGGTGTTGATCCCAACCACTTTTTAAATCCATAGAGCAAGCTCTTAACATATCTTTTAGAGTATGAATCGTTCTCTCAGACTGACCGTCTGTCTGAGGATGATAAGCAGTGCTGAAAATCAACTCTATATCTAAATTATGATAAAGGCTTCGCCCAAACTTTTAGGTAAACCTCAGATCCCGATCATATACAATGGAAATTGGTACTCCATGCAATCTTACCACTTCCTTTACATATATCCTAGCAAGCTAATCCAAAGATAAATCTCCTCTAGTAGCAAGTAAGTGTGCTGACTTCGTAAGACGATCAACTATAACCCAGATAGCATTATTGCATTTGGATGTTTTAGGAAGTCTAGTGACAAAGTCCATAGTGATTTTTTCTCATTTCCATTCTGGTATGGGTAATGTTTGTAACATCCCCTTAGACTTCTATCTCTTAGCTTTAACTTGCTGACAAACCAAGTATCGAGAGACATATTCAACAACATCACTTTTCATGACATCCCACCAGAACTACTATTTCAGGTCTCTATACATCTTCGTGCTTCCAGGATAAATAGAGAATGAAGAACTTTTTGCCTCATCCAGTAGCTCCTTCTTTAATTCTTGGATGTGAGGAACACAATCCTGATTCCTGATCCTTGTTATCCCATCACAATCAAGGTTGAATTCAAGAACATTTATCACCTTCTTTTGTAACTCTACATCTTCATTTTGTGCCTCTTTAATCTTCACATGTATAGTAGGTTGAAATTTCATTTGAGAAAGATAATATTTTCCCCTTCCATTATAATTCCAAGATCCATCCTTTGTAAATCCATAAATATTGGATCTTTTGTGATCCTTATCATGGATAATCTAGCATGGACTTTACGACTTAATGCATCTGCCTCCTTGTTTTCTTTCCCCGGGTGGTAATGAACTGAGAAGTCGTAATCCTTAATCAGATCCACCCATCTTCTTTGGCTCATATTCAGCTCCTATTGTGTGAAAATATACTTTAAAATTTTATGATCAGTATAAATATTAGACTTTTCTCCAAAAAGATAATGCCTCCAAATCTTTAATGTAAAGATTACCGCAGCTAACTACAAATCATGAGTTGGGTAATTTTGTTCATGGATTTTCAACAGTCGTGAGGCATAAGCTATCACCATATCATTTTTCATGTGAACACACCCTTGTCCCTTCTTGGATGCATAACTGTAAATCACAAACCTTTCTCCACTACAATGCAGTGTGAGCATGGGTGCACTAGATAATCTTTTTTTAACTCCTTGAAATTCTCTTCACACTACTCTGTCCAAATGAACATAACTCTTTTTCGAGTCAACATGGTGAGTGGATTAGATAATCGTGAAAAATCATTCATAGAACGTCGATAGTATCCAGCCAAACCAAGAAAACTTCGAATCTCAGTTACTGTTGTTGGTCTCGACCATCTTTCAATAACCCTTATTTTTGCTGGATCCAAGGATATTCCCTCTTTTCAGATTATGTGACCCAAAAATGTAAATTTTTGAGGCAAAAATTCACACTTGGAAAATTTGGCATAAATCTTCTCCTTTATCAGGGTCTTCAATAAAATTCTCAATTTATCTTCATGTTCCTCCTTTCTCTTTGAATAAAAAAATAATATCATCTATAAATACTACCAAAAACTGATCAAGATAGTCTCTAAATACTCTATTCATTAGATCCATGAAGATATCATGGGCATTAGTAAGACAAAATGGAATCACTATAAATTCATAGTGTCCATACCTTGTACGAAAAGATGTCTTTGTTATATCCTCCCTTTTGACCCTTAATTGATGATACCCTGACCGAAGATCAATCTTTGAAAAGTATTGAGCTCCGTGTAGTTGATCAAATAAGTCATCAATGTGTAGGAGAGGATGTTTGTTCTTGATAGTGATCTTGTTATGTTCTCAATAATCAATGAAAAGTCTCATTGATCCATCTTTCTTCTTCACAAATAGAACAAGTGCTCCCCAAGGTGATGCACTAGGGAATATGAATCCCTTATCCAGATTCTCTTGGAGTTGCATTTTCAATTCCTACAACTCAAATGGGGAAATTCTATATGGTGTTTTCGAAATAGTCATAGCACCCGGTACGAGTTCTATTGAAAACTCAACATCACGATTTGGTGGAAGACCTGTAAATTCCTCCAAAAAGACATCATCAAACCCCTGTTCAATGGGAATATTCCTAATCATGAGTTTATCTCCAACCATTTGAGATAAATAACCTTCATTTAGTGGAATCGAGACCCATAAGATGGATGAAATTTCCACTGGAAGGTTATGTTCATCCTTGCATCGATCGACAAACCTAGATTGATCTGGCATATGAAATGTGACTTCCCTTCTTTGGAAATTGATATGAGCTCCATATAAATAAGGCCAATCCATGCCAAGAATCACACCAAATTCCACTATATGAAGGATCACAAGATTTTCAGGATGCACTTTCCCACAAACGTCATCAGAGAAGAATTGTAATCTTTTGATGCGACTGTTGTGCCATTATGGGTTGTCACAACTAATTCAATATCTAACTACTGAGGTAATATAGAGATACCCTTAGAAAATTCATCATAAATAAAAGAGTGGGTGGATACAAAATCAAATAAAACATTTTCTACTTTAGAGTGGATGGTAAGTGTACCTTTCACCACTTCGTTGCACATGTAACATTGATGTGTAGGAGGTGCACTCTGTGTAGCCTTTTCATTGTTTGAATCAATAGACATCTTCTTCCAATAAATTTGGCATTAGAATGCCCGATGACCTTCCATTCCTCATTTGAAACATTTAATTTTCCCTTTAATACAACTACCTCCATGTTTCTTTCCACACATTGAGCATAAGGGAAAACTCGTCTTCTTTTCGGGGTGATATTTAGATTTCCATTTGAATTCCATTTTCATCTTCTTATCAAATGCATATGAATAATGGGATACTCCAATCTCTATCTCATCCATGAGATCACATCAAATGATTTCCGTATAGCTATTGAAATCCCTTATGGCTAACGCCCTTCAAAGACTTGGTTATAAGCCACTAAAGAATCGATCGATCTTACTCTCAGGTTGGATAAAAATCCCAGAAGAGTACCTTGCAAGTCCTGTAAAATTTGCTTCGTAGGTACCAACAGATTCATCATCCTTTTCCATCAGTTCATGAAACACTTTATCTATATTTGTTCGAAGAATACGAGGGATGTACTTATTGAAAACTATGTTCTTGAACTCATCCCATTCCATGGACTCAATTTCATCCCTTTGCCTCATATTCTTAATAAGATTCCACCATTGATTAGCTTCACCTTCCAAACGATATACTGCTAAGATGAATTTATCATGTTTATAACATTAAAGAACTGAAAATATATTTTTAGTGGTTCTGATCAACTGTTCTGCCACTAATGGATCAGTAGACCCTTTGAATGAGAAAGTTGTGTGATCATGGCTACAATATTATTCATTACAGATCCCATAATGTTTGGTTGCTCAGGGGGACAATCATTGCATTGCCCATCACATTTAGCATTAACACAGTTCCTTCAGGTTCCAGCCATTGACTAAAACAAAGAAGAATAGACTGATAAACACTAATTATAATAGGAAAACCACATAATCAAGAATAAAATTTCACATTAAGGTCTTATCATTTGTTTTTCATGGCCATTTCTAAAACTCTAAGATTGTGTTCTTTGCTTAGACTTATCCTTAGAGTTCTTACTAAGGATTTCACATCATAGTTTCCAAAGGTTGACTATACCATTCCTCTGATACCATCTATAACGACCCATAATTTACATAAATTTTTATTACTTCAAAATTGAAGCACACTTATTACAACATATAACAAAACAAAGAAAGGACTGTATAGGTATAGTGTCTTTAGAAACTGGGAAACATAAACAACTGGTTCATAAATCATCTACACTGTCTCCCTTTTATTTTATCATATCTAGAGTCCCTTTTTGAATATCTTAATTAATATCCTTCTTCCTGACCTGGGGAAAAGAAAACATACAAAAGGGTGAGCTTAAATTCTCAGTAAGGTTAAACAAAATAAATATCAATCGCATCATATTCATAAGAACATAACATTTTGGAAATCTTGTCCTACAAAAGAGATCATGATTTCATAACATTGGATAAATCATACTAGTGAAATGTAATCCCAAAAATCATAACATAAAACATGAAACTTTGTGGAATACACACAAAATCATAGATAATCATTTCTTAGTAGTCAATAATCATTTCTAAGACTTTCCTAGCGGACAAAGTCCATTTCTGAACCGAGTTCACTCTTCGTTTCAGTCTTGTATCAATGAACTGGATTAACCTACCGTTCTAGCCATGTCTATATCATGAGATATAAATTTTTATCCAATTCATTGGTGGGAGATATAGGTCTCACCCATCTCATAATGATACCATTATTATGTGTTCCACAAGATCATAAATCATACATCATATCATAACTCATGTAATAAAAATGTAATTCTTAAACATCATGCGATCATAACATAATCCATATAAGATAAAAGTACATCATAATGAAAATTCCATCATAAAATAATCAAATCAATGTAAAAATAGGGATATAAACATAACCCTATATTATCTTAGATGGAAAATAACTTTGATAAAACACGTGAACTTCATTCTTGAGGAAAATATCCTTTCTACTTCAAAAACATTTTTCCTTTCTTAACATGTCATACAATTTTAAACTAAAAGAAGTTGAATAAAAATAAACTTGAAAAATTGTAAAGGAAGCTTCATGAAAATAATGTTCGTTGAATCTATTCGTGTAGTATAAGTTAAAAAACATTCTTCTCGTACTTTGGCCGGAAAATTCAAAAAGTACCTCGTTCTAAAAATGACAAAAGATTCCTTTCATATATTTTACTAAAAACTAACCAATAAGTAAAATTAGAGTTAAAAATTTTAAGAGGATTGAAATAATATTACATATCGATGAAACATGGATGTGGATGATAAATATTCCCCATTAATTACCGAAGTATAAACAATCTTAGATAAAAATTGAAATTTGCGAGATTTTCCCTTACCTTAGCTCTGATTTTCTTCGTACGTGTCCGAACCTCCTGTATAATGATTTAAATAATGTTATTGACTTATTTTAGAGTTGTAATCATTGTTATGATATCATATATGGTCATATTATTAGCTTTATATTAGTAATATTTCATTGCTACTTGTGATTCGGGTGTTTATTGCTTTTTGTTCTTATGCGTGTCTTGTCGAATAAATTATTATTCTTATTTTTAGGTTATAGATACCTCATTTATAGAATGTTATTATTGTAATATAAATCATATTTTTTCATTCAATTCATTTATATAATAATTATGAATTGAAGATCATGTAGAACGAGTCGCATCACATCGTAGAGACGGTAGGCCGTACGTACGCACGAGTGATGATATCCTTCCCATGATCGTGGAATTGTTTTTAAGTGTATGTATACTATTTAAGAATCAATATCAATTTAAAATAATCATTTATTTCTTTTCTTTACACCATTATACCTATCCAAGTAAGGTGGTGGTGGAAAACAGATTACACCATGGCGTGAAGACGATATTCCGTACGTACGCACGCGCGATGATTTTATTTTCCATAGGATGGATAGAAGGTGAAATTGGGTTGTTTCATATTTATAAAAACATATCAGTATATGAGTGATACTTATGTTATGAATTCAAAATGAAAAAACTAAATAAGAAGAAGTAGAAGAAGAAATAATGTAGAAAGAATCATTAACAAACATTACCACTTCTTTGAAGCGCCTCTTCTTAACGTTCTCTTGGGGTATTAAAGATGGTCTTTGAAGAAGACCAGGACCTCAAGGATGTTTCTAGGGAAGTTTAGAATAGAATTTGGTTGTTTTTGGCCGAGCATGAAGGCTCAAAGTGGTGTGATAATGGGAGGGTGGATGTGCCCTTTTATAAGGGAGGAAAGGGGCTCCTTAGGAAAAACGTAAAATATTATTTTATAATAAAGTCATATTCGGTTATTAATAGCTCCAAATTTATTTATTTCGTAGCTAAGGTGGGGATGGGTGGAAATCCTCTCATCCAATATATTTTATACTAGTTTAGGTTACTATGTTATCCTTATCATTTATATTTAACTCTAAGTTAAATAATTTAACTTTTATTGCGTCTTTTGTATTGTTACACTATATTGTTAATAAACATACTAAAACAAGACCAACGAACCCCAAGTGGTTCATTATTAATATATATAACCTTATCTAAGTCATTTGGTCGACCCTTATATTTTTATAAATAAAATAACAATTAATAATATAATAATTGTTTTAAAAACTGTTTTTTGTCAATTTTTACACTATTTGGTAATTGATTTCTGTGAAAATCATAACAGAATTATTAGATAAAAAAAGTCAATTAAATCAATAATAATATGTCATATTATCCTATAAAATTAGTTTAATTCATGAAAAGTCTCAAATTGCATTTATTTGGATATTTATAATATCAATTATGTTAATATTTCCTTAATAAGGTAATTACTTCATCATCATTGTGTAATAAACAAATTGAATTATATAAAGTCTAAAAATTATAAATAAAATACCATTACATAGAAAATATTTTTATATTTCTAATGAATATTTAAGTAGAATATATCATATTTATAACCCTGTATTAAAAATGATTTATTTATTAAACTTTGATTTTAACTATTTTAACTCTTCTGTAAATAAATTAATATTAAATGTCCTAATCTAATCCACGTGGACCTAAATGGTCATATTTTCTTCCTAAGGTTGTTTTTAGTCGAATTAATCTTATCCAATAGAATTAGGAAATGTGTTAGGGTAATAATAACACAATTTTTACCCTTAGTTACCGTATTTACTTTTATCTGTGGTAAATAAAAGTAAAAAGTTACTCTTCACCAAAAATCATTTTTATCTTATTGAACCACATTTTACTCCATGATATTAACCGTTTCTCTAGGATTTTTGAAATTCCACTCATACAAGCGGTAAAATTATGTTTTATCTAAATTTTGAAACTCTTCTAGGAGGTGGGTAAAAGAAGGTGAAAAGTTCAATAAAATTTATATATATATAAAATTATTATAAAATGACTCCAATGAATTACTTTGAACATATACAGGTATTATATATCAATTTTGACATGAAATAAATTTAAATAAAATAAATAAATATTTAAATAAAAAGTCGGTTTTCAAATAGTAACCCAGGGTTTTCACTATTTATCAAAAATTGAAAGTTTTCAGAAAAATACAAAAAATTCACCTTAGGGAAATTTCGATATTCCGAATCCAAAAATAAAGTCCATTTTGAAAGATAAAATTTATTATATCTAAAAAGTGGGTATTACTATTCATAACAGCTAGTTTTAATAATATTTTAATAGCATATCGTTGTTTTGTGAAACTCGGTATTGCGTATAACACAAGCTATCGAGGAAGTTCGTGATTGCGTGTAAAGAAATCCAAGATAGTGCCGTGTGTAGTGAATGATTCCTTTGATGATGTATATAACATAAAAACAAAATATTTCTCATAAAACTCTCGAGTGTTATATTCTACCACCCTTAAAATGAATTTTCCCTCGAAATTCGTCACTTTGTAACAAACAGATGAGGATACCTCTCCCTCATTATACCCTCAATCTCTCTTGTAGCTTCGTCTAATTTGTGGTTCCTCCATAAAACATTCACCAAGCGAGTGGTCTTTTTCTATAGGACTTTTTCGCTACTATCTAGAATCTCTATCGGCTGTTCTTCATAAGAAAGATCGTTCTATAGCAGTACAACTTCTGAGATGAGTACATGTGAAGGATAGGGTATGTAATTTCTTAGGAGAGATAATGGAACACATCGTGAACTTGAGAGAGATTCAATAGAAGCACCAATCATTAATCTACCTTCCCAACACAATCCAGTATTTCTAAAGGACCGATATACCTAGGGATCAGCTTTCCCCTCTTTCCAAATGTCATTACTCTCTTCCAAGGAAATATTTGTAAGAACTCTTTATCAAACACTTCAAACTCTATATATTTTCTTCAGATATCAGCATAACTTTTTTGTCGACTATGAGCTGCTCTTATGTGTTGTTGAATAAATCGGACCTTTTCTTCCATCTCATCAACAAGATCACATCCTAATAGCTTTCTTTCCGTAACTTCATCCCAGAAAGTTGGAGTTCAGAATTTCTTTCAATATCGAGCTTCATAAGGATCCATCTGAATACTGGAGTTAAAGTTATTATTATATGAAAATTACACCAAAGGTCGGTGTTGATCCCAACCACTTTTGAAATCCATAGAGCAAGTTCTTAACATATCTTATAGTGTTTTAATTGTTCTCTCAGACTGACCATCTATCTGAGGATGATAAGCAGTGCTGAAACTCAACTCTGCGTCTAAAGTATGCTGATGACTTTGCCAATACATTGAGGTAAACCTCTGATCCATTCAGATATAATGGAAAGTGGTACTCCATGCAATCTTACAACTTCCTTTACATATATCCTGGCAAGCTGATCCAGAGAGAAAACTTCTCTAATAGAAATGAAGTGTGCTGACTTCGTAAGACGATCATCTATATCCCAGATAGCATTATTGCCTTTGGATGTTTTAGGAATTCTAGTGAAAAATTCCATAGTGATGATTTCCCATTTCCATTTTTGTATGGGTAATTGTTGTAAAATCCCCTTAGACTACTGTCTCTCATCATTAACTTGATGACAAACCAATCATTGAGAGACATATTCAGCAACATCTCTTTTCATGCCATCCCACAAGAAGTACTCTTTTAGGTCCCTATACATATTCGTTCTTCCAGGATGAATAGATAATGAAGAACTATGTGCCTCATCCAGCAGCTCCTTCTTTAATTCTGGGATGGGAGGAACAGAAACCTGATTCCTGAACCTTATTATCCCATCACTATCAAGGTTGAATTCAGGAACCTTTCTCACCATCTTTTGTAACTCTACATCTTTTTTTGTGCCTCTTTAATCTTCACATTTTTAGAAGGTTGAACATTCATTTGAGAAATATAATATTTTCCCCCTTCTATTATAATTCCAAGATCCATCCTTTATAAATCCATAAATATTGGATCTTTTGTGATCCTCATGATGTATAAGATAGAATTGTCTTGTCGACTTAATGTATCTACCACCTTGTTTGCTTTCCCTGGGTGATAATGAATTGATAAGTCATAATCCTTAATCATCTCCAACCATCTTTTTTTGTGCATATTCAGATCCTTTTGTGTGAAAATATACATGATACTTTTATGATCAGTATAAATATCACACATTTCACCATAAAGATAATGCCACCAAATCTTTAATGCAAGGATTACTGCAGCTAACTCCAAATCATGAGTTGGGTAATTTTGATCATTGATTTTCAATTGTCGTGAGGCATAATCTATCACCATATAATTTTTCATGAGAACACACCCCAATCCCTTCTTGGATGCATCACTATACATCACAATCCGTTCTCTACTACAAGGCAGTGTGAGCATAGGTGCACTGGATAACCTTCTTTTTAACTCCTTAAAATTCTCTTCACATTCCTCCTTCCAAATGAACCTAACTCTTTTTTGAGTCAACTTGGTGAGTGTATTAGATAATCGTGATAAATCTTTCACAAAACGTCGATAGTATCCCGCTAAACCAAGAAAACATCGGATCTCAGTTACTGTTGTTGGTCTCGACCATCTTTCAATAACCTCTTTTTTTTCTGGATCATTGGATATCACTTCTTTTCAGATTATGTGACCCAAAAATGCAACTTTTTGAAGCCAAAATTCACACTTGGTAAATTTAGCATAAAGTTTCTCCTTTATCAGGGTCTTCAATAAAGTTCTCAAGTGATCTCCATGTTCTTATTTTCTCTTTGAATAGATAAGAATATCATCTATAAAGACTACAACAAACTGATCAACATAGTCTCTAAGAACTCTATTCAATAGATCCATGAAGATAGTAGGGGTATTAGAAAGACCAAATGGCTTCACTATAAATTGATAGTGTCCATAACTTGAACGTAAAGACATCATTGGTATAACCTCCCTTTTGAACCTTAATTGATGATACCCTGAATGTAGATCAATATTGGAAAAGTATTGATCTCCGCATAATTGATCAAATAAGTCATCAATGTGTGGTAGAGGATATTTATTCTTCATAGTGATCTTGTTAAGTTCTCGATAATCAATGAAGAGTCTCATTGATCCATCTTTCTTCTTAAAAAATTGAATAGGTGCTCCCCAAGGTGATTCACTTGGGTGTATGAATCCCTTATCAAGATTCTCTTAGAGTTGCTTCTTCAATTCCTTCAACTAAAATGGGGCCATTATATATGGTGTCTTTGAAATAGGTAAAGCACCCAGTAAGAGTTCTATTGAAAACTCAACTTCACGATTTGGTGTAAGACCAGGAAATTCCTCCGAAAAGACATCATCAAACTCCCATACATTGGGAATATTCTTAATCGTGAGTATCTCTTCAAAAATTTGAGATAAATAACCTTCATTTACTGGAATCAAGACCCATAGGATGGATGAAATTTCCACCAGAAGGGTATGTTCATCCTGGCATCCATAGACGATCATAGATTGATCTGGAATATGAAATATTACCTCCCTTATTTGGAAATTGATATGAGATCCATATAAAGAAATCCAATCCATGCCACGAATCACATCAAACTCCACTATAGGAAGGATCATAGGATTTCCAGGAATCACTTTCCCAAAAACTTCAATCGGAGAATAATTTTAAACTTTTGATGTGACTGTTGTTCCATTAGGGGTTGTCACAGCTTACTCAATATCTAACTGCTGAGGTAATATGGCATACCCTTAGAAAATTCTTCAGAAATAAAAGAGTGGGTGGATCCAGAATCAAATAAAACATTTGCTACTTTAGATTGTATGGTAAGTGTACCTTTCACCACTTTGTTATCATACTCCACATCACTAATACAAATTTCATGTGACATTCATTTTTCATTGGACTTAAGAGTTTTTTGACATAGATCATCATCAACAACCATTGTATTAGGGAATTTATTGGCATAATTCCCCATTTCCTTGCACTTGTAACATTGAAGTGTAGGAGTTTCACTCTATGTATCCTTTTTTTTGTTCACATCACTAGACATCTTCTTACCATCATTACAGCATTCAAATGCCCGTTGACCTTCCTTTCCACATTTGAAACATTTACTTGTACCTTTAAGACAACTGCCTCCATGTTTCTTTCCACACTTTGAGCATAAGGGAAAACTTATCTTCCTTTTAGTGTGGTCTTTAAATTTCCCTTTGAATTCCATTTTCCTCTTCTTATCAAACACATATGACTGATGGGTTACTCCAATCTCCATCTCAACCTTGAGAGTACATCGAACAATTTCCTCATAGCTATTGAAGTCCCTTTTGGATAAAGCCCTTCAAAGACTTGGATTTAAGCCACTAAATAATCGATCGATCCTACTCTAAGGTTGTATAATAATCCCAGAAGCATACCTTTCATGTCTTGTAAAATTTTCTTCGTAGGTACCAGAATATTCATCATCCTTTTGCTTTAGTTCAAGAAACTCCTTACCCATCTTTGTTCAAAGAATACAAGGGAAGTACTTATTGAAAAATATGTTCTTGAACTTGTCCCATTCCATGGACTCAATTTCATCCCTATGACTCATATTCTTAATAAGATTCTACCATTGATCAGCTTCACCTTCCAAACGATATACTGATAAGATGAATTTATCATGTTCAGAACATTGAAGAACTTAAAATATCTTTTCAGTGGTATTGATCCACTGTTCAACCTCTAATGGATCAGTAGACCCGCTGAATGAGGGTGGATGCTACCTCATGAAGGATTCAATAGAATTTTGCTCCATCCTTTTCTCATTTGGATATCCTGCATGATTCATAGATTGAGAATGTTGTGTGAGCATGGCTACAAGATTTTTCATTACAGTTCCCATAACGTTTCGTTTCTCAGGGGGACAATCCTTGCATTGCCCGTCGCATTCAACATTAACATGGTTCCTTCGGGTTCTATCTATTGACTAAAACCAAGAATACTATTGTGAGAAACACTAATTATAAGAGGAAAACCACATAATCAAGAATATAATTTCACACTTAAGGTCTTATCATAGCTTTTTCAGGGCCATTTCTAAAACACTATGATTGTGTTCTATGCTTAGACTTGTCCTTAGGGTTCTTACTAAGTCTTTCACATCCTAGTTTCCAAAGGTTGACTATACCATTCCTCTAATACCAACTATAACGACCCATAATTTACATACATTATTATTACTTCAAAATTGATACGCACTTATTACAACATATAACAAAAACAATAAAGGATCGTATAGGTATAGTGTCTTTAGAAACTGGGAAATATATACAACTGGTTCATAAATCATCTACAATGTCTCCGTTTTATTTTATCATATCTAGAGTCCCTTTTGGAATATCTTACTTAATACCCTTCTTCATGACCAGGGGAAAAGAAAACATACAAAAGGGTGAGCTACAATGCTCAGTAAGGTTAAAAAAAGAAATACCAATCACATCATATTCATAAGAACATAACATTTTGGAAATCTTAACATGAAAAAGAGATCATATTTTCATAACATGGGATAAATCATTGTAGTGAAATGTAATCCAAATAATCATAACTTAAAACATGATACTTTGTGTGATACACACATAATTATAGAAAATCATTTCATTGTAGTCAAGACTCATTGACAGGACTATCCTAGCGGACAAAGTTCATTTCTAAACCGAGTTCACTCCTCGTTTCTGTCCTGTATCCCTGAACCAGATTATAAGAACCCGGGTTTTTAGAAACGGGTCAAATTCCGACCTTATTTATACTTTTTGACTGGTTTTTGAGATGTCTGTAAAATCTGTGCAGTTTCTAGAAATTTCAAGACTACACGCCGTTTATTTTAAGCACACACCGTGTATGAGTTACCCGAGTGACCGGTCGTGTGCTCGCCGAGTACATGCCGTGTGAGGACCCTATAGAAGTTTCTTACTACACTGTGTGTATTTATAGACACACCGTGTATCCCTTACCCATGAGAGGCCAAGTACATGTTGTGTGGTGCCATGTGTAAATTTAAATCTACACAGCGTGTGGTATTCCTTGACATGCCATGTACCTTTTTCCCGTGTAGCGGCCGAGACCCTGGCTGTGTGTTGACCCTCAACATGGTTTAGGCCATGTGATGTACTCTGGTTATATCGTAGTACGAAAACACATCTACATGACATGTACATTGAAAATACACGACGTGTAATTTTATTTTTATTCCAGCGATGGAGGCGCCATCGTGCCTCATTCCCAGAATTCTCATATTCTTCCCCTTTGGAAAAACATTTCGTCTGAGAGCCTCTGAAAAACTATAACCCTCCCAGAATCTCCATACGACCTCCATTATTTGATCCGTCAGTGGCCGCTGGACCTCATCGGAAAGGCTAACCCCACACACCATTCTTCCTCTTTGATCCTTCACCTATTCCTCCACAGATTCCATCCGAACAGAACTGCCGGATTTGATGGAAATGCAGATCCACCACGATTCAATCTGATTTAGAGGCTAAAATCAAAGGAGTGGAATCATACGAGTACGAGGTGGGTGGTGAATACCTTATTTTTTTGTTTTTGTAGAGAATTTTGGGTTTCGGCCTCCGGGCACGACGTTGGGGGTTGAGTGAAACCCTGTTTATTTGTTTTTATTTAATTATCTGCATTGTGGGATGCCTCTGGGTATTTCCCGACCCTTGTTGTTCTAGAGCAATGTTGGGTGAGAGGTCATGGATCGTTTGGGGAAATTCAGCTGGGGGTTCTAAAATTCGTATGTTTTGGACCAGTATTTAACTGCTAATTTTAGACTGTTTTGTTGCTGTTGAATTAAACTGCTATGTTTGGTTTATTTAAGCATGGTGTTAATTTGTGTATGGTATTAAGACCTTAGGTGCAGGTTTGGGTTAGCACAAGTTAGTGAAATTTGACTGTTTAGTAATTGTCTGTTAAAATTTATGCTTTCAAGTATGTTTTTGCAATGTGTGGTTTGCTTGTGTTGAACTGCTTGATTGTTGGGAATGGACCTGATATATGTTGCTTAGTGATGAGGATCACAGGTTGGGGTTTTTCTCGGGATACGTTGGGTGGTTGCTACCACAGGATTGGGTGTTATGGACGTCAGTTGAGGTAGTTGGACTGTCAGTTTGGGCTTGGCCCGGGTTACTTGGATGGTGAGGCCTTCAGACTTGAGCGATAGGTTCGCAGGGACACGAGGTGTCAGAGGTGTTGTGGCTTGGGAACATTTTGAGGTGATTACCATTCATCGGGTACTTTGAGTAGTGTGCCCATAGATAGTCTCCGAGATGAGGTGGTACGACCACTCGCTGGGTAGAGGCCCCTAATAGTTGCGGTTAGGTATTTTTGGATTGGGGTGCATGCCATAGGAATCCACGTGGAAGGTGAGGAGCCTTCAAGAGACACCTTTGAGGTGGTTAGGTTGGGGGCAGAGGCTCTCCGTGATTTGAGGGAAAACATCACTGTCCCTCTAGTTATCTTTTGAGGACATGAATCCCTGTTCCTCTGGATGTTGTGCCATAGTCTGGTTGAGCTTCGAGTTGGGTTATGACGGTTGGGCGTGCCTTCAAGACGTCGGTACTTGAGACACATGGTGTCAGGTGGCACGAGGTGCCGAGCTGCAGATCAGACTTTCCGGCATTGGCCGATGAATGTGACACTTCCTGGTGGCTGCTGAGCACCATTGAAGTCTTTGTTTACTTTAGGGTGTTGCACTGTTTACTATTTCTCTTATATAAGCATGTCTGCCTAAAAACTTATATTAGGTACGCACCTTGGGGTGGTATCATACTGAGACTTGTCTCACACCCTACACGGGCCATTCGAGACGCGTGTAGAGTTTATGAAATTGCGTGAAGGTAGATGGTCAGCCTCAGGAGCTGGACATTAGTGCTATTGACCTAGATACTGGCATGGACCTTGAGGTCATGCTGTACTAGAGTAACTTGTTTAGTATTCTTTTTCTTGCATCAGCATGTTTAACTTATACTGTAGCTACTACTGGTTAGCCATTGACACCATTATATATGTATTGATTTGTATGAATTTCTTGGATGCATGCATGGTTGTTTTAGAAGTTATTGCAGTTGATTTCTAGCATGATGTTCTGTTTACTTTCTACTGCTGTTGTTTCTATATTTCTTCCACTGTTTATTGTTATTGATTGTGCTTCCGCTCTGCGGGTCTAATTCGAGTCTGCTAAGTCATTTATTTCCACTTTATACTTTAGTTTATTACACGGACCAGAACCTTTAATTCCTCAGAGAGGGTATAGCCTCCCCACTATACCTATTCAGACCCTCGTTGCTAGTTAGCAGTATTTGGTGTTGAGGGTGGGTAAGGAGGCCAGGAGGTCGGGATGCCGTGGGGAATGGGTTGTAGTGAGGGGGAGTAAGGGTAGTTGTTATGAACATCATTTTACTACTTTCCTTATCTGCGTAGAATATGTTTTTTATATAGATATATGTGGGTTGTCTGACCATTTATGGTATTCAGCGGGTTACTTCTTCACGACATGATGTAGAGACAAGCAGGAGAGGATATGGTACCGCATGATTAGGTTCAGAATCCGGTGCAGGAAGAGCATGAGCTGCAGGTACAGGCTCTGGGACAGGATCAGGTTCAGGATCCAGTGCCAGCAGGGCAGCATCCGGGTTTGGCAGTGTTCGGACCATGGCTTGATGAGAAGCTCCGAGCTATCCTAGTACACTTTTTGCAGAATATTGACAGAGGCGCGCAGGATACAGAGCCTTCTATGGAATATCTAACGTGGGAGTTCCAGTCGCAGCACCTGCCACTTTTTCAGGGTGATGGTGCTCCTTAGGCAGCGGAGAACTTGATAGTGAGAATGTAGATGATCTTTGAGCAGATCGAGACGCCTCTAGGTCGGAGGGTCAAGTTGGTGACATACATGCTGAGAGGACCGGCAAAGCATTTGTGGGATGTACAGGTGCATGCACTTAGGCACGAGGGACTCGCATAGAAGGACTTTGAGGAGAGGTTCATTGAGAATTTCTATCCTAAGATGCTAAGGGCAGAGAGAGCTCAGGAGTTCTTGAATGTTCAGCAGAGAGATATGTCTGTCATGGATTACACAGCTACATTCACAGAGTTTTCCCGGTTTTCACTTGGTATGGTGAGCGATAATGCAGCTAGGGTGAGGTGCTTCGAGGATGGCTTACGACACGCCATTCGGGTCCAGGTGAACATCTTCAAGCTAAGTTCCTTCTCTAAGGCGGTGAATCAAGTACTCATAGCCAAGGGAAATGAGAGAGAGAAATCTCATTTTAGCAGGGTGACAACCCCATGTGACGGTTCGGACAGCAGGAAGCGAGGGAGAGATGAGTTCTAGCAGGGCGGGCAGGCCAAGGACTCAGCTAGACCACCTCGTGGCAGTTCAGCGGTGGTTTTCTTTCAGTGCGGACAGCTGGGACATGTTCGGGATCAGTGCGATAGGCACCCGAAAGAGTGCCGGGTGTGTGGACATGTCGGGCATCTGGAGAGGTTTTTCAGGCAGCCTTCTCAGACAGTCGGTTGGCAAGGACCAGGATAGACTATGGTGTCCGGAGCTGGTTCATGTTCGGTACCAGGAGAGGGTAGTCGAGGTTCAGCTACACGTGGAGGACGTGACCAGGATAGCAGGATTCAGCTCAGGGACCAGTGGCCGGTGACTAGAGCAGCACTGCAAGGAGGTTAGGCATCAGTCAGTTGGGATTCAGGCCAGGTGCACGCTGTGGAGCTGCCAGGGATTGAGTAGGCTGGAGAGCCGACGATGGTGGAAGGCACACCGCGGGCACGGCAGTGAGTTTCTTTACTTTCATTTGTCATGGCCTCTTGAGTCATGTATGGTTGAGTTCACAGGCTGCACAGGATACTCATGGACTGACTAGATGATAGTTAGTGGGATTGGCATCATATCAGATGCATTTTATATTTTATTTTTATATTTGAGATGTGTGGCATCAGGAGCATCAAGGATGCAGGTTATTTGAGGTGTCATGGGCATCAGGGCATCGTGGATGTAGGTTACATGAGGGGCATGGCACTAGGTTTAAATTGAGCATCTATTAGATGCAGGACCACATGGAGGTGGACATCGATGCGGTGAGAGTTACGTTGGGTGTCGGAAGCGACATGTGAGCACCGAGGGGGTGCAGGGGTGACGATGCATCACGGGAGGACCACGAGTCTGCAAAATAGGTCGTTGGGGATTTTTTGTTTATTTTTTGCTCTGAGCTTTGTTTGGGTTGAGACTGAGAAGTCGATTCCTAAGGTGGGGAGCCCTTTTTAGGATTTTAGCCAGAACCTTGAGACCGGGGTAGTTTGGGTTGTTTAACTTGGATGGGCGTGTTCGGTGCCATCTCTTGGTTTCATTTGGTAGCTCAGGGATGAGCTACGTTAAGGTGGGTAGTTTTTAAGAACCCGAGTTTCTAGAAATGGGTCAAATTCTGACCCTGTTTAAACTTATTGACTGGTTTTTGAGAAGTCTGGATAATCTGGGCAGTTTCTGGAAATTTCCTAACTACACGCCCTGTACTATAAGTACACGCCGTGTATGAGTTACACGATTGACCGAACTTGTTCTCACTCAGTACATGCTGTGTGAAGACCCTGTAGAAGTTTCTTACTACATGGCGTGTATTTATAGACACGTCGTGTATCCCTTACCCATGCGATGGCAAGTACATGTCATGTGGTGCCAGGTGTAAATTTCCATCGACACGGCGTGTGGTCTTCCTTGACATGTCGTGTACCATTGTCTCGTGTAGCGGCTGAGACCATAGTCGTGTGTTGAACGTGTACACGGTCTAGGCCGTGTTCTAGACTTTTCTTAAGTCGGAATATGGAAACACATATATAGGGCGTGTACTTTGAAAATACTTTCCGTGTACTTTTATTTTTATTTGAGCGATCGAGGCGCCGTCGCGCCTCATTCCCAAAATTCTCTTCTTCTTCCCCTTTGGACGAACAGTTCACCTAAGAGCCTCCAAAAATCTCAAACCCTCCCATAATCTCCGTATGTCCTCCGTTCTTCGATCCGTAAGTGGCAGTGGGACCGCATCGGAAAGGCTAACCCCATTCACCCTTCTTCGTCTTCGATCCTTCACCTATTCCTCTGCAGATTCCATCTGAACAAGACTGCCAGATTTGATGTAAACACAGATCTACGAAGATTCAGTCTTATTTAGAGGCTGAAATCAATGGAGTGGCATCGTACGAGTACGAGGTGGGTGGTGCATACCTTCTTTCGTGTTTTCGTAGACAATTTGGGGTTGTGACCTACGAGCGCGACGTTGGTTGTTGAGAGAAACCCTGTTTATTTTTTTAATTAATTATATGAATTTTTGGGATGCCTCTGGGTTTCCCTGACCATTGTTGTCCTAGATCAAGGCCGGGTTAGAGGTCATGGCTCGTTTGGGGCAATTCGGCTAGGGGTGCCGAAATGTGTATGTTTTGGACTAGTATTTAACAGCTAATTTTAGACTATTTTGTTGCTATTGAATTAAACTGCTGAGTATTGTTTTTTAAATCCTGGTTTTTATTTGTGAAAGGTGTTATGAACTTAGGTGTTGTTTTGGGTTAGCACAAGTTAGTGCAATTTCACTGTTTAGTAATTGTCTGTTAAAAGTTATGCTTTCAAGTATTTTTTTGCAATGTGTGGTTTGCTTGTGTTGGACTTCTTGATTGTTGGGAATGGCCCAGATACATGTTTTAGAGTGATGAGGATCATAGGTTGAGGATTTTGCTCGGGTTACGTTGGGTGGTTGCTACAACAGGATTGGGCGTCATGGACGTCGGTGGAGGTAGTTGGACTGTCAGGTTGGGCTTGGTCCGGGTTACTTGGATGGTGAGACCATCATACTTGAGCGACAGGTTCGCAGGTACATGAGGTGTCCAAGGTGTTGTGGCTTGAGAACATTTTGAGTTGATTAACACTCACTGGGTACTTTGAGTAGTGTGCACACAGATAGACTCCGATATGAGGTGGTTTGACCACTCGCTGGGTAGAGTCCCCCAATAGTTGCGGTTAGGTATTTTTGGTTTGGGGTTGCTTTCCATAGGAAGCCACATTGAAGGCGAGGAGCCTTCAGGAGATAGCATTGAGGCGCTCAAGTTGGGGGCAAAGGCTCGCCATGATTTGAGGGCAGACATCGCTGTCCCTTGGGTTATCTTTTGAGGACAGGTATCGTTGTTCCTCAGGATGTTGTGCCATGGGCGTGTTGAGGTTCAAGCTGGGTTATGACAGTTAGTCGTGCCGTAGGGACGTCGGTAGATGAGAAACATGGTGTCAGGTGGCACGAGGTGTCAGGATGCAGATCAGACTTTCCGGCATTGGCCGAAGTAGGTGACACTTCCTGGTGGCTGTTGAGCACCAGTGAAGTTTTTGTTTACTTTCAGGCATTGCATTGTTTACTATTTCTCTTATATAGTCATGTCTACCTAAAAACATATATTTGGTACACACCTCTGGGTGGTATCCCACTGAGACTTGTCTCACACCATACAGGGGCCCTTTGGGACATGTGTAGAATTTATGAAATTGCGTGCAGGTAGAGGGTCAGCCTTAGGAGATGGACTTTAGTGCAGTTGAATTGGAGACTAGCATGGACCTTGAGGTCGTGCCATACTGGAGTTACTTGTTTAGTATTCTTTTTCTTGCATAATCATGTGTACCTTATAATGTAGCTACTATTGGCTATCCATTGGTGCCATTATATATGTATTTATTTTTATGACTTTCTTGGATGCATGCTTGGTTGTTTTAGCATTTATTGCAGTTGATTCATGGAATGACGTTCTGTTTACTTTCCGCTGCTGTTGTTTCTATATTGCTTCCATTGATTATTGTTATTGAATGTGCTTCTGCACTGCAGGTCTGGTTCGTGTCTGCCGAGTCATTTATTTCCACTGAATATTTTAGTTTATTACTTGGACCAGAAACTTTAATTCCTCTGAGAGGGTATAGCCTCCCCACTATACCTATTCAGACCCTCACTGCTAGTATGTAGCCTTTGGCGTTCAGGGGAGGTGCTCCAAAGGTAGTAAAACCTGACCCTTTCGGCACTGTTCGAGTGGATGGCCGGGTCCAGGTCAGTACACGGATTAACCTGTCGTTCTAGCCATGTCTGTCTCATGAGATATAAATTTTTAAACAATGCATTAGAGGGAGATATAGGTTCCACCCATCTCATAATTATACCACTCTTATGTGTTCCACAAGATCATAAATTATACATCATAGCATAACCCATGTAATAAAAATGGGATTCTTAAACATCATGTCGTCATAACATAATCCATATAAGATAAAAGGACATAATAAATGTAATTCCATCATAACATAATCAAATCAATGTAAAAATAGGTATAGAAATAGAACCCTATATTATCGTAGATGTAAATTAATTTTGATAAAACACTTGAACTTCATTCTTGAGGAAAATATCTTTTCTACATCAAAAACATTTTTCCTTTCTTAATATGTTATACAATTTTAACTAAAAGAAGTTGATTAAAAATAAACTTGAAAACATGTAAAGGAATATTCATGGAAATAATGTTCTATGAATACATTCATGCTGTATAATTTAAAAAAACTTTCTTCTATTACTTTGGCCGGAAAAGTCAAAAAGTACCTCATTCTAAAAATGTCAAAAGATTCCTTTCATATATTTCACTAAATTCTATCAAATGGGTACAATTGGATTTAAAAAAATTTAAGTGGATAGAAATAATATTACATATTTACGAAACATGGATGTGGATGATAAATATTCTCCAGCAATTACCGAAGTATAAACAATCTCCGATAAAAATTGAGATTTGCGAGATTTTCCATTACCTTAGGTCCTATTTGATTCGTACGTGTTCGAACCTCCTGTATAATGATTTAAATAATGTTATTGACTTATTCCAGAATCGTATTCATTGTTCTGATATAATATATGGTCATATTCTTAGCTTAATATTAGTAATATTTCATTGCTACTTGTGATTCTGGTGTTTATTTCTTTTTGTTCTTATGTGTGTTTTGCCGAATAAATTCTTATTATTAATTTTATGTTATAGATACCTCATTTACAGAAGGGTATTACTGTTATATATATATCATATTTTATCATTCAATTCATTTATATAATCATTATTCATTGAAGATCATGTAGAATGAGTCGCATCACATCGTGGAGACGGTAGGCCGTACGTACTCACGAATGATGATATCGTTCCCATGATCGTGGAAGTGTATTGAAGTGTATTTATACTATTTAAGAATCAATATAAATTGAAAATAATCATATATATTTATTATTAAAGCCATTATACCCATCCAAGTTAGGTGGTGGTGGAAAACAGATTACAACACGGCGTGGAGACGGTATTCCGTACGTACACAATCGTGGTGATTTCATTTTCCATAAGGTGGATAGAAGGTGAAATAGGGTTGTTTCATATATATAATAAAATATAAGTATATGAGTGAAAATGATGTTATTACATCATAATGAAACAACTAAGGATTAAAAATTAGAAGAAAAAATAAAGTTGAAATAATCGGTAACAGACATTACCTATTCTTTGAAGCGCCTCTTCTAAACCTTCTCAAAGGGAACTAAAGATGGTCTTTGAATAAGACCAGGATATCTAATATGTTCCTAGGGAAGTGGAGAAGAGAAATTTTAAGGGGTTGTCAGAGCTTGAAGGCTCAAAGTGGTTTGAGGAGGAGAGGTAGGAGGTTCCTTTTTATAAGGGAGGAGAGTGGCACTTTAGAAAAAACTTAAAATATTATTTTATAATAAAGTTATTTTCAGTTTTTAAATAGCTCTAAACAGATTTATTTAGAATCTAAGGTGGGGATGGGTCAAAATCCTCCCAACCAATATATTTTAGACACGTTTTGGTTACTATTTTAACCTTATCATTTAGATTTAACTCTAAGGTAAATAATTTAACTTTTACCATGTCATCTTGTTTTCTTACACTATATGGTTAATAAACATACTATAGCAAGCCAAAAGAACCCCATGTTGTTAATTAGTAATATATATAACCGGATCTACTACATTTTTCCGAACCTTATATTTTTAGGAATAAAATAACAATTAAAAATATAATATTTGTTTTAAAAACTATTTTATGTCAATTTTGACACTATTTGGTAATTTATGTTTGTGAAAATCATAAGAGAAATATTATTTCGAAAAAAGTTGATTAAATCAATAATAATATTTCATATTAACCTATAAAATTATATTAGTTCATTAAAAGTCTCAAATTGCATTTATTTTGGTATTTATACTATCAATTATGTTAATATTTCCCTAAAAAAGTAATTACTACATCATCATTGTTTCATAAATAAATATTTTTATTTAAATTCTAAAAATTATAAATAAAATACCATTATGTACGAAATGATTTTATCTTTGTAATTAATTTTTATAGCCGAATTTATCTTCTTTATAACCCTTTATTAATAATGTTTTAGTTATTAAACTTTGATTTTAACTATTTTAACTCTTCTTTAAATAAAATAATATTAAATGTCCTAATCTAATCCAAGTGGACCTAAATGGCCATATTTTATTCCAAATGTTGTTTTTGGTCGAATTAAACTCATCCAATAGAATTAGGACATGTCTTAGGGTAGTAATAATATCATTTTTACCCTTAATTACCCTATTTACTCTTAACCATGGTAAATAAAAGTTAAAAAGTTACTATTCAAGAAAAATTATTTTTAACTTATTGAACCACATAATACTCCTTTATATTAACCGTGTCTCTCAGATTTTCAAAATTCCACTCACAGAAGCGGTAAAATTATGTTTTATCTAAATTTTCAAACTCTCCTAGGAGGTGTGTAAAAGGCGGTGAAAAGTTCAATAAAATTTTTATATATCTAGAATTATTATAAAATGACTCCAATGAATTACTTTGAACTTATATAGGTATTATGTATCAATTTTATCCTAAAATAAATTTAAATAAAATAAATAATTATTTAAATAAAAGTCGGTTTTTAAATAGTAACCTAGTGTTCTCACTATTCATCAAAAATTGAATGTTTTTAGAAAAATACCAAAAATTCACCCAAGGCTAATTTCGATATTCTGTATCCAAAAATGAAGTCCATTTTTAAAGATAAAATATATAAAATTTTAAAATTTGGGTATTACTATTCATAATTGCTAGTTTTAATAATATTTTAATAGCATATCATTGTTTAGTGAAACTCGGTTTTGCGTACAATGCAAGCTATCGTGGAACGTCACGATTTCGTGTAAATCAAGCCAAACTGTTGTTGTGTGTAGTGAAATAATCCTTTGATGATGTACATAACATAAAAACAAAATATTTATCATCAAAATCTCAGGTGTTAAATTACTGTAGATACCCAAAGCTTGACGTACACGGACATTACATTACTTTTGCGGAATATTTAATACTTAACAAAAACAAACACACAAGGACCATAATAGTTCCGTGTCTTTGGAAACTCGGAACATAATCTTCTAATCGTGGTGAAAGATCTTCAACATCTCTCATAAAGATCTTCCCTTTTTGTTTTCTTACCTAAAACCTTTTTTTATATCCTGGGGAAAAGAAAACATATAAAGGGTGAGCTCAAATGCTCAGTAAGGGTAATCTTGGAGAAAATAAAACAAACCATATACATTTGAATTTCAAAACATGAATATAAAGTTTACACATCAAAATCTTGTGCTGTGAAAAAAATCTTGGCAGTACGTAAGACATAAGACATAAAGGAACATTAATCATGATAAAATAACATCGGAATAAAACATTTAATTGTGGAAAACCATTAAGCACATGATATTATTTCCATAGTAGCCAAGGCATTGCTACCAAGACCATCTTATTGGACAAAGTACCATTCTGAATCGAGTTCACTCCTCGTTCCAGTACTGTATCACTGAACTAGATTAACTACTATTCCAGCCATGTCTATCTCATGAGATATACATCATTACCCAATTAATTGAAGGGATATATAGGTCCCACCCATCTAATAATGAAACCATTCTTATTTGTGCCACAAAATCATAAACAATACATCACAGCATAACCCATGTAATAAAAATGGGATTCTTAAACATCATGCCATCATAAAAAAAATACATATAAGACAAAAGGAAATCATAAAATTAATTCAATCATAACATAATCAAATCAATATAAAAATAGGGATATAAATAGAACCCTATATTATCTTATATGGAAAATAATTTTGATAAAACACTTGAACTCCATTCTTGAGGAAAATATCCTTTCTACTTCAAAAACTTTTTCCCTTTCTTAACATGTCATACAATTTTAAACTAAAATAAGGTTAGTAAAAATAAAATTGAAAAAATTTAAAGGAAACTTCATGGAAATAATGTTCTATTAAATCATAAAAATCCATTCATGCTGTATAAATTAAAAAAACATTCTTCTCGTACTTTTGCAGGAAAAGTCAAAAAGTACCTCGTACTAAAAATGACAAAAGATTCCTTTCATATCTTTAAGTAAAAACTCACCAAAGGTAAAATTGGATTTAAAAAAATATAGGAGGATAGAAATAATATTACATATTGAGGAAACATGGATGTGGATGATAAATATGCCCCAGTAAATTATGAAGTATAAACAATCTCGGATAAAAATGAGATTGTGAGATTTTCCCATACCATATGTCTGATATGCTTCATTTGTATCGGATCCTCCTATATAGTGGGTTTAAACATATTATTAACTTGCAACAGAACCATAATAATATTTATTATATCATATATGATTCCCTTAAGACTTTATATTATCTGTTCATTTTTCAATTCCATGTTAAAGAAGCGTTTTGGGTAAAATCGTTTCATTTATCATCTGTGTTTTTACTTGTAATTATTAATATGTTTACATAGATCATTATTAATTAATTCTAGAATATAAATCATTATTTATATATAATATATATTAAGAATATATATATATATATAATATATCGACAAATGGAAATAAATTCACCGTTCATGGAGATGGTAGGTCGTACGTACGCATGAACGCTATTTTTCATTTCCATATTAAATTGAATGGAATTATGTAGATGACATACATATATACACACATATATACATAAATCCAATAGAATTATTATTTCATATATTTCATGGTTACCTATTATATATACTTCATAATCCTTCTTGAATTGTTAACAAGGAAAATAAATCTCATCGCGTCGTGGAGACGGTAATCCGTACGTACGCACGAGTGATGATATCGTTACCATATTTATTTAATCGATTTAGAGTGGATGATATAACATCTTAGAAACATTATGATGTTATAATTATCATATATAGTTATTCTTTACACCATTATACCCATCCAAGTAAGGTGGTGGTGGAAAAACTGATTACACCATGACGTGGAGACAGTATTCCGTACGTACACATGCAGGGTGATTTCGTTTTCTGTAAGACGGATAGTAGGTGAAATAGGGTTGTTTTATAATTATAATAATATATAAGTATATATTTAATACTGTTGTTATTACTTTATAATGAAACAATTAAATAAGAGGAAGTAAAAGAAGAAAGAAACATGAAAGAGTTGGTAGAAGAGATTACCTCTCCCTCGACGCACCTCCTTTAACCTTCTTCTTAGGGAACTAGAGTTGATCTTTTGAGAAGAACGGAACCTCTATGATATAACTATAGAGGTTTTTAAGAGAAATTGGCAGGGTTTGGCTGATATTCAAGTCTCAAAAGGGTGTTAAGAGAAGAGGGAAGAGTGCCCTTTTTATAAGGGAGGAGAGGGACACCTTTTGAAAAAACCTAAAATATTATTTTATAATAAAGTTATATTCATTTTATAACAGCTCCAAATTGATATTTTTCGAAATAATGTGGGGTTGGGTCTTAATACTCTCAACCAATAGGTTTTAGACAAATTTAGGATACTAATTTAACCGTATCATTTATATTTATCTCTAAGTTAAATAATTTAACTTTTACCCTGTCTTCTTGTTTCCTTACACTATTTGGTTAATAAAATTACTATAACAAGTCAAAAGAACCCCAAGTGGTTCATTATTAATATATATATCCTCATCTAAGTCATTTGACTGAACCGATGATTTTTAGGAATAAAATAACATTTAATAATATAATATTTGTTTTAAAAAAATTTTTATGTCTATTTTGACACTATTTGGTAATTGATTTTTATGAAAATAATAAGAGCAATATTAATTCGAAAAAAGTTAATTAAATAAATAATAAAATGTCATATTAACCTATAAAATTAGTATAATTCATTAAAAAACTCAAATTTCATTTTTTTGGTATTTATAATATCAATTATGTTAATATTTCCTTAATAAAGTAATTACTGCATCACTATTGTGTCATAAATAAATTGAATTATTTAAAGTCTAAAAATTATACATAAAATACCATTATGTATGAAATTATTTTATATTTGTAATGAATATTTATTGTCCTGTTTATATTTTTTATAACCCTATATTAAAAATGTTTTAGTTATTAACATTTTATTTTAACTATTTTAACTCTTCTTTAAATAAAATAATAATAAATTCCCCAATCTAAACCAATTGTACCTAAATGGTCATATTTTATTCCTATGTTTTTTTTGGTCTAATTAAACTTATCCAATATAATTAGGACATGTGTTAGTGTAATAATAATACCATTTTTACCCTTAATTACCCTATTTAATCTTAATTGTGGTAAATAAAAGTAAAAAGTTACTATTCACCAAAAATTATTTTTATCTTATTGAACAACATTTTACTCCTTTATATTAACCGTGTCTCTTGGATTTTCAAAATTCCACTCACAGAAGCGGTAAAATTATTTTTTATCTAAATTTTCAAACTCTCCTAGGAGGTGGGTAAAAGACAGTAAAAAGTTCAATAAAATTTTTATATATCTAAAATTATTATAAAATGACATCAATGAATTAATTTGTACTTATATAGGTATTATGTATCAATTTTGACCTAAAATAAATTTAAATAAAATAAATAATTATTTAAATAAAAATTCGGGTTTTAAATAGTAACCCAATGTTTTGACTATTCATAAAAAATTGAATGTTTTCAGAAAAATACCAAAAATTCACCCAAGGCTAATTTTGATTTTCTGAACCCAAAAATAAAGTCCATCTTGACAGATTAAAAATATAAAATTTTAAAAAGTGGGTGTTACTATTCATTATTGCTAGTTTTAATAATATTCAAATAGCATATCGTTGTGTAGTGAAACTCGGTATTGCGTACAACACAAGCTATCGAGGAAGGTCGAGATTTCGTTTAAAGAAAGCCAAGCTATTGTTGTGTGCAACGAAATATTTCTTTGATGATTTATATAACATAAAAACAAAATATTTATCATAAAAATATCAGGTGTTACATGACTGTAGATACCCTAAGCTTGACATACAAGGACATTACATTACTTTTTTGGAATATTTAATACATAACAAAAACAAACACACAACGACCGTAATAGTATAGTGTCTTTGGAAACTTGGAACATAATCTTCTAATCGTGGTGAAAGATCTTCAACATCTCCCAAAAAGATCTTCCCCTTTTGTTTTCTTACCTAAAACCTTTCTTTATATCCCGGGGAAAAGAAAACATATAAAGGGTGAGATTAAATGCTCAGTAAGGGTAAGCTTGGAGAAAATAAAACAAACCATACACATTTGAACTTCAAAACATGAATATAATGTTTACACATCAAAATCTTGAGTTATAAAATAAATCTTGGCAATACATAAGGAATAGATCATAAAGGAACATTAATAATGATAAAATAGAATGGGAATAAAACATTTAATTGTGGAAAACCATTAAGCACATGATATGATTTCCATATTAGGTAAGGCATTGCTCCCAATACCATCTTAATGGACAAAGTACCTTTCTGAATCGAGTTCACTCCTCGTTCCAGTCCTGTATCACTGAACCTGATTAACTTACTATTCTAGCCATGTCTATCTCATGAGATATAAATCTTTACCCAATGCATTGGAGGGAGATATAGGTCCCACCCATCTCATAATGAAACCATTCTTATGTGTGCCACAAAATCAAAAATCATAAATCATAGCATAACCCATGTAATAAAAATGGGATTCTTAAACATCATGCCATCATAAAATAATCCATATAAGATAAAAGGACATCATAAAATTAATTCCATAATAAAATAATCAAATCAATGTAAAAATAGGGACAGAAACATAACCCTATATTTTCTTATATGGAAAATAATTTTGATAAAACACTTCAACTCCATTCTTGAGGAAAATATCCTTTCTACTTCAAAAACATTTTTCCTTTCTTAACATGTCATTGAATTTTAAACTAAAATAATTTTAGTAAAAATAAAATTGAAAACATGTAAAGGAATATTCATGGAAATAATGTTCTATGAAATCATAAAAGTCCATTCATGCCATATAAGTTAGAAAACAATTCTTCTCGTACTTTGGCCCGAAAAGTTAAAAAGTACATCGTACTAAAAATGAAAAAAAATTCCTTTCATATATTTTAGTGAAAACTCACCAAAGGGTAAAATTGGATTTAAAAAAAATTGTAGGAGGATAGAAATAATATTAAATATTGAGGAAAGATGGATGTGGATGATAAATATGCCCCAGTAAATTCTGAAGTATAAACAATCTCGGATAAAAATGAAATTGTGAGATTTTCCCTTACCTTATGTATGATATGCTTCATATTTATCGGAACATCCTGTATAGTAGGTTTAAACATATTATTAACTTTTAACAAAACCATAATAATATTTTTGATATCATATATGATTCCCGTACGACTTTATATTATCCGTTCATTTGTCAATTCCATGTTAAACCAGCGTTTTGGGTTAAATCGTTTCATTTATCATCTGTGTTTTGACTTGTAATTATTATTATAATTACATAGATCATGATTACGTAATTATAGAATATAAATCATGATTTATATACAATATATATTCATAATATACATATATATAATAGATCTATAAAAGAAAATAAATTCACCGTTCATGGAGACGGTAGGCCGTACGTACGCATGAACGCTGTTTTTCATTTCCTTATTGAATTGAATGGAATTAAGTAGATGACATACACATATATATACATAAATCCAGTAGAATTATTATGTTATATATTTCATCATTACCTATTATATATACTTTATAATCATTATTGAATTATAACCAAGGATAATGAATCTCATCGCGTTGTGGAGACTGTAATCCGTACGTACGCACGAGCGATGATATCGTTCCCATATTTATTGAATGGAATTGGAGTGGATGATATAACATCTTAGAATCATTATGATGTTATAATAATCATATATATTTATTCTTTACACCATTATACCCATCCAAGTAAGGTGGTGGTGGAAAAACTGATTA
The DNA here is from genome assembly GCA_963277665.1 of Viscum album. NCBI lineage: Eukaryota > Viridiplantae > Streptophyta > Magnoliopsida > Santalales > Viscaceae > Viscum > Viscum album. The sequence continues at coordinate 1,135,923,834 of OY728155.1, read as the reverse complement.
CACCACGGCGTGGAGACGGTATTCCGTACGTATGCACGCGCGGTGATTATGTTTTCCATAGGATAGATAGAAGGTGAAATATGGTTGTTTCATAATTATAATAACATATCAGTATATATGTAATAATTCTGTTATTACTTTATAATGAAACAATTAAATAAGGGGAAGTAGAAGAAGAAAGAATCTTGAAAGAGTCGGTAGAAAAGATTACCTCTCCCTCGACGCACCTCCTTTAAACATCTTCTTACGGCACTAGAGTTGGTATTTTGAGAATACCAGAACCTCTATGATATAACTATAGAGGTTGAGAATATAAATTGGCATGGTTTGGATGAGATTCAAGGCTCAAAAGGGTGTGAATAGAAGAGGGAAGGGGTTCCCTTTTTATAAAGGAGGAGAGGGGCACCTTTAGAAAAACTTAAAATATTATTTTATAATAAAGTCATATACATTTTATAATAGCTCCAAATTGATTTTTTTTCGAAGATAATGTGGGGAAGGGTCTAAATCCTCTCAACCAATAGGTTTTAGACAATTTTAGGATACTATTTTAAACTTATCGTTTATATTTAACTCTAAGTTAAATAATTTTACTTTTACAGTGTCTTCTTGTTTTCTTAAACTATAAGGTTAATAAACAGACTATAACAAGACAAAAGAACCCCAAGTGGTTCATTATTATTATATATATCCTTATCTAAGTCATTTTGCTAAACTGTAGATTTTTAGGAATAAAATAATAGTTAATAATATAATATTTTTTTAAAAACAATTTTATGTCAATTTTGACACTATTTGGTAATTGATTTTTGTGAAAATCATAACTACATGATTAGTTCAAAAAAAATTTAATTAAATCAATAATAATATGTCATATTAACATATAAAATTAGTTTAATTCATGAAAAGTTTCAAATTACATTTATTTGTGTATTTATAATATCAATTATGTTAATATTTAATTAATAAGGTAAATACTGCATTATCATTGTGTCATAAATAAATTAAATTATTTAACATCAAAAAATTGTAAATAAAAAATCATTATGTAAGAAATATTATTAGAATTATAATGATTTTGTAGTCTAATTTATCTTATTTATCACCCTATATTAAAAATGTTTCTGTTATTAAACATTGATTTTAACTATTTTAACTCTTCTTTAAAAAAAAATATTAAATGTCCTAATATAATCCATGTGGACATAAATGGTCATATTGTTTTTCCTAAGGTTGTTTCTGGTCGAATTAATCTTATCCAATAGAATTATGACATGTGTTTTGGTAGTAATAATATCATTTTTACCCTTAATTACCCTATTTACTTTTAACCATGGTAAATAAAAGTAAAAAGTTATTAATCACCAAAAATTATTTTTACATTATTGAACTATAATTTACTCCTTGATATTAACCATGTCTCTCGGATTTTCGAAATTCCACTCACAGAAGCGGAAAAATTAATTTTTATGTAAATTTTCAAACTCTCATAGGAGGTGGGTAAAAGACGGTGAAAAGTTCAATAAAATTTTTATATATCTAAAATTATTGTAAATTGACTCCAATGAATTAATTTGAACTTATATAGGTATTATGTATCCATTTTTACCTAAAATAAATTTAAATAATATAAATAATTATTTAAATAAGAAGTTGGTTTTTTAAATAGTAACCCAGTGTTTTCACTATTCATCAAAAATTGAAAGTTTTCAGAAAAATACAAAAAATTCACCATAGCCTAATTTTGATATTTTGAATCAAAAAATGAAGTCCATTTTGAAAGATAAAATTTATAAAATTTCAAAAAGTGGGTATTACTATTCAAAATGGCTAGTTCATAGTAATATTATAATAATATCTCATTTAGTGAAACTTGGTATTGCGTACTACACACGCTATCGAAGAAGGTCTTGATTGCGTGTAATGCAAGCCAAGTCCGGGATGAATGTTGTGAAAGTTCATTTTGGTGTTGCGTATAACATAATAAAAACTTATTTCATTTATACATTAAACAAAATCTATACTTAATGTTGCGTAGAATAATTTCAACAAAATGAACTTGAAATTGTGTGTAACACGAGCCAAAAATAGTGTTGTGTGTACTGAAATCTAATACTATGTTGCATAGAGTACAATCTAATATTAGTGTAGTGTATAATAGAAGACATCAAGGAAATTAAAAATAATATATCTCATAAAATGTCGGGGTGTTACATTCTACCCCCTTAAAATGAAATTCTCCCTCAAAATTTGTTGGGGTTATAAATGCTTTACTACTTGAAAATTTCTTTCATAGAAACCCACATAGTAAAATGGAATACTAAATATTAATTTTAAAAACTAATGTATGAAATGTAATGGTTACCCAAATTAACTTATCCATGGGTTTCCACATAGGAGAACATGGGTGAAAATATGGATATGGAAGAGAAATCTAATCGTCATGTTCTGATGGAGAGTGGTAGAGGACATGGCTATGAAAAAGCCAACAATAACAAAGCCATAAATTTGTGATGATTTAAGGTACCACCTGATTCATCGGATATAAGGACACAAGGACAACATTTTTTTGATTTCAAGATCATTTCCCTAAATTTGAAGAATTGTTGAATTAAAAGAAATATTTACTTTATTTTGGTGAAATCTAACTGTTTTTCATGCCATGGTCAATTTCCACTTCATCTATTAAATAAATGAAGTTGAATTTGTGTTCCGTGAAGTGTCAGAAGATCATGCGATGGAATGATAGGTCATTCCACCTGTCTCAAACAAAAATATAGAAAAATTTATTAAATATACATAAGTTCATCTATAATGAGATTTGAATTATACTTCATATATTATACTGCTTAATATAATAAACTAGTTTCTACTAACAAGGGACTTCATGTAGGACAATGGTAGGCGATAAAGGCCTGTCGCACTTCAGTTGTGGGTTCGATTCCCACAGCTTTGTCCGACACAACGGGTTGTCCTTTTTCAAAAACTATACTATTATAACATGACAAGAAGTTATAGCCTTAAACAATACTATTAGATGTCTAACTTAATCTATTCTAATCATTAGGTTTATCCTAAATCATTTTGTCCAATCTCACAGTATAATGAACAATATTATTAAAGAGGTCATTCAACCAAGCATGTAAATAACATCATTTATCCTCCATATATAATATGATATATATATTTTTTGGTCATATTCCAAACATGTGAATACATTAATCGTGTATTCTCTTGAAAAATGAATACCCACTGAACATTAGTAAAAACATGAATGCTGTCAAAAGTTAACTCTTTCTACATACCAAAATCTCAAAAAATTTATATACTCATACCATGATATCACTTAGTCCTTATATCAATCATGATCTCATTTCACTTTTTCTTTATCGCTTCATTATGTGCATATCATCTTCTTTCCAAAAATATTTCAATCACTTTTCATGGATACTGGTACCATATTCTTATAGAAAACAACAATGGACCAATTCACAGATATTTAAATATACCATTAAAGTACCTCAAAAACATTATTATTGAATTCAATTACATAAGCCCTTCAATCCATCCTCTTCAATAATATTCATGGAATATGTCCTTCCTCTATTTAGAAGTATCTTCTTAGGTCATGGAATTGAATTGGGTAATGCACATGTTCTCCACAGATAAGTCATTGGACTCCATAACTGTCTATCACTCTATGACCCATTTCTCTACATAGATAACATCTTCCCATCCATTTGATGTATTCCTCAAGGTTCCTCTTCCCTTATTTAGAAATCACTATCTTCCTTTCACTATGCTCCTCACCATGCGAACATGCATAAAATTCCATCTTCCTATTATATGATGACTTAGTAATACAACTAAAGTTCTCCTTGTTAATTATATATCGAGATGAATGGTTCGTAATAATCAGAATATCTTTCTCTCTAGGCGTTACATAATTTCATTGGTCATAGTCACCAATTTTTCCACTGGAATCAACGTTAACTGAATTCCTTCTCGTTCCCTCTATTGACTAAGACCTGAAACCATAGTGTAAGAAACAATTAAAATAACAAGGAACCACATAATCATAAAAAGTAACTTCTGGGATGGCTAAGTTATGAAAAATTATTTAATCCATGACACCTTAGGTTCACCCTAGGTTATTCATGATCATCAACATAATTCTAGGACTCTAACCAATACATATACTTCTCTTTATGGACATCCCTAAACATACCATAGAATTATCTCTAGGGATCTGACTAAAGTTTTCGCATCCTAGTTTCCAAAGGTTGACTAAACATTTCCTCTATTACCAACTGTAGAGACCCAAATCGTTATGTACATGGAAATTACATTACTTTTTCAGAATATTTAATACATAACAAAAACAAACACACAAGGACCATAATATTTTAGTGTCTTTGGAATCTCGGAATATAATATTCTAATCATGGTGAAAGATCTTAAACATCTCCCATAAAGATCTTCCCCTTTTGTTTTCTTACCTAAAACCTTTCTTTATATCCCGGGGAAAAGAATACATATAAAGGGTGTGCTCAAATTCTTAGTAAGGGTAAGCATAGAGAAAATAAAACAAACCCTATACATTTGAACTTCAAAACATGAATATAAAGTTTACACATCAAAATCATGAGTTGTTAAATAAATCATGGCAGTACGTAAGGCATAGGTCATAAAGGAACATTAAACATGATGAAATATAATGGGAATAAAACATTTAATTGTGGAAAACCATTACGCACATGATATGATTTCCATAGTAGCCAAGGCATTGCAGCCAAGACCATCTTAGTGGAAAAAGTCCCTTTTTGAATCGAGTTCACTCCTCGTTACAGTCCTGTATCACCGAACCAGATTAACTTACCATTACATCCATGTCTATCTATTGAGATATAAATCTTTACCCAATGCATTCGAGGGAGATATAGGTCCCACCCATCTCATAATGAAACCATTCTTATGTGTGCCACAACATCATAAATCATACATCATAGCGTAACCCATGTAATAAAAATGGGATTCTTAAACATAATGCCATCATAACATAATCCATATAAGAAAAAAGGCATCATAAAATTAATTTCATCATAACATAATCATATAAATTTAAAAATAGGGATAGAAACAAAATCCTATATTATCATATATTGAAAATAATTTTAATAAAACACTGGAACTCCATTCTTGAGGAAAATATCCTTTCTACTTCAAAAACATTTTTCCATTCATAACATGTCATACAATTTTAAACTAAAATCAGTAGATTAAAAATAAACTTGACATCCTGTAAAGGAATCTTAATGGAAATAATTTTCAATGAAATCATAAAAATCCATTCATGTCTTATAAGTTAAAAAACATTCTTCTCGTACTTTGGCCAGAAAAGTCAAAAAGTACATCGTACTAAAAATGATAAAAGATTCCTTTCATATATTTTACTAAAAAATCAAAAAAGGGTAAAATTGGATTTAAAAAAATTGTAGGAGGGTAGAAATAATATTACATATTGAGGAAACATGGATGTGGATGATAAATATGCCCTAGTAAATTCTGATGTATAAACAATCTCGGATAAAAATGAGATTGTGAGATTTTTCCATACCTTATGTCTGATATGCTTCGTATGTATCTGAACCACCTATATAGTGGGTTTAAACATATTATTAACTTTTAAAAGAACCATAATAATATTTGTGATATCATATATGATTCACATATGACTTTATATTATTCGTTCATTTGACAATTCCAATTATAGCAGCGTTTTGGGTAAAATCATTTCATTTATCTTCCGTGTTTTTACTTGTAATTATTAATATGATTACTTAGATCATGATTAATTAATTACATAATATAAAACATGATTTATATATAATATATATTCAAAATATACATATATATAATAGATCGATAAATTGAATAAAATGCACCGTTCATGGAGACGGTAGACCGTACGTACGCATGAACACTGTTTTTCGTTTACTTATTGAATTGAATGGAATTAAGTAGATGACATACATATATATATACATAAATATAGTAGAATTATTATGTAATATATTTCATGATAACCTATTATATATACTTTATAATCTTTCTTGAAGTGTTAACATGGAAAATGAATCTAATCGCGTCGTGGAGACGGTAATCCGTACGTACGCACACACGATGATATCATTCCCATATTTATTGAATGGAATTGGAGTGGATGATATAGCATCTTAGATTCATTATGATGTTATAATAATCATATATAGTTATTCTTTACACCATTATACCCATCCAAGTAAGGTGGTGGTGGAAAACTGATTACACTACAGCGTGGAGACGGTATTCTGTATATACGCACGCGTGGTGATTTCATTTTCTGTAGGATGGATAGAAGGTGAAATATGGTTGTTTCATAGTTATAATAACATAAAAGTATATAATTAATACTGATGTTATTACTTTATAATGAAACAACTAAATAATAGGAAGTATAAAAATAATGAAACATGAAAGAGTCGGTAGAAGAGATTACCTCTTTCTCAACACACCTCCTTAAATATCTTCTTAGGGAACTAGAGATGGTCTTTAGAGAAGACCATAACCACTATAATATAACTTTAGAGGTTGAGAATAGGAATTGGTAGGGGTTGGCCGAGCTTCATGGCACAAAAGAGTGTGATGAAAAGAGGGAAGGGGTGCCCTTTTTATAATGGAGGAGAGGGGCACCTTTGGAAAAACATAAAATATTATTTTATAATAAGGTCATATTCAGTTTATAATATCTCCAAATTGAATTATTTATAAGCTAAAGTGTGTATGGGTCTAAATAATCTATAACAATAGGTTTTAGACAACTTTAGGTTACTATTTTAAACTTATCATTTAGATTTAACTCTAAGTTAAATAATTTAACTTTTACCCTGTCTTCTTGTTTTCTTACACAAAATGGTTAATTAAATTATTATAACAAGCCAAACTAACCCCAAGTGGTTCATTATTAATATATATAACCTTATCTATGTCATTTGACATAACCTTACAATTTTAGGAATAAAATAACAATTAATAATATAATATTTGTTTTAAAAACTATTTTATGTCAATTTTGACACTATTTGGTAATTGATTTTTGTGATAATCATAACAGCATGACTAGTTCGAAAAAAGTTGATCAAATCAATACTAATATTTCATATTAACCTATAAAATTAGTTTAATTCATTAAATGTTTCAAATTCCATTTATTTGGGTATTTATAATATCAATTATGTTAACATTTACTTAATAAGGTAATTACTACATCATCATTGTGTCATAAACAAATTAAATTATTTAATTCTAAAAATTATAAAAAAAAATTATGTATGAAATCTTGTTATATATCTAATTAATATTTATAGTATAATTTATATTATTTATAACTCTATATTAAAAATGTTTTATTTATTAAACTTTTATTTTAACTATTTTAACTCCTCTTTAAAAACATAATATTAAATGTCCTAATCTAATCCAAGTGGACCTAAATGGTCATATTTTATTCCTAAGATTGTTTTTGGTCGAATTACACTTATCCAATAGAATTAGTACATGTGTTAGTGTAATAATAATATCATTTTACCCTTAATTACCCTATTTACTTTTAACTATGGTAAATAAAAGTAAAAACATACTATTCACAAAAAAATATTTTTATCTTATTAAACCACATTTAACTCCATGATATTAACCATGTCTCTCAGATTTTTAAAATTTCACTCATAGAAGTGGTAATATTATGTTTCATGTAAATTTTCAAACTCTCCTAGGAGGTGGGTAAAAGACGGTGAAAAGTTAAATAAATTTTTTATATATCTAAAATTATTATAAAATGACTCCAAAAAATTACTTTGAACTTATATAGGTATTATTTATCAATTTTGACTTAAATAAATTTAAATAAAATAAATAATTATTTAAATAAAAAGTCGGTTTTTAAATAGTAACCTAGTGTTTTCACTATTCATCAAAAATTGAAAGATTTCTGAAAAATACAAAAAATTCACCATAGGAAAATTTCGATATTCTGAATCCAAAAATTCATTCCATTTTGAAATATAAAATTTAAAAAATTTTAAAAACTGGGTTTTACTATTCATAATGGCTAGTTCAAAATGATACTATAATAATAACTCATTTAGGGAAACTTGGTATTGTGTACTACACACGCTATCGAAGAAGGTCTTGATTGCATTTAATGTAAGCCAAGTCAGGGTTGTGTGTAGGGAAAGCTCTTTTTGGTGTTACGTATGACATAATCAAAACTTATTTCATTTATACATTAAACAAAATCTATACTTAATGTTGCGTAGAATAATTTCCACAAAACAAATTTGAAATTTTGTGTAACACGAGCCAAGAATATTGTTTTGTGTACTGTAAGCTAATACGGTGTTTCATATAGTACAAGCTAATCTTGGTTTAGTGTATAAATCTTTGGTCGTTTGGAAGTCTTGCATGATTCAGAGCCTGAGAAAGTTGTGTGAGCATGGATACAAGATTTTTCATTCTAGCTCCAATAACATTTGGTTGCTCAGTGGGAAAATTATTACATTGCCCATCACATTCTGCATTAACACGGTTCCTTCGGGTTCCAGCCATTGACTATATTATCTTAGATAGAAAATAATTTTGATAAAACACTTGAACTTCATTCTTGAGGAAAATATCATTTCTACTTCAAAAACATTTTTCCTTTATTAACATGTCATACAATTTTAAACTAAAAGAAGTTGATTAAAAATAAACTTGAAAACTTGTAAAGTAATCTTCATGGAAATAATGTTATATGAATCCATTCATGCCGGATAAGATAAAATAACATTCTTGTTGTACTTTGGCCGAAAAAGTAGAAACGTACATCATCCTAAAACGTCAATAGATTCCTTTCATATATTTTACTAAAAAATCACCAATGGGAAAAATTGGATTTAAAAAATTTTAAGAGTATATAAATAATATTACATATTAAAGAAACATGGATGTGGATGATAAATATGCCCTAGTAATTACCGAAGTATAAACAATCTCGGATAAAAATTGAGATTTGCGAGATTTTCCCTTACCTTAGCTCTGATTTGCTTCGTACGTGTCTGAACCTCCTAAATAATGATTAAAATAATGTTATTGACTTATTCTAGAGTCATTATAATTGTTATTATATCATATATGGTCATATTCTTAGCTTCGTATTAGTAATATTTCATTGCTACTTGTGATTCAGGTGTATATTGCCTTTTGTTCTTCTGCGTGTTTTGTCGAATAAATTCATATTATTCCTTTTAGGTTATAGATACATCATTTCCAGAATGGTATTTGCGTAATATATATCATATTTATTCATTAAATTCATTTATTTAATCATTAAACAGTTTAGATCTTGTAGAACGAGTCGCATCACATCGTGGAGATGGAAGGACGTATGTACATACGAGAGATGATATAATTCCCATGATCGTGGAATTGTATTGAAGTGTATGTATACTATTTCAGAGTCAATATCACTTTAAAGTAATCATATATTGTTATTCTGTACACCATTATACCCATCCAAGTATGGTGGTGGTGGAAAACAGATTACACCACGACGTGGAGACGACATTCCAGACGTACGTACGCATGGTGATTTCATTTTTTGTAGGATGGATAGAAGGTGAAATAGGGTTGTTTCATATTTATAATACCATATCCGTATATGAGTGATACTGATGTTATTACTTCATAATGAAACAACTAAATAAGAAGAAGTAGAAGAATAAATAAAGTTTAAATAATGGGTAATGGATATTACCTCATCATTGAAGCACCTCTTCATAAACTCCTCTTAGGGCACTAAATATGGTCTTTGAAGAAGACCAGGACATCTAGGATGTTTCTAGGGAAGGTGAGAAGAGAAATTGGTAAGGTTTGGCCGAGCTAGAAGGCTCAATGTGGTGTGAGGAGGAGAGGGAGGAGGTGCCCTTTTATAAGGGAGAAGAAGGGAACCTTAGAAAAAACATAAAATATTATTTTATAATAAAGTCATATTCAGTTTTTAATACCTCCAAATTGATTTATTTCTAAGTTAAGGTGTGTATGGGTCTAAATACTCTTAACCAATATATTTCAGACAAGTTTAGATTACTATTTTAACCTTATCATTTAGATTTAGCTCTAAGTTAAATAATTTATCTTTTACCGTGTCTTCTTGTTTTCTTACACTATATAGTTAATAAACATACTATAACAAGCCAAAAGAACCCCAAGTGGTTCATTATTAATATCTATAACCTTATCTAAGTCATTTGGAAAAACCTTAGATTTTTAGGAATTAAATATCAATTAATAATATAATATTTGTTTTAAAAACTATTTTATGTCAATTTTGACACTATTTGGTAATTGATTTTTGTGAAAATCCTAACTGCATGATTAGATCGAAAATGGTTAATTAAAACAATACCATTATGTCAAAGTAACCTATAAAATTAGTGTAAATCATGAAAAGTCTCTAATTGCATTTATTTGGGTATTTATAATATCAATTTTGTTAATATTTCCTTAATAAGGTAATTACTGCATCATCATTATGTCAAAAATAAATTAAAATATTTAATGTCTAAAAATTATAAACAAAATACAATTATGTAGGAAATATTTTTATATTTCCACTTAATATTTATAGTCAAATTTATATTATTTATAACCATGTATTAAAAATGTTTTAGTTATTAAACAGTGATTTTAACTATTTTAACTATTCTTTAAATAAAATAATATTAAATGTCATAATCTAATAAAAATAGACCTAAATAGTCATATTTTATTCCTATGGTTGTTTTTGGTCGAATTAAACTTATCCAATAGAGTTAAGAGATGTGTTAGCCTAATAATAATACCATTTTTACCCTTAATTACCCTATTTACTTTTAACCATGGTAAATAAAAGTAAAAATTTCCTATTCACCAAAAATTATTTTTATCTTATTGAACCAAATTTTACTCCTTGATATTAACCTTGTCTCTTAGAGTTTTGAAATTCCACTCACAGAAGAAAAAAATTTATGTTTTATGTAAATTTTCAAACTCTCCTAGGAGGTGGGTAAAAGACGGTGAGAAGTTCAATAAAATTTTTATATATAAAAATTTATTATAAAATGACTTCAATGAATTACTTTGAACACATATAGGTATTATGTATCAATTTTGAACTAAAATAAATTTAAATAAAATAAATAATTATCTACATAAAAAGTCGGTTTTTAAAGAGTAACCCAGTGTTTTCACTATTTATCAAAAATTGAATGCTTTCAGAAAAATACCATAAATTCACCCTAGGATAATTTCGATATTATGAATCCAAAAATGAAGTCCATTTTGAATGATAAAAATTATAAAATTTCAAAAAGTGGGTATTACTATTCATAAAGTCTAGTTAAATAATATTTTAATAGCATATCAATGTTTAGTGAAACTCGGTATTGCATACAACACAAGTTATCGAGGAAGGTCGCGATTGAGTGTAAAGAAATCCAGGATAGTGTTGTGTGTAGTTAAAGATTCATTTGATGATTTATATAACATAAAAAAATATTTCTCATAAAAATATCGGGTGTTACCTTCTACACCCCTTACAATGAATTTCGCCCTCAAAATTTGTCACTTTGTAACAAACAGATAAGGATACTTCTCCCTCATCATATCCTCAAGATCCCATGTATCTTATTCTAATTGGTGGTTCCTCAATAAAACATTTAGCAATCGATTGGTCTTGTTCCGTAGGACTTTTTCACTATGATCCAGAATCTCTCTTGGTTGTTCTTCATAAGAAAGATCTTGCTCCAGTGGTACAACTTCTGAGCTGAGTACAAGTGAAGGATCGGGTATGTACTTTCTCTGGAGAGATACATGAAACACATCATGAACTTGAGAGAGATTAGGTGGAAGATCCAATCAGTAATCTACCTTCCCAACACGATCCAGTATTTTGAAAGGACCGATATACCTAAGGCTCATCTTTTCCTTCTTTCCAAATCTCATTACTCTCTTCCAAATAGATATTCGTAAGAACACATTATCACCCAATTCAAACTCTAGGTTTTTTGTTCGGTTATCAGCATAAATATTTTGTGGACTCTGAGCTTCTCTTATGTGTTGTTTAGTAGATCGTACCTTTTCTGCCATCTCATCAACAAGATCAGGTCCTAATATCTTTCTTTCCCCAACTTCATCCCAGCAAGTTGGAGATCGAAATTTCTTTCCATAGAGAGATTTATAAGGAGCCATTTGAATAATGGAGTGAAATCTATAACTATAATACAATTCTACCAAAGGTATGTGTTGATCCCAACCACCTTTTAAATCCATAGAGCAAGATATTAACATATCTTCTAGAGTTTGAATTGTTCTCTCAGACTAACTGTCTGTCTGAGGATGATAAGCAGTGCTAAAACTCAACTATGTATCTAATGTATGCTGAAGACTTCACCTAAACATTGAGGTAACCCTCAGATCCTGATCAGATATAATGGAAAGTGGTACACCATGAAATCTTACCACTTCCTTTACTTATATCTTGGCAACCTGATCCAGAGAGAAATCTTCTCTTATAGAAATGAAGTGTGCCGACTTCGTAAGACGATAAACTATAACCCAGATAGCATTATTGTCTTTGAATGTTTTAGGAAGTCCAGTGACAAAGTCTATAGTGATGTTTTCCAATTTTAATTCCAGTATGGGTAATGGTTGTAACATCCCCTTATAATTCTTTCTCTCAGCTTTAGCTTGATTACAAACCAAGCATCGAGATACATATTCAACAACATCTCTTTTCATGCAATCCCACCGGATGTACTCCTTCAGGTCCCTATACATCTTTGTGCTTTCAGGATGAATAGATAATGATGAACTATGAGCCTCATCTAGCAACTCCTTCTTTAATTATTGGATGGGAGAAACACAGACCCAATTCCTGAACCTTATTATCCCATCACAATCAAGGTTTAATTTAGGAACATTTCTCACCTTCTTTGGTAACTCTACATCTACTTTGTGTGCCTCTTTAATCTTCACATGTATAGAAGGTTGAACATTCATTGGAGAAAGATAAGATTTTTCCCCATCCATTATAATTCCATGATCCATCCATTGTAAATCCATAAATATTGGATCTTTGGTGATCCTCATCATGGATAAGCTAGCATGGTCTTATCGACTTAATGCATCTGCCACCTTTTTTTCTTTCCCAGGGTGATAATGAATTGTGCACTCGTAATCCTTAATCAGCTCAAACCATCTTCTTTGGCATATATTGATCTCCTTTTGTGTGAAAATATACTTAAAAATTTTATGATCAGTATAAATATCACACCTTTCTCCATAAAGATAATGCCTCCAAATCTTTAATGCAATGATTACCATAGCTAACTCCAAATCATGAGTTGGGTAATTTGGCTCATTGAGTCTCAACTATCGTGAGGCCTAAGATATCACCATATCATTGTTCATGAGAACACACCCCAATACCTTCTTGGATGCATCACTATAAATCACAAACCTTTCTCCACTACAAGGCAGTGTGACCGCAGATGCACTGGATGACCTTCTTTTTAACTCCTTGAATTTCTCTTCACACTCCTCCATCCAAATGAAATTAACTCTTTTTCGAGTCAACCTGGAAAGTGGATTAGATAATCATGAAAGATCTTTCAAAAAACGTCAATAGTATCCATCTAGACCAAGAAAACTTCAGATCTCAGTTACTATTGTTGGTCTCAACCATCCTTCAATGACCCCTATTTTTGCTCGATCAACCGATATCCCCTCTTTGGAGATTATGTGACCCAAAAATTATACCTTTTTAGGCCAAAATTCACACTTGTTAAATTTGGCATAAAGAATCTCCTTTATTAGGGTCTTCAATACAATTCTCATGTGATCTTCATGTTCTTATTTTCTTTTTGAATATACAAGAATAGAGTCTATAAATGCTACAACAAGCTGATCAAGATTGTCTCTAAAGACTCTATTCATTAGATCCATGAAGATAGCAGGGGCATTAGTAAGACCAAATGGAATCACTATAAATTCATAGTGTCTATACCTTGTAAGGAAAGATGTCTTCGGTGTATCCTCTGTTTTGAACCTTAATTGATGATACCCTGAATGAAGATCTATATTGGAAAAGTATTGAGCTCTGTGTATTTGATGAAATAAGTCATCAATGCACGGTAGTGGATATTTGTTCATGATAGTGATCTTGTTAAGTTCTCGATAATCAATGTAATGTCTCATTGATCTGTCTTTCTTCTTAACAAACAGAACAAGTTCACCCTAAGGTGATGCACTAGGGAGTATGTATCCTTTATGAATATTCTCTTGGAGATACTTTTTCAATTCCTGCAACTCAATTGGGGCCATTCTATATGGTGTCATCGAAATAGGCATAACCCCCGGTATGAGTTCTATTGAAAACTCAACTTCAGGATTTGGTGGAAGACCTGGAAATTCCTCTGGAAAGACAACATCAAACTCCCGTACAATGGGCATTTTCTTAATCTTGGGTTTATATCCAACCATTTGAGATAGATAACCTTCATTTAGTGGAATCAAGACCCATTTGATGGATGGAATTTCCACTGGAAGGTTATATTCATCCTTACATCGATAGATGATCATAGATTGATCTGGAATATGAAATGTGACTTCCCTTCTTTGGAAAATGATATGATCTCCATATAAATAAAACCAATCCATGCAAAGAATCACATCAAACTCTACTATAATAAGGATCATAAGATTTTCAGGAAGCACTTTCCCACAAACATCAATCATAGAAGAATTGTAAACTTTTGATGTGACTGTTGTGCCATTAGGGGTTGTCACAACTAACTCAATATCTAACTACTGAGGTAATATGGTGATATCCTTAGAAAATTCTTCAAAAATAAAAGAGTGGGTGGATCTAGAATCAAATAAAACATTTTCTACTTTAGAGTTTATGGTATGTGTACCTTTCTCCACTTCGTTATCGTACTCCACATCACTGATAGTAATTTCATGTGAATTTCCTTTGCCTTTATCCTTATGAGTTTTTTGATGTCAATCATCATCAACACCCCTTGGATTAGGGAAGTGATTGGTATAATTCCCCGTTTCCTTGAACTTGTAACTTTGAAGTGTAGGAGGTGCACTATGTGTAGCCTTTTCTTTGTTCACATAACTAGACATATTCTTCCCATCATTGTGGCAATCAAATGCCCGATGACCTTCCTTTCCACATTTTAAAAATTTACATATCCCTTTAATACAACTCCCTCCATGTTTCTTTCCACACTTTGATCATAAAGGAAAACTCATTTTCTTTTCTGTGTGGTCTTTAGATTTCTTTCTGAATTCCATTTTCCTCTTCTTATCAATCCCATATGACTGATGGGTTACTCCAATCTCCTTCTCAACCTTGAGAGTACATCGAACGATTTCCTCTTGGCTATTGATGTCGCTTATGGATAACTCCATTCGATGACATGGTTTTCAGCCACTAAAGAATCGATCGACCTCACTCCCAGGTTGGATAATAATCCTAGAAGCGTACCTTGGAAGTCTTGTAAAATTTGCTTTGTAGGTACCAACAGATTCATCATCCTTCTGATTTAGTTCAATAACCTCCTTCACCATCTTGGTTCAATGAATACAAGGGAAGTACGTATTGAAAAATAAGTTCTTGAACTCGTCTCATTACATGGACTCAATTTCATCCCTTTGCCTCATATTCATAATAAGATTCCACCATTGATCAGGTTCACCTTCCAAACGATATTATTTCCATGAAGCTTCCTTTACAAGTTTTCATGTTTATTTTTAATCACCTTCTTTTAGTTTTAACTTGTGTGAAATATTAAGAAAGGTAAAATGTTTTTGAAGTAGAAAGGATATTTTCCTCAAGAATGGAGTTCAAGCGTTTTATAAAAATTATTTTATTTCTTAGATAAGATAGGGTTCTGTTTCTATCCCTATTTTTACATTGATTTGATTATGTTATGATGGAATTATTTTTATGATGTCCTTTTATATTATATGGATTATTTTATTATGGAATGATGTTCAAGAATCCCATTTTTATTACATGGGTTATGCTATGATGTATGATTTATGATCTTGTGGCACACATAAGAATGGTATAATTAAGAGATGGGTGGGACCTATATCTCCCTTCAATGCATTAGGTAATGATTTATATCTCATGATATAGACATGTATAGAATGACAAGTTAATCTGGTTCAGTGATACATGAATGAAACGAGGAGTGAACTCAGATCAGAAATGGACTTTGTCTGCTAGGATAGTCTTGGCAATGAGTATTGACTACTAAGAAATGATTCTCTATGATTACTTGTGTATTCCATAAAGTTTCATATTTTAAATTATGATTATTGGTATTACATTTCACTACTATTATTTATCCCATGTTATGAAATTATGATATCTTTTGGAGGGTAAGATTTCCAAAATGTTATGTTCTAATGAATATAATGTGATTGATATTTCTTTTGTTCACCCTTACTGAGTATTTGAGCTCAAAAAATTGATACATAATACCTATATATGTTCAATGTAATTCATTGGAGTTATTTTATAATAATTTTAGATATATAAAAATTTTATTGAACTTTTCACCGTCTTTTACCCACCTCGTAGGAGAGTTTGAAAATTTAAATATAATATAATTTTACCGCTTCTATGAGTGGAATTTAGAAAATCTGAGAGAGACGATTAATATAAAGGAGTAAAATGTCGTTCAATAAGATAAAAATAGTTTTTTGTGAATAGTATCTTTTTACTTTTATTTACCATTGTTAAAAGAAAATAGGATAATTAAGGGTAAAAATGGTATTATTATTACACTAACAGATGTCATATTTCTATTGGATAAGTTTAATTCAACCAAAAAAAACCTTAGGAATAATATATGATCATTTAGGTCCACTTGGATTAGATTAGGACATTTAATAATATTTTATTCAAAGAACAATTAAAATGGTTAAAATCAATGTTTAATAACTAATTTTTTTAATACAGGTTTATAAATAAGATAAATTCGACTATAAATATTAATTATAAAGATAATAATATTTCTTACATAATGGTATTTTATTTATAATTTTTAGACTTTAAATAATTTATTTTATTTTTGACACAATGATGATGTAGTAATTACCTTATTAAAGAAATATAAACATAATTGATATTATAAATACACAAATAAATGCAATTTGAGACTTTTCATAAATTACACTAATTTTATAAGTTAATTTGACATATTAATATTTATTTAATTAACTTTTTTCTAACAATTCATGCTATTATGATATTCAAAAAAATAAATTACCAAATAGTGTAAAAATTCACATAAAATAGTTTTAAAAAACATATTATATTATTAATAGTTATTTTATCCATAAAAAATCTAAGGTTCAGCCAAATGACTAAAATAAGGTTATATATATTAAAAATGAACCACTTGGGGTTCGTTTGTATTGTTATAGTATGATTATTAACCATATAGTATAAGAAAACAAGAAGATACGGTGAAAGTTAAATAATTTAACTTATAGTTAAATATAAATGATAAGGTTAAAATATTAACATAAACTTGTATAAAATCTAATTTTTGAGAGGATTAAGAACCATCCCCACCTTATCTTCGAAATAAATCAATTTGGAGCTATTAAAAACCGAATATGACTTTATTATAAAATAATATTTTATGTTTTTTCTAAGGTGCCCCTCTCATGCCTTATAAAAGGGCACCTCCGCCCTCTCCTCCTCACACCACTTTGAGTCTTAAAGCTCGGCCAACCCCTGTGAATTTCACTTCTCCACTTCCCCAGAAAGATTCTAGAGGTCCTGGTTATCTTCAAAGACCATATTTAGTGCTCTAAGAGAAGGTTAAGAAGATGCGCTTCATAGAAGAGGAGGTTCAGACATGTACGAAGCAAATCAGACCAAATGTAAGGGAAAATATCGCAATCTCATTTTTATCCGAGATTGTTTATACATCAGAATTTACTAGAGAATATTTATCATCCACATCCATGATTCCTTAATATGTAATATTATTTCTGTCCTCCTACAAGTTTTTAAATCTAATTTTACCCTTTGGTGGGTTTTTAGTAAAAGATATGAAAGGAATCTTTTTTCTTTTTTCATACGATGTACTTTTTTACTTTTCTGGGAAACGTAAGAGAAAAATGTTTTCTTTAACTTATACTGCATGAATAGATTCATAGAACATTATTTCCAAGAATCATCCTTTACATGTTTTCAAGTTGATTTTTTATCAACTTTTTTTAGTTTAAAATTGTTTGACATATTAAGAAAGGAAAACTATTTTTGAAGTAGAAAGAATATTTTCCTCAAGAATGGAGTTCAAGAGTTTTATCAAAATTATTTTCAATCTAAGATAATATAGGGTTCTGTTTCTATTCCTATTTTTACATTGATTTTATTATGTTATGATGGAATTATTTTTATTGTGTCCTTTTGTCTTATATGGATTATGTTATGATGGCATGATGTTTAAAATCCCATTTTTATTACATGGGTTATGCTATGATGTATGATTTATGATTTTGTAGCACACATAAGAATGGAATCATTATGAGATGGGTAGGACCTATATCTCCCTCCAAGGCATTGGGTAAAGATTTATATCTTCTGAGATAGACATGGCTGGAATGGCAGGATAATCCGGTTCAGTGATACCGGACTGAAATGAGGAGTGAACTCTATTCAGAAATGGACATTGTTCGCTATGATAGTCTTGGAAATGAGTCTTGACTACTAAGAAATGATTGTCTACAATTATTTGTGTATGCCAGAATGTTTTATATTTTATGTCATGATTATTGGGATTACATTTCACAACTATGATTTATCCCATGTTATGAAATTATGATCTCTTTTGAAGGTTATGATTTCCAAAATGTTATGTTCATATGAATATGATGTGATTGATATTAATTTTGTTTAACTTTACTGAGCATTTGAGCTCACCCAATTATATGTTTTCTTTTCCCCAAGTTATTAAGAAGGGTATTATGTAAGATATACCAAAAGGGATTCAAGATATGATAAAATAAAAGGGAGACAGTGTAGATGATTTACAAACCAGTTGTTTATGTTTCCCAGTTTATAAAGACACTATACCTATATGGTGATTTCATGGTTTTGTTATATGTTGTAATAAGTGTTCTTAAATTTTGAAGTAATAACAATGTATTTAAAGTATGGGTCGTTATAGTTGGTATCAGAGAAAATGTATAGTAAGCCTTTAGAAAATAGGATGTGAAATCCATAGTAAGAACCCTAAGGACAAGTCTAAGCATAGATCACAATCTTAGTGTTTTAGAAATGTCCTTGAAAAACCTATGATAAAACAATAAGTTTGAAATTTTATTCTTGATTAGGTGGTTTTCCTATTATAATTAGTGTTGCTCACACTATTCTTCTTGGTTTTAGTCAATGGTTAGAACATGAAGGAACCGTGTTAATGCTGAATGTGATGGGCAATCCAATGATTGTCCCCCTAAGAAATCAAACGTTATAGTAGATGCAATGCAAGATCGTGTATCCATGATCACACAACTTTCTCAAGCTATGAATCATGCAGGACTTCTAAACGAGCAAAGGAAGGAGAAAAATTCTGTTGAATCCTTCATGAGGCAGCATCCACCCTCATTAAGTGTGTCTACTGATCCATTAGTGGCTGAATAGTAGATCAGTACCCCTGAAAAGATATTTTCAATTCTTCAATGTTCTGATCATGATAAAGTCATCTTAGCAATATATCATTTGGATGGGGAAGCTCATCAATGGTGGAATCTTATCAAGAATACAAGGAAAAGGGATGAAATTGAATCCATGGAATGTGATGAGTTCAAGAACTTATTTTTCAATAAGTACATCCCTCATATTCTTCGAACAAAGTTGGAGAAGGAGTTTTTTCAACTTAAGCAAATGTATGATGAATCTGTTGGTACATACGAAGAAATTTTTACAAGACTTGTGAGGTACGCTTCTTGGATTATTATCCAACCTAAGATTAAGATCAATCGATTTTTTAGTGGATTAAATCCAAGTCGTCGACGGGAATTAGCCATAAGGGACTTCAATAGCTATGAGGAAATTGTTCAATGTGATCTCAAGGTTGAGATGGATATTTAAGTAACCCATCAATCATATTATTTTGATAAGAAGAGGAAAATGGAATTCAAAGGGAAATCTAAAGACCACACTGAAAAGAATATGAGTTTTCCATTATGCTCAATGTGTGGAAAGAAACATGGAGATATTTGCCTTAAAGGGACTTGTAAATGTTTAAAATGTGGAATAGAAGGTCATCGTGCATTTGAATGCCGCAATGATGGGAAGAAGATGTCTACTGATGCAAACAATTAAAAGGCAACATAGGGTGAACCTCCTACACTTCAAGGTTACAAGTGAAAGTAAGTATGTAATCATGCTAATCAATGCCCTAATCCAAGGGTTATTGATGATGATCAGCGTTAAAAAACTCTTAAGGCCAAAGACAAAGGAATGTCACATGAAATTTCTATCAGCGATGTGGAGTATGATAACAAAGTGGTGAAAGGTACACTTACCATCCTCTATAAAGTAGAAAATGTTTTATTTGATTGTGGACCCACCCACTCTTTTATTTATGAATAATTTTCTAAGGATATCACCATATTACCTAGAAAGTTAGATATTGAGTTAGCTGTGACAACACCTAATGTCACAACAGTCACATTAAATGTTTAAAATTATTCTCCGATTAAAGTTCGTGGGAAAGTGATTCCTGCAAATAATGTGATCCATCCTATAGTGTAATTTTAATTGATTCTTGGAATGGATTGGCTTTCATTATATGAAGCTCATATCAATTTCCAAAGAAGAGAAGTGACATTTCATATTCCAGATCAATCTATGATCTTCTATCGATGCAAGGTTGAACATAAAATTCCAATGAAAATTTCATTCATCCTATGTCGTGATTCCACTAAATGAGGGATATTTATCTCAATTGGATGGAGAGAAACTCACAATTAAGAATATTCCCATTGTACGGTAGTTTGATGATGTCTTTCCGGAGGAATTTCCAGGTCTTCCACCAAATCGTGAAGTTGAGTTTTCAATAGAACTCATACAGGGTGCTATGCCTATTTCAAAGACACCATATAGAATGGACCCAATTGTGTTGCAGGAATTGGAGAATTGACTCCAAGAGAATCTTGATAAAGGGTTCATATGCCCTAGTGCATCACCTTGGGAAGCACATGTTCTATTTGTTTAGAATAAAGATGGATTAATGAGACTCTACATTGATTATCGAGAACTTAACAAGATCACTATCAAGAAAAAATATCCTCTCCCACGCATTGATTACTTATTTGACCAACTTCACAGAGCTCAATACTTTTCCAAGATTAATCTTTGTTCAGGGTATCATCAATTAAGGGTCCAAAGGGAGGATATTCCAATGATGGCTTTCTATACAAGGTATGGACACTTTGAATTTATAGTGATGCCATTTGGTCTTACTAATGCCCTGAAATTTTCAAGGATCTAATGAATAGAGTCTTTAGAGACTATCTTGATCAGTTTTTGGTAGTCTTTATAGACGATATTCTTGTCTATTCAAAGAGCAAGGAAGAACATAAAGATCACATGATAATTGAATTGAAGACCCTGAGAAAGGAAAAGCTTTATGCCAAATTTACCAAGTGTGAATTTTGGCTTCAAAATGTTGCATTTTTGGGTCACATAATCTCAAAAGAGGGGATATCCATGGATCCAACAAAAACAGAGGTTATTGAAATATAGTCGAGACCAACAACAGTAACTGAGATCCGAAGTTTTCTTGGTTTGGATGGATATTATCGACGTTTTGTGAAATATTTTTCACGATTCTATAATCCACTCACCAGGTTGACTCGAAAAGGAGTTATGTTCTTTTGGAAAAAGGAGTGTGAATAGAATTTCAAGGAGTTGAAAAGAAGGTTATCCAGTGCATCTATGCTCACAATGCCTAGTAGTGGAGAAAGGTTTGTGATCTATAGTGATGAATCCAAGAAGGGATTGGGGTGTGTTCTCATGAAAATGATATAGTGATAGCTTATGCCTCACGATAGTTGAAAATCCATGAGAAAAATTACCCAACTCATGATTTGGAGTTAGCTGCGGTAATCCTTGCATTAAAGATTTAGAGGCATTATCTTTATGGTGAAAGGTGTGATATTTATTATGATCATAAAAGTTTAAAGTATATTTTCACACAATAGGATCTGAATACGTGCCAAATAAGACGGTTGGAGCTGATTAAGGATTACGACTGCTCAATTCATTTTCACCCTGGGAAAGCAACCAAGGTGGAAGATGCATTAAGTCAAAAAGACCATGCTAGCTTATCCATGATGAGGATCACAAAAGATCCAATATTTAAGGATTTACAAAGGATTGATCTTGGAATTATAATGGAAGGGGAAAATCTTATCCTTATCAAATGAATGTTAAACGTTTTATACATGTGAAGATTAAAGAGGCACAAAAAAAGATATAGAGTTACAAAAGAAGGTGTTAAATGTTCCTGAATTCAACCTTGATTGTGATCGGATAATACGGTTCAAGAATTAGGGTTGTGTTCCTCCCATCCCAAAATTAAAGAAGGAGCTGCTGGATGAGGCTTATAGTTCTTCATTACCTATTCATCATGGAAGCATGAAGATGTATAGGGTCCTGAAAGAGTACTTCTGGTGGGATTGCTTGAAAAGAGATGTTGCTGAATATGTCATTCGATTCTTGGTTTACTAGCAAGTTAAAGATAAGAGATATAAGACTAAGGGGATGTTACAACCATTACCCATACCCAAATTGAAATGGGAAAACATCTCTATGGACTTTTTCACTGGACTTCCTAAAACATCCAAAGGCAATAATGTTATCTGGTTCATAGATTATCGTCTTACAAAGTCGGCACACTTCATTGATATTAGAGAGGATTTCTCTCATGATCATCTTCCCAGGATATACGTAGATAAAGTGGTAATATTGCATGGAGTACCACTTTCCATTATATCTGATCGGGATCTGAGGTTTACCTCAATGTTTTGGCGAAGTCTTCAGCATACGTTAGATACAAAGTTGAGTTTCAGTACTGCTTATCAGCCACAGACAGACGATCATTATGAGAGGACAATTCAAACTCTAGAAGATATGTTGAGAGCTTGCACTATGGATTTCAAAGGTGGTAGGGATCAAAACCTACATTTGGTGGAATTTTCTTATAATAATATCTTTCACTCCAGTATTCAGATGGCTCATTATGATTCTCTCTATGGAATGAAATTCCGAACTCCAACTTGTTGGGATGAAGTTCGGGAATGAAATCTATGAGGACCTGATCTTGTTGATGAGATGGAAGAAATGGTATGATCTATTCAATAACACATTAGAGCAGCTCAGAGTTGAAAAAAAAGTTATGCCGATAACTGAAGAAAAGACCTAGAGTTTGAATTGGGTGATAAAGTGTTCTTAGGAATATCTTCTGGGAAGAGAGTAATGAGATTTGGAAAGAAGGGAAATCTGGCCCCTAAGTATATCGGTCCTTTCAAAATACTGAATTGTGTTGGGACGGTAGCTTACCAAATGGCTCTTCCACCGAATCTCTCTCAAGTTCACAATGTGTTCTATCTATCTCTCCTGAGAAAGTACATACCTGATCCTTCACATGTACTCAGCTCAAGATGTTTTATCACTGGAGAAATATCTATCTTATGAATAACAGCCGATAGAGAATCTAGATAGAAGCGAAAAAGTCCTATGGAACAAGACCACTAGCTTGGTGAATGTTTTATGGAGGAACCACCAATTAGAATAATCTACATGGCATCTTGAGGATATGATGAGGTAGAGGTATCCTCATCTGTTTGTTACAAAGTGACGAATATCGAGGGTGAAATTATTTTAACGGGGGTAGAATGTAACACCTGATATTTTTATGAGAAATATTTTGTTTTTATGTTTGATAGATCATCAATGGAATCTCTCACTACACACAACACTGGATTGGCTTGTTTTAAACGCAATCGCGACCTTCCTCGATAGCTTGCATTGTACGCAATACCTAGTTTCACTAAACAACAATATGCTATTAAAATATTATTAAACTAGTTGTTATGAATAGCAATACCCACTATTCGAAATTTTATAAATTTATATTTCAAAATGGACTTCATTTTTGGATTCAGAATATCGAAATTATCCTAGGGTGAATTTTTTGTATTTCTTTGAAAACATTCAATTTTTGATGAATAGTGAAAACATTGGGTTACTATTAAAAAACTGACTATTTATTTAAATAAATATTTATTTTATTTAAATTTATTTTTTGTAAAAATTGATACATAATACCTATATAATTCTAAAGTAATTCATTGGAGTCATTTTATAATAATTTTAGATATATAAAAATTTTATTGAACTTTTCACCGTCTTTTACCCACCTCCTAGGAGAGTTTGAAAATTTAGATAAAACTTAATTTTACCACTTCTGTGAGTGGAATTTCAAAAATCCGAGAGACACGGTTAATATTAAAGAGTAAAATGTGGTTCAATAAGATAAAAATAATTTTTGGTGAATTGTAACTTTTTACTTTTATTTACCACGGTTAAAAGTAAATAAGGTAATTAAAGGTAAAAATGGTATTATTATTACCCTAAGACATGTCCTAATTCTATTGGATAAGTTTAATTTGACCAAAAACAACCATAGGAATTAAATATGACCATTTAGGTCCACAAGGATTATATTAGGACATTTAATATTATTTTATTTAAAGAAGAGTTAAAATAGTTAAAATCAATGTTTAATACCTAAAACATTATTAATACAGGGTTATAAATAAGATAAATTAGACTATAAATATTAATTAGAAAGATAAAAATATTTCCTACATAGTGTAATTTTATTTATAATTTTTATACTTTAAATAATTTAATTTATTTTTGACATAATTATGATGCAGTAATTTCCTTATTATGGAAATATTAACATAATTGTTATTATAAATACCCAAATAAATTAAATTTGAGACTTTTCATGAATTAAAATAATTTTATAGGTTAATTTGACATATTATTATTTATTTAATTATCTTTGATCGAACTAATCATGCTTTTATGATTTTCACAAAAATCAATTACCCGATAGTGTCAAAACTGACATAAAATAGTTTTTAAAACAAATATTATATTATTAATTTTTATTTTATTCCTAAAAATATAAGGATCTCCCAAATGACTTAGATAAGGTTATATATATTAATAATGAACCACATGGGTTTTGTTTGGTTTTTTATAGTATGGTTATTAACCATATAGTGTAAGAAAACAAGAAGACATGGTAAAAGTTAAATTATTTAACGTAGAGTAAAATTTAAATGATAAGTTTAAAATAATAACCTAAACTTGAATAAAATCTAATGGTTGAGAGGATTTCGAC
This sequence comes from Viscum album, assembly GCA_963277665.1. Taxonomy (NCBI): domain Eukaryota; kingdom Viridiplantae; phylum Streptophyta; class Magnoliopsida; order Santalales; family Viscaceae; genus Viscum; species Viscum album. The sequence goes on along the minus strand of OY728155.1, from coordinate 1,135,898,251 downwards.
CCATCCTCACCTTAACATCGAAATAAATCATTTGGAGCTCTCTAAAACTGAATATGACTTTATTATAAAATAATATTATACATTTTTCCGAAGATGCCCCTCTCCTCTCTTATAAAAGGGAACCTACTCCTTCTCCTCCTCAAACTACTTTGAGCCTTCAAGCTCGGCCAACCCCTGCCAATTTCTGTTCTCCACATCCCTAGAAACATCCTAGAGGTACTGGCATTCTTCAAATACCATCTTTAGTGTCCAATGTGAATGTTAAGAAGAGGCCCTTTAAAGAAGAGGATGTTAAGACATGTACAAAGCAAATCAGACCTAAGGTAACAGAAAATCTCGCAATCTCATTTTTATCCGAGAGTGTTTATACTTCAGAATTTACTGGGGAATATTTATCATCCACATCCATGTTTTATCAATATGTAATATTATTTATATCCTCCTACAATTGTTTAAATCCAATTTTACCCTTCGGTGATTTTTTAGTAAAAGATCGGAAAGGAATATTTTGTCATTTTTCGTATGAGGTACTTTTTGACTTTTCCAGACAAAGTATGAGAAAAATGTTTTTTTAAATTATAAGGCATGAATGAATTCATAGAACATTATTTCCATGAATCTTCCTTTACATGTTTTCGTGTTTATTTTTAATCATCATCTTTTAGATTAAAATTGTATGACATGTTAAGAAATTAAAAATGTTTTTGAAGTAGAAAGGCTATTTTCCTCAAGAATGGAGTTCAAGCGTTTTGTAAAAATTATTTTCCATCTAAGATAATATAGGGTCTATTTATATCCCTATTTTTACATTGATTTGATTATGTTATGATGGATTTATTTTTATTATGTCCTTTTATCTTATATGGATTATGTTATGATGGCATGATGTTTAAGAATCACTTTTTTATTACATGGGTTATGCTATGATGTATGATTTATGATATTGTGGCACACATAAGAATGGTATCATAATGATATGGGTGGGAACTATATCTCCATCCAATGCATTGGGTAAAGATTTATATCACATGAGATAGTCATGGCTGTAAAGGCAGGTTAATCCATTTCAGTGATACATAATTGAAACGAGGAGTGAACTCAGTTCAGAAATGGACATTTTCCACTAGGATAGTCTTGGCAATGAGTTCAAAAACATTTTTCCTTTCTTAACATTTCATAAAATTAAAAAAAAACAATTTGATTAAAAATAAACTTGAAAACATCTAAAGGAAGCTTCATGGAAATAATGATCTATGAATCCATTAATACCGTATAAGTTAAAAAACATTTTTCTCACACTTTGGATGGAAAAGTCAAAAAGTACCTTGTATGAAAAACGACAAAAGATTACATTCATATCTTATACTAAAAACTCCTAGAAGGATAAAATTAGATTTAAAAACTTTTAGGAGGACAGAAAAAATATTACATATTGAGTAAGCATGGATGTGGGTGATAAATATTCCCCTGTAAATTCTGAACTGTAAACAATCTCGGATAAAAATTAGATTGCGATATTTTCCCTTACCTTAGGTCCAATTTTCTTTGTACGGGTCTGAACCTCCTTTATAATGATTTAAATAATGTTATTGACTTATTCCAGAATCTTACTCATCTTTATGATATCATATATGGTCATATTCTTTTCTTCTTATTAATAATATTTCATTGGTACTTGTTATTCAGGTGTTTATTTCTTTTTATTCTTATGTGTGTTTTGTCGAGTAAATTCTTATTCTTATTTTTAGGTTATAGATACCTCATTTCCCGAATTTTTTTATTGTAATATATATCATATTTATTAATTAAATTCATTTATATAATCATTATTCAATGAAGATCATCTAGAACGAGTCGCATCACATCATGGAGATGGTATGCCCTACGTACGTACGAGCGATGATATTTTTCCCATGATTGTGGAATTGTATTGAAGTGTATGTATACTATTTCAGAATAAATATAAATTTACAATATTAATATATATTTATTCTTTACACCATTATACCCATCCATGTAAGGTGGTGGTGGAAAAACTGATTACACTACGGCGTGGAGACGGTATTCCGTACATACTTACGCATGGTGATTTCATTTTCCATAGGATGGATATAAGGTGAAATAGGGTTGCTTAATATTTATAATAACATGTCAGTATATGAGTGATACTAATTGTATTAATTCATAATGAAAAAACTAAAAAAGTAGAAGTAGAAGAAGAAATAAAGTTGAAATAATCAGTAACAGACATTACCCCTTCTTTGAAGCGCTTCTTTTTAAACTTCTCTTAGGGAACTAAAGGTGGCCTTTAAAAAATACCATGACTTCTAAGATGTTTCTAGGGATGGGGAGAAGAGAAATTGTCAGGGTTTTTTTGATATTGAAGGCTCAAAGTGGTGTGAGGAGGAGAGGGAGGAGGTGCCCTTTTATAAGGGAGGAGAGGGGCACCTTAGGAAAAAAGTAAAATATAATTTTATAATAAAGTCATATTTGGTTTTTAATAGCTCAAAATTGATTTATTTCGAAGCTAAGGTGGGGATGGGTCTAAATTCACTCAACCAATAGATTTTAGACAAGTTTAGGTTACTATTTTAACCTTATCATTAAGATTTAACTCTATGTTAAATAATTTAACTTTTATTGTGTCTTCTTGTTTTCTTACACTATATGGTTAATAAACTAACAATAACAAGACAAAAAAACCCAAAGTGGTTCATTATTAATATATATAACCATATCTAAGTCATTTGGACGTACCTTAGATTTTTAGGAATAAAATTACAATTAATAATATAATATTTGTTTTAAAAACTATTTTATGTCAATTTTGACACTATTTCATAATTGTTTGTTTTAAATCATAATAGCATGATTAGTTAGAAAAACGATAATTAAATCAATCATAATATGTCAAATTCACCTATAAAATTAATGTAATTCATGAAAAGAATCAAATTACATTTATTTGGGTATTTATAATATCAATTATGTAAATATTTCCTTAATAAGGTAATTACTGCAACAACATTTTGTCAAAAATAAATTATGTTATTTAAAGTCAAAAAATTATAAATAAAATAAAATTATGTAGGAAATCATTTTAGATTTCTAATAAATATTTATAGTTGAATTTATCTTATTTATAAACTTGTATTAAAAATGTTTTAGTTATTAAACATTGATTTTATCTATTTTAACTCTTCTTTAAATAAAATAATATTAAATGTCCTAATCCAATCCAAGTAGACCTAAATGGTCATATTTTATTAATAAGGTTTTTTTGGTCGAATTAAACTTATCCAATAGAATTAGGTCATGTGTTAGGGTAATAATAATACCATTTTTACCCTTAATTACCCTATTAACTTTTAACCTTGGTAAATAAAAGTAAAAAGTTACTAGTCACCAAATATTATTTTTATCGTATTCACCGAAATTTTACTCCTTTATATTACCTGTGTCTCTTGTATTTTCAAAATTTCACTCACAGAAACGATAAAATTATGTTTTATGTAAATTTTCAAACTCTCCTATGAGGTGGGTAAAAGACGGTGAAAAGTTCAATAAAATTTTTATATATCTAAAATTATTATAAAATGAGTACAATTAATTACTTTGAATATATATAGGTATTATGTATCAATTTTTATCTAAAATTAATTTAAATAAAATAAATAATTATTTAAATAAAAAGTTGGTTTTTAAATAGTAACCCAGTGTTTTCACTATTCATAAAAAATTAAAAGATTTCATAAGAATACAAAAAATACACCCTAGGAAAATTTCAATATTCCGAATCCAAAAATGAAGTCTATTTTGAATGATAAAATGTATAAAATTTAAAATAGTGGGTATTACTATTCATAACAACTATTTTAATAATATTTTAATAGCATATCGTTGTTTAGTGAAACTCGGTATTTCGTACAACGCAAACTATCGAGGAAGGTCGTGATTGCATGTAAAGCAAACCAAGAAAGTGTTGTGTGTAGTGAAAGATTCCTTTGACGATGTATATAACATAAAAATAAAATATTTCTTATAAAAATCTTGGGTATTACATTCTACCCCCTAAAAATGAATTTCCCCCATGAAATTCGTCACTATGTAACAAACAGATGAGGATACTTCTCCCTCATCATATCCTCAAGCTCCCATTATCTTCTTCTAATTGATGGTTCCTTCATTAAACATTCACAAAGCGAGTGGTCTTGTTCCGTAGGAATTTTTTGCTGCTATCCAGAATCTCTATCGACTATTTTTCATAAGAAAGATCTTGCTCCAGCGGTACAACTTTTGAGTTGAGTACACGTGAAGGATTAGGTATATACTTTCCTAGTAGAGATACATGGAACACATCGTGAACTTGAGAGATATTCGGTAAAAGGGCCAATTGGTAATATACCTTCCCAACAAGATCTAGTATTTCGAAAGGACTGATACACCTAGGGCTCAGCTTTCCCATCTTTCCAAATCTCATTACTCTTTTCCAAGGAGATATTCGTAAGAACACTTTATCACCCACAACAAACTCTAGGTCTTTTATTCGGTTATTAGAATAACTTTTTTGATGACTCGGAGCTTCTCTTATGTTTTCTTGAATAGATCAGACCTTTTCTACCATCTCATCAACAAGATCATGTCCTAATAGCTTTCCTTCCCCAACTTCATCCCAGCAAGTTGGAGTTCGGCTTTTATTTCCATATAGAACTTCATGAGGATCCATTTGAATACTGGAGTGAAATATATTATTATAAGAATATTCCACCAAAGGTATGTTTTGATCCCAAACACCTTTGAAATCCATAGATAAATCTCTTAAAATATCATCTAGAGTTTGAATTGTTCTCTCAGACTGGTCGTCTATCTGATTATGATAAGAAGTGCTGAAACTCAACTCTGTATCTAAAGTATACTAATGACTTCTCCAAGACTGTGATGTAAACAGCATATCCCGATCAAATATAATGGAAAGTGCTACTCCATGAAATCATAGCACTTCCTTTAATTATATCCTTGAAATCTGATCCAGAGAGAAATCATCTCTAATAGCAATGATGTGTGCCGACTTCGTAAGATGATCAAATATAACCTAGATATCATTATTGCCTTTGGATGATTTAGGAAGTCTAGTGACAAAGTCCATAGTGATGTTTTCCCATTTCCATTCTTGTATGGGTAATGGTTATAACATCCCATTAGACTTATGTCTCTCAGCTTTAACTTGTTGACAAACCAAGAATCGAGAGACATATTCAGCAACATCTCTTTTAATTCCATCCCACCAGAAGTACTCTTTCAGGTCCCTAAACATCCTCGTGCTTCTAGGATGAATAGAGAATGAAGAACTATGAGCCTCATCCAGCAGCTCCTTCTTTAATTGTGGGATGGGAGGAAGACAAACCTGATTCCTGAACCTTATTATCCCATCACAATCAATGTTGAATTCAGGATCATTTCTCACCTTATTTTGTAACTCTACATCTTCTTTTTGTGCCTCTTTAATCATCACATTTATAGAAGGTTGAACATTCATCTGAGAAAGAAAAGATTTTCCCATTCCATTATAATTCCAAGATCCATCCTTTGTAAATCCCTAAATATTGGATATTTTTTATCCTCATCATGGATAAGATAGCATGGTCTTGTCGACTTAATGCATCTGCCACCTTGTTTACCTTCCTAGGGTGGTAATGAATTGAGCAGTCGTAATCCTTAATCAGATCCAACCATCTTCTTTGTCACATATTCAACCGCTTTTGTGTGAAAATATACTTTAAAATTTTATGATCAGTATAAATATCAAACATTTTCCATAAAGATAATGCCTCCAAATATTTAATGAAAATATTACCGCAGCTAACTCCAAATCATGAGTTGGGTAATTTTGCTCATTTATTTTCAACTGTCATGAGGCATAAGCTATCACCATATCATTTTTCATGAGAACACACCCCAATACCTTCTCAGATGCATCACTGTAAATCACAATCCATTCTCTACTACACGGCAGTGTGAGAACAGGTGTATTGGATAAAATTCTTTTTAACTCCTTGAAATTATTTTCACACTCCTCCGTCCAAATGAACTTAACTCCTTTTCAAGTCAACTTGGTGAGTGGATTAGATAATCGTGAATAATCTCTCACAAAACGTTGATAGTATCCAGCCAAACCAAGAAAACATCGGATCTCAGTTACTATTGATGGTCTCGACCATCTTTCAATAACCTCTGTTTTGATGGATCCACGGATATCCCATCTTTTGAGATTATGTGACCCAAAAATGCATCTTTTTGAAGAAAAAATTCACACTTCGTAAATTTGTCATAAAGCTTTTCCTTTCTCAGGGTCGTCAATATAATTCTGAAGTGATCTTCATGTTCTTCCTTGCTCTTTGAATAGACAAGAATATCCTCTATAAAGACTTCCACAAACTGGTCAACATAGTCTCTAAAGACAATATACATTAGATCCATGAAGATATAAGGGTAATTAGTAAGACCAAATGGCATCACTATAAATTCATAGTGTCCATACCTTGTATGGAAAGCCGTCTTTGGTATATCCTCCATTTTGACCCTTAATTGATTATACCCTAAACGATGATCAATCTTGGAAAAGTATTGTGCTCTACGTAGTTGGTCAAATAAGTCATGAATGTGCAGGAGAGGATATTTGTTCTTGATAGTGATCTTGTTATGTTCTCGATAATCAATGCAAAGTCTCATTGATCCATCTTTCTTCTTAACAAACAAAAAAGGTGCTCCCCAAGGTTATGCATTAGGGTGTATGAATCCCTTATCAATATTCTCTTGGAGTTTCTTATTCAATTCCTGCAACTCAATTGGGGTCATTCTATAAGGTGTCTTTGAAATAGGTAAAACACCAGGTATGAGTTCTATTTAAAACTCAACTTCACGATTTGGTGGTAGACCTGGAAATTCCTCCAGAAAGACATCATCCAACTCCTGTACAATGGGAATATTCTTAATCATGAGTTTCTCTACAACTAATTGAGATAAATAACCTTCATTTAGTGGAATCATTATCCATTGTATGGATGAAATTTCCACTAGAAGGTTATGTTCATCCTTTCATCGATAGATGGGCATTGATTGATCTGGAATATGAAGTGTGGCTTCCCTTCATTGGAAATTGATATGAGCTCCATATAAAGAAAGCTAATCCATGCCATTAATCACATCAAATTACACTATAGGAAGGATCACAAGATTTGTAGGAAGCACTTTCCCACAAACATCAATCAGAGAAGAATTGTAAAGCTTTGATGCGACTGTTGTGCCATTAGGGGTTGTCACAGCTAACTCAATACCTAACTGCTGAGGTAATATGGCGATACACTTTGAAAATTTTTCAGAAATAAAATAGTGGGTGGATCCAAAATAAAATAAAACATTTTCTACTTTAAAGTGAATGGTAAGTGTAACTTTCACCACTTCGTTATCGTACTCCACATCACTGATAGTAATTGCATGTGACTTTCCATTGTCTTTGGCCTTATGAGTTTGTTGACGTCGATCATCATCAACAACCCTAAGATTAAGGCATTTATTTACATAATTCCCCATTTCCTTGCACTTGTAACATAGAAGTATAGGAGGTGCACTCTGTGTAGCCTTTTCTTTGTTCACATCACTAGACATCATCTTCCCATAATTACCGCATTCAAATTCTTGATGACCTTCCTTTCCACATTTGAAACATTTACTTGTCCCTTTAAGACAACTCCCTCCATGTTTATTTCTACACATTCAGCATAATGGAAAAGTCATATTATTTCTAGTGTGGTCTTTATATTTCCCTTTGAATTTCTTTTTTCTCTTCTTATCAAACCCATATGACATATGGGTCACTCCAATATCCATCTTAGCCTTGAGAGCACATCGAACGATTTACTCATAGCTATTAAAGTCCCTTATGGCTAACGCCCTTTGAAGAATTGGATTTAAGCCACTAAAGAATCGATAAATCTTACTCTGTGGTGGGATAATAATCCCAAAAGCGTACCTTTAAAGTCTTGTAAAATTTTCTTCGTAGGTACCAACAGATTCATCATCCTTTTTCTTCAGTTCAAGAAAATCCTTCTCCATATTTGTTCGAAGTATACGAGGGATGTACTTATTTAAAAATAAGTTCTTGAAATCTTCCCATTCCATGGACTCAATTTCATCCCTTTGCCTCATATTCTTTATAAGATTCTACCATTGACCAGCTTCACCTTCCAAATGATATACTGCTAAGATGACTTTATCATGTTCAAGAACACTGAAGAACTGAAAATATCTTTTTAGTGGTACTGATGCACTATTCAGACACTAATGGATCAGTAGACCTGCTGAATGAGGGTGGACGCTGCCTCATGAAGGATTTAATAGAATTTTTTTCATTCCTTTGCTCGTTTGGAAGTCCTGCATGATTCATATCTTGAGAACGTTTTCTGATAATGGCTATAAGATTTTTCATTCCAGCTCCCATAACGTTTGGTTGCTCAGGGGGACAATCATTTCACTGCCCGTCGCATTCCACATTAACATGGTTCCATCGGGTTCTAGACGTTGACTAGAACAGAGAAGAATAGTGTTAGCAACACTAATTATAACAAGAAAACCACATAATCAAGAATAAAATTTCACACTTAAGGTCTTATCATTGGTTGTTCATGGCCATTTCTAAAACACTAAGATTGTGTTCTATGATAAGACTTATCCTTAGGGTTCTTAAAGGCTTTCACATCCTAGTTTTCAAAGGATGACTATACCTTTGCTCAGATACCAACTATAATGACCCATACATTACATATATTTTTATTATTTCAAAATTGAAGAAAACTTATTACAATATATAACAAAACCAAGAAACGACCGTATTGGTATAGTGTCTTTAGAAACAGGGAAACATAAACAAATTGTTCATAAATCATCTATACCGTCTCCCTTTTATTTTATCATATCTAGAGTCCATTTTGGCATATCTTACTTAATACCCTTCTTCCTAACCTGTGGAAAATAAAACATACAAAAGGGTGAGCTCAAATTCTCAGTAAGGGTAAACAAAAGAAATATCAATCACATCATATTCATAAGAACATAAAATTTTGGAAATATTAACCTACAAAAGAGATTTTAATTTCATAACATGGGATAAGTCATAGAAGTGAAATTTAATCCCAATAATCATAACATGACACTTTGTGGAATACACACCTAATCATAGAGAATCATTTCTTAGTAGTCAAGACTCATTTCCAAGACTATCCTTGAAGACAAATTCCATTTTTGAACCAAGTTCACTCCTTGTTTCAGTCTTGTATCACTGAACCGGATTAACCTGCCATTCCAGCCATGTCTATCTCATGAGATATAAATCATTACCCAATGTATTTTAGGGAGATACAGGTCCCATCCATCTCATAATGATACAATTTTTATGTGTGCCACATGATCATAAATCATACATCATAGCATAACCCATGTAATAAAAATGGGATTCTTAAACATCATGCCATCATAACACAATCCATGTAAGATAAAAGGACATCATAAAAATAATTACATAATAACATAATAAAATAAATGTAAAAATAGGGATAGAAACAAAACATTATATAATATTAGATGGAAAAAAATTTTGATTAAACGCTTGAACTCCATTCTTGAGGAAAATATACTTTCTACTTAAAAACCATTTTTCCTTTCTTAATATGTCACAAAATTTTAAATTAAAATAAGTTGATAAAAATTAAACTTGAAAACTTGTAAATGAAGATTCATGGAAATAATATTTTATGAATCCATTCATGCCGTATAAGATTAAAAAACATTTTTCTTGTACTTTGGCCAGAAAAGTCAAAAAGTTCCTCGTACGAAAAATGAAAAAAGATTCCTTTCATATCTTATACTAAAAACATACCGAAGGGGAAAATTGGATTTAAATTTTTTTTTAAGGATTGAAATAATATTACATATTGAAGAAACATGGATGTGGATGATAAATATTCCCCAATAAATTCTGAAGTATAAACAATCTCGGATACAAATGAGATTGTGAGATTTTCCCTTACCATAGGTCCGATTTGCTTCGTACGTGTCTGAACATCCTGTATAATGATTTAAATAATGTTATTTACTTATTCCAAAATAGTAATCATTTTTATGATATCATATATGGTTATATTTTTAGCTTCTTATTAATAATAATTCATGGCTACTTATGATTCAGGTGTTTATTGCTTTTTGTTCTTATGCGTGTTTTGTTGAGTGAATTATTATTATTATTTTTAGGTTATAGATACCTCATTTACATAATGGTATTGGTGTAATATATATCATATTTATTATTTCAATTAATTTATATAATCATTATGCAATGAAGATCATGTAGAATGAGTCGCATCACATCGTGGAGACGGTGGGCCGTACGTACGCATGAGCGATGATTTCATTCCCAAAATCATGGAATTGTATTGAAGTGTATGTATAATATTTCAGAATAAATTTCACATTAATATAATCATATATAGTAATTTTTTCACCATTATACCCATCCAAGTAAGGTGGTGGTGGAAAACAGATTACACCACGACGTGGAGACGGTATTCCGTACATACGCACGTGCAGTGATTTCATTTTCCATAGGATGGATAGAAGGTAAAATAGGGTTGTTTCTATTTATAATAACATATAGGTATATAAGTGATACTTATGTTATTACTTCATAATGAAACAACTGAGGAATAAGAAGTAGAAGAACAAATAAAGTTGAAAGAATCGGTAACAGACATTACCTCTTCTTTGAAGCGCTTCTTGTTAACATTCTCTTAGGGCACTAAAGTGGGTCTTAGAAGAAGACCATGACCTCTAGGATTTTTATAGGGAAGTGTAGGAGACAAATTATTAGGGTTTGGCTAAGCTTGAAGGCTCAATGTGGTGTGAGGAGGAGAGGGAGGATGTGCCCTTTTATAAGGGAGGAGAGGGTCACCTTAGAAAAAACTTAAAATATTATTTTATAATAAAGTAATATTCTGTTTTTAATAGCTCCAAATTGATTTATTTCGAATATAAGTTGGTTATGAGACGAAATAATACCAGCCAATAGATTTCAGACAAGTTTAATTTACTATTTTGACCTTATAATTTAGATTTAACTATAAGTTAAATAATTTAACTTTTACCATGTCTTCTTGTTTTATTACACTATATGGTTAATAAACTTACTAAAACAAGCCCAAAGAACCCCAAGTGGTTAATTATTAATATATATAACCTTATATATGTATGTTGGCCGAAACGTATAGTTTTAGGAAAACAATAATAATTAATAGTATAATAATTTGTTTAAAAACTATGTTTTGTCAATTTTGACACTATTTGGTAATTTATTTTTGTGAAAATCATAACTGCGTTATTAGTTTGAAAAAATATAATTAAATCAATACTAATATGTCAAATTAACATATAAAATTAGTTTAATTCATGATAAGTCTCAAATTTCATTTATTTGGGTATTTATAATATCAATTATGTTAATATTTCCTTAATAAGGTAATTTTGTTTTTTTAAAAAGATGGTGCCTCAGTCAAAGACCAAGGCACAATTTATTTCTAAAAAAGAAAAGGAGTTACAAAAGTCTGAAATATGGAACCTTATTACAGTCCTTATCATAAGAAGGGAGGAATTCATCCAGAAACTCATCTAGCCAGGTAATATCCTGGTTGACGCTCTTGTTGGAAAGACTATCAGCAACCATGTTCGCTTCACGTAACACATGTGTAGCAATGTAGTTGAGATCCATGAGCGAATCAAGGAATTTCATCCATCGAGAGGTAAGCGGCCATGCAAGGTGCACCACTCCTTTCTAGATAGCATGGACAATAGCGGTTGAATCGCATTCAATCCACAACTGGTTCCAACCATTTCTCTTGGAAAAATCCACCGCATTTATCACTCCAAACATTTCCGCTGCCAAGGCCGAGGTCATACCACATCTACCAAAAAAGCAGCCAAGGCATCTACTAAGAAAATCTCTAAAGATGGAACTCCACCCTGCCAGACCTGGGTTTCCTCTAGAGGCATTGTCGACAATCACTTTGATCCATCTTGGAAGCGGAGCCTGCCAGAAGACCTCAAAGGTGCGTCGAGGTTTCCTATAATATCCTTCAATCCGGAGACGTCTAAGGATCCCATAATCACCAATAGAGTTGTCACAATGATCTTTCTGATGAGAATTAGAATCTTTTATGGCAATGAGAATACGCATTTTACCTGCATTGAGACTATATGAGCAATTATTATGAATAAAATTACCTTAATAAGGTAATTACTGCATCATCATTGTGTCATAAATAAATTGAAATATTTAAAGACTTAAAATTCTAATTAAAATACCATTATATAGGAAATACTTTTATCTTTATAATGAGTATTTATATTCTAATTTAACTTATTTATAACCCGGTATTAAAAATTGTTTAGTTAATAAAGATTGATTTTAACTATTTTAACTCTTCCTTAAATAAAATAATATTAAATGTCATAATCTAATCCAAGTGGACCTAAATGTTCATATTTTAATCCTAAGGTTGTTTATGGTCGAATTAAACATATCCAATAGAATTAGGACATGTGTTAGGGTAATAATAATACCATTTTTACCCTTAATTACCCTATTTACTTTTAACTGTGGTAAATAAAAGTAAAAATTTACTATTCACCAAAAAATATTTTTATCTTATTGAACCAAATTTTACACCTTGATATTTACCATGTCTCTATTATTTTCGAAATTACACCCATAGAAGTGGTAAAATTATGTTTGATGTAAATTTTCAAACTCTCCTAGGATGTGGGTAAAAGACGGTGAAAAGTTCAATAAAATTTTTATATATCTAAAATTATAATAAAATGACTCCAATGAATTACTTTGAACATATATTGGTATTATGTATCAATTATGACATAAAATAAATTTAAATAAAATAAATAATTATTTAAATAAAAAGTCAGCTTTTAAATAGTAACCTAGTGTTTTCACTATTCATCAAAAATTGAAAGATATTAGAAAAATACTAAAAATTCACCCTAGGCTGATTTCAAAATTCTGAATCCAAAAATGAAGTCCATTTTTAAAGATAAAATTTATAAAATTTTAAAAAGTGGGTACTACTATTCATAACGTCTAGTTTAATGACACATACTCTACATATATTGTTATTACATCAAAATTGAAGCACACTTATTACAACGTATTACAAAACCAAGAAAGGACCGTATAGGTACAGTGCCTTTAGAAACTGGGAAACATAAAAAACTGGTTCATAAATCATCTACATTGTCTCCCTTTTATTTTATCATATCTGGAGTCCCTTTTGGAATATCTTACCTAATACCCTTCTTCCTGACCTGGGGAAGAGAAAACATATAAAGGGTGAGATCAAATGCTTAGTAAGGGTAATCATGGAGAAAATAAAAAAAACCATATACATTTGAACTTCAAAACATGAATATAAAGTTTACACATCAAAATATTGAGTTGTGAAAAAAATCTTGGCAGTACGTATGGAATAGGGTATAAAGGAACATTAATCATGATAAAATATCATGGGAATAAAACATTTAATTGTGTCAAACCATTATACACAAGATATGGTTTCCATAGTATCAAAGGCATTGCTGCCAAGACCATCTTAGTGGACAAAGTCCCTTTCTGAATCGAGTTCACTCCTCGTTCCAGTCCTCTATCACTGAACAAGATTATCTTACCTTTCTAGCCTTGTCTATCTCATTAGATATAAATCTTTACCCAATGTATTGGAGGGAGATATAGGTCCCAACCATCTTATAATGAAACCATTCTTATGTGTGCCACAAAATCATAAATCATACATTATTGCATAATAATGTAATAAAAATGGGATTCTTAAACATCATGTCATCATAACATAATCCATATAAGATAAAAGAACATCATAAAATTAATTCCATCAAAAAATAAACAAATCAATGTAAAAATAGGGATAGAAACAGAACCCTATATTATCTTAGATGGAAAATAATTTTGATAAAACACATGAACTCCATTCTTGAGGAAAATATCCTTTCTACTTCAAAAACATTTTTCATTTCTTAAAATGTCATACAATTTTAAACTAAAAGAATTTGATTAAAAATAAACATGAAAACCTATAAAGGAAGCTTCATGGAAATAATGTTCTATGAAATCATAAAAATCCATTAATGTCGTAAATGTTAAAAAAACATTTTTCCTATACTTTGGTCAGAAAAGTCAAAAAGTACCTCGTACGAAAAATGACAAAAGATTCCTTTCATATCATTTACTAAAAACTCACTGAAGGGTAAAATTGGATTTAAAAAATTGTAGGAGGATAGAAATAATATTACATATTGAGGAAACATGGATGTGGATGATAAATATTCCCCAGTAAATTCTGAAGTATATACATTTTGGGATAAAAATGAGATTGCAAGATTTTCTATTAACTTAGGTACGATTTTCATAGTACGTGTCCAAACCTCCTGTATAATGAATAAAATAATGTTATGACTTATTCCAGAATCGTAGTCATTGTTATGATAACATATATGGTCATATTCTTAGCTTCGTATTAGTAATATTTCATTGCTACTTGTGATTCGGGTGTTTATTGCTTTTTGTTCTTATGCGTGTTTTGTCGAGTAAATTCTTATTCTTATTTTTAGGTTATAGATACCTCATTAACCAAATACTATTAGTGTAATATATAACAAATTTATTCATTCAATTAATTTATATAATCATTATGCAATGAAGATCGTGTAGAACGAGTCGCATCACATCGTGGAGACGGTAGGTTGTATGTATGCACGAGTGATGATATCATTCCCATGATCGTGGAGTTGTATTGAAGTGTATGTATACTATTTAAGAATCAACATGACTTTACAATAATCATATATAGTTTTTCTTTACACCATTATTCCCATCCAAGTAAGGTGCTGGTGGAAAACGGATTACACCACGGCGTGGAGACGGTATTCCGTACGTACACACGACACTATAGATGGTCCTTAAAAATACCAGGACCTCTAGGATGCTTCTAGGGAAGTGGAGAAGATAAATTGGAAGGGATTTTCCGAGCTTTAAGGCTCAAAGTGGTGTGAGGTGGAGAGGGAGGAGGTTCCCTTTTATAAGGGAGGAGAGGGGCACTTTAGGAAAAATAAACAATATTATTTTATAATAAAGTCATATTTGGTTTTTAAATAGCTCCAAACTGATTTATATTGAAGCTAAGGTGGGTATGGGTCTAATTCCTCTCACCCAATTTATTTTAGAAATGTTTTGGTTACTATTTTAACCTTATCATTTAGATTTAACTCTAATTTAAAAAATTTTACTTTTACCATGTCTTCTTGTTTTCTTACACTCTATGGTTAATAAACATACTATAACAATCCAAACGAACCCCAAGTGGTTCATTATTAATATATATATAACCTAATATAAGTCATTTGGACGATCCTTAGATTTTTAGGAATCAAATAAAAATTAATAATATAATATTTGTTTTAAAAACTATTTTATGTCAATTTGGACACTATTTGGTAATTGATTTTTGTGAAAATCATAACAGAATGATTAGTTCAAACAATGGTACTCAAATCAATACTAATATGTCAAAGTATCCTATAAAATTAGTTTAATTCATGAAATGTCTCAAATTACCTTTATTTGGGTATTTATAATATCAATTATGTTAATATTTTCTTAATATGGTAATTACTGCATCATCATTGTGTCAAAAATAAATTAAATTATATAAAGTCTAAAAATTATAAATAAAATACCATTATGGTGGAAATCTTTATATCTTTCAAATTAATATTTATAGTAGAATTTATCTTATTTATAACCATGTATTATAAATGTTTTAGTTATTAAACATTGATTTTAACTATTTTAACTCTTCTTTAAATAAAATAATATTAAATGTCCTAATCTAATCAAAGTGGACCTAAATTCCCATATTTTATTCCAAAGGTTGTTTTTGGACGAATTAAACTTATCCAATATAATTAGGACATGTGGTAGGATAATAATAATAACATTTTTACCCTTAATTACCCTATTTACTTTTAACCGTGCTAAATAAAAGTAAAAAGTTACTATTCACCAAAAATTATTTTTATCTTATTGAACCACATTTTACACCTTGATATTAATCGTGTCTCTCGGATTTTCGAAATTCCACTCACAGAAGGTGTAAAATTATGTTTTATCTAAATTTTCAAACTCTCCTAGGAGGTGGGTAAAAGATGGTGAAAAGTTCAATAAAATTTTTATATATCTAAAATTATTTTAAAATGGCTCCAATGACATAATTTGTACTTATATAGGAATTATGTTTCAATTTTAGCCTAAAAGACATTTAAATAAAATAAATAATTTTTTAAATAAAAAGTCGGGTTTTAAATATTAACCCGTTGTTTTCACTATTCATCAAAACTTGAATGTTTTCAGAAAAATACCAAAAATTCACCCAAGGCTAATTTCGATATTCCGAGTCCAAAAATTAAGTACATTATGAAAGATAAATTTTTGTAAAATTTAAAAAAGTGGGTATTACTATTCATAATGGCTCTTTTTAATAATATTTTAACAGCATATCGTTGTTTAGTGAAACTCAGTATTGCGTACAATGCAAGCTATCGAGGAAGGTCTCGATTGTCTGCAAAGCTAGCCAAGCTAGTGTTGTGTGTAGTGAAAGATTATTTTGATGATTTATGTAACATAAAAACATAATATTTCTCATAAAAATCTCGGGTGTTACATTCTACCCCCTTTAAAATGAATTTCGCCCTCGAAATTCGTCACTTTGTAACAAACAGATGAGGATACTTCTCCCTCATCATATCCTCAAACTCCCATGCAGCTTCTTCTAATTGGTGGTTCCTCCATAAATCTTTTACCAAGCGAGTGGTCTTGTTCCTTATGACTTTTTCACTATGATCCAGAATCTCTATCAGTTGTTCTTCATAAGAAAGATCTTACTCCAGCGGTAGAACATCTGAACTGAGTACATGTGAAGGATCGATATGTACTTTCTCATGAGATATATATGGAACACGTCCTGAACTTGACAGAGATTCGGTGGAATCGTCAATCGGTAAGCTACCTTCCCAACATGATCCATTATTCCGAATGGACCGATATACCAAGGGCTCAGCTTCCCCTTCTTTACATCTCTCCTTACTCTCTTCCAAGGAGATATTCATAAGAAAACATTATCACCCACTTCAAACTCTAGGTCTTTTAATCGGTTATCGGCATAACTTTTTTTTCATCTCTGAGCTTCTCTTACATGTTGTTGAATAGATCGGACCTTTTCTGCCATCTCATCAACAAGATCAGGTCCTAATTGCTTTCATTCCCCAACTTCATACCAGCAAGTTGGAGTTCAACATTTCTTTCCATATAGAGCCTCATAAGGAGCCATCTGAATACTGGAGTGAAATATATTATTATATGAATATTCCACCAAAGGTAGGTGTTGATCCCAACCACCTTTGAAATCCATAGAGCAAGTTCTCAACATATCTTCTAGAGTTTGAATTGTCCTATGAGACTGACCATCTTTCTGAGGATGATAAGCAGTGCTGAAACTCAACTTTGTATCTAAAGTATGCTGACAATTTCACCAAAACATTGAGGTAAACCTCATATCCTAATCAGATATAATGTAAAGTGGTATTCCATGCAATCTTACCACTTCCTTTACATATATCCTGGCAAGTTGATCAAGAGAGAAATCCTCTCTAATAGAAATGAAGTGTGCTGACTTTGTAAGATGATATACTATGACCGAGATAACATTATTTCATTTGGATGTTTTAGGAAGTATGTTGACAATGTCTATAGTGATGTTTTCCCATTTCCATTCGTGTATGGGTAATGGTTGTAATAATCCCTTATACTTCGGTCTCTCAGCTTTAACTTGCTGGAAAACCAAGCATCGAGAGACATATTCAGCAACATCTCTTTTCATTCCATCCCACCCAAAGTACTATTTCAGGTCCCTATACATCTTCGTGCTTCCAGGATGAATAGAGAATGAAGAAATATGAGCCTCATCCAGCATCTCCTTCTTTAATTCTTGAATGGGAGGAAAACAAACTAGATTCCTGAACCTTATTATCCCATCACAATCAAGGTTGAATTCAGGAACATTTCTCACCTTCTTTTGTAACTCTACATCTTCTTTTTTGGCTCTTTAATTTTCACATGTATAGAAGTTTGAACATTCATTTGAGAAAGATAATATTTTTCCCCTTCCAATATAATTCCAAGATCCATCCTTTGTAAATCCATAAATATTGGATCTTTTGTGATCCTCATCATGGATAAGCTTGCATGGTCTTGTCGACTTAATGCATCTTCCACCTTGTTTGCTTTCCCAGGGTGATAATGAATTGAGCAGTCATAATCCTTAATCAACTCCAACGATCTTCTTTGGCGCATATTCATCTCCTTTTCTTTGAAAATATAATTTAAACTTTTATGATCAGTATAAATATCACACCTTTCACCATAAATATAATGCCTCCAAATCATTAATTCAATGATTAAATCAGCTAACTCCAAATTATGAGTTGGTTAATTTTTCTCATGGATTTTAAACTATCGTGAGACATAAGCTATCACCATATCATTTTTCATGAGAATACAACCTATTCCTTTCTTGGATTCATCACTGTAAAAGATAAACCTTTCTCCACTACAAGGTAGTGTGAGCACAAGTGCACTAGATAACCTTCTTTTTTACTCATTGAAATTCTTTTCACACTCCTCTATCCAAATGAACATAACTCCTTTTTGAGTCAACCTGGTGAGTGGATTAGATAATCGTGAAACATCTTTCACAAAACGTCGATTGTATCCATCCAAACTAATAAAACATCGGATCTCAGATACTGTTGTTGGTCTCGACCATCTTTCAATAACCACTGTTTTTGTTGGATCCATGGATATCCCCTCTTTTGAGATTATGTGACCCAAAAATGAAACTTTTTGAAGCCAGAATTCACAATTGGTAAATTTGGCATAAAGATTATCCTTTCTCATGGTCTTCATTACAATTCTCAAGTGATCTTCATGTTCTTCCTTTATCTTTGAATGGACAAGAATATCGTCTATAAAGACTACCACAAACTAATCTAGATAGTTTCTAAAGAATATATTCATTAGATCCATGAAGATAGCAGGGACATTAGTAAGACCAAATGGCATCAATATAAATTCATAGTGTCCATACCTTGTACAGAAAGCCGTCATTTGTATATCCTCTCTATTGACCCTTAATTATTGATACCCTAAATGAAGATCAATCATGGAAAAAGTATTGAGCTCCGCGTAGTGGATAAAATAAGTCATCAATGCACGAGTGCAGATATTGTTCTTGATAGTGATCTTGTTAACTTCTCGATAATCAATGCAAAGTCTCATTGATCCCACTTTCTTCTTAACAAACAGACCATGTACTCCCCAAGGTGATGCACTAGGGCGTATGAATCACATATCAAGATTCTCTAGGAGTTGCTTCTTCAATTCCTGCAACTCAATTGTGGCCATTCTATATGGTGTCTTTGAAATAGTCATATCACCCGGTAAGAGTTCTATTGAAAACTCAACTTCACGATTTGGTGGAGGACCAAGAAATTCCTCTAGAAAGACATCCTAAAACTCCCGTACAATGGGCATATTCATAATCGTGAGTTTCTCTCCAACCATTTGAGATAAATAACCTTCATTTAGTAGAATCAAGATGCATAGGATGGATGAAATTTCCACTAGAACGTTATGTTCATCCTTGCATCGATAGACGATCATAGATTGATCTAGAATATGAAATGTGATACCCCTTCTATGGAAATTGATATGAGCTTCATATAAAGAAATCCAATCCATGACATGAATCACATATAATTCCACTATAGGAAGGATCATAAGATTTTCCGGAATCACTTTCCCACAAACTTCAATCAAAGAAGAATTGTAAACTTTTGATGAGAATGTTGTGCCATTCGGGGTGGTAACAGCTAACTCAATATCTAACTGCCGAGGTAATATGGTGATACCCTTAGAAAATTCTTCAGAAATAATAGAGTGGGTGGATCCAGAATCCAATAAATCATTTT
Organism: Viscum album; assembly: GCA_963277665.1. Lineage (NCBI taxonomy): Eukaryota > Viridiplantae > Streptophyta > Magnoliopsida > Santalales > Viscaceae > Viscum > Viscum album. The sequence goes on along the minus strand of OY728155.1, from coordinate 1,135,878,043 downwards.
CTACTTTAGAGGGGATGGTAAGTGTACCTTTCCCCACCTCGTTATCATACTCCACATAGCTGATAGAAATTGCATGTGACATTCCTTTTTCTTTGGCCTCAAGAATTTGTTGACGTCGATCATCATCAATAACCCTTGGATTAGGGCATTTATTGACATAATGCTCCATTTACTTTCACTTGTAACATTGAAGTGTAGGAGGTTCACTCTGTGTAGCCTTTTCTTTGTTCGCATCTCTAGACATCTTCTTCCCATAATTGTGACATTCAAATGCTCGATGACCTTCCTCTCCACATTTGAAACATTTACTTGTCCCTTTAAGACAACTCCCTCCTTGTTTCTTTCCACAATTTGAGCATAAGGGAAAAATCATCTCCTTTTCAGTGTGGTCTTTATATTTCCCTTTGAATTCCATTTTCCTCTTCTTATCATACGCATATGACGGATGGGTCCCTCCAATCTCCATCTCAACCTTGAGAGCACATCGAACGATTTCCTTGTAGCTATTGAAGTCCCTTATGGATAACTCCCTTCAAAGACTTGGTTTTAAGCCACTAAAGAATCAATCGATCTTACTCTTTGGTTGGATAATAATACCAGAATTGTACCTTGAAAGTCATGTAAAATTTGATTTGTAGGTACCAACATATTCATCATCAATTTTCTTGAGTTCAAGAAACTCATTCTCCATCTTTGATTGAAGAATATGAGGGATGTAATTTTTGAAAAATAATTTCTTGAACTCATCCCATTGCATGGATTAAATTTCATCCCTTTGCCTCATATTCTTGATAAGATTCCACCATTGATCTGCTTCACCTTCCAAACAATATACTCCTAAGATGACTTAATCATCTTCAGAACATTGAATAACTGAAAATATCTTTTCAGTGGTAATGATCCACTTTTCATCCACTAATAGATTAGTAAACCAGCCGAATGAGGGTGGACGTTGCCTCATGAAATATTCAACAGAATGCTTCTCCTTCCTTTGCAAGATTAGAAGTCCTGCATGATTCATAGCTTGAGAAATTTGCGTGAGAATGGCTACAAGATTTTTCATTACAACACCCATTACATTTGGTTGCTCAGGGGGACAATCATTTCATTGCCCGTCGCATTCATCATTAACACGGTTCCTTTGGGTTCCATCCATTGACTAAAACCAAGAATAATAGTGTGAGAAACACTAATTTTAATAGGAAAACCACACAATCAAGAATAAAATTTCACACTTAAGGTCTTATCATAGGTTGTTCATGGACATTTCTAAAACACAACGATTGTGTTCTATGCTTAGACTTATCTTTATGGTTCTTACTAAGGCTTTCACATCCTAGTTTCCAAAGGATGACTATACTTTCCTCTGATACCAACTATAAAGACCCATAACTTACATACATTTTTATTACATTAAAATTGAACTACACTTATTACAACATATAACAAAACTAAGAAAGGATAGTATAGGTATAGTGTCTTTAGAAACTGGGAAACAAAAACAACTGGTTCATAAATCATCTACATTGTGTCCCTTTTATTTAACATATCATGAGTCCCTTTTTCCATATATTACCTAATTACCTTCTTACTGACTTGGGGAAATGAAAACATATAAAGGGTGAGCTCAAATTCTCAGTAAGGGTAAACATGGAGAAAATAAAACAAACCATATACATTTGAACTTCAAAACATGAATATTTAGTTTACACATTAAAATCTTGAGTTGTGATATAAATCATGGCAGTACGTAAGGTATAGGTCATAAAGGAACATTAATCAAGATAAAATAGAATGGGAATAAAACATTTAATTTTGGAAAACCATTAATCACATGATATGATTTCCATAGTAGCCAAGTCATTGCTTCCAAGTCCATCTAAGTGGACAGAGTCCCTTTCTGAATCGAGTTCACTCCTCGATCCAGTCCTGTGTCACTGAACCGGATTAACGTACCATTCCAGTCATGTATTTCTCATTAGATATAAATATTTACCCAATGCATTGGAGGGAGATATAGGTCCCACCCATCTCATAATGAAACCATTCTTATGTTTTCCACAAATTCATATATCACATATCATAGCATAACCCATATAATAAAAATAGGATTCTTTAACATCATGCCATCATAACATAATCCATATAAGATAAAATGAAATCATAAAATTAATTACATAACAAAATAATCAAATAAATGTAAAAATATGGATAGAAACAGAACCCTATATTATCTTAGATGAAATATAATTTTGATAAAACACTTGAACTCCATTATTGATGAAACTATCCTTTCTACATCAAAAACATTTTTTCGTTTCTTAACATGTCATTGAATTTTAATCTTAAAGAAGTTGATGAAAATTAAACATGAAAACTTGTAAAGGAATATTCATGGAAATAATTTTCTATGAAATCATAAAAATCCATTCATTCTGTATAAGTTAAAAAACATTTTCCTCATACTTTGACCGGAAAAGTCAAAAATTACCTCGTATGAAAAACGACAAAAGATTCCTTTCATATCTTTTACTATAAACTCACTGAAGGGTAAAATTGGATTTAATAAATTGTAGGAGGATAGAAATAATACTACATATTGATGAAACATGGATTTGGATGATAAATATTCCCCAGTAAATTCTGATGTATAAACAATCTCGGATAAAATTGAGATTGCGAGATTTTCCCTTACCTTAGGTCTGATTTTCTTCATACGTGTCCAAACCTCCTATATGATGATTTAAATAATGTTATTGACTTATTAAATAATCGTACTCATTGTTATTATATCATATATGGTCATATTATTATCTTCGTATTAGTAATATTTCATTACTACATGTGATTCGGGTGTTTATTGCTTTTTGTTATTATGCATGTTTTGTCGAGTAAATTCTTATTATTCTTTATAGGTTTTAGATACCTAATTACCAAAATGGTATTAGTGTAATATATATCATACTTACTCATTCAATTCATTTATATAATCATTATGTAATGAAGATCATGTAGAACGAGTCGCATCACATCGTGGAGACGGTAGGTCGTACGTACACACGAGTGATGATACCATTCCCATGATTGTGGAATTTTATTGAAGTGTATGTATACTATTTCTTTATCAATATCACTTTAAAATAATCATATATAGTTATTCGTTACACCATTATACCCATCCAAGTAAGGTGGTGGTGGAAAACAGATTACACCACGGCGTGGAGACGATATTCCATACGTACGGACGGGCGGCGATATCATTTTCCGTGGGATGGATAGAAGGTGAAATAGGGTTGTTTCATATTTATAATAAAATATCAGTATATGAGTGATACTTATGTTATTAATTCATAATGAATCAACTAATGAAGAATAATTAGATGAATAAATAATGTTGAAAGAATCGGTAACTGACATTACGTCTTTTTTGAAGCGCCTCTTCTTAACCTCCTCTTAGGAACCAAAAGGTGGTCTTTAAAGAAGACCAGGACCACTAGGATGTTTCCAGGGAAGTGGAGAAGAGAAATTAGCAGGGTTTGGCCGATCTTGAAGGCTAAAATTGGTGTTAGGAGGAGAGGGAGAAGGTTCCCTTTTATAAGGGAGGAGAGGGGTAGTTTAGGGAAAACTTAAAATATTATTTTATAATAAAGTCATATTCGGGTTTTAAATAGCTCCAAACTGATTTATTTAGAAGCTAAGGTGGGTATGGGTCAAAATCCTCTCAAACAATAGATTTTTGACATGTTTTGGTTACTATTTTAACCTTATCATTTATATTTAAATCTAATTTAAATAATTTAACTTTTACCATGTCTTCTTGTTTTCTTACACTATATGGTTAATAAACATACTATAACAAGACAAAGGACCTCCATGTGGTTCATTATTAATATATATAACCTTATCTAAGTAATTTTTCTGAACATCTTATTTTTATGAATTAAATAACAATTAATAATATAATATTTTATTAGAAACTATTTTATGTCAATTTTGACACTATTTTGTAATTGATTTTTTTTGAAAATCATAACAGCATGATTAGTTAGAAAAAAGATAATTAAATCAAGAATAATATGTCATATTAACCTATAAAATTATTTTAATTCATTAAAAGACTCAAATTTAATTTATTTGTGTATTTATAATATCAATTATGTTAATATTTTCTTAATATGGTAATTACTGCATCATCATTGTGTCAAAAATAAATTAAATTATATAAAGTCTAAAAATTATAAATAAAATACCATTACGTAGGAAATATTTTGATCTTTCTAATTAATATTTATAATCGAGTTTATCTTATTTATATCTCTGTATTTAAAATGTTTTAGTTATTAACCTTTGATTTTAACTATTTTAACTCTTCTTTAAATAAAATAATATTAAATTTCCTAATCTAATCCAAGTGGACCTAAATGGTCATTTTTTATTCCTAAGGTTGTTTGTGGTCGAATTAAACTTATTCAATAGAATTAGGACATGTGTTAGGGTAATAATAATACCGTTTTTACCCTTAATTACTCTATTTACTTTTAACCGTGGTAAATAAAAGATAAAAGTTACTATTCACAAAAAAATTATTTTTACCTTATTGAACAACATTTTACTAATTGATATTAACTATTTCTCTTGGATTTTCAAAATTATACTCACAGAAGAAGTAAAATTATGTTTTATCTAAATTTTCAAACTCTCCTAGGAGGTGGTTACTACTTGTGATTTAGGTGATTATTTCTCTTTGTTCTTATGCGTGTTTTATCAAATAAATTCTTATTCTTCTTTTTAGAGTTTAGATACCACTTTTCAAGAATTTTATTAGTGTAATATATATCAAATTTATTCATTCAATTCATTTACATAATCATTATTCATTGAAGATCATGTAGAACGAGTCGCATCACATCGTGGAGACGGTAGGTCGTACGTACGCACGAGCGATGATATCATTCCCATGATCGTGGAATTGTATTGAAGTGTATGTATACTATTTATGATTCAATATCGAATTAAAATAATCATATATAGTTATTCTTTTCACCATTATACCCATCCAAGTAAGGTGGTGGTGGAAAATAGATTACACCACGGCGTGGAGACGGTATTCCGTACGTATGTCTGTGCGGTGATTTCATTTTCCAAAGGATGGATAGAAGGTGAGATAGATTTGTTTCAAATTTATAATTACATATCAGTATATGAGTGATAATGATGTTATTACTTCATAATGAAATGACTAAACAAGAAGAAGTAGAAGAAGAAATAATGCTGAAAGAATCTGTAACAGACATTACCTATTCTTTGAAGCGCCTCTTCTTAACCTTCACCTAGGGCACTAAAGATGGTCTTCGAAGAAAACCAGGACCTCTAGGATGTTTATAGTGAATTGTAGAAGAGAAATTGGAAGGGGTTTTCCGAGCTTTAAGGCTCAATGTGGTGTGAGGAGGATGGGGAGGAGGTGCCCTTTTATAAGGGAGGAGAGGAGCACTTTAGGAAAAACATTAAATATTATTTTATAATAAAGTCATATTCGGGTTTTAAATAGCTCCAAACTTATTTATTTAAAAGCTGAGGTGGGTATGGGTCGAAATTCTCTCATCCATTAGATTTTAGACATGAAAGATTATTTTAACCTTATCATTTAGATTTAACTATAAGTTAAATAATTGAACTTTTACCATGTCTTCTTGTTTTCTCACACTATATTGTTAATAAACTTACTATAAAAAGAAAAAAACCCCCAAGTGGTTCATTATTAATATATATAACCTTCCTCGATAGCTTGCATTGTACGCAATACTGAGATTCACTAAACAACGATATGCTATTAAAATATTATTAATCTAGCCGTTATGAATAGTAATACCAACTATTTGAAATTTTATAAATTTTATCATTCAAAATGGACTTCATTTTTGGATTTGGAAAATCGAAATTATCCTAGGGTGAATTTTTGGCATTTTTCTGAAAACTTTCAATTTTTTATGAATAGTGAAAATATTGGGTTACTATTTAAAACCCGACTTTTTATTTAAATAATTATTTATTTTATTTAAATTTATTTTAGGTCAAAATTGTTACATAATACCTATATAAGTTCAAAGTAATTCATTGGAGTCATTTTATAATAATTTTAGATATATAAAAATATTATTGAACTTTTCACCGTCTTTTATCCACCTCCTAGGAGAGTTTGAAAATTTAGAAAAAACATAATTTTACCGATTCTGTAAGTAGAATTTCGAAAATCCGAGAGACATGGTTAATATTAAGGAGTAAAATGTGGTTCAATAAGATAAAAATAATTTTCGGTGAATAATAACTTTTTTTTACTTTTATTTACTACGGTTAAAAGTAAATAGGGTAATTAAGGGTAAAAATGGTATTATTATTACCCTAACCCATGTCCTAATTCAATTGGATAAGTTTAATTCGACCAAAAACAACCTTAGGAATAAAATATGACCACGTAGGTCCACTTGGATTAGATTAGGACATTTAATATTATTTTATTTAAAGAATAGTTAAAATAGTTAAAATCAAAGTTTAATAACGCAAACATTTTTAATACAGGGTTATAAATAAGAAAAATGCAACTTAAATATTCATTAGAAAGCTAAAATTATTTACTACATAATGGAATTTTATTTATAATTTTTATACTTTAAATAATTCAATTTATTTGTGACAGACTAATGATGCAGTAATTGCCTTATTAAGGAAATATTAACATAATTGATATTATAAATACCCAAATAAATGTAATTTGAAACTACTCATTATGTTATGATTTTCACAAAAATCAATTACCAAATAGTGTCAAAATTGACATAAAATGGTTTTTAAAACAAATATTATATATTTAATTGTTATTTTGTTCCAAAATATATAAGGTTCCACCAAATGACTTAAATAAGGTTATATATATTAATAATGAACCACTTGGGGTTCGTTTGGATTGTTATATTATGTTTATTAACCATATAGTTTAAGAAAACAAGAAGACACAGTAAAAGATAAATTATTTAACTTAGAGTTAAATCTAAATGATAAGGTTAAAATAGTAACCAAAACATGAATAAAATCTATTGGATGAGAGTATTTCGACCCTTACCCAACTTAGCTTAGAAATAAATCAGTTTGAGCTATTTAAACACTGAATATGACTTTCTTATAAAATAATATTTTAAGTTTTTCCTAAGGATCCCCTCTACTCCCTTATAAAAGGGAACCTCCTCCCTCTCCTCCTCACACCACTTTGAGCCTTAAATCTCAGCCATCCCCTGCCAATTTCTCTTCTCCACTTCCCTAGAAATATCCTAGAGGTCATGGTCTTCTTCAAAGACCATCTTTAGTGCACTATGATGAGGTTACGAAGAGGATCTTCAAAGAAAATGTAATATCTGTTACCGATTCTTTCAACTTTATTCATATTCTAATTATTCTTCTTTAGTTGTTTCATTATGAATTAATAACATAAGAATCAATCATATATTGATATGTTGTTATAAATATGAAACAACCCTATTTCACCTTCTATCCAGCCTACGGAAAATGAAATCACCAAGCATGTGTATGTACGGAATGTCATCTCCACGCCGTGGTGTAATCTGTTTTCCACCACCACCTTACTTGGATGGTTATAATGGTGTAAATAATAACGATATATGATTATTGTAAAGTTATATTTATTTTAAAATAGTATACATACACTTGAATACAATTCCAAGATCATGGGAATGATATCATCGCGCGTGCGTACGTACGGCCCACCATCTCCACGATGTGATGCGACTCGTTCTACATGATCTTTATTGCATAATGATTATATATTTGAATTGAATGATTAAATATGATATATATTACACTAATAAAATTATGGAAATGAGGTATCTATAAACTAAAAAGAAGAATAATAATTTACTTTCCAAAACGCGCTTAAGAACAAAAGGCAATAAACCCCAGAATAACAAGTAGCAATGAAATATTGTTAATAAGAAGCTAATAATATGACCATATGTGATATCATAACAACGAGTACGATTCGGGAATAATTCAATAACATTATTTAAATCATTATACAGGAGGTTCAGACATGTATGAAGAAAATCAGACCTATGGTAAAGGAAAATCTCATAATCTTAATTTTATTCGGGATTGTTTATACTTCAGAATTAACTGGAGAATATTTATCATTCAGATGCCTTTTTAACTCAATATGTAATATTATTTATATCCTACTATAATTTTTTAAATCCATTTTTAGCCTTTGGTGAGTAAAAGATAAGAAATGAATCTTTTGTCCTTTTTAGTACTAGGTACGTTTTAACTTTTCAGGCCAAAGTATAAGAAAAATATTTTTTAAAACTAATAAGGCATGAACGGATTTTTATGATTTCAGAGACCATTATTTCCATGAATCTTACTTTAAATGTTTTCGAGTTTATTTTTAATTAACTTATTTTAGTTTTAAATTTAATGAAATATTAAGAAAGGTAAAATGTTTTTGAAGTAGAAAAGATATTTTCCTCAAGAATGGAGTTCAAGTGTTTTATTAAAATTATTTTCCATATAAGATAATATAGGGTAATATTTCTATCCCTATTTTTTCATTCATTTTATTATGTTATGATGGAATTAATTTTATGATGTCATTTTATTTTATATGGAATATGTTATGATGGCATGATGCTTAAAAATCCCATTTTTATTACATGGGTTGTGTTATGATTTATGATTTTGTGGCACACATAAGAAAGGTTTCATTATGATATGGGTGGGACCTATATCTCCCTCCAATTAATTGGGTAAAGATTTATATCTCATGAGATAGACATGGCTAGAATGGCAGGTTAATCCAGTTCAGTGATACATGACTAAAACGAGGAGTGAACTCGGTTTATAAATGGACTTTGTCTTCTAGGATAGTCTTGGAAATGAGTCTTGAATACTAAGAAATGATTCTATATGATTATGTGTGTATGCCACAAAGTTTTATCTTATGATTATTGGGATTACATTTCACTACTATGATTTATCCCATGTTATGAAATTATGATCTCTTTTGCAGGTTAAGATTTCCAAAATGTTATGTTCTTATGAATATGATGTGATTTATATTTCTTTTGTTTACCCTTTCTCAGAATTTGAGATCACCCTTTGGTATGTTTTATTTTCCCCAGGTCATGAAGAAATGTATTAACTATGATATGCGAAAAGGGATTGTAGATATGATAAAATAAAAGGTAGATAATGTAGATGAATTATGAACCAGTTGTTTATGTTTCCCAGTTTCTAAAGACACTATACCTATACGGTCCTTTCTTGGTTTTGTTATATGTTGTAATGAGTGTGCTTCAATTTTGATGTAATAACAATGTATGTAACGTATGGGTCGTTATAGTTGGTATTAGAGGAATGGTATAGTCAACCTTTGGAAACATGGATGTGAAAGCCTTAGTAAGAACTCTAAGGATAAGTCTAATCATAGAACACAATCTTAGTGTTTTACAAATGGCCATGAACAGCCTATTATAAGACCTTAAGTGTGAAATTTTATTCATTATTATGTGGTTTTCCTATTTTAATTAGTGTTGATGACACTATTATTCTTGGTTTTAGTCAATGGCTGGAACCCGAAGGAACCGTGTTAATGCTGAATGCGATGGGCAATGAAATGATTTCCCCCCTGAGAAACCAAATGTTATGTGATTTGAAATAAAAAATCTTGTAGCCATGCTCACACAACTTTATCAAGCTATGAATCTTGCAGGACATCTAAACGAGAAAAGGAAGGGGCAACATTCTGTTGAATCCTTCATGAGGAAGCGTTCACCCTCGTTCAGCGGGTCTACTAATCCATTAGTGGCTGAACAGTAGATCAGTACCACTGAAAAGATATTTTCAGTTTTTAAATGTTCTGAACATGATAAAGTCGTCTTAGAAGTATATCGTTTGGAAGGTGAAGCTGATCAATGGTAGAATCCTATCATGAATACAAGGAAAAGGGATTAAATTGAATCCATGGAATGGGAAAAGTTCAAGAACTTATTTTTCAATAACTACATCCCTCGTATTCTTTGAATAATGATGGATAAGGAGTTTCTTGAACTGAATCAAAAGGATGATGAATCTGTTGGTACCTACGAAGAAAATTTTACAAGACTTGCAAGGTACGCTTCTGGGATTATTATCTAACCTGGGAGTAAGATTGATCGATTCATTAGTGGCTTAAAACCAAGTCTTCGAAGGGAGTTAGCCATAAGGGACTTCAATAGCTACGAGGAAATCATTCGATGTGCTCTCAAGCTAGAAATAGAGATTGGAGTAACCCATAAGTCATATGCATTTGATAAGAAGAGGAAAATGGAATTCAAAGGGAAATTTAAATACCACACTAAAAAGAAGATGAGTTTTCCCTTATGCTCAAAGTGTGGAATGAATCCTGGAGGGAGTTGTCTTAAATGGAAAAGTAAATGTTTCAAATGTGGAATTTAAGGTCATCGGGCATTTGAATGCCACAATGATGGGAATAAGATGTCTAGTGATGCGAACAAAGAAATGGCTACACAGAGTGCACCTCCTACACATCAATGATACAAGTGCAAGGAAATGGGTCATTATGCCAATCATTTCCTTAATCAAATGGTTTTTGATGATGATCGATGTGAACAAAATCTTAAGGCAAAACACAAAGGAATGTCACATGCAATTACTATCGGCGATGTGGAGTACGATAATGAAGTGATGAAAGGTACACTTACAATCCACTCTAAAGTAGAAAATGTTTTATTTGATTCTGGATCCACCCACTATTTTATTTCTGAATAATTTTCTAAGGGTCTCGCCATATTACCTCAGCAGTTAGATATTGAGTTAGCTGGGACAACCCCTAATGGCACAACAGTTGCATCAAAAGTTTACAATTCTTCTCCGATTGAAATTTGTGGGAAAGTGCTTCCTCCAAATCTTGTGATCCTTCCTATAGTAGAATTTTATGTGATTCCTGGAATGGATTGGCTTTCTTTATATGGATCTCATATCAATTTCTAATGAAGGGAAGTCACTTTTCATATTCCAAATCAATCTATGATCGTCTATCAATACAAGGATGAACATAACCTTCCAGTGGAAATTTCATCCATCCTATGGGTCTGAATTCCACTAAAAGAATGTTATTTATCTTAAATGGTTGCAGAGAAACTCATGATTAAGAATATGCCCATTTTACGGGAGTTTGATGATGTCTTTCTGGAAGAATTGCCTATTCTTCCACCAAATCGTGAGGTTGATTTTTCAATAGAACTCGTACCGGGTGATTTACCTATTTCAAATAAAACTTATAGAATGGCCCCAATTGAGTTGTAGGAATTGAAGAGGTAACTCCAAGAGAATATTGATAAGGGATTCATATCCCCAAGTGCATCAACTTGGGGAGAACCTATTCTATTTGTTAAGAAGAAAGATGGATCAATGAGACTCCACATTGATTATCGAGAACTGAACAAGATCACTATCAAGAACAAATATTCTCTCCCATGCATTAAAGACATATTTTATCAACTATGTGGAGCTCAATACTTTTCCATGATTGATCTTCATTCAGGGTATCATCAATTAAGGGCCAAAAGGGAGGATTTACCAAATACGGCTTTCCGTACATGGTATGGACACTATGAGTTTATAGTGATTCTATTTGGTCTTACTAATTCCCATGATATCTTCATGGATCTAATGAATAGAGACTTTAGAGACTATCTTGATCAGTTTATGGTAGTATTTATAGATGATATTCCTATATATACAAAGACAAAGGAAGAACATGAAGATCACTTGAGAATTGTATTGAAGACAATGAGAAAGGAGTAGCTTCATGCAAAATTTACCAAGTGTGAATTTTGGATTAAAAAAGATTCATTTTTGGGTCACATAATCTCAAAAGAGGGTATATCCGTGGATCCAGCAAAAACAGAGGTTATTGAAATATGGTTGAGACCAACAACAATAACTGAGAACCTAAGTTTTCTTGGTTTGGCTGGATAGTATCGATGTTTTGTGAAAGATTTCTCCTGATTATCTAATACACTCACCAGTTTGACTTGAAAAGGAGTTAAGTTAATTTGGACAGAGGAGTGTGAAGACAATTTCAAGGAGTTAAAAAGAATGTTATCCAGCACACCTATGCTCACACTGCCTTGTAGTGGAGAAAGGATTTTGATTTACAATGATGCATCCAAGAAGGGATTGGGGTGTGTTCTCATGAAAAATGATATGGTGATAGCTTATTCCTCACGACATTTGAAAATCCATTAGCAAATTACCCTCATGATTTGGATTTAGCTGTGGTAATCTGTGCATTTAAGATTTGGTGGCATTATCTTTATGGAGAATGGTGAGATATTTATACTGATCATAAAAGTTTGAAGTATATTTTCACACAAAAGGAGCAGAATATGCACCAAAGAAGATGGTTGTATCTAATTAAGGATTATGACTGCTCAATTCATTACCACCTTGGGAAAGGAAACAAGGTGGAAAATGCATTATGTCGACAAGACCATGCTAGCTTATCCATGATGAGGATAAAAAAAGATCAAATATTTATGTATTTACAAAGTATTGATCTTGGAATTATAATGGAAGGGGATAAATATTTTCTTTCTCAAATGAATGTTCAACCTTCTATACATGTGATGATTGAAGAGGCACAAAAAGTAGAAGTAGAGTTACAAAAGAAGGTGAGAAATGTTCCGGAATTCAACCTTGATTGTGATGGGATAATAAGGTTTAGGAATCATGTTTGCGTTCCTCCCATCAAAGAATTAAAGAAGGAGCTGCTGGATGAGGCTCATAGTTCTTCATTCTCTATTCATCCTGGAAGCACGAAGATGTATAGGGACCTGAAAGAGTACTTCTGGTGGGATGGCATGAAAAGAGATGTTGCATAATATGTCTCTCGTTGCTTGGTTTTCCAGTAAGTTAAAGTTGAGAGATAGATGTCTAAGGGGATGTTACAACCATTACCCATACCCAAATGGAAATGGGAAAACATCACTTTCGAATTTGTCACCGAACTTCCTAAAACATCCAAAGGAAATAATTTTATCTGGGTCATAGTTGATCATCTTACAAATTCGTCACACTTCATTGCTATTAGAGAGGATTTCTCTCAGGATCAGCTTGCCAAGATATATGTAAAGCAAGTGGTAAGATTGAATGGGGTACCACATTCCATTATATCTGATCGGGATCCAAGGTTTACCTCAAAGTTTTGGCGAAGTCCTCAGCATACATTAGATACAAAGTTGAGTTTCAGCACTTCACGACCTTCCTCGATAGCTTGCGTTGTACGTAATACCGAGTTTCACTAAACAACGATATGCTATTAAAATATTATTGAACTAGCCGTTATGAATAGTAACACCAACATTTTTAAATTTTATAAATTTTAACATTAAAAATGGACATAATTTTTGGATTCAGAATATCGAAATTATCCTAGGGTAAATTTTGGTATTTTTCTGAAAACATTCAATTTTTGATGAATAGTGAAAACACTGGGTTACTATTTAAAAAATGACTTTTTATTTAAATAATTATTTATTTTATTTAAATTTATTTTAGGTAAAAATTGATACATAATACCTATATATGTTCAAATTAATTCATTGGAGTCATTTTAATATAATTTTAGATATATAAAAAGTTTATTGAACTTTTAACAGCCTTTTACGCACCTCTTAGGTGAGTTTGAAAATTTTGATAAAACATAATTTAACCACTTCTGTGTGTGGAATTTTGAAAATCCAAGAGACACGGTTAATATCAAGGAGTAAAATGTGCTTTAAAAAGATAAAAATAATTTATGGTGAATAGTAACTTTTTAACTTCTATTTACCATGGTTAAAAATAAATAGAGTAATTAAGGGTAAAAATGGTATTATTATTACCCTAACACATGTACTAATTCTATTGGATAAGTCTAATTCGACCAAAAACTACCATAGGAATAAAATATGACCATTTAGGTTCACTTGGATTAGATTAGGACATTTAATATTATTTTATTTAAAGAAGAGTTAAAATAGTAAAAATCAATGTTTAATAACTAAAACATTTTTAATACAGGGTTATAAATAAGATAAATATGACAATAAGTATTCATTAGAAAGATAAAAAGTTTTACTACATATTTTTTTTATTTATAATTTTTATACTTTAAATAATTCATGTTATTTATGAATCAATGATGATGCAGTAATTACCTTATTAAGGAAATATTAATATAATTGATATTATAAATACCCAAATAAATGAAATTTCAGAATTTCATGAATTACACTAATTTTATAGGTTAATATTACATATTAATATTGAGTTAAATAACTTTTTTAGAACTAATCATGCTCTTATGATTTTCACAAAAATCAATTACCAAATAGTGTCAAAATTGACATAAAATAGTTTTTTAAAAAAATATTACATTTTTAATTGTTATTTTATTCTAAAAAATCTACGGTTCGGCCAAATTACATAGATAAAGTTATATATATTAATAATGAACCACTTGGGGTTTGTTTGGCTTGATATATTATGTTTATTAACCATATAGTGTAAGAAAACAAGAAGACAATGTAATAGTTAAATTATTTAACATAGTGTTAAATCTAAATGATATTGTTAATATTGTAACCAACACATGTCTCAAATATATTGGTTGAAGGTATTTAGACACATACCCACCTTAGCTTCTAAATAAATCAGTTTGGAGCTATTGAAAAACTGAATATGACTTTATTATAAAATAATAATTTATGTTTTTCTTAAAGTGCCCCTCTCCTCCCTTATAAAAGGGCACCTCCTCTCACTCCTCCTCAAACCACGTTGAGCCTTCAAGATCAGATAAACCCGGACAATTTCTCTTCTACACTTGCCTAGAAACATCTCAGAGGTCCTGGACTTCTTCAAAGACCGTCTTTAGTGGCCTAAGAGATGGTTAAGAAGAGGCGCTTCAAAGAAGAGGTAATGTCTGTTAACGATTCTTTCAAATTTATTTCTTCTTCTACTTTTCTTCTTTAGTTGTTTCATTATGAAGTAATAACATCAGTATCACTCATATACTATAATGTTATTATAAATATGAAACAACCCTATTTTACCTTCTATCCATCCTACGGAAAATGAAATCACCACCCGTGCGTACGTACGGAATACCATCTCCCCGTCGTGGTGTAATATGTTTTCCACCACCACCTTACTTGGATGGGTATGATGGTGTAAAAAATAACTATATGTGATTATTGTAAAGTAATATTTATTCTTAAATAGTATAAATACACTTCAATACAATTCCACGATCATAGGAATGATATCATCACTCGTGCGTACGTATAACCTACCGTCTACACGATGTGATGCGACTCGTTTTACATGATCTTCAATGAATAATGATTATATAAATTAATTGAATGAATAAATATGATATATATTACACTAATAAAATTCTAGAAATTATGTATCTACAACCTAAAATGAAGAATAATAATTTATTCGACAAAACACACATAAGAACAAAAAGCAATTAACACCCGAATCACAAGTAACAATAAAATATTACTAATACGAAGCTAAGAATATGACCATATATGATACCATAACAATGAGTAAGATTATGGAATAAGTAAATAACATTATTTAAATCATTATACAGGAGGTTCGGAGAGGTACGAAGCAAATCAGACCTAAGGTAATGGAAAATCTCTCAATCTCATTTTTTCCAAGATTGTTTATACTTCAGATTTTACTGGGGAATATATATCATCCACATCCATGTTTCATCAATATCTAAAATTTTTTATGTCCTCCAAAAATTGTTTAAATCCAAGTTTACCCTTCAGAGAGTTTTTAGTAAATGATATGAAAGGAATATTTTATCAGTTTTCGTATAAGGTACTTTTTGACTTTTCCATCCAAAGTACGAGAAACTTTTTTTTAACATATATGACATGAATGGATTCATAGAACATTCTTACCATGACTCTTCCTTTATATATTTTCAAGATTATTTTTAATCAACTTCTTTTAGTTTAAAATTGTATGACATGTTAAGAAATGAAAAAAAAATTGAAGTAGAAACGATATTTTCCATATCCATATTTTCACCATTGTTCTCCTATGTGGAAACCCATGGATAAGTTAATTTGGGTAACTGTCACATTTCATACATTATTTTTTAAAATTTAGATTTAGTATTCCTTTTTATGATGTGGGTTTCTATGAAAGAATCTTTCAAGTAGTAAACCATTTATGACACCGAAGAATTTCGAGGATGAAATTAATTTTACGGGGGTAGAATGTAACAACCTGAGATTTTATTATATATATTATTTTTAATTTCTTTGATGTCTTCTATTATACACTGAAACAAGATTATCTTTTACTATTAACAACACCATATTAGCTAGAATTACGTGCAACACTATTCTTGGCTCGTGTTACACACAATTTCATGTTCCTTTTGTGGAAATTATTCTACGCAACATTAAGTATATATTTTGTTTAATGTATAAATGTAATAATCTTTGATTATGTCATATGAAACACCAAACAGAGCTTTCAATACACACAGCCCTGACTTTGCTTGCATTACATGCAATCAAGACCTACTTCGATAGATTGCGTTGTACACAATGCCATGTTTCACTAAACAACGATATGCTATTAAAATATTATTAAAATAGCCTTTAGGTATAGTAATAACCACTTTTTTAAATTTTATAAATTTTATCATTCAAAATGGGATTCATTTTTGTATTTGGAATATCGAAATTAGCCTTGGGAATTTTTGGTATTTTTCTGAAAAATTTCTATTTTTGACAGAAAGTGAAAACACTAGGATACTATTTAAAAACCAACTTTTTATTTAAATAATTATTTTCATTATTTAAATTTAATTTAGGTCAAAATTGAACTATAATACCTATATAAGTTCATATTAATTCATTAGAGTCATTTTATAATAATTTTTGATATATAAAAATTTTATTGATCTTTTCACCGTCTTTTATCCACCTCCTAGGAGAGTTTGAAAATTTAGATAAAACATAATTTTACATCTTCTGTGAGTGGAATTTCTAAAATCCGAGATACACGGCTAATATCAAAGAGTAAAATGTGGTTCATTAAGATAAAACTAATTTTTGTTGAATAGTAACTTTTTACTTTTATTTACCACTGTTAAAAGTAAATAGGGTAATTAAAGGTAAATATGGTATTATTATTACCATAACACATGTCCTAATTCAATTGGATAAGTTTAATTTGACCCAGAACAACATTAGGAATAAAATATGACCATTTAGGTCCACTTGGATTAGATTAGGATATTTAATATTATTTTATTTAAAGAAGAGTTAAAATAGTTAAAATCATTGTTTAATAACTAAAACATTTTTAATATAGGGTAATAAATAAGATAAAATCGTCTATAAATATTCATTAGAAATATAAATGATTTCCTACATAATGGTATTTTATTTATAATTTTTAGACCTTAAATAAATCAATTTATTTATAACACAATGATGATGCAATAATTACCTTATTAATGAAATATTAACATAATTGATATTATAAATACCCAAATAAATAAAATTAAAGACTTTTCTTGAAATAAACTAAATTTATAGGTTAATATTACAAATTAGTATTGATTTAATTGACTTTTTAGAACTAATCTTGCTGTTATGATTTTCACAAAAATCAATTACCAAATAGTGTCAAAATTGACATAAAATTGTTTTTAAAACAAATATTATATTTTTAATTGTTATTTTATTCCTAAAAATATAAGGCTAGGAAAAATGACTTAGATACGGTTATATATATTAATGATGAACCACTTGGGGTTTTTTTGGCTTGTTATAGTAAGTTTATTAACCATATAGTGTAAGAAAACTTAAGGACATGGTAAAAGTTAAATTATTTATCTTAGAGTTAAATCTAAATGATAAGGCTAAAATAGTAAACAGAACATGTCTAAAATCTACTGGTTGAGAGGATTTTGACCCATCCCTACCTTAGCATTGAAATAAATTTATTTGGAGATATTTAATAACTGAATATGTCTTTATTATAAAATAATATTTTATGTTTTTCTTAAAGTGCCCCTCTCATCCCTTATAAAAGGGCACCTCCTACCTATCCTCCTCACACCACTTCGAGACTTCATGCTCGGCCAAAACCTGAAAATTTCTCTTCTCCACTTCCCTAGAAACATCCTAGAGATCCTGGTCTTCTTCAAAGAACATCATTAGTGCCCTAAAAGATGTTTAAGAAGAGGCACTTCAAAGAATAGGTAATGTCCATTACCGATTATTTCAACTTTATTTCTTCTTCAAATTATTATTATTTAGTTGTTTCATTATGGAGTAATAATATCAGAATCAATTATATACTGATATGTTATTATAAATATGAAACAACTATATTTCACCTTTTATCAATTCTATGGAAAATGAAATCACCACGCATGCGTACGTATGGAATACCTTCTCCATGCCATGGTGTAATCTATTTTCCACCACCACCTTACTTGGATGGGTATAATGGTTTAAATAATATTTATATATGATTATTGTAAAGTGATATTGATTCAGAAATAGTATACATACACTTCAATACAATTCCATGATCATGTGAACGATATCGTCGCTCGTGCGTACGTACGGCCTACCGTCTCGACGACGTGATGCGACTCATTCTACATGATCTTCAATGCATAGTGATTATATAAATGAATTGAAAGAATAAATATGATATATATTACACTAATACGATTCTGGAAATGAGGTATCTATACCCTAAAAAGAAGAATAAGAATTTAATCAACAAAACACGCATAAGAACAAAAAGAAATAAACACCTGAATCACAAGTAGCAATGAAATATTACTAATACGAAGTTAAGAATATGACCATATATGATATCATAAAAATGATTACGTTTCAGGAATAATTCAATAACATTATTTAAATCATTATACAGGAGTTTTAGACACGTACGGAAAAAAACCATACCTAAGGTAAGAGAAAATCTCATAAATCTCAATTTTTATCCGAGATTGTTTATACTTCGGTATTTACTGGGGAATATTTATCATCCACATCCATGTTTCGTCAATATGTAATATTTTTAAATCCTATTAAAATTATATAAATCCAATTTTACCCATTGATGAGTTTTTAGTAAAAGATATGAGAGGAATCTTTTGTCATTTTTAGAACGAGGTACTTTTTGACTTTTCCGGCCAAAGTATGAGAAGAATGATTTTTTAACATATACGGTATGAATGGATTCATAGAACAATATTTCCAGGAAGATTCGTTCACATGTTTTATTTTTTATTTTTAATCATACTCATTTAGTTTTAAAATTGTATGACATGTTATGAAAGGAAAAAAAATTTCGAAGTAGAAAGGATAATTTCCTCAAGAATGAAGTTCAAGTGTTTTATCAAAATTATTTTCCATATAAGATAATATAGGGATTTGTTTCTATCCCTATTTTTACATTTATTTTATTATTTTATGATGGAATTATTTTTATGATGTCCTTTTATCTTATATGGATTATGTTAGGATGGCATGATGTTTAAGAATCCCATTTTTATTACTTGGGTTATGCTATTATGTATGACTTATGATCATGTGGAACACATAAGAATTGAATCATTATGAGATGGGTGGGACCTCTATCTCCCTCAAAATCATTGGGTAAAGATTTATATTTCATGATATAGACATAGATGGAACAGAAGGTTAATCTGGTTCAGTGATACAAGATTGAAATGAGGAGTGAACTCGGTTCAGAAATGGACTTTTTCCTCTAGGATAGTCTTGGAAATGCGTATTGACTACTAAGAAATGATTCTCTATAATTATGTATGTATGCAACAAAATTTCATGTTATTATTATTGGGATTACATTTCAATACTATGATTTATCCCATGTTATGAAATTATGATCTCTTTCACAGGTTAAGATTTCCAAAATGTGATGATCTTATGAATATGATGTGATTGATATTTCTTTTGTTTACTCTTACCGAGCATTTGAAATCACCCTTTTGTATGTTTTATTTTCCCTAGGATAGGAGGAAGTGTATTAAGTAAGATATGCCAAAGGAAATCTAGATATGACAAAATAAAATAGAGACAATGTAGATGATTTATGAACCAGTTGTTTATGTTTCCCAGTTTCTAAAGACACTATACCAATATGGTCCGTTCTTGGTTTTGTTATATGTTGTAATAAGTGTGCTTCAATTTTTAGGTATTAACAATGTATGTAAAGTATGGGTCATTATATTGTATCTCTTAATTATCTTTTTACGCTCATCCCAAGTTTTTGAAATGTTTTCTATAGGACTTAAAGATGAATAGGGTCATGGATGGGATCATGGAAAGACATGTTATTTAAAACATGGAACTAGGCATGTTTCTATTTATGAGTTTTTATAGTAAGAAAAAAATGGAAACTGAGTAGAAGTGTCTACTTTGTAATCTTTTGAGATGTAATAGTTATGTCCTAATTCTCTATAACTATAAACCTGAAAAGATCCTCAATGTGAACTATTCATTTAATTCTAGATTATATAATGTTTTAAGGTCGGGTCCTTATAAATTTTTTCTAAGGTATAATGATGAAGAAATAAAAAACCAAAAAATACAATATGGAGATCCACACCCCCTATATTAGAGGATATCTATTCCCCTCCATTTCATGACTTACTTTAGGTCATTTATTTCATCATAATAGTTTCTATTCAAAGTGAATCAAATAACCACTAATACATTTCTTATACTAAAATTATGCCCGGTAAAATTTATTTTGATTTATATAAATTATAAACCACCCATAATCTTATTGATATGTGAATAGTGTAAAATATCCATGCAGATAATCTACACAATAGACAACTTCTAAAAGGTTATGTGAGAGTAGGGATTCACATAGTTCATGATTTGAGCATTGAGCTACCTGATCTTTTTGATGATCTATATGATTCCATGGTTGAACACACTATTGTACTTTTTTTAATATGGATGTTTAATCTTATAAGGATACATGATAATAATTAGGAAAATATAATCAATTTTTTTTAATGAAAAACCATTAATAATTAAAGAAAAATGATGTGAACTATGGAATTCGATTATATATGGAGATAAATAAGAGGAAACATAGGGTAAAATTAAAAAATACTAGACGATCTACTAATAAATCACAAAGACCTTCTTGTAGAACAATTATCCTTCCAATTCAACATCATTTCTTACTAACATTAAATGTTCATGCTAGTACAATGTTCAAAGATAAAATTATATCCTACATTTAATTTTGGGAAAAAATATATATGGAGGAAATTCCATAAATGATTGATATTGATAATATAAATGGAATTATGTACCATGAATGGTTGGGAGCAATAGTTTTGAATGTACACATGTGGTATGTTTTCATTTTATATTCGGGTAGTAGTTGATATACTATTTTTATTACCATTAAATACTATTCATTTTTTATACAGGTATATATATCACTACTATGTATTGGGAAAACCATGTAAATAAAATTTTGCAGTAATTAGACCACCTGCCACATTTCTACAACAAATTTTAATTGAGAAAATGAACAATCATTAAACACGTAAAAAGTAGCTATACTGCGTGAAAAGTATCTATCAAGTGAAAAACTCTTCTTAGTACCATCAATGAATGGGTAAAACACTAAAATCCAATCATATAAATATATTTCGATTTATTTCATTAATTATTTATTTTTTGTTCTTATAAATCCTTGATTTTAATTTCAAATAATTTGGATAATTTAAATATTTATGTTTTTGATTCAAAGGATGGAAATAAAAAAAAATCAACCACAGATGATGTCTTTTATAAATTTATAGTTAAATAAATTAAAAAAAATTTCAAATAACCTTAAAATTATATAATTCATATATAATTTAAATATAATTTTGTCATAATATAGAGGATTTTAATTATCCTCTATATAATGGTATGAGGATTTCTACTATATAAAAGGATCCGATTAATTACTTCAACTATATATGTATTATGGTATATATATTAATATTTCAATATCCAAATAGATTACTTTTTTTAACATTTTTCATTGTCTAAAATAAAATAATAATTATTATTATTGTCATTATAATTATAAATTTATGAAAAATATAATATTCTTTCAACCAACAAGTATCAATGAATATATATATGTTATGGAAAATAATTTTTTTGAAATATTTATTAATAACTATTTGGTCAATATTTTTGAAGTGCTACTATGAATATTTAAATAACAAGATTATAAAAAGAGGAAGTTGATTTCTTTATAAACTAATAGAAAGATTACAAAATTTTAAATTCATTTTAGACATCATTAATAGGTTATTTCCAACCATGTTTTTCATTTTTATATCTCATGAAGAGTATTAATAGTTTTTATCCACTAATTATTAATTAATTTTCTTATCAATTTATCTTCATAATATTCATTTAAATTTCATATCATTTTTATCTACTATTAAATTAGATAATTTTTACAACGATCATGAAGAGGTTATTTTTAATTGGGTTTTCAACTAGACTTTTGTTCATATTAAGAGCTCAAAAGGATTCATTATCTAGTTAGAGGTCATTTTTTAAAGAAAGAATAATTTAGTTAACATAATATCACTTCATGTCAACTCTATTTGTTTATAATTTATAATTTTTATACTTTACGATAGGGTGACTAAATTAATGATGAAATATATAGTGGAAAAGTTAATATGATATGGGATTTTGTGGTAAAAATGAATTTAGAATCAGGTAAGTACCATAAACTCTATATGGATGAATTTTATGGAATTAATTAGCAAAAAATTCTTAAAGAAAAATAAATTATCAATGATGGATTTGGTAGTATTAATGATATTAGTTACTTTTCAATGTTCTCTCCATGGAACTATCTTTTATTTATTTGAAATTATTGTTCAAAACATATTTGACATACTAAAATAAGAGTAAATATCATATTATTATCTGAATACATGAGTGAAAATATTTAAATTTTTTTAAGAAGTAACTAGATATCAGTTTGATACATGGTGTGGAAGGTATAACTGAAAGTAAAGTATTTCATTTAAAAGTGACATTTTAGATCAAAATTCACATCACAAAGACAAAACCAAGAAATCATTCATTTTTATATTTATAATTTATAAAATTATCAATAATTCATTTATGAAATGTAATAATTGACATCGTGTAAATCAGACACGTGATTTGGCGGGTATGTTCTAAAGTGTCTTTTTTCATTTAAACATAACATTTTAGTTAAAAAATTGAATCACATATGAAAACCAAAGAAAATAAACATTAATTATGAATAAATGTTTATTAAAAAATTAATAATTAATTTATGACTTGTATAACTTAACCACCCATCATCTTGACACATGGTGTGGTTATTATGTATGAATGTGTGTGATTTCATTTAAAAGCTACATTTTTGTTCAAAAAAATGTTTTACATAATCAAAAATTGAGTTAGCATGTTATCATTTCCTTACTAGATTCTAATAAAGATTCAGAAGTCATTTTTGAACTGTAGGAATCAAATTCATAGTAATCTGACACACATTTTTTTTAGTATGACTCAAAGATTGTTTTCATTTAAAATTGAAATTTTAGATTAAAATATGTGTCACCTACACAAAACAATTAATCGGTCTCTAATTCTCTTGATACCATATAAAAAATATAGAAATTATTTTTTATGTTATCTCCTTAAATTCACATAAATTTCACACAAAGTGTATCTGAATTGATCTAAAGTGATTTTTTTTATAAAAGTGCCATTTTAGTCTAAAATCCATTTCAAACACTCAAAAACCAACCAAACATTATCTGATTGTCTTATTTATTTACAGATATGATACAAGATTCATTTATTATGTGTATAGACTTAAGTTACATCAATCTAACATATGGTGTGGCGGGATTGACTGGAAATCATTGTTTTGTGATTAAGAGAGAAATTTTAAGTCAAGACGCATATATCATAGTAAAAATTGACCAAATGTGCTTAGATTTACTCTATATTTTAGGATACCAATTCATTATACATTAGTGACATGTATTAATTAACGTTGGATAAATTAGATATGCAATGTAATTTTTATGACCGAAACTGCATGTTTTCATTTAAAAAACATATTTTAGTTCGAAATGTTAACCATAGAAAACAATCCAAGAGAAAACAAATTTTTTTTAATAGATCAGTGAATAGTCCAATAATTCATTTTTGATGTTTAGGAATTAACCACATATACATCCTACACATAGTGTGGCTGGTATGACTAAATTTTTGTTTTTTATTTTAATATCAAATATTAGTTCAAAATATGCGTCACATACTCAAAACCAATCATACACACTCATATATTTTATGTACATTATAAAAATTATAAAAAAATAACTTATCACATATAGGAATAAATTTTATATCAATCTGACATATGATGTCACTGGTAGGAATAAAATTTCATATTCTCAGAATAAAAATAAAATTTTATCTACCAAGGAATGACATGAAGTCATGATTGATTAGATATGAATTAATTTACATAATAATTTAGAGAAACGATCCATGTTTAGTTTCTTACATGTATGTACCGACCAAACATTAATCTGACCCAAAGTGTATCCAAATTGACTAAAAGTACATTTTTTAGTTTAAAAGTTTTTTTATTATAAAACATGTGCCACATATTCAAAAAAAAAACCAAATTTTCATCGATTTTATATAAAAGTTTTGAAAATGAATTTTGACACATTTTTATGTAATGGAATTAACATTAAGTCAATCAAAAACATTATGTTTCTATTATGACAAATTTTTAATGTATTAATTTCAAAGTGATATTTTTTTGTTGAAATCTTGTGCTAAAATACTCAAAATTAATAAAAAGAACTGTGACAGTATTGATACTACAAAGAAGAGAACAATAATTCGTTTTTGATATTTATGTGACCTTTGATTTGAAGAATATTGGGTTTTATTTGTTTTCAATAAATTGGATGTCAATATTAAGGAAGTCAATGAATTCAAAAATAATATGGGTGATCGATTGATATATCCACCGATTAAGGATGATGGGAAGTTATACAAGAATTTTGGTAAAGGTTCTCTGAGTTTCCACCATGATGGGTACTTGGAAACGATGATTTCATAAGTACTCACCCAAAAATTGGGAAAGGATAAAATTAGTGTTGGTTTCTTGGAATACCTGATTTGGTAGATTCCCCATTACTATATAAATAAGTTTATTGAAAGGACTAATCATTATGAAAAATAAAGGCAATTTATGAAGGAATTATTCCAATCTTTTCAGTAATAGTTTTCAATAATAATTGAGTTATACGTTTCACCTATACTGGAAATTATTTATTTCATTGAATAATGACTGTAAAACTGGTTCAAAATTTAGATAGGAAGATATCATGGAGCTGATGAAACTATCATAGTGTTCTGATACATTTGAATATTGAAATAAGTAATGAAACACACTTGGATAATAGATAGATTGAATATGGAGTATTTAATGTATTGAACTATATTAAAGATTTCAAAGAGGGGTGTTTAGTTTTTTCAAAGTCATTTGAAATCATTCTGTAGTGTTCATGAAATGATTATAAATTCACATAGGTTTTTTATGTGTTTACTAATGATCTAGAATTGATGTATATGGACTGAAGGATCCCTAGTTTAATAAGATGGAAATATGGAAATTCTGTCTTAGTCCAGAATCGATAGGGATGAAGTTCCCATTTATGTGAATCTACCACAAAATATAAATCATGTACATGAAGATTTTCGTAATAGAATTTAAACCATGTATGAGAATCATTGTCAATGGTTTTGGTGACAAATTGTAATTTAGTGATGTAGTTAAATCTATCAAGTATACACTCCATATAACCAAATTTTTCAACATATCAGAATCCATGATCCATGTAACTATGTGATGATCCACATTACTGCATTCATTTTTTTTGTGATTCATGCTATATTAGAATATAAGTGTTTCCTATATCGGTTAATTTCCACAAGAGTACCAAATCTCCAAATAATGATATGTGATTTTTCATGTATGAAATTCCACATAGATGAATCAAAACACACAGAATACTGATACATTGATGAGCCCATGTATTAAAATAGAAACTCATGTAAGGTAATCATGTATTTATATTTGTTAAAATTATATATATCTACAAAATTTTTTATTCTAAAGAGAATATAATTTCAAAATAATCCAAATATTATCTTTGTGGATTAAGAAATCAAAAACTCCATCATTTTTGTATCATCCAATCATTGATAAAAATGGGATGTCAACCTCATCCATGGGAAGGAAAGAACATGGTAAATGAAAAAGGGAGTTTCCCAAATATTGACATTCTGACGAAATTAACTAAAAATATTCTTCTATTTTGCATTAAATTTTTGGATATCATGATTCTTATAAAAAACATTATTAATGACTAATTATAGGAATATTATGATAGGTTAAAAAAAATAAATTTATTAGTTGATGGGTAAAATTAAATAATGGATATTCAGTAATAATGAAGATAAAAATACATCAAATCGTGGATATTTATTTATTATTAAACTCATTGTGATCCATAAAAGGTTATGTGATATTGAAAAAGGTATTACCTACAACATTTTTCTATGGATTCAATAGAAATATGTTATATTTTTAAATTTATGTTTTGTAGAAGAAACTAAGGAAACACTCAAACTATAATGGATAGTTCCACCTGAGAAAAAATTGTGTTGTACATTCTCATTTAACTGTAATAAATTGAAGTGTATATTTGGTGAATTATTTTAAGATTAAGAATATAATAACCTTGTAAATATTTATTATACATATGTTTGTATATTTTTTATAAGGATAAGTATTTAATAGATTGTATTCTTGGTATTATTCTTGAGACGATAAAATAGTGTATATAGAATCATAATAACCTGAAGTGAGTATTCTATAATAGTAATTTTTTACTTGTAACTACATCATCCCATAAATACAACATTTATGGTATTTTTATGTGTAATATATCATTTAATTAGGTTATCATGCATATAATTGGATATGAAGATTAAGGGCAAAGATGATGTAAAATAAAATTAAAATATTACAATTCTATGAGGTGAGCCCTTTCGAGTATGAGTCGAGCATAGGAATTGTGAACATGAGTATTGTGAATCCAAGATTTGTGTTGTTTGGAGACATCTAAAAAACTATATAAGAAAAAAATATATTTACCCACTATATTTTATAGTGAATAATGAAGGGGAATATTCTGCAACCAACAGTGGAATAGAAGGATAAGCTGAACCAGTGTTGAAAAATTATAGCTGTTGGATTTCTATGATAGTTAAGTAGACCATGAGAAGAGACCAACTATTCTTATATTTTTCAGATCATATGTAAGTCATTTCATTAGAATTAGTGAGTGATTAATCTAGATGATAAATTTCTGAAATATTTAAAAATGTGATTGGTTACCAATAACCTGGTTCCATTCATTTTTGATCAAGAAATCCAGGCATTTGATGATCCTCTATTGAATATAAGGAGATAAATATTGTTGATGTAGAATTATCCTATGTAGAATTGATTATAAATTTGAATGGAGGATCCTTAATGTAACACTTGAATATATATTGTGCGATGCCATAAATCCAGTGAGACTCTGGTTGTGAAGCAAGGTAACCATAAAATTCAATGACAATAGTGAGAAGCAGTTGAATAATTTTTCTAGAAATGTTGAAAAAACAATTCATATAAGGAGAAAGAATGTTTTTGGTGTTACTCTATATGATATAAGATAAGTGAGACATTGATATGGTCTAATTTAAGATTATGGCATGGATTATTGTAGATAATAATTGATTGGGATATAAATTAAGGAAAATATTAGTTCTTGTTACAAATCGATATAAAAATACATTATTTTAATTTATTTCATTACATGAATGTATTAAATTAATTTTTTCTATGTTAAAAATAAAATAGATCTATTTAACTAACCCAAAATGGATGTTAAATTACCATTGGGGTTAATGATTTTTAGAATAATTGGTAATTTTTAGAAATTAGTTAACACCTTATTCACACACCTCTCATGTATCTACATCAATACCAAGGGATATAATAAGTTTTTTTAGAGATGGTAACTTATAGATGGTTTTTTATTTTATTCTCCATGGTATTATTATTAGAATATGATAATGTGAATAGTTGGTATGATTCAAGAACAAACTCACATTGAAATTATAGACTCAATTCTTATTATAGTTCTATCTGAATTCAGTCCCATGAGTTATAGAATCATGAAGAACAATACTGGTAAGAAATTGAGGGGATCAAAGGAGATATATGTTCACCAAGTAGATGAATATAGTAAAAGTTGTTTGAGTTCTATCAAATGTGGTGAGGGAGATTTATTAGATGATGTTAGATCAAGCTATGTAGTATTTGAAGAAATTTTAATTAATAATTGACTTTTTATTTTTTATTCTGAGGTACAATGTTATCTAGAAATTATTCTTAAAGAATTTTTTTCATACATATTACCTCTTATAAAAGGACTATAGAATAAAAAATCAAATATAAAAGAATAAGTTGGTTCCTTGGGGAACGAATTGGGTAAGAAAGTTTGAAGATGCAACAAGCTATCAGAAATGGTATAATACAAGAGTAAAATAACTTCACATTTCCCTGGTATCATTTATATGATTAATGGAAATATTCAAAGGATAGATATCAGGATGTAAATTATTATGTCTACTACTATATAGGTAATTATTTCTATTCAGATGAGTTATATAGTCTTGGTGAATTCCAATGATCTAAATCTAGAGTTAAAGTTGTGATGTTAAAATAACATGATAGTGCACTTCATGAACCAAGAAACATGAATGATGAATAAAATAAGAATCATAAGAGTTATTGGGAATTTGGTTTGTGATATATTGATAATGAAAATAAATCACTCAACATAAAGAGTCTTGAGTAGAAGATTCAACTGAAAAAATCTAGAATGTATTCATGTTGGAACTTCTTATTGAACAGAAATGAAAAATCGTACAAATCTAATATAATTGATATTTTTACCAAAAAAGTGAACGATTTAAGTGGTAAAATGTTCTTTAAAAGCATTGGTAAATAATTTATCTTTATTAAAATGATTAGGAACACCAACATTCTAAAATTTCTTACATTCACTAAATTCATTTAATAAAAAAATACTAGATAAATTATATTCTGTACAAATAGGTGTTAGAAAAAATGACGATAACGATACAAAATCAGAATGTTTATACATAAATTAATTTATGAAAAATAGTTCCCCAAACCTAACACAAAATAGTGGAAAAAAAACTAAAATCTTTTTCAGCCAAAAATATATTAACAAATTTCATTAATTGGAATGAGAAATTTGTTTGTGAAATATTTTTATTATTATCAGATCTTCAAGATTATGACCATATATTTTTAACATATCATGTAATGTTATGAAATATAGATAATGTTTTAATATTGGGGATTAATTATAAATTAAAGGAAAATCCTACTTTATAGAAGTTGAAGTCAAAGAATAAGAGGAATATTCTATTTATGAACTGATATGAGTATCTTGAAAATATTATTGACATTTTCATAATATATATCCACCGTTTTAAAAAATTTTGCTATGTTTAAACTAGTGATAACTCTACTTCCAATTAAAGTAGTGTCTATAAAGCTAGAAAAAATAACGAATGATTGAAAAATCTACCTTAAGGAGAAATCATTTAATGAAAGATGCTAAGAGTGATACTCCCAAAGAATACAGTGAATATGGATAAACAAGATTTAAAACCAACAATAATAATGTTATTATATTATATTAAGAAGGGTTACCACATGGATTACCATAATAAATCCATGTAAATAAATCTAGAATAATAAATCTAGAATCAAATATGATGTTAATCAATGAGATTCCAAAACGTATTTTCATGGTTGAGGAAATCATTTTTGATGATATTGAGAATATTCTTAAAATGATCAATGAAAAATCTGATTGTGAACAACTAGGAAGTTGAAACAAGGAAGGATGAAAATATTTCAGATAAATTTCTTTTCTTCCAGGATATATGTGAAAAAAGAAAAATTATCAGTGAGAATGATCTAAAAAACTATTTTTTTAGATCATAAAACTATTCCATCATCAAAGAAGGATATTTCATTAATCATAAGGTTGAAAGTGAAACACAGTACAAGTTTAAGGAGGTATTAAGTAATGAAGTCTTTGGGTATCATCCTTAACAAATAAATACACTTAGTATGAAAGGAATCCATGTTAGATTAAATAATACGAGGCTTGGTGCGGTTCCCCTTTGATTCAAAGATAACAATGAAAACAATTCTCTTACATCCATGCATGTTTCCGGTTTTCATGACCAATGAATTTCTTGTATTGATGAATAATGTAGATAATATACCATAGGGGGTCATACCTTCCTTGGGGGGTGATTCATAAAACAAAAAGTAATTTTCCATTTCCTTGAGAGGGATAATATTAGAGAATTTAAAGCCCATTAAACAAAGAATTTGCCTCCTCCATAAGAGAGTCACATGGTTCATAAAATTTTCTAAAATCGTGCACCATTGAACTGCTATAGTGACAGAAAACCCCTCCACCCTTTATGGAACCAAGGTTTCCTAAGAAATAAATGTTGATCTTGAATCCATTACAAAGTGGATTAAATCGTGCCCATAGGCCCATCAAAGACACATGTTAAGGAGTATATGTGAACCTCTTGTAGTGCAAGAGCATTCTCATGTACTGGAATTTATTCCATCATTTCAGTATGAATGCTAGATCCACCATGATGTACCTGGCTTGAGTTTACATCAGTAGGTAGGAGCACATGAAACCATTTACCCAGGATTTGTTTCTAGCTTTCTATATGGTCCAGAATGGAAAAGAAATCAAGTTTTCCCTTTCCTTCTTCTCCATGTTGTTTTCTTTCAAGACAAGAAAACATGAAGAAAAGATAACCTCTCTATCTCCAACTAAAATATGGGATCCTATAAAGTACCCAAAAATGTTCTAGACATTCTTTTCCCATTATCCTTCAAATAAGAGTTAAAGAACTATTTCCTCCTTGGGGTTGAAACAATAGAATCATTTGGACACCAAACTGATACTTTTAAATTTGATAGATTCATCAATCAGAAGAGAAACGTTCTATATGTTCTATTCAGAAAAATAGTATTTGATCATAATTTCACTACACCATATTCATTTTCCAGCTTCCACTTCTAGACTAATCTGGAATAAATGATGGTACAACATGGATGAGAAGGTCCCAGATGTTATTCCAATGAAAATGATTTTGTTAGGATTAGAAGAATATTGGATGATATAGAAAATATCTCACTGTAAATAATCAAGGGGGGATTGAATGGAACTTGTAAAGTCACGGGCTTCATAAAATAAGATATTAGGGGTTGGGTATCCTAGAATGGGGAGGTAATTTTCTACCCAAATCTATTTCCAGTATTTTATCTCAATGTGGCCAATAATCCACCTTGATTGTCACCAGAGTTCTTTTATATTACCACATATCATATTCCACATGAAATATACTTTTACACTCAGATAACAAGATATATTTTACACACTATCCATTGATAAATTATCCCTAGTGAGAATGTCCTTCTAGTTCTTTCCACACCATTTTGGATTTATGTATGTGCATGGTGTCGACCATGCTCTGAAACCCAATACCATCTGACTTCATTGGCTTCTTCATTCAGTCCTTAGACACCCAGTGAAACCTACCCCCCGTACGTGTATCCCTAAAAAGGAAGAAAATGTATTTTTAATATTCATAACCATAGTTTTTGGATATTTTTGTACAAATACCACATGTATATTAATAATAGAATGAAAACAACTTACCAGCATAATGTCCCCCAAATGATATGAATTTGATCTTCAAATTGTTGATACATCCTGAAAATAGAAATATGTTACTATTTGATAAGTTTAATAATCCCATTCCAACTAAGAAGAAAGTGCTAGATGACAATATGAACATGCTTCCCAATGGTTCACAAAGTATGAAACTTATATGTGAAACAAGCATAAATATGTCCATATATTTCATAACCATAATAAATGGAGTTTCATTGTTGAGAAATTAATTTCAGCCCAATTTTTCATGTTAAGGGGATGATGAAAGCTCTATATTATTTACAAACTAGTATAATTCTACCTAAATATTGGGGAATGTAAGGTGAAGTACATAGGAATAATCCCTTGATGAGGGTGGGGGATACTAAAAAAATCCAATCTTCAATGGATATATATATATATATATATAACCTGTAATTACGGTAATATTTTAGGAAAATCCATGATTGATGTATGAAATTCTTTTTTATAACAATGTTTTCTATTTTATTTGTTTTATTAACAAGTGGTGGATTTTTTTTAAAAAAATTTGGGATGATATGAAAATTGAAATATTTTGATGTATTTATTCATGTAAACATAGGTTCATAACATCTTTTCAAATAATTCTATATATACTACCCCTTAGAATGTGAAAGATAGAAATAGGTATCATAGTTGAAATTAGTGTTGACCTTATTGTCTAATCTTATCTCTCTTATTTTCTATAAAGGGTTATCCCACATATAGTTGGAGTTTATTTTTTGATGACGCGTGTCTAATATATATGTGATTCATATTTAAATTATATCTATGGTATATTTTTGTGTAATTATTACAATCACTTAGAACTAATTAGTATTGAATCCTATTGAAATTCACCTATCAAATGAAAGAAAATGTTGTTGAAAACTTCAAAGAAGAATGTTTTAAGAGGGATTTGAATTTGATGAATCTCATTCCCTTACATCTCAATTGGTATTTCAATGTTTATCAGACATTGATTGGTAATGATATTGAAACATGAACCTACTATTTATAGAGTGGGTAGAGTATCATACCCTATGAATTCATAGAAATTCTGGGGGAGATAGATATATTAACATAAGAAGTATATTTAATTAACAATAAATCCAATGGTGTGTATTGTACTGCCCTTGAATTTCATGGGTATTGGATTGTATTTTTTTATCAAAATAAAGTAAGTATATGTATGCATTGAGAATTTTGGTGGTGTATTATTAGATCTGACCATCAATGATGAAGTAAAGACACCCATGATTTTTGGTAATGTTGTTGTGAGGTTCTTCCATGATGGGTACATGGTAAAGGTGATTGATGAAGTTGCTTCCCACATATTAGGAAAAACGAAATCTATAGGTGGCCATATGGAATACATGGCCTGAAATATTTCAAGTATACCTAAAATCTAACAATTTAAAGGAATGATTTTTTTGGATAAACCAAGAAAATTGATAATGTAATGATTCCAATATTACTTATAATAATTTAGGTTCCTAGTGCAATTGTACTATAAAAAAATTGATATAGGTGAATAATGAGTGTAAAACATATTCAATGTGTGGAATGTAAACTATCTTGGTGATGATGAATCTTTCATTTTGTGAAAATTGATTTGATTTCTAAAATTATTTAATTAACACGCTTGGATGAAATTTTGAATGAATCCAAAATATTTAATACAATGTGATATATTAAAAAATTATAAGAGGAGTGTTTTAATTACTTTAATGTCCATGTGAATTGTTCTATGGTTTTTGAGAAAGATTCATTAATTACTAATAGTTTTTTGACTTGTTTATGGGCGATTTGGATTGGATAGATATGGATTAAATCTTTCCATGTTGAAAATGAATAATAGTTTCAAAATCTTCCTCAGTACAATGTCTATTTAACAAAATTCAATGAATTTGAGAATCAACCAAGTAACTGAATTTACATATATGAAGATTCAAGTAAGATAATTCAGTCCATATGTGGGAATTGTCATAATGATTTTTTTAATTTATAGGAATTCAATGAAATATCCAAATGCCTCATGAACAGATTTAATATTTCCAAATTATACTATGTATTAAAACCCAAGAACCACAAACAATAATAAATATCAATATAGATGAATGCATTGTGTATTTGATTTCTTCTATATAATAATATTTCTGTTTCATTCAGAGGTGAATTTTCATAGAGCCACCATGTATCCAAACTCTAATATATAAAGATTCACATATGAATTTCCATGTTGTAGAATATATAAATGTTTAAAATTCATATAATTAATTAGAAACTTCTATAAAGCAATTTATTATATGTAATAGGTAAAATTTATTATATTTCCAAAATAATTAATTCTTAGTAGTAAATAATTTCAAATAATGACAAATATTACCTTTATGTTTTAAAACAACACAAAAAAATTGAATGGTATGTCATATAAGAATTAAGTAAAACAAGATAATAACCATCCTTCAAAATTAAATATCTATACTAAATGAAAAATAGAATTTCTAGAATGCTAAGACTCTAAAGAAATCAATGTATACTCTTATTATCTTGTATATTCATGTATATAATATAATGAATCATTGAAACTACATGATCCATGATCACTTTTAGTATGTTCATGGTAAGAGAACCACTACATGTATTTCTTAATAGATAAAATGAAATTATAATGTTTTCAATAATAGTTTAGAAAAAAATAAATCAAAGATCAAATGTTTTTCAAATGCTAAAATTATTGTGATTTAAGGGTTTTTATGTGATATTTTTGAAGGTCTGATCCCCTAATGATGTGTATCAGATAAATAGAAATATATACAAGTTTTCATAAAATGTTTACTGGAACAAATCGGAGAAGATCCCACATGGTATGGGAGATTTCCACAGTGCATACATGTGTGTTGTACATTCTTATATGACTATAAATATTTAAATTTTATATTTTTTATATTATTTTTAGAAGAAGAAATTGATATTATAATAGATATTTAGTAATGATATTTTCAGAAGAGTTTTTAAAAAGTATTATCATTTTATTACGGGTGTTCTTGGAATACTCCCTATGTTGAAAAATCACTATACATAGAATCATAGGAATTTAAATTGGTTATTCTATAATAGTGATTGTGTAATGGAGGATGATTTCCCCAACAAAATACCCTTTATGGAATTTATAAAATAAATAAATCATTTAATTATCCAATCATGCACCCTATTTGATGTGGAGATCGATGAGAAATATATATAAAGGGAATAAGGAAAAATTCTACATAATAAGGTGAGCATTAGAATTGTGATATCATGTATTGTGATTTTCACAGCTACACTAATGAATGAAATTTTAAGAAAAGATAAATACAATGAAGAAGTAACTTCTACATTCTATAATAATGAATTGGGAGGATAAAGTCACTAAACCCATTAATAAAGTAGGAGGAGAAGAACCAATAGTGTAGAAGAAATTCATCATGGTAGGTATAAAATATAGGGAATAATAACCTGAGGAAAGAATAAATATGATGCTATTATTGAGATCATTTATACATCAATCATTTTATAAGAAGTTAGTGTGTAAGCTAGGTGAGAATTTTTTGGATGACCTGTGAAGCTAACCTATAAATAGGAACAGTGTTTCATGAATCAGTGTTGTAAATTTTATGTATTTGAAAATCATGTTTTGAGAATAATGATATCAATTTATGGATGTATAAATATCTTATGTGGAGTTTTTGGTGCACTTATAAGGTGGATCCTCAAGTAAACTCTTTCTTATATATGGTGTGAATCCATAAAACCCATGAGACTCATGGTTTGTAGGGAGATCACGATTTGACTCAAAGACTATAATAAGATGCATTCAAATAAGTATAGAATAAATATGAGAAAATAATACTTCTGAGATTGGGAATGTGGTTGATGTGACTCAAGAAAAGAGATGATAAGGTAGACTCTAATATGATCCACTTATAATAACTAAACCTTGGTTATAGTTTAAAATCCTTGATTAAAAAAAACTTTAAATAAAAGTGCAGATAATAATACCAAACTATGAAAAAATATGTTGTACCTCTTTTTTTCTTTACTTTTAAGCATGTAGTTGATGATAGCTAGGTTATACATAAAAAGGATCCATTTTTTCTAACTAGGAATAGAGGTTATATTTTAATTGGTGGTTGATAATTTAAAGAATAATTAGTAATTAGTAAAAATTAGTCAACACCAAATTCAACCCCCATTTGTCTACACAAATCCCAATGAGTAAAAAACATATAGGAAATAACCACACAAAAATTAGACACACTTTATGGCTGATATGACATAAAGTGATTTCTTTCATTACAAACTGATATTTTAGTTCAAAAGAAAACTCATGTAATTCCGAACACTACACATGTGATATAATTGTCTTAATAACTTATAAAAATGATCCATATTTCTCTTTTTACAAATAATAATGAACTTACCTTCAATCATACACATGGTGTGGACAATAAAATTTAAAGTGTTTGTTTTCATTGAAAATTTTCATTTTAGCTAAAAACTGATATCACATACTTAGAACCATGAAAATGAACTTTTATTTCCTTGATACTTTAGAAAAAATATTACTAATTGATTTATAATGTGTATAAATTAACATCATGTCAATCTAACACATGATGTAATAGATGCGAATGATAGTGCATGTTTTTAATTAAAAGTGACATTTTAGTTCAAAATGAACTTCACATAATCCAAACCAAGGAAACAAACTTTGATTGTCATAATACATTATGAAAATGATCCATGATTTATTTTTTTCATTTATTAATCATCTCAAAATTAATTTAACAAATGGTTTGGATGTTATTTCTAAAAATGTGTTCTATCAGTACAAAATGAACTTTTTTACTCACAACATGGATCACATAGTCTAAAACAATTAAATATGCCCATATTATCACGATACAATAGTACACTGAATTTTTATTCATTTTTCACATGTATTATGTTACCACTAACATTCTAATTGATATTTATAGTGGATTCTATAATGTTCCAGTTGTAGTTTTTTATTATTTTTTCATCTACTATTAATAAAATAAAATTGTAAATTATTACATGAACACACTTAATTTTTTTTGAGTTTTGGTTTCTCATTGGAGAATAAATAGTCTGAGAGTATTATTTTCTATTGATAGTAGGTCGTTTTTTTTCTTCTTTTCATTAAGCCGAAAGGTCTAATACTGAGGCCCTGCAAGGGTATAAAATGAGAGATATTCTTCTTTTTCT
Organism: Viscum album; assembly: GCA_963277665.1. Classification (NCBI taxonomy): domain Eukaryota; kingdom Viridiplantae; phylum Streptophyta; class Magnoliopsida; order Santalales; family Viscaceae; genus Viscum; species Viscum album. The sequence goes on along the minus strand of OY728155.1, from coordinate 1,135,840,656 downwards.
ACTGTAGTCACCACAGAATGGTTTTCAAGGATGCTAATTGCTCTGTTATGGTCTATCTCTGCTCTGTTGGGTAGCATGGATGCCGATTGGTTGTGAAATCATGGGGAGTGAATGAGACTAGATACCCCATTAGTCATATATTACTCTAAAATTATCTAATTACATTTTTGAATTAATGTGTAATATAATTTATATTTTGTTATGTTTAATGTAATATTTATACTATATATTAAATTGTTTTCTATATTTTTTATCATTTGGTGTAGTGTGGTGTTGATATATTTTCTGTGATTCTGAAATATCTAGTATGGAAATTTAACAATGATAATAGAAACATGAAAAAGATCATATTTTATTGAGGATAAAAGGAATGATGATAATGGATAAGTTTACTACTGCTTTCTTTATCAGTGATAAAATATATCTTCTTTTAAATTACCTCATAACAAAAATGATTTTTTAGAACTATAAAAAATGGCCTCTCGATCTGTTAAGATCATACTCTATATAAGTTCCTTTTTGTTGTGGTAGTTGGAGATATCGACCCCCATAAGCCATTGTAGAATTCCAATGAAAGTTATGAGTATGGATAGGAAAGTATATAGTCTACTAAACATTCTATAGTTGTAGGGGGTATGCAGTGAATAAACGATATAATGGATATAAAGTGGAGTGGGCATGTAGTTTCTCTAATTAATGGATGGAGATTAGTTCATTGATTGGTGATGGATGGAATCTAAAGAATCAATAAGGTGGAGCAGTGAGTGGTTTTCATTTTTAGTTTGGAGGATAAGTAATGTGATTAATTTGGGATATTGTTATAGGATCCATAAATATAGAGTAAGAATAACTTCTTATTTTGTGTACTTTAGTCCCTAAAAATCAACTTTGGGATGATGATTTTTTGATCCATACTAATATTAATGTTTTTGTGATTTTTTCACCATGCCGATGTTCCATGGAATATTCCTCATATTTTGAACACATGTTCCATGAATTGTACAATCCATGAATACCAACATGATTTCCCACAGAATTTCAAAATACATATTTTAATGATTAATCATCCAATGATGTTATGATGATATTGTAACACCCCAGGTAAATAAAGAATATGACATTTTTATATTTATCCCTATTTGTGAAAAAAATATTAATATTACTTTAAAGGGAATGCTATGCTCGATGGCGTACCCAATACGCGACAATGAGTTCCTTTGAAATCATACGTTGCACTCTAATAATAAAATAATATTATTTTAAATGGTAGTTAACGCCTAGACATTATAATGGCGGAAAATAATGGAACTAAATAAAAAATTATTATGTATGTTTGTCTAATATTTTTATTTTTACAATTAATGTTAGAGGATTAAAAATGCGAATGAATTCAATTTTTAAGCGTAAATATTCTAATATTCTTTAAAAGGTCGATTAACCGCCTTTTGATGAAGAAACTCTTTTAAATCAACTTTTTGACAATTTTATGTGTTATATTTGACAAAATAAAATTCTTGTTTAGAATCGGGACATCAAAATTTACTTTGTGTAATTTTTTGGTATTTTTCCGATAATGTTCATTTTTTAATGAATAGTGAAAAAGGTTGTATTTTAATTCAAAACCGCTTTTTAATCTAATTTATTTATATGATTAGATTATCTTTTCAAATTGTTTAAAAGTGAAATTAGAATATATTTTTACCGTTTAATCCAATATTGGTCATTGGAATTAATTTCATTTCGAAATCAGACTTAAACTAGTGTGAATCTTTTGATACTTATTGTTTCATAAAAACACGCTATTTGCTCTGACAGTAGGAATTAATTATTATATTAATTAATGAAACTTATATTTTTTGAATTTTTTAAAACATACTTCATTTTTTTATTTGGAATATCAAATATATCTTAGGGTTATGTTTTGGTATTTTTCAGAAAAACTTCAATTTTTGATGAATTGTGAAACCACTAAGTGGTACTTATAAAACCTGATTTTCCGTTTAAATGAAATTTTACCACCTCTGTGTTTTGAATTTCAAAACTCCGACATACATGGTTGTCATTAAAAAGTAAAATGCGGTTCAATGGAATTAAAATAATTTTTTGGTGAATAGTAACTTTTAAGTTTATTAATCGCGATTAGTGGTAATTAGTGTAGTTTAAGGTAAAATTAATGTTTTAATAATATGAGATGAGCTTGAAACATGACCTACCTTTATTTGTTGTGTCTGGCCGACCAAGACAACCCATGGGTCAACTTGGGGACCCCATGGAGCCACTTTGGTTGGGAAATGACATAAATAACTTTTTATTTAATGTAAAAGTAAAAATGTCACAAACATGAGTAGTTTAACTAAAACAATTTTTACATGGGGTTATAATAGTATGATTTTTGACTATAAATAGTAATTGGAAAGATAAAACTATTTCCTACATCATAGTATTTGTTTTATAATTTTTAGAAATTTAATAAATTAAATTATTTATGACATCGTGATGATGCAGCGACGACCTCATTATTTAACGATTTAAATAAAATAGAATGATATGTAAAATCTAAGACCTACACTTGTCAAAAACCTATTATATGGGTGGATTTAGTACCCTTATCACCTTATATTTGAATTATTTCAATGTGGGACCTTTTAAATCCGAAAATCATTTTAAAATAAAGTAACATTTCTTTACTTTCCAAGAGTGCCCCTCCTCTCCTCTTATAAAAGGCCCCCACCTTTACCTCCTTACCCACACTTCCAAAGCCTTTGGATCGGCCAACCCCTGCCCAGTTTGTCTATCCACATCCCTATATAACTCTTAGAAGCCTCACTTTGGTCATAAGTCTTCTCATGGAAGCCTTTCATCTCAAACCAAAGGGAGTTACCCAATTTTAAGGTAATGTCTTCACTTGAGTCGTTTTGTTTTATTTTTCTTCTCCACCCCCTAAACTCTTTTTATTCCTTTATTTTGTAACAAAACCAGTATATTAAATATACTAGGATGTTTTTATGTTAAGGATTCGAGCTACACTTACACACACCTTCGTCTAATGGATAAAGAACATATTGTTTCTATGGATGGCAAATTACTGCCTCATAAAATGATGATTGTTCAATATTCTCTTAACACCTTTCATGGTGGCCATTATGATGTCACTACATTTATATATGATATATAATATGTTTATTTTTTCCCTTAAGCTTCTGTATTTTTCATTTATGGCATACCTTTATGGCTTCCATTATGAATATAAGCGATATCTTTATTTTAGGATGTGCAGACTACCGCCCCCTCAAAGTGATTTGATTCATTAATACCATATGTGTTACGTATAAATGATATATTTAATTATATTATATATGATACCACACTGGAATTAAAATAATATTATGTATCATTTAGTTTTAATTCCATTAATATGACATATAAATGAAAGTAGCGTTAATGCGTACGTACGGCTTATCGTCTCCATGAACGGTGCATTTAATTTATTATCTCTAAATGATTATGTAATATTAGAAATTCATGTATATTCTTGATATATATGATATATATGATATCCAAATCATGAATATCATTCTGGATCTAATGATCCTTTGACCACATGAACAACATGTAATTGTAAGAAGTCCACTTTCGACTTAAGAGCCAAATATCGACAAAACAAACATTGTTAACTTAAATGATTAGATAATGTTTATATCATGGAAATAAGTGATATAAAAGGAATAATGAACTTTAAGAAGGTTCTTAAGCAAGTATAAAGTAACTCAAGTTTATTATTCAGGACGTTAAAGAACGATCGTGTCAAGTTGGACCCGTGGTAAGGGATCCTACCCCTCTTTCTTTTTAAGTACACTCTTTTATGTCATTACTTTTAAGCTCATATTTCATATGATTGGGATGTTGTTTTATATTACTCTTACTGTAATTTTTATGTTCATATTATGAGAGACCCTATTTGATCTCTTCAATCCATTTTTTTTATGTTTTATGTGGTGCCGTTAGGCCGCCGAGTTTTCGTAAGGGATTTTTCATCTCACTTTTATTCCCATGAGATTTATGCTACATTTTCCACAATTTCCTTTGAGTAGTGTATTTACTGCCCATTATTTTACTCATTGTGTATTATAATTTCATTTATGAGTATTTACATCAATGTTGTATTGTCCTTCTTTCACGGGGTGTATGTTTCGAAAGATACCCATGTCGGTAAGAGAACCATTCACCCTCCGCTTTTTAAAAGACCACTTTTGTTATGTCTTTTAATTCACATAACACTATGTTGGGATATGTTCTTCTATATCCATAGTGATTTAAATTTTATGTCCAAGTGATGATATACCCTTTTTATCTCTCATCAACTCATTTTCTGAATTTTGTAGTGACGTCGTTAGGCTGTCAAATTTTTGCAAGGGAACTTCTTAACCCAATTTTGATTCTTGGGGATAAGCTTGTACGCCTTGAATATGTCGTTCTATTAATATGTGTGATTAACCTCTGATTGTTTTACACATAATATCCACTTATATTTGGTGTATTAGTTTGCCACACATAATTATGTAATTGATTTATCCTTAATCCAAGGATACTGTCTTTGTATGGGACTTCGTCTCAATCTCATTTCATTGAGGCATATTTTGTTTTATACACAACGTTATTTTATATGGTGTATAAAACCCTTTGAATATTACATTTATTCAAAAGGAATATTTTTTATACGAAGCATTTACAAAATGACAAAAGGCAAGGTTTTTTTCATACGTATGCGGCGACAATGACTTCTCCGCCACCGTGACCATTATTTGAGTTTTGGCTTCCTCTAAAAGCCATACCTTTTTTTTAAAATAAAAATAAATACCATGTTTTACTTTTCTTTTATTTTTGTATTGAAAATGGTTTTCATAATGTTTTTATATCAATGTGTTGTTTTGATATCTTGTGATTGAAAGGTGGAAATGTTATGTTTCCTTTATAAAAGATTTATGTGATACGATTATGTTGAGGTTATTGGGAATTATTATGAAGATGGGTGGTTCCATGATAAAATAAGGGCAGGTGAGCTCGATATAGCTCTCCAATGCATTAGATAACGTGAAGGGGTTAAACGTTAAGGTTTCTCCGAAGAGATTTACGGAATATACTGTTATGGGTATTCCAAATTTAACCAAGAGGGTTACTCCCTCTGTAAGAATGTTATGAATGCCTCAAGTTACCTTTATGTATTGTGATTTCTATGATTTATTCATGATTTTATGAGGTATGTTGTAGTGCTTATGTTTTATGGGTAAAGTATGATTCCATTCTTATGTATACATGTACTAATGTTTCCTTCCCATATTTTTATATCCCTTACTGAGTTTTTTATGCTCATCCCATGTTTTTGAAATGTTTTTCACAGGTAAAGGGAAGGGTACATGATATGATAATAGTGTCAAGGAAGTGTCAAGAAAGAATCAATGTATTATTTTAAATCTTCTTCCATTGATGGGAAAAATGAATATTGTCTTTTCTGTAACCACTTTGTTTAAATGTGGAATATAATGCAAGATTTATGATCTAATTCTCTAAAACTCTAAACCTGCAAAGATCCTCAATGTGAATTATTCATTTAATTCATCATTAAGTAAGGTTTAAGGATGGGGCCTTATACTTGGTATCAGAGGTCGGTTTAGACAACTTTAGGGATTAAATGTTTTTGTTATACATATGGTTAGTACCTATATCTATTATTTCAGTTAAATCCTTATTTTATGACTTTTTTTCAGGACATGTAAAGTTAGTTACGAATGGAAGGAGAAGGATCTCAAATGACATTCCTATCTCTTCCTGATTACATGCTTGCAATAATTATTGCAAAGTCATGTTCGGTTGATTGTGAAACTTTTTCTAGCATACAACTCACTTGTAAGCAGTTGTTTGAGATATCAAAAACCTCCACTATACCTCGTTATCATCGTGAATCATGGGTTGTTTTTAGACAAATACTATTTTCACAATATTCTCATATTTTCAAGAAATGTAAATATTATCATGTTATTTTCAAATATTTTACCTTATCACAAGAATTTGAAGCATATCATGATTTTAAAAATGGTGCTGTGGAAGGAGACCCTTGTGAAGCCTATTTATATTTTATTTTAAAATATATTCTCTCATCACATACTTATGGTATTTTAAAAGGACCAATAATAGAATGTTTCAACTCAAATTCTATCCGACTATTTTATAGAAATCATGTTTTATCAGATGTTTTGAAATTATATTTCATACATGATTATTTTCCAAAACTATTTTTCTGTGAACACCCATATGACCCATGTTGTACAAGGTGTATTTGGATGGAGGAAGCAAATTATTTTGAATGATCTATAAATCATTGTTGTAATGCATGGGACATCTACCTACGCGAACAAGATAGAGATGAAACCGAGTGGACTCCATGATCAAGGTATGCTGTTATTCATTTTGGGAATCATTTTATTTTATCTTATGGTGGTGAAATAAGACTTCCATAATTAAGATATTGAGATCATAATGAATTTGGATGAAAATGAGTGGTATAAGAAAACTATTGAGGTTAAAACATGTTAGGGTTATTTTCAGAGTTTTATAAAAAGGAAAACACGCAGACTGTGTGACAACCCGTCGCATCAGACAAAGATGCGTGAATCGAACCCACAACCAAAGTGTGACTGGTATTTATCGCCTACCACTGGACTATGTGAAGTCCCTGGTTAGTTTGACTGATTCTTTTTAGTTAGATGATTTTATGAATTAATAGTAAGTTGATTTTGGGTTATCTATGGAAATTTATTAACCTATCATGGAGGATATGTGGTTAGGTTAATTACTTTTCCATACGAGACCTTAAGAGAAACTGATGTTGTTTGGAGATAAATGTTACGATTTAACTTGGAAGAATATGGGACTAAATCCTTCAAATATTTGGGATTCAATCTCAGTTTGGAGAATTTTATGGACAAATTGTTTATCGAATGGTCCTCATTGAACTTTGGGTTTTGTTGGACAAATATTGGAGATTAAGAATATATTTTCTTTTTATAAAGGGTTATCCTTTTCTAAATTATCTGATCTTGTACTAAACATTTAATTTTTGGTTTTTGTTAAAGTCTAAAGGCATGGGAAGTATATAGTTCTCTTTTTCGGATTAGGTGATTCTCTATAAGTTGATTATAGGACTCTTAATGTGAACAAGTCTTCCTAAATACTCGTCTTTTGGAAAAAATATGATTTTGTGTAAGAAATCTAATAAAAGTTGAAAGTAAACATGATAAGTGATTATGTTTCCTTATGAATAAATTCCCCAATAAAAAGAAACTTAAAACAAAAATGTTGTCTATGATCTTTTCCTACCGGGGAATCGAATACCATTTAACCCATCACAAGTTTGTGATATTCTTGTGGTTAACTTTCTCCTAAACATGTTTTCTATCACTCTCCATCAGAACATGACCCTTTGTTTTTTCTTCCAGGTCCATATTTTCATACTTGGAATCCTAGTATGGGTTAACGTGGGTGACCTTTGTACTTATACTTCTTTATTTTAAAGTGATTGTTTTACTGACCTTTGTTCCGATGTGTGATTTTCGATGGAGTTTCCATGCCCAATTTTGAAATTGCGAGGACACAATTCCCAAAAGGGGGGAAGGATGTAACACCCCAGGTAAATAAAGAACATTACATTTTTATATTTATACCTATTTGTAAAAAAAAATATTAATATTACTTTAAAGGGAACTCTATGCTCGATGGCATACCCAATACGCGACAACGAGTTCCTTTGAAATCTTACGTTGCACTGTAATAATAAAATAATATTATTTTAAATGGTAGTTAACACCTAGCCATTATAATGGCGGGAAATAATGGAAAAAACTAAAAAAATGATTATGTATGTTGTTCAAATATTTTTACTTTTTACAGTTAATGTTAGAGGATTAAAAATGCGAATGAATTCAATTTTTAAGCGTAAACATTTTAATATTCTTTAAAAGGTCGATTAACCGCCTTTTGATGACCAACCTCTTTTAAATCCACTTTTTGAAACTTTTATGTGTTATATTTGACAAAATAAAATTCTTCTTTAGAATCATGACATCTAAATTTACTTTGTGTAAATTTTTGGTCTTTTCCCGATAATGATTATTTTTTAATTAATAGTGAAAAATGTTGTATTTTAATTCAAAACCATTTTTTAATATAATTTATTTATATGATTATATTATATTTTGAATTGGTTTCAAAGTGAAATTAGAATATATTTTTACCATTTAATCCAATAGTGGTCGTTGGAATTAATTCAATTTTGAAATCAGACTTAAACTCGTGTCAATCTTTTGATACTTATTGTTTCATAAAAACACGCTATTTGCTCTTACTGCAAGAATTTATTATTAAATTAATTAATACAACTTATATGTTTTAAATTTTTTAATTTAGACTTCATTTTTGTATTTGGAATATAAAATATAGCGTAGGGTGAAGTTTTGGTATTTTTCTGAATAACTTCAATTTTTGATTAATAGTGAAACCACTAAGTGGTACTTATAAAAACTGATTTACCGTTTAAATGAAATTTTACCACCTCTGTGTTTTGAATTTCAAAAATCCAACATACATGGTTGTCATTAAAAATTAATATGTGGTTCAATGGAATTTAAATAATTTTTTTGGTGAATAGTAACTTTTAAGTTTATTAATCACGATTAGTGGTAATTAGTGTAGTTTAAGGTAAAATTAATGTTTTTATAATTTGATATGAGCTTGAATCATGTCCAACCCTTATTGGATGTGTCATTTTCCGACCAAGACAAACCATGGGTCAACATGGGGACCCCATGGAGCCACTTTTGTTGGGAAATTACATTAATAACTTTTTATTTAATGTAAAAGTAAAAATGTCACAAACATGAGTTGTTTAACTAAAACAATTTTTACATGGGGTTATACAAGTCAGAATTTTCACTATAAATATTCATTGGAAATATATAATGATTTAATACATCATAGTATTTTTTTTTATAATTTTTAGACATTTAATAAATTAAATTATTTATGACATCGTGATGATGCAGTGATGACCTCATTATTTAAAGATTTAAATAAAATGTAATGATAATGTAAAATCTAAGACCTAAACTTCTCAAAAACCTATTGGATGGGTGGATTTAGAACCCCTATCACCTAATACTCGAATTATTTCAATGTGGGACCTTTTAAATCATAAACACATTTTAAAATAATGTAACATTTCTTTACGTTCCAAGAGTGCCCCTCCTCTCCTCTTATAAAAGGCCCCCACCTCTACCTCCTTACCCACACTCCCAAAGCCTTTGGATCACCCCACACCTTCCCATTTTGTCTCTCCACATCCCTATCTAACTCTTAGAATCCTCACTTTGGTCAGAAGCCTTACCAAGGAAGCCTTTGATCTCAAACCAAAGGAAGTTACCCGATTTTAAGGTAATGTCTTCACTTGAGTCCTTTTGTTTTATTTTGCATCTCCACCCCCCTAAAATATTTTTATTCCATTCTTTTGTAAAAAAAACAGTATATTCAATATAATAGGATGTTTTTATGTTATGTATTAGAGCTACACTTACACACACCATCGTCTAATGGTTAAAGAACATACTGTTTCTGTGGATGGCGAATTACTGCCTCACGAAATGATGATTGTTCAAACTTCTCTGAACACCGTTCATGGTGGCCATTATGATGTCACTAAATTTATATATGATATATAATATTTTTATTTTTTTCCTTAAGCTTCTGTATTTTTCATTTATGGCATACCTTTATGGCTTCCATTATGGGTATACGCGATATCTTCATTTTAGGAAGTGCGGACTACCGCCCCCTCAAAGTTATTTGATTCGTTAATACCATATGTGGTACGTATAAAGGGTATATTTAATTATATTATAAATGATACCGTACTATAATTAAAATACTATTAAGTATCATTTAGTTTTAATTCCATTAATATGACATAGAAATGAAAGTAGCGTTCATGCGTACGTATGACTTACCGTCTCCATGAACGGTGCATTTGATTTCTTACCTCTAAATGACAATGTAATATTATAAAAACATGTATATTCTGGATATATATGATATATATGATATCCAAATCATAAATATAATTTTGGATATAATGAACCTTTGACCACACGAACAACATGTAATTGTAAGAAGTCCACTTTCGACTTAAGAGCCAAATATCGACAAAAAAACATTATTAACTTAAATGATTAGATAATGTTTATAACATGGAAATAAGTGATATAAAAAGAATAATTAACTTTAAAAAGGTTCTTAAGAAAGTATAAATTAACACAAGTTTATTATTCAGGATGTTAAATAACGATCGAGTCAAGTCGGACCCGAGGTAAGGGATCTTACCCCTCTCTTTCTTTTTAAGTACACTCTTTTATGTCATTCCTTTTAAGATAATATTTCTTATGATTTTCATGTTATTTTATATTACTCTTAATGTAATTTTTATGTTCATATGATGAGAGACCCTATTTGATCTCATCAATCCATTTTTTGTATGTTTGAAGTGGCACCGTTAGGCTGCCGAGTTTTCGTAAGGGTTTTTCATCTCACTTTTATTTCCGTGATATTTATGCTACATTTTCCACAATTTCCTTTGAGTGGTGTATGTACTGACCATTATTTTACTCATTGTGTAATATAATTTCATTTATGTGTATTTAAATCAATGTTTTATTGTCCTTCTTTCATGGGGTGTATGTTTCGAAAGATACCAATGTCAGTAAGGGAACCTTTCACCCTCCTTTTTTTAAAAGACTTCTTTTGTTATGTCTTTTAATTCACATAACATTATGTTGGGATATGTTCTTCGATATCCTTAGTGATTTAAATTTTATGTCCATGTGATGAGATACCTGTTTTATCTCTCATCAACTCATTTTCGGAATTTTGTAGTGACGCCGTTAGACTGTCAAATTTTTGCAAGGGATCTTCTTAACCCAATTTTGATTCTTTGGGATAAGCTTGTACTCCTAGAATATGTCGTTCTGTGAATATGTGTGAATATCCTCTGATTTTTGTACACTTAATATCCACTTATATTTGGTGTATTAGTTTGTCACACATAATTAGGTAATTGATTTATCCTTAATCCAAGGATACCGTCTTTGTATGGGAATTCTTCTCAATCTCCTTCCATTGAGGCACATTTTATTTTACACACAACCTTCTATTATACGGTGTATAAACCCCATTGAATTTTACATTTATTCATAAGGAATATTTTTTATACTAAGCGTTTACTAAATTACAAAAGGGAATGTTTTTGTCGTACGAATGCGGCGACAATGACTTCTCCACCGTCGTGACCATTATTTGAGTTTCGGCTTCCTCTACAAGCCATACCTTTTTTAAAAGAAAAATAAATACCATGTTTTACTTTTCTTTAATTTTGGTATTGAAAATGGTTTTCATAATGTTTTTATATCAATGTGTTGTATTGATATCATGTGATTTAAAGGTGGAAATGTTATTTTTCCTTTATGCATGTTTTATGTGATACGATTATGTTGAGGTTCTTGGGGATTATTATGAAGATGGGTTGTTCCATGATAAACGAAGGGCAGGGGATCCCGATATAGCTCTCCAATGAATTGGGTAACGAAAAGGGGTTAAACATTAAGGTTTCTCCGAAGAGATTTAGGGAATATACTTTGATGGGTATTTCAAATGTAACCAAGAGGGTTACTCCCTACGTAAGAATTTTATGAATGACTCAAGTTACCTTTATGTCTTATGATTTCTATGATTTATTCATTATTTTATGAGGTATGTTATAATTCTTATGTTTTATGGGTAAAGTATGATTCCATTCTTATGTATACATGTACTCATGTTTCCTTTCCATATTTTTATATCCCTTACTATGTTTTTTATGCTCATCACAAGTTTTTGAAATGTTTTTCATAGGTCAAGGGTAGGGTAAATGATATGATGATAATGTCAAGGAAGTGTCAAGAAAGAATCCATGTTTTATTTTAAATATGTTTCCATTGATGGGAAAAATGAATACTTTCTTTTATATAACCACTTTGTTTAAATGTGGAATGTAATTAAAGATTTATGATCTAATTCTCTATAACTCTAAACCTAAAAATATCCTCAATGTGTAATCTTATAATAACTCAAGATTATGTAAGGTTTAAAGCTGGGGACTTATATATATTCACTTTGGTATGATTTTCTGATAGAACCCAATATGATGCGAAAATGTTTTTCCAAAACACAATTATGTGTTGATCCCTAATGTTTTCAGTAGCTGGTGCCCCCCAATGTTTATTGGGGGTTCAAAAAACTTTTTCTAGATGGATGTAACCCACACATATTTATTAAATGGAGGCTATATAGGTATTCTCGGGTAGGTGGATTGCCCTAACTAAATGGTTGTAGTTGAGGAGGAGGAATAGATGTTTAGTATCCTATAAAAGGAGACTTACTTAGTGATTTCATCATCATCATCAACAATAATTAGTTCTGAAAATTATAGTTTGAGTGCCTGTATTTTTTAGGTATGCTCTCTACTAATTCAAGTGAGACAAATTAGGAGAATATTCTCTTTGAAATAGTGATAGATAATCTATTTCTTCTTTTTCACATAGTGAGACCCTTGTCTTTATTCATGGTTTTTACCCCTCCCATTTTGGATGGTTTTCCACATTATATATAGAATCGTTTTTCCAGAATTTTTCATGTTAGTTTTATATTTATATTATTTATGTAATGGTGGGAATATAATTTTCATTATGAATAAAGGGTATCATTTTTAGGATCTAACCTACTGTTGTTCACTTTTCATACTACCAATAATTCTCATAAATTTGAGTGTGCATTGTAATTTGAACTGTTTTTGATATTTGACATGAGAAACAACCTCTTGAGAGTATTAAATACATATTTATGAAAAATAAGTTCTCTTCTATTATGATATTCCTTTATTGTGGTGAAACTTGTGTTCTAAAAATTCATCTGGAATAGTTTTTCATTTTGAGAAATGAATATAAATATGGTATTACTGATGTCAAATTTCTTATATTCAATGAGTGAATTATTGATGGGTATGAAAATGAGAAATTGAATGATATGGATGGGAATGTTATTCATAAAATCTTCTTGGATTTAACTGGTAGGGCCCTATCATGCATTATAGAGAATAGGATGGGTAATGAAAACTAGGGATACTCTGATGATGTTATATGAAGTGTAGTTATTTAATAGAAAATGTTTGTAGAAAATGAAATTATATACTCATTTAATGGTGGAGAAATTATTTTGGACTAACCAGAATAATATTTTTAATACCATATTCACTTATCTTATTGTATTGGGATACAAAATTGAGAATACTGTAAGTGAACACATTTTCCCCAATGTTTTCCAAATCCATAAGATCATATCATTATCAAACACACAATTAACATCTTAATGGATATGTTTATCTATAGAAAACATTGTATATATGGTTCTTAGAGAATAAATTTCATGAAAAAAGAAAGAGGACAGACAAACCACATCACACTAAGTGGAGGGTCTATTAATGGAGTGAGGAACATATATATAGAATGGTAAGAGTGGGTGGGAAAATCATAGAAAACATAATTCATGGATGAATAAAAATAATGACCCAAGTTTCAATTTTGGAAATTAGGTACACATAAAAAGTAATTTTGTGACAAGAAGAATTGTAGTAAGAGAACTCCAGGAAATAGATTTAGTACTTCTCATAATGGTCATATACAAGTCATTAAAACAGTGAAAGCTAATGGAGGGAGACAACACCTCAAAGATAAATGGATAATAAATTAATGAGGATAATTAGGAATGAACAACTGAAAGTGAGTGGTTTAATAAATATAAAAATATATTGGAAGTAGTTATATAGAATAAGAATAATAACATATTCAAGATCATTGGAATCAAGACCCTCAAATTCATGATGCATGATAGTATAGTTCAAACCATATAAGGAGTGTCCAATATTATGGTATTAAATAATATTATACTGTCGTTGGGATAAATTGAAAATAGTGGGTGTATGAAAATCACTAGAAAAGGGATTTTGATGATTCTGAATGGTGTGATTGTGGAAAAAAAGATTGAGAGGATCTGAATGAAAATTTGCATACTTATATATGAAATATAAAACAACTCATATATTCTTATTTCATCGATTAACCTAATTGAATAATTGATATTTTTATGGAATATAATTCCTAGAGACATAACTAAACAAGGATTTTATATTATTTCTAATTAGGATTAATTTTATAGGTATATTAAGGCATCGTTTCCATTTTTGATCATTTTTTCCAAGTAAGAAACAAACGAAATATTGGTATATCGATGGAAGAAACAAATGTATATTAGTATTAATACATTTAGACTTGTTTCAAGAACCCATTATATCCATTGGAATAGAATGTTACTTTGTATCATTCGTTGATGATTATTCAAAGAGTTATTGGGTCTACCCAATTAGAAATATGGCCGTTGTTTTTGGGGTCTTTAAAACATTAAATGTATAGAATGACCATGAATATATTAATATAATCAACTACTTGAGGCCTGGAAATGGTGGATAAAATTATTGTAATTATTTTACTACATTTTATAAATAATATTTCATAAAAATATAGTTCATGGTGGTATTCACTCCATAATAGAAGAGAATGTTGGAGTGTATGAACATAAACCTATTCAACAGAATAAGGGTAATGTGCAACATGAATGATTTAATTTATATTTGAGATATAAAAATTATACATTTTTATGATACAATGATGGTGTGAAAGGGTATCATTTTTGTGAATTCACTACTGAGAAACATATCATCAGTATGTATTCCATTTTTTCTAGAAAGAATGGGGAATATTATGATAGTTGGTGACATGGATAAAGAGAAAACACAAACATCAATAAACAATGTAAATGATGAACTGATAAAAGATCTATTTTCTTCTAATGTATTATTAAATCATGATGATCAATTATCATTTTATTATAGACTATTATGATAAAGTAAGGTGAAAATTGAACCCATATAGCACTCATTCCTTGTAATTGAAAGAAATGTTTCATACAATTCATTAACAACATGTTAATATCTATATTATTTTCTAGAGGTGACTCAGACTCTCGACATATCGTCTTGTATAGTTTCAATATAGTAGAAACATGAATCCATTCACAAGAAAAATACATGGGATATTGTTCCATTAACTCATAGAAGGAAGATAATCAAAAATTGGATTTGAGATCAAGTGATATGAAATAGGCTTGGAGGAATGGTATCATGTAGTGTTGTATGACAAAGGATATTCCTAGAATGATGGTAATTATTTCAATGAAATAATATACTCTTACAGTTACACTAGTAACTATTTAGGTAGTTGTATTTATTTTTATAATATATGGTTGACATATAAATTATCTATATGTATAGAAAAAAATTATCCATAGGGATATTGATGAAGCAATCTATATGCTCGAGCCCAAAATATTTTCAAAATATGGATAAGTGAACTTGGTTTCCAAGGGAACCAAAACATTTCATGGTCTCAATTAGGAACCGAGTTACTATTACAAGATATTTTTTTTAATATCATTATCCTTGGATATGACATAATTTCTTTTTATCCCAAAGTATTTTATTGGGGCTCAAATGGTTATCATTTTGTCATTCCTGTATTATGTGTAAAAGACATGTCAGTTGCAAGTCCTAAAAATTATCAAATCCTAAAACAATGACATTGTTTTCTAGGGAGTTTTATATAAAGGACATGGGACTAAAAAAATATTATTCTTAAGATTTATATATATATTGAATTAAATTCTATATATAGTGTAATATTATTGAAAAATTTTGTGAGGAATGAAATGAAATTCTTGAAATTACAATGCATTAATACAATCTCAACAAATATTCTCATTAATTTTATGTTATCCTCTATAGTGATTCCTACCTATGAAGTAGAGAGGATAGAGATATGTCAATAATAATATGTATAAAAATGATGAGTATAACGTTCTCTATAGTTTTATACTAGACCGGGCAATTCATATATAGTTGTATAAGTTAGTTGTTACTTGGAATACCCAGGACATGAGCATTGGAACCCAGTGTAAGGATCTTTATATATAATAATCATATGTTTTATGCTACATTATATTATATGTGATCATATTTCACTACCAAAGGCTATATTGACTCATTTTTATGTTCATTTTGACATATAAAATCCATTATAGGTTATGATATTAATATTGTATAAGTACCTCTATGCTTGATTCCATTACTACAATCATTTTATTCCTTATAACCAACCATGGTAGAGTACATGGTAGAAATACATTCTTATAAAGAGGTAATTAGGGAGAATTATTTTTGGATGTGAATGGGAATGTATAATCATATATTCTTATATTTTATGATAAATAGACTTTTTTCACATTTTAGGTAATCCATCTATTCATTTTATTACAAAGAACATTAGGGTACAATATAACTTTCATTTGGACATGGTATAGGAAATTAGTGCGGACATGCATAAAATTAAAACTATGAAAAATATAGTAAATTTTCCAATGATTTAATATGAATTTGAAATGTTCATATGATGAAAATCAATATGTGTCTTTATAGATATGTGTGAAACATGATTTAATATATATATATGAAGTATAGAGATGTGATTGAATAAAAATAAAATCTATTAGTGGAATATATATCAGTAGATTGGAAATATTGTTTATTAGGTTTCACACCTGCTTTTCCAATATACAAAAAGTCTCTATTTTCTATCATATAGGGGAGGTAGAAGAACTAAAAGCTGGGTTTCCAACCCCAAAAATTTATATTGTGGAGGCATAAGGGATGCAAAGTTTATTTTGATAGATTCTCATGATACACAACTTCTTATAGTGGATTAATTTAGGTTCCCACTCTTATCCATAGTGAAAACTTTAGATTTTTATGTGCTTTTTTATCCCTTCAATTTCACAGGGTCGTTCTCATTAAATAAGGCTTCATTTTCCCACTTTTTCACATCATTTTTATGTCAATATTATTTACACAAAGCTTTTCCAATAATATTTGATCCCCACATATGTGACATGTGATAAAGATCTTTATAATTATAATATTTCATATTTATATTTAAAAATTAGGACCCTAAGTAACTATTTAAACAGAGAAATATAGTAACTAGTGTGATATTTTGACCAGTCAACATCGATTAAGGGACCTTCAGTGGATATTTTCCATCTCTACATTGCCCCATTCTGCATATAAAAATATATAACACCTATATTTTTTTATTCATTTTATTAATAGTAATCTAAATGGGGTGAATAATTAGAAAATCATATTTTTGTTAAATATTATATTAATATTGATATTAATAATATTAACCTAAAATATTTTGAGCAGTGAACTTGAAATCCAACTATAGGAAAAATTAAATAAAATAAAATCTTAATGTGTTCAAAATGGATATATTCATAAACATGATTAATGGTTATTGTAAATAATTAAAGAATTATACATTAAATATTCATCATTTAATGGAAAAACTAATAAAATTACATGTCTAAAATTTCATTCCTTGATAGTTAATCTGCAACATGATTGGTGTATGAGAATCTATCACCTATCTACTCTAAAAAACAAATACATTCAATATAATAAAAAAATCATTATGGAATAAATTTAGAGTTATATATTTTACTAGAAAATAAAAATATTTATTAATCCTCTTTAACATAATAGGAATGTTGAAATGGTATGATGTGATGGGTGTTCCAAAAACATGGTGCTCTACCAATATCTCAATGAAAATAGACAATGAATAGTGCACACTAACATTAAAATTCATAAAATTTCCCATAATAATCTAGATCAATGAGAAGGTATTATATTTTGTCTTCTTAAGTAGAGATTTAGTATAAGGGAAAATAAATGCATAGAGATGTAAGTATTTGGTAACACTAATTCTTCTAGATTATATATAATTTTTTTATCTTCTTTAGATTTTAAATGTAGGAGGACTAATCATAATTCAAAGGGACATGAAATATTATTTCACTATTAATCTTTTAAATATAATCTTCACTAATCCAAGGACGTTAAAATTTTATATTAGAAATCAGATCATTACCATTACTTATAAGTGGTAATTTCACTTTATATACTAATATCATAACTATTAACCTCAATTTTGATATGTAGTATTGATTCCCTTGCTAAAATATTGTTTATATGACAAGGGTAAAACACACTTCATCGAAAATTGATTTTATATTATTTAATTATGATAAAATTTAAAATAATGATGTGGTTATGATTGGTTTCTAATATCCATCACCAAGAATATCATAAAAAATTTGAGGGTGGACTATTCCACAAATATTCCACATATAGGCATTGGAAACAAACAAAATTAACTCATTTCTAAGTAATAATAGAAAAATATTTATGTCTCCCTTATAGGATTCTCTTTCATAATATAATGAACTATATTGAAAAAAAATTATCTTTATAATTTTTTAGATAATTTAAAAAATTATCGACCATTGTAGTTTTTTTATGGGTTTAACCTTTACAAAATCAATCACTTAGTTCGATTTCATAATTTAAGATTAATTTCATTCGTCAAAAATATTATATAGAGAAAATTTATGTAGAATTAGCTTTCATAATATACACTATTATAAGAGGAGTAAAATAAGTTATCTTCTCTTCACTGAGATAAATATGATTTGATTGGATACAAAGATAACCTCCTTGCGATTACTCTCCAAGAGTGATTTTAGATACAGTTCTCGATTCAAGATTATCTGAATAACCTTCCACCTAATCATCTTGATAAATCATGGGATGATTATTTGTGGATTTAAACTAATCAGTATTTTGGAATTATTAAAAAACAACAACATCCCTTATCTCCAAAAAAAATTTCCCTTCACACTTTCAATCTATAATAAGAATCGATTGAATAACTTTTCTAGGATTAACATTCCAACCATGACTAGGATGGATACTATTAGAAGTCCATTTTACCCATATATGTGAAAAATAGATATAAGTGTATGTTTTTAAAAATCATTGATGAAGTAAAAATTACCAAAAAGTATTGATATAGATACCAGGAGGAATCTACATTAAAATATCATCTTCAATGAAAACTTGTTAACTAATAGACATGAAATTATTTGGGTTGAATCATCCAATTTACTCATAGAATAAATAGTTTGTGTAGAAAAACATTAATTCATTCCATAAATTTTTTAAGGAAGATCATTAGAAACAAAAAAAATATTATAAATGAAAAAACATCATATTTTGAGTCGAAATGAGACCATTAGAAAACCTGTAAAAAATATTTTCTGATTATCCTACTTAAATTTTATAAAGACATGTAAAAATATGTTAATACCTTTAATATGAAGGAATTATCAATCGTCAATCCTGAGGAAAATTAAAAATTTCTTAATCTAAACTTTTATAGTTTACCTAAAATCAGCTTAATTGTGTGTAAAAACTCAATTCCACACCCCAACTAATGAAAATAAAAAAAAAACCATATAATAAAACTTTAAACTCTTAGTTATTTAAAATTAATTATGGTAAATCTTTAAGCTAAAATATTGTTATATAAGGATGATATTAAATAAAAAATTCTTAGTCTTCAATCATTGTGACCAACATGAACATAAAAAAAACTCACACAAGCATTGATGACTTCTATTGGTATGTCGTGAAAGGTTATCACCAGAGCATCCCCAACTGAAATTTGGTACACTTTAGTTTCCATTATTCTTATTCGTAACTACATTCCTAGATATATATGTAGTATAATATAAAAAGTTATTAAAAAATTACATATTTTCACATTGGTTTCAAAATTTCATAAGTATATATACAATCTTTCTATTTTTATAGATCATGATAATGATACATTTTTTACCACTATCGGTTTAATTGATAATGTTTTTAATATTTCAAAATATAGGACAAAAAGAACATTTGTGACTGGATTTAAAATTTTTATAAAAATACATATTTTATCATTATCTTGAAATAAACATATTTCCACCCTCAATTTGGAAAATTCGAGATATGAATACAATAATATGTCTAAAATAATTTATTGATGAAATTATGCATGTACAAGACCTGGTGAATTATATGGTGATTTTCATACAAGGGGAATATTCAACATATCATATAACCTTGAGTAGGATAATTGTAACTCATTTTGGACAGTTATTAAGTCTGATATGAGGTTTTAATAATGTTGTTTGTGAAAAAAGTTAATGATGAAACTAATATGAGTATAATGGGATTAGAGATGATGGTGAAAAAATCTATATGGTTATGTGGTATCATGTGAAAATTTTACTAGGTTTCTAAGTGATTTGACTACACCTGTTAAACCCATATATGTAAAAAAGATAACCCAAAATAATAATTAACAATAAAAGATAAATGAAATGACGTCTATCATAAATAATGATAAAATATATATGTATAACATAGACCATAGTATATATTGCATCATATTTAATCATATTTGAAGGGGCTTGTAAAAGTTCATAGAAATGTAAGCTAAAAGGCATCCCACTGCTAGTGGTATCCATAGGATAAAACCCAATCACTTGTTTCATGAGTGGGACTCTTCATAATTTATAGGATCATAGTTCCCCACTTGGTAAATGATGAAGGGTGGAATGAGTTTGGGTATGGGGATATTTTTGCTCTGATAATTGTAATTCCTTTATGCTATCGCACACATAACCACTAAATGTGTTTTTCCTCTTATATAGATTCATTATGGACTGAACTTGAGAACTCACACATTTTTTAAAGAACTATAACACATGACTAAATTCTTTGGACAACTCATGAAACACTTTTATGGATTATTTGAACCCCCATTCATTTTATCTTATGAAACAGTTATTAATGATAGTTAATATGGGGATATTTGACTCGAATGGTAACTATTATCATTCATATTCCGAAACATCTTATAAATGAATCCTTTCAATATCGAATTCCATAATCTATGAATTTAATGTGTTGCTTCCTTATGAAATCGACCAATATAACATTAAAATTGTTCGTAGGTATGATTTATGATATACCCATATCATAGGATATGATATATTCTCTTTTAAAATTATAGGTATTTTTGTCTTTAGGGAATATCTCTTTTTTTATCTCGCTTTCACTGAATCCTAAAATACATTGTGTCATTTCACCTTATATCATGTGATATACATTATCTTATGAAAATATATCTAAATATATTTTTAATATCTTCAAAAAAACTTTCGTAAATATTTAATTGGCTTAAAAATGTGTCATACATTATATAAAATACCTTGTGAAAAAATATCCAATTGTTGATTAATTCATACATTAATTTAGAGCTACTCGGGGAGTCAAATTATATCCTCATATAGACAATATCATGGTGTCATCCCATAATCTATTATAAAATTGACAATAAAAATGAATCAATGGATCTATAAATATAATCAAAACCTGCCTATGAAAAAGAATTAGTTTTACTCAAGCCACAAAGGGGTCAAACATGATATATATCAAGCACATAGATCATTATATTTATGTCCACTAGTCGCATCACATTCTTCCAAACACTGTAAAAAATTTCCTTTTCCATGTAGATCAAGTATCCATGGGCCACAATGTATTTCAATCCCATACATACAACTCATATGTTCTGAATTATTTGAGAATTGATGGACCCAATCATAGAATATATCACATTACTATCATAACATCACTAGTTTGATATATTTTCCTATTTTATGGATTATTTAAATTTATGTAATGTTAAAATTTATATTTGATTTGTTTTTAAAAGGTTTTTAGGGTGTAGGAAGTATTTTTAGAGATAATCATTTTGATAAATATGAGTACAAAATGGCCTCATGTATCTAGGAAAGTGTGCAAGATGTTTTTCGATCATTGGAAAGGAAATCATTTGGCATATGGTTTGGAAAAACTATAATCCTAATAAAATAACTTGCAATTTTTATGGATAGATCATATTTTCATGGTTAGTATATGGTTTTTCAAACCATGCATCCTAACTATGAAATGTAAGATTAATTCTTCATAAATTCACTTTGAAACCCAAAACGTGCATAAAAATCATTATTTTCATCCCCTTCCCTGTGATCTCAATTTTCATGATTCCAATATGTGTCTTTTGGGGATCTTCAACATCCAATCTTTAATTCTAATGATTATTTATGAATTTGATCATGTAAATCTAATTTCAATACGTTGGTATTCTTTCCCATATTATATCTTCTCATATCTTATGGAATATAAACATTTATCAGTGTACTTATATATGAATATATGGGATTGAACAAGTTTTTATTAGTTTTTCTTGGGATTTTATAGGAAAATTATTGGAAGGATCACATATATATGATATTCCAATGAATCGTTGTTCCAAATGGATCCAGCATTGATGGTTTTTTCTCTCCTATCATTTTTCATGGAACATGGAATCTATCATACTTTAGAATGTTTTTTCTCCTCATTTGAAAAATTTTATATTTCTAAATAATTTCTAAAACTCGACTATAATCTTCATTGGATTTATCATTCCTAGTTTTGGGATATGGATGACATAACCTGGGATATTAAAATGGTTGTTTATGAATAAAAATCTTTTGGTAAATAAAATATGAATTGATGGGTGTTCTTGGAATGTATTTGGCTGTATGTGTTCTCGTGAATTAGGAAAATAGTTTGTGGATGAAATTCACCATGATAAAATGAGAATTCTAGGAAGTATAGGATATTCATGTGGGAGTTTTAATGTGGATACTTGGAATTTACATTCCCAGATGATTTAAATAAAAATAATGTAATAGCCCAAGATTTTATAAAAAATATTCTTTTTAATGTCTTGTGTTGTACGCTACACCAAAAGGAGCTTGCACAACACGCATCCTTGACTTGCCTTGCATTACACGCAATCACGACCTTCCTCGATAGCGTGTGTAATACGCAATACCGAGTTTCACTAAACAACGATATGCTATAAAAATATTATTAAAACTAGCCGTTATGAATAGTAATAACCACTTTTTAAAACTCTGTAAATATTATTTTTCAAAATGAACTTCATTTTTGGATTCGGAGTATCGAATTTAGCCTAAGGTGAAATTTTGGTTCTTTTCGGATAACTTTCATATTCTGATGAATAGTGAAAATTAATAAATTATAATTAAAAACAACTTTTTTAATCGAAATAATTAATAGTGATAAATTATTAATTTGAGTGGTTTTAAAGTATATTTAGAATATATTTTTAGAATTTAATACAATGTTGGTCATTGGATGTAATTTCACATTTAAACCAGACATAATCAAGTGTCAATCTTTTGATAGATATTGTTTCTTAAAAACACGCTATTTGTTTTAACAGTGGGATTTAATTATAAAATTAATTAATGCAAATTCTATGATATGGATTTAGTAAAATAGACTTCATTTTTGAATTCGGAATATGAAATATAGCTTAGGATGAAATTTTGGCATTTTTCTGAAAACCTTCATTTTTTTGATGAATAGTGAAACTACTAAGTGGTAGGTTAAAAACTGAATTTTGCATAAAACTTAATTTTACCACTTCTGTGAATGGAATTTCTAAAATCCGAGAGACACGGTTAATATCAAGGACTAAAATGTGGTTCAATGAGATTAAAATAATTTTTGGTGAATAGTAACTTTTTTCTTTTTTTTACCGCGGTTAATAGTAAATAGGGTAACTAAGGGTAAATATGATATTACTATTACCCTAACACATGTACTAATTCTATTGGAAAAGTGTAATTCGACCAAAAACAATCTTAGGAATAAAATATGACCATTTAGGCCCACTTGGATTAGATTAGGACATTTATTATGAATTTATTTAAAGAAGGGTTAAAATAGTTAAAATCAAAGTTTAATAAGTAAATCATTTTTAATATGGGGTTATACATAAGATAAATTCGATTGTAAATATTCATTAGAAAGATAAAAAGATTTCCTACATGATGGTATTTTATTTGTAATTTGTAGACATCAAATAATATAATTTATTTATGACACAACGATGATGCAGTAATTGTCTTATTAATGAAATATTGACATAATTCATGTTAAAAACACCAAAATAAATGTAATTTGAGATTTTTAATGAATTACACTAATTTTCTAGGTTACTATGATATATTAATGTTGATTTAATCAACTTGTTTCGAACATATAATTCTGTTATGACTTTCAAAAAAATCATATATCAAATAGTGTCAAAATTGACACAAAATAGTTTTTAAATCAAATATTATATTATTAATTGTTATTTTATTCCTAAAAATCTAAGGTTCGGCCAAATGACTTAGATAAGGATATATATATTAATAATAAACAATTTGGGGTTCTTTTGGCATGTTATAGTAAGTGTATTAACCATATAGTGAAAGAAAACAAAAAGACACGGTAAAAGTTAAATTATTTAACTTAGAGTTAAATCTAATTGATAAGTTTAAAATAAGAACCTAAACTTGTCTAAATCCTACTGGTTGATAGGATTCCGACCCATCCCCACTTTATCTTCGAAATAAGACCCTTTGTAACCATTATAAACCGATTTTGACATTAATATAAAATAATATTTTGAGGTATTCCTAAGGTGCCCCTCTCCTCCCTTATAAAAGAACACCTCATCCCCCTCCTCCTCACACCAATTTGAGCACTCAAGCTCGGCCAAACCCTGCCAAAATCTCTTCTCCACTTCCCTAGAAACATCCTAGAGGTTCTGGTCTTCCTCAAAGACCAATTTTAGTGCCCTAAGAGGAGGTCTCAAAGAGGCGCTTCAAAGAAGAGGTAATTACCGTTACCAATTCTTTCATCTTTATTTCTTCTTCCACTTCTTCTTCTTAGGTTGTTTCATTATGAAGTAATAACATCAGTATCACTCATATACTGATATGTTATTATAAGTATGAAACAACCCTATTTCACCATCTATCTATCCTACGGAAAAAGAAATCACTGCGCGTGCGTACGTACGGAATACCGTCTCCACGCCGTGGTGTAATCTATTTTCCACCACCAACTTACATGGATGGGTATAATGGTGTAAAGAATAACTATACATAGTTATTAAAACATAATATTGATTCTGATATATTGTATAATCCACTCCAATTCAATTCAATATTTATGGAAATGATATCATCGCTCGTGCGTACGTACGGACTACCGTCTCCACGACGCGATGAGATTCATTCTCCATGTTAACCATTTAAGAATGATTATAAAGTATATATAAGAAATAATAATGAAATATATGACATTATAAAGCTACTGGATTTATGTATATATATATATATGTATGTAATCTACTTACTTCCATTCAAGACAATAGGGAAAGGAAAACAGCGTTCATGCGTACGTACGGACTACCGTCTCCATGAACAGTGTTTTTCATTTCATTTATCTATCTATTATATATATATATATACTGAATATATATGATATATAAATCATATTTTATATTCTGGAAGTAAGTAAATCATGATATAAGTAATAATAATGTCAAGAACAACAAGTCAAAACACCTACGATAAATGAAACGATTTTACCCAAAACGCTTCTTTAACATGGAATTTACAAAAGAACGGGTAATATAATGTCATAAGTGAACCATATATGATATCATAACAATAAATATGATTCTATAATAAGTCAATGACATTATTTAAATCATTATACAGGAGGTTCGGACACATACGAAGAAAATCGGACCTAAGGTAAGGGAAATATCACAATCTCATTTTTATCCGAGATTGTTTATTCGTAAGTATTTACTGGGGTTTATTTTATCATCCACATCCATGTTACCTCAATATGTAATATTGTTTCCATCCACTTGAAATAGTTTAAATCCAATTTTACCCTTAGGTGAGTTTTTAGTAAAGAATATGAAAGGAATCTTTTGTCGTTTTTCCGTACGAGGTACTTTTTGACTTTTCTGACAAAAGTACGAAGAATGTTTTTTTTAACTTATACGGCACGAACGGATTTATACTGTTTTATAAAGCCTTATTTTCATGAAGCTTACTCTAAAATATTTCATGACTAATTTCAATAAAATCTCTTTCTTTTAAAATTGCATGATGTTTTGTGAAAAGAAATTGATTTTGAAGAAGAAAGGATATTTTCCTCAAGAATTCAATTCAAGTGTATTATCAAAATTATTTTCCATCTAAGATAATAAAGGGCTCTGTTTCTATCCATATTTTTACATTGGTTTGACTATGTTGTGATGGAATTATGTTTATGAATTCCTTTATCATATATGAATTGATTTATGATGTCATGATGTTTCAAGAATCCCATTTTTGTTATGCGATGATGTATGTTTTATGATTATGTGGCACACATAAGAAAGGATTCATTATAAGATGGGTGGGACCTATATCTCCCTCCAATGCATTGGGTAAAGATTTTATATCTCATGAGATAGACATGGCTGGAACGGAAGGTTATTTCGGTTCAGTGATACAGGACTGAAACGAGGAGTGAACTCGGTTCAGAAAGGGACTTTGTCCACTAAGATAGTCATTGGAAATGAGTCATGACTAACAAGAAATGATTTTCCATGATTATGTGTGCATGCCACAAAGTTTCAAGTTTCATGTTATGATTATGGGGATCTCATTTTCACTTCTATGATTTGTTTCATGTTAAGATATTATGATCTCTTTTGCAGGTTGTGATTTTCAAAAAGATATGATATAATTTTTATTTCTTTTGTATACCCTTACTGAGCATTTGAGCTCACCCTTTTATGTTTTCTTTTCCCCAGGATATAAAGAAAGGTTTTAGGTAAAAAAAAATGGAAGATCTTTACGGGAGATATTGAAGATCTTTCACCAGGATTAGAAGATTATGTTCCGAGTTTCCAAAGACACTAAACTATTACGATCCTTTAGTGTGTGTTTTTGTTATGTACTAAGTATTCCGCAAATGTAATGTAATGTCCATGTACGTCAGGATACGGGTCTTTACAGTTGGTATCAGAGGAAAGGTTTAGTCAACCTTTGGAAACTAGGATGCGAAAACGTTAGTGAGATCCCTAGAGATATTTCTAAGGCATGTCTTGGGATGCCCCTAAGGATAAGTATACGTATAGGATATAGTCCTAGAACTATGGTAACGATATTAGATTAAACCAAATATGATAGATATTTAAGTTACTCCCCCTTTATTATGATTTTTGCATCTAACACTATTCTGTTTGGGTTTTAGAAAATGGCTGGAAACAAGATGATTCCCAATAATGGAGGATATGATGGACAATGGAATGATATTCTTCATGAGAAACCAAATGAAATGGGATTTGGATGTCCAAACATCATTATTATGCCGAATCAGAAATCTCACAATATGATCAATAAAGTCAAATTTGGTAAGTTTCCTGACTCGGCTAATAAGAGAAAGATGGAGTTCCATGATGATCATAGAGGAAAGATAGTTCAATTTCCCCTATGTAAATCATGTGGGAAGAGGCATCAAGGAGAATGTTTCAAGGGAACTGGAAGATGCTTTGGGTGTGGAATAGAAGGACACAAAGCAAGTAAGTGCAAAGGAAAAGGGTCGGTTAACACCATGGATGAGGATAATGGTATTGCTACGACATCAAAAATGGTTAAGTGTTTTAAATGTGGAATGTATGGGCATTATGCAAACAAATGCCCTAAGGGAAAGACTCATGAAGAGAATCAGTATGGTCATATGGGTAGTATTTATGTGAATGATGATGAAGAGACTACAAATGATATGTGAGATGAAAGAATTTTTGAAGCTCGGTCAATGGTTTGAGAATGTAGTGGAATGATTACATGTTTATCATGTGTAATTTTGGAATAAAGAGACATCTATGGATTGTTACACTGTTGTCTTTCCTTGTGTTTTGAAAGTGTATGATTAATGTTACCAGTATCCATGAAAGGTTATTCAGATATTTTTGGAATGTAGATGATATGCACATAATGAAGGGATAAGGAGAAAATTAAATGTTTGATAGTATTCATGAGCTCATGATTGATATAAGGACTAAGTGATATCATGGATTGAGTATATAGAATTTTGAGGATTTTTGTATGTGGAAAGTGTTAACTTTTAACTGCATTCATGTTTTCACTAAGGTATTCAAGAGAATACATGATTAAGGACTTTGAATGTTTAGAATGTGACCAACAAAACATATCTTATGATATGTGGGGATCAACGACAGTATTAAATCTCTGGTAATCGTTGTCACTATATTATGAGAGTGGACTGCAGTATTATGGATAAGCCTAAAGATTGGAATGGATTATGTTGGACATAAGTTAGTATTGTTTAAGGATAGAAGTTTTTTCGATATTATTGATGGGATGTTATAATAATATAGTTTTATAAAAAGGACAACCTGCAGGACGGGCGACAGCCCATCGCTTCGGACAAGGCTGTGGGAATCGAACCCACAACCGAAGTGCGACTGGCCTTTATCGCCTACCACTGGCCTACAGGAAGTCCCTGTTTAGTAGAAACTAGTTTTATTATATTAAGCAGTATGATATATGAAGTATAAGTCCATTTTAGGAACCATATATGATTAATCTCACTATAGATCGAATTATGCATATAATTTTTGCTAACCTTTTGTTTAAGATAGATGGAATGACCCGTCATTCTATCACATGATCTGCTAACACTTCATGAATAACAAACTCAACTTCATTTATTTAAGAGATGAAGTGGAAATTGTTCAAGGCGCGAACAACAGTGAGATTATACCAAAATAAAGTAAGTATTTATTCTAATTCAAATTTTCAACTTTAGGGAAATGATCTTGAAAACCAAAAATGTTGTCCTAGTGATCTTATACCTGATGAATCAGATGGTACCTTATATCATCACAAATCTATGGATTTGTGATTACTGGCTTTTCCATAGCCATGTTCTCTACCACTCTCCATCAGAACATGATGGTTAGATTTCTCTTCCATATTCATATTTTCACCTATGTGGAAACCCAATGATTAGTTTATTTGGGTAACCGTTACGTTTCATACATTTGTTTTTAAAAATTGGTTTTGATATTCCTTTTTACGATGTGGGTTTCTATTAAAGAAACTTTCAAAAAGTAAACCATTTATAACCCCGACGAATTTCGAGGGCGAAATTCATTTTAAGGGGGGTAGAATGTAATAGCCCAAGATTTTATAAAAAATATTCTTTTTAATGTCTTGTGTTGTACGCTACACCAAAAGGAGCTTGCACAACACGCATCCTTGACTTGCCTTGCATTACACGCAATCACGACCTTCCTCGATAGCGTGTGTAATACGCAATACCGAGTTTCACTAAACAACGATATGCTATAAAAATATAATTAAAACTAGCCGTTATGAATAGTAATAACCACTTTTTAAAACTCTGTAAATATTATTTTTCAAAATGAACTTCATTTTTGGATTCGGAGTATCGAATTTAGCCTAAGGTGAAATTTTGGTTCTTTTCGGATAACTTTCATATTCTGATGAATAGTGAAAATTACTAAATTATAATTAAAAACAACTTTTTTAATCGAAATAATTAATAGTGATAAATTATTAATTTCAGTGGTTTTAAAGTATATTTAGAATATATTTTTAGAATTTAATACAATGTTGGTCATTGGATGTAATTTCACATTTAAACCAGACATAATCAAGTGTCAATCTTTTGATAGATATTGTTTCTTAAAAACACGCTATTTGTTTTAACAGTGGGATTTAATTATAAAATTAATTAATGCAAATTCTATGATATGGATTTAGTAAAATAGACTTCATTTTTGAATTCGGAATATGAAATATAGCTTAGGATGAAATTTTGGCATTTTTCTGAAAACCTTCATTTTTTTGATGAATAGTGAAACTACTAAGTGGTAGGTTAAAAACTGAATTTTGCATAAAACTTAATTTTACCACTTCTGTGAATGGAATTTCGAAAATCCGAGAGACACGGTTAATATCAAGGACTAAAATGTGGTTCAATGAGATGAAAATAATTTTTGGTGAATAGTAACTTTTTACTTTTTTTTACCGCGGTTAATAGTAAATAGGGTAACTAAGGGTAAATATGATATTACTATTACCCTAACACATGTCCTAATTCTATTGGAAAAGTGTAATTCGACCAAAAACAAACTTAGGAATAAAATATGACCATTTAGGCCCACTTGGATTAGATTAGGACATTTATTATGAATTTATTTAAAGAAGGGTTAAAATAGTTAAAATCAAAGTTTAATAAGTAAATCATTTTTAATATGGGGTTATACATAAGATAAATTCGATTTTAAATATTAATTAGAAAGCTAAAACGATTTCCTACATGATGGTATTTTATTTGTAATTTTTAGACATCAAATAATATAATTTATTTATGACACAACGATGATGCAGTAATTATCTTATTAATGAAATATTGACATAATTGATGTTATAAACACCAAAATAAATGTAATTTGAGATTTTTTATGAATTAAACTAATTTTCTAGGTTACTATGATATATTAACGTTGATTTAATCAACTTGGTTCGAACATATAATTCTGTTATGACTTTCAAAAAAATCATATATCAAATAGTGTCAAAATTGACACAAAATAGTTTTTAAATCAAATATTATATTATTAATTGTTATTTTATTCCTAAAAATCTAAGGTTTGGCCAAATGACTTAGATAAGGATATATATATTAATAATAAACAATTTGGGGTTCGTTTGGCATGTTATAGTAAGTGTATTAACCATATAGTGAAAGAAAACAAAAAGACACGGTAAAAGTTAAATTATTTAACTTAGAGTTAAATCTAATTGATAAGGTTAAAATAAGAACCTAAACTTGTCTAAATCCTATTGGTTGATAGTATTCCGACCCATCCCCACTTTAGCTTCGAAATAAGACCCTTTGGAACCATTATAATCCGATTTTGACATTAATATAAAATAATATTTTGAGGTATTCCTAAGGTGCCCCTCTCCTCCCTTATAAAAGGACACCTCCTCCCCCTCCTCCTCACACCAATTTGAGCACTCAAGCTCGGCCAACCCCTGCCAAAATCTCTTCTACACTTCCCTAGAAACATCCTAGAGGTTCTGGTATTCCTCAAAGACCAATTTTAGTGCCCTAAGAAGAGGTCTCAAAGAGGCGCTTCAAAGAAGAGGTAATTACCGTTACCAATTCTTTCATCTTTATTTCTTCTTCCACATCTTCTTCTTAGGTTGTTTCATTATGAAGTAATAACATCAGTATCACTCATATACTGATATGTTATTATAAGTAGGAAACAACCCTATTTCACCATCTATCTATCCTACGGAAAAAGAAATCACCGCGCGTGCGTACGTACGGAATACCGTCTCCACGCCGTGGTGTAATCTATTTTCCACCACCACCTTACATGGATGGGTATAATGGTGTAAAGAATAACTATACATAGTTATTAAAACATCATATTGATTCTGATATATTGTATAATCCACTCCAATTCAATTCAATATTTATGGAAATGATATCATCGCTCGTGCGTACGTACGGACTACCGTCTCCACGACGCGATGAGATTCATTCTCCATGTTAACCATTTAAGAATGATTATAAAGTATATATAAGAAATAATAATGAAATATATGACATTATAAAGCTACTGGATTTATGTATATATATATATGTATGTAATCTACTTACTTCCATTCAAGACAATAGTGAAAGGAAAACAGCGTTCATGCGTACGTACGGACTACCGTCTCCATGAACAGTGTTTTTCATTTCATTTATCTATCTATTATATATATATATACTGAATATATATGATATATAAATCATATTTTATATTCTGGAAGTAAGTAAATCATGATAAAAGTAATAATAATGTCATGAACAACAAGTCAAAACACCTACGATAAATGAAACGATTTTACCCAAAACGCTTCTTTAACATGGAATTTACAAAAGAACGGGTAATATAATGTCATAAGTGAACCATATATGATATCATAACAATAAATATGATTCTATAATAAGTCAATGACATTATTTAAATCATTATACAGGAGGTTCGGACACATACGAAGCAAATCGGATCTAAGGTAAGGGAAATATCACAATCTCATTTTTATCCGAGATTGTTTATTCGTAAGTATTTACTGGGGTGTATTTTATCATCCACATCCATGTTACCTCAATATGTAATATTGTTTCCATCCACTTGAAATAGTTTAAATCCAATTTTACCCTTAGGTGAGTTTTTAGTAAAGAATATGAAAGGAATCTTTTGTCGTTTTTCCGTACGAGGTACTTTTTGACTTTTCCGACAAAAGTACGAAGAATGTTTTTTTTAACTTATACGGCACGAACGGATTTATACTGTTTTATAAAGCCTTATTTTCATGAAGCTTCCTCTAAAATATTTCATGACTATTTTCAATAAAATCTCTTTCTTTTAAAATTGCATGATGTTTTGTGAAAAGAAATTGATTTTGAAGAAGAAAGGATATTTTCCTCAAGAATTCAATTCAAGTGTTTTATCAAAATTATTTTCCATCTAAGATAATAAAGGGTTCTGTTTCTATCCATATTTTTACATTGGTTTGACTATGTTGTGATGGAATTATGTTTATGAATTCCTTTATCATATATGAATTGATTTATGATGTCATGATGTTTCAAGAATCCCATTTTTGTTATGCGATGATGTGTGTTTTATGATTATGTGGCACACATAAGAAAGGATTCATTATAAGATGGGTGGGACCTATATCTCCCTCCAACGCATTGGGTAAAGATTTTATATCTCATGAGATAGACATGGCTGGAACGGAAGGTTATTTCGGTTCAGTGATACAGGACTGAAACGAGGAGTGAACTCGGTTCAGAAAGGGACTTTGTCCACTAAGATAGTCATTGGCAATGAGTCATGACTAACAAGAAATGATTTTCCATGATTATGTGTGCATGCCACAAAGTTTCAAGTTTCATGTTATGATTATGGGGATCTCATTTTCACTTCTATGATTTGTTCCATGTTAAGATATTATGATCTCTTTTGCAGGTTGTGATTTTCAAAAAGATATGATATAATTTTTATTTCTTTTGTATACCCTTACTGAGCATTTGAGCTCACCATTTTATGATTTCTTTTCCCCAGGATATAAAGAAAGGTTTTAGGTAAAAAAAATGGAAGATCTTTACGGGAGATATTGAAGATCTTTCACCAGGATTAGAAGATTATGTTCCAAGTTTCCAAAGACACTAAACTATTACGATCCTTTAGTGTGTGTTTTTGTTATGTACTAGGTATTCCGCAAATGTAATGTAATGTCCATGTACGTCAGGATACGGGTCTTTACAAATAAATTGTGAAAATATCATAGATGGAAGTAACCATGATCACAAGATCATTTTTGGAGGTCCATGTTATTCAAGATTTTGTGTGTGGAATCATGGAATTGATATGTCACAGTTTCTAAATAACATTTTACTGCATCTTTTCAATGAAAATAATATTTTGGAAATAATTATTTTGATCACCTGATTTCTAGTTTAGAACCAATATTGTATAATATACTTATCTGATAATATTTTCATAGAATATTTTGAATTTCCTTATATTATCCACCTATAATTTTTAAAAAACTATGGCACACCATAATTTTGGTCTTATTGACATGTGTGAAATGTCTCTGGGGGCTTCCGACGTGGTTTTTATACTAACCCTTACCTAAGAACCACAATACATATGTAGATAGTGTATTCCATGATAAAATATAGGGACAAGTTTCGTACTTCACAAGTGGAACACCTTGATAATGTATCTCATGGATGTTTATAGATGGAGATTTTACATGTGGTCGTGTCTTGGCATTTTGAGTGGTTCTAACTTGGTGCTCAGTTCTTCCACTACTATGGAGTCTTAATTGTATTGGTTTATTTGTTTTTTTGTTACATTTGTGTTATTTATTTTATCCCTTGAGTTATTGGATATTATATCATGAATCATTATATAGTTGTATCCTGAATTTTTAAAATGATTGCATCTATGTTTTTTTAATGGTTGTGTGTGTGCATTCAACGGTAAAACACCCCCCTCCAATTCTTGTTTTAACCCCTAGAAATTTATTTCCCTCCATTGTTATATGGGGAATTTTACCTATGGCTTGTAGCACCCTAAACCCATTCCAAGACAGTGGGTTCACCAAGGATGTTGAAAATTGTAATAGTTGGTCCATTCTTGAGTAGGGTTGGAAGAAAGGATATAAGATGTTTCAGGACTTGTAATGTATAGAATAAGAATACATATCCAACCCTTTATGATTAAAATCATGTTACTTGGTTAGTTTAGGTATAAAAAACTTTCTAAAACACCTTTAAGCATGTTTTCAACTTATCCTCATGGGTTTACCCAATGTGTGTTAGGTATCATGAATTTATTAAGATACTTCCCACTAATATTACATTATCACATTGTTATTTTATTTAGATGTTGTCATATTGTGATTGTCATTCCATGATATATATTATTAAACGCAGGATAATATATTTAATATAATATTAATTTGAAAATGTTGATGCTATTTTATAATTTAAATGACATTGTTAAGGATAATGAGAAACCAAAGGGAGGGTAAAACAAATAATGTGGTTCCACACAAACCACCAGAGAACTAGTTGTTAGTTCAGAGTGTTGTCCAAGTGATCAATGCTATTAAAAATGGGACTCATGAAGAGGAATCAGATCATATAAATCACGCATTAGAGTTCCCTAAGATTAATCCATTGACATTTTGAGGTGATTCGAAACCTAAATAAGAAAATTTTTGGATAAATAAGATAAAAATAATATTTGACCACATGAGAACCCTATATGAGGTGAACTTCAACCTAGTGATGTACATATTGGAAAAGTTAGAACTAGAGTTGAAGGATTTGACTATTTATGAGAAGATGGACAAGTCCTTACTTAATATGGGTTTGGGGAGTCATTCAAACAAATTTATATCCTTAAGTCTTCTATTGATAATTGTGGATGGAATTTTTTTAGATGAAATAAAGAAATATTTCAGTGACTGTATATGGTGCTCAATTTACTCACTTGGTTCACATCACACTAGATATATAGGCTAGTGAAACACTATTGGATTATTTATTCAAGGTAGGAATATGATATTAGGAACACTCCAGATTCGTTATGTTATTTCTATTGGATTATAATAAAATGATGTAAAATATAACGCCCTGCTATTTTGTGAAGAAAAAATTAAAATTAAATTAATGTTTTTAATGTTTTTCATTTCCACAGTACTAAATATAGATTTTTATGCGAATGAACTGTATTTTAATTTCTTTATATCAAACACCAAGTTAATATTACACTACACACACCACTTATATTAGATTTTGGTATATTAAACAATATGTTTTTCTTATGCTACACACAATACCGAGTCCCTTCCATAGCTTGCATTACATGAAAGGATATGTTTTACTGAAAACATGTCATGTTAATATTGTTATTAAAATTTTATTATAGTTAACACCAAGATGTTGAAATAGAAGTTACAAATAATATTAACTAAATTTGGAATATATTATTTACACTTGTATATAAAATTATTTGTTTGGTTATCAATTAGTTATAAATTAATGTAATAACTATTTGAAAATAAATAAATACTTTTTTTAACAAAACTATTTTTTATGTGATAAGGCAATTTTACCTCAATAAATTAAGGAAACCACTTTAGATGTCAGTTTAAATTACAATTGATTTATTATACATTCAATCAATATTTTTAATAAACATTCAATATATTTTAAAGGTATTGTATAAGAATAAATACAAAATTTAAATAAAGGGATGCAATATTCTAAAATGTAATTTTACTGCCTTTTAATAGAGAATCAAATTTAAATATAAATATTTTTATCTTTTAAATTTTATATTTGAAAAAATGATATTCATTTTTGAAATTTAGATACCAAAATTTACATTTGGTGAATTTTCTCTATTTTTCTGAGAGGTTTCTTTTTTTGATTAATAATGAAAAAACGAAATTTAATTCAACAAAATATTTTCCATATAAATAGTTTATTTAGTTAAATTATATATTAATTTGGGTTTAATTTATAATTATATAAACTATATATGAATTAATCAAATTTAGGCCATCTTAACGAATTTCAGATTGAAATTGGATGTAAAATAATTTCAAACTTTTGGACATTTTGTATTTAAAGCCGCTCTTTCATGACACGTCTCCTGGATTAATTATAAATAAATATCTTCCTATTTTCTGTTTATAATTTTTAAAAATTGATTTCATATTTGGTATCATCATAATTTATAATATCTGTTAAGGATAAGTTATTTTTTTGACCAAAATTATTAGTGAATGTAATTAAAATTAAGTACACTAATTATGGTAAAAGAAAGTTTAAATAGTGGTTAAAATTTAACAAAAGGGGACAACTACCCTAGAAAATTGTTCAAAATACATTTTATGGAAATATATAGACAATATCCTCCATTTTCTCAAAAATGATAAATTCTTTGAGGCACGTGATGTATGTTAGACATCTCAATTTTGTTTTCCTTTCTATATTTACAACAATGCAATTGTTTATCCCCTATAAAAGAGAAATCACCCCTCACTTTCCCTCAACTATCAAAAAAATATGTCTCAAAAAAACTTATACCCTAATAAGATACCAAATTCACAAATCTCAAACTATTATCCTCACCTTGGGTATAAATAAATCCAAGTTAGTCATTTTGTGAAAAACCAAAAGGAATTACATAAATAATAGGTAACATCCTTCCACAAGCTCCTTTGTTTTATTTTCATTATCTACCCCCTCAATTATTCTTATTAAATTATTATATAATTTCATTAGAATATTAAATATACTAAGGTGTTTTGATTCTAAGTGTTACACATACACTTAAATATACATCCATCAAATAGTTGAAGAACATACCATTCATGTGTTTAGAGGACTACTGGCTCAAGAAATGATGTCCTTCATTTTCCCATTACCACATATCAT
Organism: Viscum album; assembly: GCA_963277665.1. Classification (NCBI taxonomy): domain Eukaryota; kingdom Viridiplantae; phylum Streptophyta; class Magnoliopsida; order Santalales; family Viscaceae; genus Viscum; species Viscum album. Next base: position 1,135,803,398 of record OY728155.1, on the reverse strand, counting down.
GGTTAGGAATAATTATAGACTTACTATTTTTATAATATATATATGATATTTATTTTTTTATTATGTTTCAATAATTATTATATAAAAACGTCCTACTTTATTTACTTTTTTTAATACTATAACTTAATTTGGGGACGTTTGGACTACCACCTCCTCCAAGCGATATGTTTAATTCAAAATTTACATGAAATTACATAAGGAAACTATTAATAAAAGTAAATTATATATATGAAGTGATAATGAAAAATGAATCATATTTTAAAAATATATACATATATTTCATTTACTTTCTTTCTTTTAGTATGATAATAAATCCAAAACAGCATTGATGCATGTGTATGGTGTACCATCTCCATGAATGGTGCATTCCATTTCATATTTGTATATTTTATATATTATAATAAAAATTTATATACTAAATATAACTAATCATTAATTACTTTTTTTCATTCATCAAAAAATTAAATTATTATCTATGTTATATGATCAAGAATAAAAAGTCAATACATATACGAAAAACAAAGCAGATATTACTTGAAACATTACATTAACATAAAATATATAATAAAAGGGTAATAAAGTAATAATAAAATCATATATGGTATGATAGATGATAGTATGGTTATTTTTTTGATTTATAATAAACATATTATTATTATACATGAGGTTTGAATAGGTACAATGAAAGTCAAAACATAAGGTAAGGGTTTTCTTTTCTCACTTTTATTTCAGTGTTATATATGTTTTATTCTCCACTTATTCTTATTTTGTGGTGTATATACTGACCTATGACATGTACCTTCATGAGATTAATTTATTTACTAATATTAAAATTTTTAATTAATTTCATTCTTTCATGGGGATCATGATTCAAAAGTTACTCATGTAGTAAGGGTTTTCTTATCTCACTTATATTTCTACAAGACATAAGCCTTATTCAACACAACATTATTTTTTTCTGGTGTATATACATCACATTAATGTATTATATTATTATTATAGTTAAATTAATGTGTATTTACCTATCCCTTGGATGATATTTCATTCATGGTGTTGATGGTTAAAAATTTACCAAATTGGTAAAGTACTTTTGTCTCAATTTATCTTTATTTGAGACTCATGACATGTTCTGAACCTATATTTTTATATGATTTATATATAATGAAATTTTAAAGGTTATATATTGAACATACTTCTATTAATGACATTTTTGGACACATGTATTGTTATTATTTCCATAATATTATTATTAAATATAACTAACACTATAATGGTTTATTGCTACAATATCATCGTTTATTGAGATTTTGTAGAATAATGATAAAATTAATGAAATATTATGATCAATATCTCAGGAAGAGTCATTAATTTTCATATCCTATATTTATTCATGATATCACCATGTATTTTTACCATTTTCCCACTCTTTTTAAATTATATATTTAATAAATATTTCTAAAGAAATATTACATCATTAATCCCTTCAACCACAAATTTTTTTAATCAAAAAATATTTGTTTGAAATTTTTTTTAAAAATATTTTATTATTACGTGTAAAATACATTTTTATCTATGTTTTACTTCCTTAATTCAAAATTTTTCTAAAATAAATCTCATTGTAATTTTCTAATCACGACAAATTCATAATAATTTTACGATGAAAAAAGAATTTTTGGTATGTACAGATTTACCCACCATAATTTCCTTAATGATTTCTTTGAATTTATAAAAATATATTTTTAAATTAAAATGTATATCCTAAAATTCTGGAAAATCATTTTTTAAAATTTCATCCAAAAAATAATGTTCTCTAAATGTTTTTATATTTTTAAAAGTGTTTAAAATTGTTTTTAAATCATCTTTTATATGTTTTAAAGGTTATATTGAAAGATAAATGTTTTAAAAAATGTTCTATTCTTTATAATAATTCATTGTAATTGGAAATGATATGTTCTTCAAGAAAATTTTTAAAGGATTTTTTCTTTATTCATTTATATGTTTTCAATTTGGTTTCTAGAAAACGTTTTTGAACACATTATACATTTTAAAAATTGATTTTATAAGAAAAGTTACATTTCTATTGATAATTCAAAATCCATCTCCATGTTAGATGATATCCTTTGATATAGTTGTTATTTTACTAGGGTTATGATCAATGAAAACCATTCTTATTCTTTCTTTGAATGGTTTATGATTATGATGACATGTTTTTTATGAGACCTATTTCTCTTCTATGGCTTCTTACATGATAAAACACATACGAAACACTCTTACATTCAAATTTTATTTTATGATGAAATTATTATAAAACAAGGTTATTTTCCATAGTATATGATATAATGGAAATTTTATCGTACCCATTTTTTTCATGTGTTATAATATGATGTTTTTGAAATCCATCTCTTTTTTATGGGTCATGATATGATAAATGTATTTATTATCTTGTGGAAAAATTATATATAATTTCATTATATTACAAGTGGGGACCAATATCCCCCTCAAATGAATTGGGTAAATATTAATATTTAATGAGATAAACATGGATAGAATGAGGAGTGAAAATGATTCAGTATGAAAGGGATGGAATGAGGGCATAACTTGGATTAGTATGATAGGTAAGGAACAAGGAGTGAAATAAGATCATTATGACATAGCTGGAATGAGGAGTGAACTCATTGTTTTAATACAAGGTTGGAAAGGGATGTTAACATGGTTCAGTTATACATGGATAGAATGGAATGTGAACTCGGTTTTGTAATATATAGATGGAAATATTTAATGAACTCAGTTCAATAATATATTGATGGAATGGGAGTTGAACCTAGTTTAGTAATACAGGAATGGAATTAGTAGAGAATTATGTTCAGTAATACAGTTCTGGAATGGGAGGTGAACTCGGTTTAGTAATATAGGGTTGGAATGGGGAGTAAACTCAGTTTGGTAATTGCATTTTTCCATTAATACTGTCTTGTGATTAAACCCTGAGTACTATGATAGTTTGGGGAGTAATACCATTCCACTAAGATGGCCTTATCATTAATCATTTACTACCTTGGAAATCATTTTATATTTTTGTGTTCTTTAAAAAATCAAATGTATTATTCTTATATTATGATCTCATGGATTAGGATCTTCAATTCCTTATAGGTCATATTTTATGAATTACTAATATTTATTCCATGACTCTTGATTATGATCTTTGTTAAAAAGGGTATTATCTTCTAATGTTAAGACCATGTTCACATACCCTTATACTCATGTTAGGATTACAAATATCCCTTGATTATCATTGTTGATTATTTTATATCACCCAATTATTATTTTTCATTTTCCCTAGGTTATAAATAATGGTTTTTAGTAAGAGTATTAAATGGGAAGACATTTAAGGGTGATGTTTTATATCGATAACCAAGTTAAAAGAATGTTTTTTCCATGTTTTCAAAGACACTCAACTATTACGTTCACTGGGATTTTTTATAATGTGGTGAATATTCTTATCAAATGATATAATATCCATGTATGTTATTCTTGGATCACTATAGTTGGTATCAAAGGAATGGGTTGGTAAACCATTAGAGACTACTATGATAAATATTTACTAGGATCCATAGGGATATTTTTAAGTTTATTTCTAGGGATTTCACTAAGAAAAATCCTACAGTTTCATATATTAATGAATGTATAATAATTTAGGAATCTCATAAGTAATTTTTCAGGATTATGTGGTTTTCCTTTATGATAAGTGTTTCTCACACTAGGCTTCCGTGTTTCAATCAATAGAGGGACCTAGAAGGAACATAGTTAACATGGATATTTTAAATGTTAAAATCATGGGCACTGTGAAAATAGATTTTCTATATGGAAATCACATAAGGATAATCAAGAATATGGTATGAGTATTTATTATAAAATTTAAGATAAAGAGGTTTTTAATGACATGGGAATGGTATGTGATGTTGAAATAATAATTTTTAAATTAAAGGTATGAATCATTATTAAATTGAGGTTGAGTAAACTTAAGACATGATTTATATTTCATTTTTAGAAAAAATGTATTATGAAATTTTAGAACGAAGCCTAGTTAATTGTTTGAGAAGGAATTGGGATAAATTATTTATTTATGTTTTGGAATTTAATTATTATGTTTTATGAATCATCAAATATATAATTATTTTCAGTGTACTTTTTGAATTAAGGATTGAAAAGGATTGTTGAATGGTTATGAAGACTTATAAAATTGATTTAATGGAAATAATATTTTTGTTTGTCTAGGGAAGTTAACCCTTTATGTGTTTAAGATTTTGAGAAATATGTGATTAACTTGGATAAATATACGATTATTTTGGATAAGGTAAATTGGATAGTATCGATGACATTAGAAATGATAAAGGTTTTTTTGAAAAATTTTCCTATGTAGTGATGGATGTAGTTTAAATATTTATTAGGATTTATATATATCAAATAATATTTGTAATAATAAATAATGCATGTTTTCAATAAGGCTTTATGGTAATTCAAGTTATTTTAATGTTTTAAGAGAATATACGATCAGGGTATTTTCTTGTTTGAGATATGAAAACAAATATCTGATTTATGATATATGAGGGATAAATATTAAGCTAATTTAGTGACCTTCTTTCTAATGTTCTGTATTTTGATCTTTTGGAAGGGTTACAAGGTTAAAAATTTATGGAAGGGTATGTTAAACATCAGATGAGTTTTTATTGATTAAATTATTCACTCGCCATCTAAGGATTTATCTATATTGGATTACATGTGCTAATCATTTTTTGTGATGATAACAAAAGACATATGTAATGAATTATCAAAATATTAATAGATCTAATTATCTATTAGTTCTTATTGAATGAAAAATTCACCATAGTTTCTGATAGTAATAGATGAAGTCAGAATTGATCAAGGCATAACCAATGAGTGATATTTTACTTATGAAAGGGATTTAAATAAAGAATTTATATCTTCATGTAAAAAATTTGACTACATTAAGAAAAATGGTCTTAAAATAAAATGTTTCCCTATTATCATCATTTTTATGTTATCAATGACCTATTTCATTCTTCTTAAAATTATGGTTTTCTATTTGTAAACATTCTATAGATCACCAAAATTATTGTGATAAATGATCTTTATAGATCTCTATAATTATTTAAGATATTCTTCTATGTTTATGTTAATACTTCCCACTTATGTTCTACTAGGTAGAAACCTAGTTATGAGTTACTTTTATAAATTGTTATGTTTCTAACATTCCATTTTTAAAGTATCTTTTAGTCATTATTTTTACGATGTGGGTTTCCATAACAGAATAATTCATGTATTAAACCATTTATAACCCAAATCAATTTTGAGGGAAAATTCCGTTTTTAGGGGTTATAATGTAACAACCTATGATTTTATGAATATTTTTTGAATTAATTTAATCTATTCCGTATTTTTCATTTCAAACAACACTGAATATAGATTTTTTTATACAAAAGTACTATAATTGTAATGTGTTATACAAAAAAACAAGAAAATAATTCACTAAATGAAAAACATAGATTAACTTGTAGTGTATGAAATAAAATGTTTCTCTTGTGTTAAATTCAATATTGAGTCCCTTCTATAGCTTGTGTTACACATAATTCCTAATTTTACTGAACTACAAAATATTATTTATATTGTTATTCCAATATAATTATAGTTACCACAAAGTTAATGGAATCGACGATACGAATAATATTTACTAAATATTGATAATATTATCTACACATGTATATAAAATTAATCCTCTGGTTATCAACTACTCACAAATTAATATAAGAACTCTTTGAAAGTAAATAAATTAATTTTCTAAGAAACCTATTCTCCTATGTACGAAAACAATATTATATGAAGAAATTAATGAAAACACTATTGATGAATTTTATCAATATATTTTATATATTATATTTTCAATAAATATTATTGAAGCTCATCCAATTTCTTTTATTGGTATAAGATAAGAATAAAATAAATTTTATTAATAAAAAATTATATTTTTATAAATGAAAATATTTTTCTTCTTTTAATGGAGAATCCATTTTAAATATAAATTTTCAAACTTTTATTTTTATAATTTTAAATAATAAATTACCTTTTTTAAATATTAATACCAAAATATTCTTTGGGTGAATTTTTTTTATTTAAAAGGAGGATTCATTTTTTTCTTTAATATTTAAAAAAATTGAATTCTAATTCTGAATATCTTTTTCATCTAATTTATTTATATGGTAAAATTATATATTAGTTTTTTTAAGTGTAACCATATCAATTATACATAAATTAATACAATTTATATCATTGGAACCAATTTTATATTTAAATTTGTAATAAAAACATTTCAAAATTTTGGAATTTTTTCTTTAAAACCCCGCTTTTATGACACATTTGCGATATTTATTTTAAATTAATTTCTTCATGTTTTGTGTTTATAATTTTGAAAAAATGTATTAAATATTTTGAATAATAATAATTTATATTATCTAGTGAGTTTAATTGTGTTTTTTAATAAAAAATGTGCTAATGTAATTAAAATTCATCATAGTGACTAAGGTAAAAATGAATTTACTTAGTTGTTAAACATTAAAATATGGGGAAAAATACCCTAGAATCATTTATAGAAGCCATTGTTTTGACATATTTCTTTAATATAATAATTTTTTTAAAAAAATACAATTATTGGAGTCACATGATATAAGTTAGACCTCTCAATAGTGTTTACCCTTTTTATATTTACAAGAATGTCACTCCTCCTCCCCAATCAAAGGGAACTCACCCCATCCCCCTTCACTTACTCACACTTATAAAGAAACATATTATATTAAAAATACCTTCCAAATAATCCTAATATTTCAATAAACTTATCCTAAAAACTAATCTTTGGGGAGAAATCAAGCTAAGTTAGTCCTTCGATGAAAACCAAAAGGAATTACACAAAGTGGGTGTAAAATCCTTCTACAATATCGTGGGATTTATTTAAATTCTCCACACCCTTAATTATTATTGTTATATTATTATATAATAACATCAGATTACCTAATATACTGATATATATTTAGTCTAATGGTTATACATTCAAATTCACACACTTCCTTTAAATGGGTAATGAATGTACCATTCGTGTGTATGGAGGACAACCGCCTCACGAAATGTTGTCATTAGTTTTTTACTTTACCACCTCTCACATATGGGAATCATGATGTAAATAATGCTTTTATTGGATATATGTGATATATTTGATTTTTTTATTCTTATTTAATTATTAAATAAATCATACCATCATTCTTTCCATTTTGTGTAAATAAGATAACTTTGTTTGTCGATGGGTGGACTATATCCTCCTCAAAGCGATGTGATTCATTCACACATTACATAGAATGTGATAAAGAAGAGTTTAGTAAATTTACATGATATATATGAAATAATAATTATTCATTAATGAAAATATATTTATTCAAATATGTTATTTACTTACATTCAGTCAATACAATAATAAAATAAAAACAACGTTCATGCGTACATACATCCTATCATCTCCATGAAATGTGTATTCCATTTAATAATTATACATTTAATATATTTATCTATATAATAGATCTGATATTTAAATATTATTTATATTAATTAAATAATTAAATAATTATCTAAGTAAAATTATCAATAATAATAGGTCAAACATATACGAAAAAACAAAGCAGATATTACCTGGAACATATCATTAATATGAAATTGTTAATAAAAGGTAATATAAATCAATATTTATATAATAAATTGTATGTTATATGATAATATAGTTATTTTTTAGATTTATTATAATCTTATACTTATTTTCCTTGAGTTTTGAATGTTTATAATGAAAGTCAAGACGTATGGTAAGTCTTTTCTTATCTCACTTTCATTTCTATGAGATATATGTTATATTCACCACTTATTCCTATTTTTTAGTCTTTATTATAAAATATGATATGTTATATCATGAATTTTATTAATAAAATGATATTAATTATTTTAATTTATGTTATTCTTTTATGGGCATTATTATTCATATGTAACTGATGTTTTAAAGGTTTTCTTGTCAAACTTTTATTTTTGTAAGATGTATGAATTATTCAATATTGTTTTATTTTGTGTGGGGTATATATTTCTCATGAATTTATTATATGATTATTATAAATGAATTTATTATTATTTACGTAACTCTATTATTCACATTCTTTCATGTGGTTTATGGTTCAAAAGTTACCAAATCGGTAAAGTTCTTTTCACTACATTTTCTTTCTTTGAGACACACATTGTATTATGCACCTATATTTTTATATGAGGTTTATATACTTCCCTTTATTATTTTATATCACTAATATCCTTAATTTTCATGATCTTTTAATATTTATTTAATTTTATTATTTTACTTTTATTATGACTCAATGTTATCAAAGTGGTAATAGTTTTTTGCTACAATCTAATTGTTTATCAAGATTTTTTATGATTATCTTTCCATTAATGAAATATTATGATAAATATATAAATAAACCTCAAAAAAATTATTATCCTCTAGTTATACACCTTATATCCATGTATTAGTACTATTTCCACTTTTTTAACTTAATATAATTAAGAATGTGTTTTTATGAAAATACAACTTTATTTCCCTCCTTGATAAAAAATATGTTTTATTCAAAAAACAATGATTTATAAAAATGTATTCAAAAATTTATAACTATATTGTTTAATATATTTTTTTATATAAATTTTACCTATTTAATAAAAAATTAAAATGAATCTTCTTGTCATTTTCTGATCATGACGGTTTTTTGAACATTTTACTGTGAAAAAGGAATTATGTGCATGTAAGTATTTACTCACCGTCATTTCCATAATGATTAATTTGAATGTTTAAATGGTTATTGTTAAAATAATTTTTTTCTTAATATTCATTAAATTATTTGTTTTAAATTGGTTTTCAAAAAATAAGTTTTTAAAAATGATTTATATTTTCCAAAGTGTTTAAAATGTTTTTCAAATCTTCATTTATATGTCTTCAAGGTTATTTTCATAGGTAAATGTTTTCAAAATGTTTTGTGTTTTAAAAAGAATTTGTCAAATATGAAATGATATTTTACTCAGGAAATGTTCTAAATAATATTAAATGATTCCTTTATATGTTGTCAATGATATCTCAAAGAAAATGATTTTGAAAATGTTATACGTTTTAAAATGTGATATTCAAAGAATATTTATGTTCCATGTGGTCGTTAAAAATACTTCTCTATATAATATTATATCCTTAGATATATTTTATCCTTTTCTAGGGTTATGATCCAAGGGTAGAATTATTATTCTTTATTTTAATGGATTATGGTTATACTGAAATTTTATTTTGAATCTTATTTAACTTTCCTTGGTTATACCATCATAAAATTCTTATGAAACCCGATTAATATAATGGGATAATCTATAATGATGTGATTATTAAACTCATCTCTTTAACATAGGTTTTGATATTATGAATTTCTCAAGATACCCATTTAATTCAATAGGTTATGATATTATGTTTATGAAACCCTTCTCTTCTATATGGGTTATGAAACAATGAATTTTCTATTATCTCATTGAAGAAATATATATGATTTCATTATGTGATGGGTGAGACCAATATCTCCCTCAAATGCACTGGGTATATATTTATATCTCATGATATATACATGGATGTAATGAGAGGTGAACTTAGTTCAGTATGACAGGAATAGAATTAGGAGTGAACATGGTTCAATAAGAAATGGATGGAATGAGGGGTGAAATTGATTCAATATGACTGGGATAGAATAAGGAGTAAACTTGGTTCAGTAATGTGGGGATGGAATGCGAAGTGAAACTAGTTGAGTAATACAATGTTTGAATAGGAAGTGAACCCAGTTCAATATTAAAAATATGGAATTAGGAGTGAAATTATTTTATTAATACAGGGATGGAATGGTAGTTAAAACATGTTCAATAATATAGGGATGGAATGAGGATTGGACTTGGTTCATTAATAAAGGGATTGAATGGGAGGTGAAACTAATTCAATAATATAGGGTTTTCATGGGGAGTTAATGCATTACATTAAATAATTGTGTCCAATAATATTTTCATGGCAGTGAACCATGATTACTAAGATTGTTTGGGGAGCGAACCCATTCTACTAATATTGACATGACAATCAGAATTGATTAAAATGGAAATCATTTTACATGTTAATGTGTCTTCCACAATCACATGTCTCGTTCTTATGTTTTCATATCATGGATTATGATTATGATTTCCTTATTATTCATGTCGTATAAAAAATTAATATTTATTCTATAAATAATTATTATGATCATTGATATGATGGGTATGATCATCTAATGTTATGATATTGTTCTCATACCTTTATTCTCATATTATGATTTCATATATCCCTTGTTTACCCTTACTGAGCATCATAGATAAATCTTTTATTAATATTCCTTTACCCCATTTATGATGAAAGGTTTTAAGTAGGAGTAATAAACAATAAGATCTTTGGGTGAGATGTTTAATATCATTTACCATGTTAGAAGATTAAGTTTCCATTTTTCAAAATACACTTAACAATTTTGGTCACCGGGAATGTATTTTTTTGTTGTGTTGAATATTATTCTAAAATAATGTAATTTCCATATATGTTAAGACTTTATCAGTTTAGAAAAGTTGATTCTTAGTGATAGATATATATATGGATGAAAATCCTATTCCTGGGGACGCCTTTATCCATCCAAATGAGGGAAGGAACTCTATCATGAGAAACAAACATAAGAGCTAAGGATACTCTTTAGGTAGCAGGGAACAAAAATATTAGTCCACTAGATAAGTCTCGTGTCCACCATGTTGTAGAAATTAATACATATACATTTAGTGTGTCTCTCTTCAGAAATGAATGAATGATTATACTATAAAACTAATGATGTTCAACAAGTTTGGAAATAAATGGAATCCGAAAAATTATTTCACTTACCTCTAAAGTCAATTATAGGAGATAGATTGACCTATCCTCAGACCTTTAATGCTTGGATGAAATGATACCATCAAAAGAGTTTTCATCCATTTAATCAAGTAAACTTTGATAACCCTAGGAACACCTTGGTGGTCCCGTTGACACCTCAATAAGGGAGAATCAACTATTATATAGAGTATGATCGATGGTTATATGGAGTTGAGTAGACTTTTCCAACAGAGTACCGAGGTCCCTCACTGGTGTGAGGTACAATCCTTTTCAACTCAATTATTATGAATTTTTGGTCAATACTAGTGTGTTTAATTCCTTTCTTTATCTAGGTTAGTTATGAAATTGATATTTCATGTCGATATGATGCCTCAAATCATAAGGATTAAGATACCCCTTGTGCAGTGGGAATGTAGAGGGTTCGAGTTCCTAGCTTGTTCTATTACGATTAAGGTGGTGAAGCTTCCTTGGATGTTTATAGTTCTAGATATAGATATTTTTTATCTTGTATTTGGAATGGATTATATTGAAAAATTTAAATCCTTCTCTATCTACTATTTTAATAAAATAAAATTTTCATCCCTCGATTATACCATTCATTTATTTAGGAGTGATTAGGATATTAATGTTTGAAGAAACGTTACCTTAGTGAAAGTGTTCAGAAAAATCATGGTCTAGTCTGAAACACTGACATTATGTGTAATAGATGAAACTGAGAATAAGACTCTTCCTGTTATTATGTATTGATACCTATATTTCATAATTCATGATTTTATAAGGGAACCAAATCATTGGAAAATCAAATATTCAACCGATTTTCTACCCATTACTAATTAAACTCTTCATCCTTTATATAGAATTGTTTTGGTGTAACTATTGGAATTAAAGGTCTACCTTGAAGAATTGGAATGAAAGGTATTCATCCTACAAAGATCATTGCCTTAAGATAATCTAGTTATATTCATAAATAGGGAACAAGGATAACAATTATTAGGTGTTCTTTATCATTAACTTAACCATGTTATGATCATGAATTGATATCTTCTTTCTTGAACATATGATCAATTTGATCAATTTAAGGGAGCTAAGTGGTTTTCTAAGATTAATTTATAATTAGGATACCATCAAAAGAGAGTTAATAGAGAAGATATTTTGATGATAACATTTAATATTCGTTATGGTCATTATGAATATTTGATCATTCCATTTTGTCTATGGAATGAACCTTTTGTTTTCAAGGATCTGATGAATTGTATCATTTATAGGTATGAAGATTCATTTTTTGGGTTTTTTTCTTATATTTTTGTTTATTTTTGGTATAAGAATGACCATGAAGATCACATGGAAATTTTTTGAGCACATTTATTGATCACCAAATTCACACTAAACATTATATGTGTGGCTACATGATTCAAGAAGTTAATTTATTTGGGCATGTAATTTCTGATGAATAAATATCAGTTGATCTTATGAAGATCAAAGTAGTTATTTCACATAAATCATTAAATAATATATTTTTGATTTAATGATTTCTAGAAGTGGTAAAATACTATAATCACTTAGTAGGTTATTTTTCAAGGCTTTATTTTCCAATTACTTCATTGAAATGGATGTGAATTACATTCAAATGGTATGTTAACTATAAAAAATCCTTCCAAGATCTTAAATCTCAACTCACTTTGACACCCATCCTCATATTTAGATATAATTTTCAGGGTTATATTTTTATCGTTCTGAATCATGATCAGGTTTAGTTTTTGTTCTTATGTAGTGAGATGTTGTGGTGTCTAATGACTCAAGGAAAATGATTAAAAAAGAAAACAATTATTGGAATCCTAACCTGGAAATAGAAGTGGTTTTATATATCATTAAATGATAGTCCCACTATCCATTTGAATAAAAGAGAAATTTATTCACCAATCATAATAGATTGAAGAATATATTTTCTGAATGGGAATTGAACTTTAGGGAAAGGTGATGGATGGATTATCTCCATAGTTTTTACTTTTTCTTCATGAGTACACCAATGAAATTCAAATTTATAGTATATTATTAAATTTAAAAATATAATAGTGAAGTGTTTAAAGAGTCTCATGAATAATGGTAGTAGATTAGTGTTATTTCTGATATTAGTCAAGACAAAATTGAACAAAATGAGAATAACTTCTTTTTCTAATAACTCTTTTCATAATTTAATTGATTCATTCAAAGAGGATTAGTGATCAAATCTTTACTCTATCATCGTTAGGCAAACATTAAATAATGGGTCATAGTGTATGGCTAGAATGAGGATCTAGAATTGATATTCTGAATCCTAGTTTCTCAATATTCCCAATAAAAAAATTCTCTTGATACATCACCATTCAACATGTGTTATTCCCCCAATTATTCAGAAAATTAAAATAGTGATGAAATCTCATTTATGGTGTTCATGTTAAAAATAAATATATTTGATTATGTTATGAAATATTTAAATTGTTAGAATGTCCAAGGTGAGCGCCCACAACTGGATGATTTGGTATGATATATGTATACACCTACTTGGAAATGGGATCCATTTTTTATACATTATCATCAGTCTATAGTAGACACTTTTATAAAATGTTTCTACTTGGGTGATTTTGGATAAATATACTATTTCATTTCAGTTATTCACTATGAAAGAGTCCAATATAGTAGAAGATCTTGTAATATTTCTTGTTTAGGAAAAGATATAACTATATAGAGTACTAATTCCAGTCATATCTAATAAAGATCCTTGATTAACATCTCATCTTTGGACCTCCTTGTAACAGGCACTTATAAATCATTTTTCCATTACATTCTAACGTAAGATGGATTAGAAATCAAAATGTAAAATTTATAAATTTAAAGATATGTTATAAGCATTTTTCATTGAATTTAATGGATTATGGGAGGGTTATATATCATTAGAGGAGTAATCATTTAATAATATTTTTTGTGATATGATCCATATTGATCCATTCAAGCGATTCTATACTAATCATTTCCATTCTCCAATTTTTGGGTTAAAACATGAGATATATAACAAATTAGACCTACTCCTAACCATGATATATCACAAAAGATCCAAATGATTTAGAAGTAAATTGATATATATCAAAGATAATAGAAATCATATGTTGATTATCATCATAAACATTTGTTCAATGTGACTTGTCATGTATCTTTCAACATTTTACTAAGACATGGTCACCATCCCTGGGGAATATAAAGGAAATTGAATCTATATAATGTTTGTCCCATTATATATTTCAAAATGTATCAGTGAATAGTTATAATGATTGTCTTTAACAATGAGATTTAGTGGTTAGAGTATTATGGATAAATGGTTAAATTCAATAAGACTATTGGTAATGGGAGTATTTCTTATGATAATAGTGGTTGAACCAATTCTAGATTTCTAAGGAAGAGAATCCCAAAGGTGGAGAGATTGTAACAAACTTGGTTTGAGTTATTTCCCTATTTATGGATTATTATGTTATAAAATGTTCATGTTAATACAAAAAAAGATTCTATAAGGTTTTTAATACTTTGGGACACATTTTTTATGGTTTGTAGTTTTATATTGGTTATGATAGACAAAGATCATGTATCCCAGAAAATATATGAGCTGCTTAGGTGACATTGGGTGGGCTCATGGTTGGGAAATGGTTTAGAATAATTGTGAGTCTAAACACGTTACTTCAAATTTTTTAATACATATCTAATTTTAACATGTATCTTTTGGACTTTCATACCATGTGATGGAAAATTAATTTAATGGAAAATGAATTTAAAATCCCAAACCTTTATAATGATCCTCAATTTTCCTCCTCTGACCTAGGAACTTGATTTCCATGTTCTCTTTTCTGTTACTTCTGAGAATATTTAATGTATATAATCTAAATCTAATTATTCTCCAACCATTTGATCTTCAAAATCAATGGATAAGGTTCCATTATTCCTTCCCGTATTGAATATTATCATTTCCTCTTTATGAAACTGTGGATAATAATTTTTATACCCAAATTCATTGGTTCAAATTTGTTATAACCAATATGTCTTAGAATTTGATAGGAAAATATAATGAAGGGGTTAAATATATGATATTGAAAAAATAATCATTATGTTGAATGGATTGAAGGTAGGATTTGTTTTCCTCCATTTCCTTTTCTTGTAATTAGAAAGATGTAGATCCTATGAATGATTTTTTTCCTACTTGGAATAAAAAATATATTTCTAAAACTCTTTTAAGAATCTATATGAATCTATTCTAGTATTTATCATTCTTGTTTTTGTGATGTGGGTGACACCACATGGGATTCAAAATTGATGTTTTTAAAAAGAAATGAATCATTTGGTAAATGAATGTTTTTAATGGATGTTATTGGAATGTGTTGAGTTGTGAATGTTTTTGTACATTATGAAAATGGATCCTAGATAAAAGTCACCACGATAATAATACAATTTTGGGAGTTCTAGGTTATGCATGGGTGTGATTTTTTGTTTTTCTATACATATAGTCAACATTCCATGAAGTTTTTAATATACTACTTTTGAATAGATCATTGAAATAACTCATCATAATCATTGGAACATTTTTTGTGGTCCCAGTTATTCATGAGTGTGTAAGTGGAATCTAGGAATTTATATGCTATGGTGTTGGGATTACCTATTTCTTCTTGTTTTTCAAATAAAATTTTATTTTGGGAAAACTATTCTATTGACTTATTTTTGGGTTCTGAATTGATTTAGTAAAATATTCATATATTTTTATATTTTTATTTTTTTTGAGATGCCTTTTATACTCCTATTGAATTACTAATCTATGAGATAACATTATTTCTATCTTAGTGTTATGTGGGAAAAGTCTCTTTGGGTTACCTCTTCAATTGTTATACACAAAACAAAATATTCACCGTAGTGAATTTAGATACGTTATCATTTTTAAAACTAGAAAGTGTCATGTTTCATACATCACAAGTAGAGCACATTCATAGTGGTTATCATGGATGTTCAAAGATAGATCATTTGGTTCTTGGTCATGTTAATGAGTTTAGAGGGGATCCACCAAGGTTTGTCAGCCTGTCGTTGCATTGGAGTTTTATATGTTTTGGTTCAAATTATTCCACAAATACATTGATATTGCTTTTTTGATCCATTGAGTTATTGGATATTATCATGTTAATAATTTTATAGTTGTATCTTACATTGTTAATATGTTTGTCTTAGATTTATTTCCTCTGTCCTATTTTAACTTGATTTTATGGGTAAAAATTACCACTACCTATTCTGGTATAAAACCCTTGAAATTTACTTCCAGCCATTTGTGTCCTACGAATGTAACCTATGATTAGTGGAACCATAAACCCAACCCAAACCAATGGTTTGTGAAGGTATGTTACATCAATCACTATTATCAATGAGAAAATCACATGTACCTCACCAAAATAGATATGAAAATCACATATACAATCTAGTTTCAGACACAAACTCCCCAGTCTATCTCAAATAACTTTCATACACATCATATAAGATTAAAAATAATAATAATTAATTTTCAATGGATAACATAATCAACAATATACCCATCCACCCATGATTATCTTAGCCTTAGAGACACTAAATATGACCCATTCAACCATTTTATACCAAATTCATAGTGTTTTAAACTCCATGTACTATACTTCATGGGTTATATACAATTAAAAATAACTTTTTCTGCCTCATGGGAGAAGTTTTTTATCTCAATAAAACAATCATACTCTTGGTAAACGTAACATTCCTTCATAACCTATAACACTCCATGATGAACAATGATTAGGGATAATATTTTTTATTATCATACAAATTATTTAAGATCAAACATAACCCCAATAGCCTCTTATACAATATACTTCCTTCAAAATATTATTATAATAAAAGTAAACTTATTTTTTTAATGAAATGACACTTAATTACTTTAAATATAAATATTTATCAAATAAAATATTGATTCTATACTATATATGGTATTCTATTTCTTTAAAGAATTTTATTCAAAACATAAGACTATTAATCATAAAATTCCATTGATGGGTGGTGGGGAAATCCTTCCAATATAGTTTTCTAAACATATGGAAAACCTTTTTATCCTGAAATGTTTATCCTTTCCTCCAACTGAAAAAAAGTTAAATAATCTAATGAATTATAATCAATGTGTATTAAATCCATTTTGTAATCTAATTTATGAAAAAATATTTCTTTAGAAACACCTTCTATCATATAAATGAAATGAGAAAACTATACACATCCTTTATTTAGATTCATATGATATTAATAGACTCTAGTACATGTTATGATTTATGTAAAAACATTTTCTGATGAAGTTTAATGAAAAATATTGTCTATATGAATTCCTCCCTTGATATTGAATGTTTGTATATTTATATCTCTTTTAAAACATATATTTGGTATCAAAACCATGAAAAACCAAAGTATGTATTTCGATAACACTGATAATTGAAATAGATTTTCGTGGAGTCTCACAAGACCCTTATGGTATCCAAAAAAAATCATATTATAGAATCCTTACACCTCCTTTATATTTAAGTATTTCACTATCCTTGACTTGGTACATGAAGAAAAATTATTAGACTCGCTAACTAGAATTTAGTCATCAGGTTTGAAATTTCACCCATTGGAATTATCTATATTACACCTTATGTATTATATCATATTCCATGAACCACTATTATTGAAACTTTTATAATGTTATGTATCATTTTTTGGAACTCATTCACATTGTTAGGACATTTACATCAATGATAACAGAATGAATTACTTAACTACAACAAGCCTTATAGAAAATAGATAATATCTCAATGTAATTAAAATACTCAATCATATTGAGTATCATTTAGATATCTAATCTCTAGAAAATAAATTAAAATTAATAGAATAAAATGTTGAGAGAGTCCTAGAGTAATGAATCCTTAGATCATGTTCACAAAACACAACATTACATTATGGGGTAGTGGATATTGTGGCATAGGGAAGTTGAAGAACATAAATCGAGCTTCCACAAGATTCCAAAATGTCTAAAACTTTCTTACCCTCACACTAGGTGTTATGAATCTCCCCACTATTTTCCATTAGCTTCATAAATTTTGTGATGTATGAAAATAAATAATGAGCCCAAATTGAACCCATAAAAAATAAACCAGAATGTTAAAATATTTTTAGACTTATTTCAAATTAATATCATAGAGATTTTAAATTTTAATACCACACATCATTTTAAGACACTGTTATTTTATTCTATATATTTTTTTATAAATTCAATCTCCTCGCTATCTTAAGTTATAGAGAACATCAGTCTTAATAAAATGATTAAATATTTTTATTTAGTTGTGATAGCTATCACCTAACCATTGGAATGGAATAAATGAATGATATTAACTAAAATATAAAAATATAGTTTAAAAATGTATATAAAATGAATTTATTTGATACTAATTAATTATAAATGAAAATATTAACCAATTGAACATAAAGGATATATTTTAAAAAATTAATTTTATGCCAAAAATGGAATTTTTTATAATATATTCAAGTAATCACTATTAGTGAAATATATTAACAAAATTTATATTTATTATATCACATAATTTTTTTAAATCAATCATATAGTTTTTATAAGATTAAGATAATAATAATTCAATTTTTATATCTGAAAAGAAATATTTTTCTAAAAGGTAATTTCATAGCCTTTCAATGTATCACAAATTTTAAAACTAAATTTTGAGGAATTTATTATAATTTTTTGAAAAAATAAAATTCATTTTTAAAAATGGAATATCAGAATTATCTTAGGCCTAATTATTGGTTTTTTATAAGTTTCATTTATTGATGAATAAGAAAAAATGGTGCATTTTAATTGAAAACTGACTTTTCATCCAAATAATTTATAATGCTAACTTCTATAATACATTTGTATTAAAATAACATTAGACCAATTATACATTGTTTTATCCAAATTAGTTCTTATAAAAAATTCATGTTGAATTTGGATATAAAAACATTTCAAACTTTTTATCTTTTTCACTTTAAAACCCCGCATTCCCATTGCTCTTGTGGGACTGATTTTGAAAAATATTTTTTAATTTATGTGAATTTAATTTGGTAAAATTGATACCATTTTGTAATTAAATGGTCCAAATTAGTTATTAGGTTGATCATCAATTTTAGGTATAAAATATTTGTTGTGGAATTTTTTTTTACCGTGGTGTAGGTAAAATATGAAACATGAAAAAGTTAAAATATAAGGGCTTAAAATACCTAAAACTACTATCTTCAATGGGTGGTTGAGGTATTTATCTACCCTATCCTAAATCCAAAAAATTAATAATGTAATTATTTTAAATTAATTCCACATCAATATGGTTGGATTGAAACATAATAAATAATCACTATTTAATCACTAAAACCCACCCCTCGTCAAGTATAAATACCATACTATCTCCACCCAATTTCTCCTCGCAAGACATAAAGATCCAAAAATATATTAAAAACCCTTTCCTCCTAACTATACCCATTACAATGTTATTTTGGTCTCAAAAAATACCAAATCCAAGGTTCTCAAGGGGTTCTTTCAAAGAGGTGATATTCATGAGTAGGTTAAAGTTTGAAAATCTAATGGGAACAATGACGTAAGGGTTTATCATCTCAATTTTTTATTCTATGAGATATTTTTTATTAACCACATATTTATTATGTTTGGTTTATACAATACCCTCTGATATATAATAGTAGGAATCTCATTATCTTAATTTTAGTATATGTCTCATTAGATAATTATTAATTTATGGGGTATATGATTAAACTGATTACAATGTTGTAAGGGAATTCATAATATGGTTTCCATTTATTGGGTTAACATTGAAATTAATTGATTATGTCATGTTATGATTATGTGTGGGAGGAATTTTTATTATCTTATTTTATATTTCTACTTTTTTATGTGGATTTATTGCAAATGAACAAAATTAATTAATTTTATTATTTCTGAATTCAATGATATGATATTTATAAGATACATTATTTTTAAAAATTTATATTAATGATTCTCTTAAAACTAACATTTTAATCTATATACATGTTTTCCAAAGAAATCTAATAACTTTTTTACTATTATATTATAATTTTTTAAAGTCATTTTTACACATGTTTTACATGCAACAAAATTGTGAAAAATGGTTTTTTTTCATTTTCTAATTGATGTTATTTATTAATATTCCCAAAAAAATATGGAAGTAATGTTCTTATTAACTTATATAGAATTAGAAGATTTTACCTTCATCATAACTCTTTAATTACTTGAAGCTTCTGTTACAGGATTACAAAATTATTTTCAATGAAATTTTTTCATTTTATAATTTCATGACATTTTGAAAAAATATATTTTCAAAAACAGAAAAGACATTTTCTTCATGAATAATTTAAATGGATCATTACAAATTATTTTCCATAAAATATAACATTATTTTATTTTACATATTATTAATTGGGGATATTATTAAAGGATACAATCCTTATTATCTTTATGTTTGTTTTATGGTTATGATGTCATGATATTTATAAAAACCAAACCATTTCCTTGAGTTATCTTTTTATGAGATGATCATAAAACTCACTAATTTAATTGGATTATAATATCTTGAATAAATTATATGATTATGGAACTCATATTTATGGTTTTCATTATATAGAGGTGGTTATTTTATAACCAATGATGGGAAGAACCGTTATCTCCCTCTATTGCATTGGGTGATTATTTATATACCATGAGATATACGTGATCAAAATGAGATGTGAATATGGTTTAGTAAGACAAGGAAGGAATGAGAATTTAACTCGGTTCATTAAAACAAAACTAAATTTGGAATTGAACTTAGTTTAGTAATATATAACTAGAATAAGAAGTAAAACTCGTTCAATAAGGGACCTTTTCCACCATGATATTCATGGGAGTGAGCCTTGACTACTATGATGGTTTTGGGAGTGAACCCATTCTACTATGATTGTATTCGAAAAGATGATCAACTTCTATGAAAATGATATTCTATGGTCATGTGTTTTCTAAAATTCCATGTTTTATGCCAGTTTATTATTTTATGATTCATGTCCTATGAATTTATATGATTTATTCTACGACTCAAGAAAATCATATTTGATATACATGACATAATATTCAAATTTTATGTTCATATTATTAAACCCTTATGTTTATGTTATTATTCATAGCTCCCATGTTTACCATTACTGGCCATCTAATATCACCCTTCCCATATGATTTCATTCCCCTAGGATATGATGGAATATTTTTAGTATGAAATGTGAAAGGATTTCTAGTAATGAAAAAATAATAGGGGGAAATATAGATATTTTTTGAAGCAATTTCTCTTATTCCTAGTTTCCAATGAATGTAAACCCATAAAATCCTACTATGTTATTCTTGTAATATGTATATTCATGTATTTATATTTAATATCTATATATGAAAATATCGGTTCATTATAATCATTTTTCATGCCTCTGTAATAAGAGAGTTTCCTTTCTAAAGAAATTGAAACAATCTATAATGACATAAATATTCCCATCTCATATAAAACCAACTTCACTTATGTTACAACTAAAATAAGATTTATCAATTTATGATGGATGAATAAGCTCAAACCCTTATAGGAAAACTAGTTTTGATGTGATGGCCTCAGTAACCTACATGTTCTGACCAAAAGACAAGGAAATGAGAAGTTGGTATGTAACATATTAAGAGAACATTTAAAGCGAAACACAACAATTAGTCAAGATATTATATATTTCAAGTGGTCATAGATCCCATGTGGTCTCTGATGTATGGCCTCATTTCGCTACCCTCAGATATTCCAATATCATAAAATTATATCATGACTATGTACACATCTTAAATGCCAGATGAACACCACATTGTTTATCCCTAAGTTCATGAGTAATTTAAAATTATCATATTTTCTATCTCTGACCATGAAACCACCTACTAGATTCCTTGTTTATGTCACCCATTCACTAACTAGGAAATGATTATAAATATTTTTAAATTTTTTAATGATATAGTAAGAGCATCTAGAAGACAATTATATTCTATTATACTAATATATCTAGTCATATTGAGCATATGAGGCTAACATTTCATAGGAATTTTTTCATCAACTGCCTTAAAAACTTTAAGTGAATCATTTTTGTATTCTCATAACCAATTAGACTCACCATATGAATAACATTAACACTTAGTTACTTGAGAAATGATTTTCTCGAAGACATGTAATTTCTCTTACTTATGAATTTTTCCTATGTTACAAGTTTTAGGACTTAGTAAAATTAGTATTCTCCAATATATAGGATTGGTTTTATTGTTGAGACTGATTATGATGATTTTATTTATTTTCAAAATCATTTTCTCATATTAGTAATATATTTTAATTACCATCTATCAAAGAATTATATTTAATGTTATCCAATAAAGTGATGACCCCTTTAAAATAATATCATATCCATTAGTGAGATAAGATCAATATTTTGTTATTATTTACACCAGATATAACATAAAAAATCCATGAATAGATGATATAGAAATATATTACCAATAATATCATATAATACACTTAGATATCTAACTAGATTACTCATTACCCAAATCCATCTTGTGGATTCACTCAAGTTAATTTCTCTAGTTTCCTAAAGGTTAGTGCTTCCCTCTAATGTGTAACTCAAAGGATACTTAATGAACAAATAACCTAATTGTTAGGGTAACATAATTACTTTCTTTCCATAAATAGGATAATCCATGATCATCAACAGTTCGGGTCGCCTATATTGAATGATCGAGGGTTTAACAATTATTATCATTGATGAAATATAACATAGATTATTATGGTGCTTTTGTCTGACTATATTATCACATACTATTCCCTTTATGTATAAATGATTTTAGTGATTATTTTTGGAATCATATTCCATTAAAAACCCCATAAGATTAAGATATATTGACATGTAACCCTTTACATAATTAACAGTTTCTGTTACTCACCAAAATAAGAATCCAAATTTATTTACACAAATCCACATTCATCACATAAAAAAGATACATTAACTATTAATATAAATTCTCATAATTATATGAAATATAAAATATTCACATTAGTAATGCTAGATCGAAATCCTCCCACCATTCCAGAAAATCTGTAATCACCTAATACGATGGGAAGTCTAACCTAATTTCCATATACCCAGGGATACATTACACATGTCTGATTCTAATTAATTATAATTATAGTACCTAATATTTTTAAAAAAACATTTCTAGACAGTGGTGAAGATAATGACTCAAGGGGGGTAAATCATGTTTTTTAAATAAATTAACCAATTTTAACCTTCCCTATTAAAGTAATTATAATCATTCCTTCTCTTTTTAAATGAGATAATGTAGCATAAATATTTTGATTTATGGACCATGACATGAATGTTTTTTATAGTGGATTGGAGTAAGAATAACATACCCAAGTCAAAACTACCAACACCTAATACTATCTTCCTGGTGTAATTCAGATCTTTTTCATAGGGATATCAAAAATCAGTGGATAATGTTAAAACCTATAACATTAATGCTTTTTATAGGATTATAGATTCTTTTACGACATCCCTTGATAACTAATTACATGTTTTTATCACATAACCCCATAAAAATTAAATGTAGATGGAACATAACCACATATTATTACATGGAGATAAAACATATCCTATTATAACATACAAGTATTTTTCACATATAAGAAACAAAATAAATTCATAATTAAATATAGTCTCATCATACAATTGATGGAAAAAACAGACAGTAGAGTCTACCCATAAAGTGTGAATCTATAATTACAGAAGCATTACTTAAATACCTATTAAAACAGTTTATAATAATATTCAACATATATAACAAAAATAAATTCCCTAGAACCGTAATGGTGTAGTGTCTTTGATACAAGATACATTGTAAACTTATTTCATGAAATATATTATATATCTCCCATAAATTTCTTATCATATAGTTCCTAAAGTAGACATATCATGCATTAAAACATTCATTATAACCTCGATAACGGTAAAAATAGGAAAGGGTGATGTCATATCTCATGTAAGGGTAAACATAGGAGATTTTATTCTATGATCGTAAGGGTATGGGAACATAATCTTGGTAAATAAATTTCATACGCAATGACATATATCTCAAATCATGTGTCACAACATAAAGTATCAACATAACATAATGCATGAGTCATAAGAGTACTGAGCATAAAAAATATTGTTCCATGTGATAAAAACATTTTCATAAGAATATGACATATGAATGTGGAATAAACATAAAAAAAGAAATAATATGTCAAGGCTTCCTACCAGAAAATTCATTATATACTATCCTTGGGATAATGAATCACATTCCTTAAAGGGCTTGGGCTAACTGAACATGTACCCTTGGTCATAGGATAAAACACTTGTATCCTCTTATGTATAAGATAACAATAGGCTTACCCCAGATCTCCTATGACCTAAAACATTATTTGATTCACTAGAGGGATATAATGGGCCCACCAATCACATAATAATAATCCACTCAAATATATTTTATATGAATATAAAATTACTCATCATTAATTAAATGAAAAATTGACACATGAGAAAGAAACATGTTTAATGATAACTTCTACAGAACATAATCACCATTTTTAATCTAAATAAAAAATTTGTCTTGTATCATAAGAGAATATCCCAAATTAAGCATGATGGCAAAAAAATCCATCAATGTAACATTCCATTATTCTTATGGTGATTGTGTTTGTTAAAAAATAGGTTGTCCAAAGTATGTTATGGAGTACCAAATAATTTTTTAAAAAGGTATGTTAACAAAGAACCCTGATAGAGGAATCAATTTCCTATTGGTTGACCAAAAAATTGCACACATAAGGTGGTATCATTTCAAATAGTTTTCCAAAAATATGGCATCTAAAATTTCGAGGCTGGCTGTATCATCATGAATGTTTTAATTATAAAAATTCATTAAAAACATATGGAAAAGGAAAAAGTTTCATGAATAATGGGTTTCATGAAGAGGTATGTGAAGGTGTGGGTAATCACAAATGAGCATCATGAATCCGTGATGGTTTAATGATACTCTCCATGATTACGAGAAGCATCAGGAATGGGAAATCTCCCTAGAAATACATGAAATAGTGAACTTTATGAGAATTTGATGATTTGGATGGAAGATATTACAATGTGTGGAAAAACCTGAAAATATTCCTTTACCACCTCAAAAAATAGAACAAGACTTAAAAAAGATTCGAAGACTTCAGATTCACAAAGATTGTTCATGGAGGGATTCTTTGGGAAAATGGTTGATATGAAAAGTTTATTGTAATGGTTAGGAATCATAATGGAAAATATTAATAAACAGTAAGGTATTGAAGTTCACAAATTCCCTAAAAATATGATCGAATGTTATGAGCTTCTTGAATTCTATGTGAGCTTCGAAAAAGAGTTTGAGCTTCAAAGAAGATGGATTCATCGGGATGTTTTTTTTGAGCATCACAAATGTGGGGGGATTTTAGTTTTTATGGGTTCCGTGAAGAAATTATATTCCTAATAATAAATTGGTTTCATCATGAAGGTTGTGTAAGCTTCACATAGGCCCTGATCATCGTGAAATTGTTGAAAAGGGATATATATGTAAATATGTGCTATAGTGTTATTCAGCAAGTAGAGGGAAGATAAACATCAACAGAGAATATATCTATATTTTATAATTTATTGATGATTGATAATGGATTGAATGACATATCCATAAATTGACTGTTAATCTTTCAAAAAGTAGTGAGGAAGTAAGAGGAAAATGTGATTCTTTCCATGGGTAGTGAGCCATCAAAAAAGAGTCAGAGAGTGACCCTTGGGAAGTAGTGAGTTTTCCCTAAACATTGTTATGCCAATAAGACTAGTCATATAAGTGTTATATCCCAATAATTATATTTTTGAAGTTATCCTTAGTGTATTTTTTACATCTACGCATTGATATTGTATGCTCCATAGAAGTATCCCAGTGCGGGTGAATAAATTAAAATTGTTGTTCTTCTATATGATTTGATTTCTGTTCATACATTAATATGGTAAATTGAGATAAGTTTGTCTTGTTTAATGAAGGAAAAAGATATTAATGATAGTTATTTTAATATATCATACTTTAATTCCCCCTCTCATTGTATTTAACCTAGTGGGATATATATTTGTATGAGAGAAAAAGTTTGAACGTCAGTGGTTCTCTCTCAGTAGAAGAAATATAGGGTTTCAATTAGAAATGGATTATAATATTTGGTTGAAACAATTTTCAATTATGGGAGAATTATATTTATCACTACATCAAATAATTTGGTATAAATGTCTTTATAGAATAAATTAATGAAATTTCAGCTTGTATCAATAGTAGTTCTTAATCAGAAGCCAACTGAAAGAAATTGGTATTGATGCTAAATTAATCAATTACTTACATGGAGCCCAACCCAATAAATTATATATGAAGGTGATGTCATGTTAGTCATCACATGATATGTGGGAAATGTTACTGAATATTTATGAGTGTGACTCAAATGTTAGAGAAGAAAAAATGTAGGTTCTATGGAACAAGTATAAGGATCTTAGAATGTAACATAATGAGTCTATTAATTCATTATTTCACTAGGTTAATATTTTTGTAGAATACATGATTGGAATAGGAGAAATTATTGTTTTGTATAGACTTTAATGCATATCTTGAGAATACTACCACCTTGGTGCAATCTATTAGATTACGTATTGGAAGATAAATATCCATCAGAGATGATATGGGATAGCTTGCGCTGTACTCTTTTTTCACATGAGATGAGAAATGATGATAATGAGTCTGTGAAAAAATGGGATGTCTAAATATGTGGAATTAAAGGACATGAAGAATATCTCTATTTGATATGGGTTGGAAGAATAATATATATATATATATATATATTAATTCATGTGATTCCTTTCACAATATTAATAAATAGGAAAAGAAAATCTCACAGGGAAACTCCGACTTGCATTATCTCAATGTAAAAAATGTTGTATTCTTGATGTGAGGTTCCCTAGGAAATTTCAATAAGATGATGAGGATGAAGTCAAAATTCCCATGAATAAGTACTCTACCTATGTGAAAGAGAATAATAATTAAGAAATATTTTTTCAAAAATATGAGACCGGTTTTAAAATAAGATGACAGTTCAGTAGAATCTAAGGTTGAAGAGTTTGAGGAATACATAGATCATGAATCAAATTATATGGTGCCATTTGTTTGAAATTACCAAACAATGGAAGAATGAAACAATTAATAAAGATAATTTGAGGGAAGATTTGACCTTAATGTTAACTTAGAAGCTACCCTGGGAGATATTGGTATTTTGATATCCAGAACAATGAAAGCAAACATAGTGGTTTGTAATGAAACAAATACTTATGTAGGAGTGGGAATAAGAGAAGTCTAAGAACATAGATGAAATTGAAAAGATTAAGTCTTAAAATATAGAATAATTTGAGATTATTGGTCAGTTCAAGATAAATTTTGAAGAAAAAAAAGTCTGATCGAGGGTTATAATAATAAAATAAATGATCCAGAAAAAATCATTGAAAATCCTGAGGAGGAGGTTGTCAGCCTTTTAAGGAAATTCAATGATCCTGAGAACATATTGAATCTAGAAAATATTGTCAAAAAGAAATTATAAAATGGAAATTTAGAGTTCGATGTTCTCATAAAATTAAAAAAGGAATACCATGAGAAAATAGATCCAAGAATTATAGCTGGAATAATTATTCATCAAAAATAGAAAGTAGTAATGGTTTAAGTCAGACCATAGGCACCAAACACTTGATTGAATATTGACTTTGGAATAAATAAAAATAGATAATTTAGATAACCCAAGGGAAAATAAATAGTGTAGTAGTGACACACAATAATTCACCTTGCACTAAATGTTATTGTTTTGGAATGATTGGACACTCACAAAATGTTTGTTCCATAGACAAAAGGTATCAAAGGGTACAAGACCAATATTGGCCTCTATACCAAACTCAACTTACAATGATATCATTTATTGTTAACTATTTTCGGTGCAGAATAATCATACACATGGAATGATATTTCTCATCAACAATGCATAGGAATGTTCTAAATCAGACTGAATATAGTCATAATAAGTGTCTAAATGTATTATCAAATTGGATTAAATTGAAAATTCAGTTTGAAGCTATGTAAGATGAATCTCGTACATCAAAATTCAAGGAATGTCAACATTAACAATCTATACTAGTCGTAAAGTAAAAAACATGTATAAAAACAAGAGAGTTTAATAGGATGTGGTTGTAGAGATTACTTTCACAGCATCAGATCGCACTGGAATATGGAAAATTGATAGTGTATGCACCTCACATATGACAAAAAATAAGGAACTACTGAAAGAAATTAGATACGATGAGTAAGAAATTGGGATATTAGGTAATGATGCAGGACATAAAATTATTTGTTTAGGAAAATAAAAGTTTGGGTGAAATTACATGAGGCATCTAGATGTCATGGATATTGAAGGTCTCAATCACAACTTACTATTTGTCAATAAATTATATGATTCGGGATATTCTACATACTTTTCCTAGAAATAATTTTTCATCAAGGAAAAATATGGTGCATTAGTTTTTTAGGGAAAGCATACGAATGGGAATTGATGACATGTGAGTGGAGAAGAAGACATGTGTTCTCTATCAAGGGAAAAAAGAAAACTGGTTATGGATTAAGTTTCTTAGTCACATGAGAAAACAATCCTTGTAATATCCGGTGAAATTTGATATTCTAAAGACCTCCCTAATTTATCACATGGTCTAACTAAAATGTCTGATGATTTTTAATAAGGATAGATCTTTCGAAATATATATAAGTCAAAAGAGAAAAGGTCAAAAAATTTCTTGAGTTGGTGAATATTGATGTGGTGGGACTCTTTCTCCTAGAGAAATTTATGGGAGGAGATATTATGTTCGCTCATTGGTGATTTTAGTAAAATGCCAGGGGTTTCAGTCATCACCCACGAATCTGAAGTGTTCATATAATGACACATACTTTAAATAAATTGATATTACCTAAAAAATGAATTGTAATCATTATATGATATATCAAATCCATGAGATTATCATATTGGTATAATGTATTTAGAAACTAGGAAACATAAACAACTAGTTCATAAAACATCTACATCGTCTCTCGCTTATATCTTCATAACTAGACTCATTTTTTCCGTATCATACTTTATACCCATATTCATGACATAGGGAAAAGAAAAATATGAATAAGTGATATAAAATGATCATTAATGGTAAACAAGGAAAACAACCATAATATCGGAATCATAAGACACAAGAACATAAAATTTGGAAGTCTAATCTTGCATATGAATGGCCGTGATATCATGACATGGGATAAAAGTTAATAAAAAATAATGGAAATAATCCCAAAAGTAAAGACATAATATATGATATTTTTTACCATAAACATAATCATAGAAAATTATTTCATATTAGTCAAGTCTCATTTCCAAGACCATCATAGTGGACAATATTCATTACTAAACTGGGTTTACATATTGTTCTAGCCCTATACTACTAATCCATATTTACATGTTATTCCAGTCATGTCTATCTCATGAGATATAAATCATTACCCAATTCATTGGATGGAGATATAGGTCACACCCATATCATAAT
Organism: Viscum album; assembly: GCA_963277665.1. Lineage (NCBI taxonomy): Eukaryota > Viridiplantae > Streptophyta > Magnoliopsida > Santalales > Viscaceae > Viscum > Viscum album. Next base: position 1,135,773,481 of record OY728155.1, on the reverse strand, counting down.
TAAATCATTATTATGTGTTCCATAAAAAATTAAACCTTTAATAATGGGATAACCCATGAGAAACAATTGGTTTCTTAAACTTCATTCCATTATAACATAATCCATGTCAAAAATTAATTTTATAAATAAAATTCCATCTTTACAAAAATTAAATCATTACAATAATAGTGATATAAACATAACCCTATTTAATGAATTTATTCTTAGATAGAAATTAATCTTGATAAAACACTTGAATGTAATTCTTGAGGAAAATATCCTTTCTTCTTCAATAACATTTTCTTTTCACAAAATGCAGTAAAATTTTAAAATAAAATAATGTAGTTGAAAATAAACATGAAAATTTCAAAAGAAATATTCATTAAAATAATGTGTTTTGAAGACATTAAAATCTATTCATGTTGTGTAATTTAAAAAATCATTATCATCGTACGTTTTCTAGAAATGTCAAAAAGTAACTCATATAAAAAACACCAAAACATTCCAATCATCCCATTTAATAAAAAAAATTCAATGTATAAAATTGACCTTAAACAATTTTAGATGAATAAAAATAATATTACGTAGTTAGGAAACATGTATGTGGATGACCAATATACAGTAGTAAATACTTAACTATAAATAATCTCAAATTATAATGACATTGTGAAATTATCCATTAACATAGTCCTAATATACTTCGTACATATCTGAACCTCTTGTATAATGATTTAAATAATGTTTTTGATTTATTATAGAAACATAATAATTTTTATAAAATCAAATATGATTTTATTATCATCCAATTGTTAGTATCATTTCATTGTCACTCGTTATTTGGACATTAATTTCTTTACGCTTTTATGAATGTTTTTTAGATAAGATAAAGTTCCACTTCTTAGGATATAGTTATATCATTTATAGATTTATATTAGAATAATATATATCATATTTATTCATTCCATTCACTTATATAATCGTGGTTTAATAAATATCACGTATAATGAATCACATCGCATCATGGAGACGGTATGGCGTACACGTGCACGAGCAACGATAAAATTCACATAATGGTTAAATGATATAGAATTGATTGTTATATAAATTATAAATAATAATTATCATTTTATAATCATTATTTTCATAAATTATCATTATCATTATACCCATTGAAATAATTTACTGTTGAAAAACATATTACACCACATCGATGAGATGGTAAGCCGTATGTACGCACACAAGGAGATATTATTATTCATTGGATGGATAAATGAGTTATAATGTTTTCCCATAATTATAATAACATATCATCATATAGAAAATTCTAGAGTTATTACTTTTTTATAGAAATAACATAATAATATAGAAGTAGTAGAAGATGATAATTTTGAAAGATGTGATAAAACAATTACCTCGTTTTGAGTATCTTCTTTTTATTTTCACAAATAGACTCCTTAGGATGGCTTTCTACCCAAAGTGTGGCCTATAGGATGAATTGAGAGAACTTTGGAGAGAAAATTTTAGGGTTTTTTATGAAAAAAATACTTTATGGTATTTATTAAATGAGAAGGAGATGTGTCCATTTATAAGAGAGGGGAGGGGCACCTTTTCCAAAAAAGACTATTGAAATAATATAAATGTAATTTTAAATTATAATAAATTTAAAGTGGATTATTTAGAATATAAGATGAGTATGGGTCAAAATATTCTCATCTAATAAACTTTAGACATGTTTTCTTTCATTATAATCTTTATAATTCTGATTTATCATTATTTAATCTTTTTAATTTTAATTATGGTAATAATATTCTAAATATTTAATGGTTATCAATATTTACTTATACTGTGTTAATTGACTATAAATAGATATTTTAGGAAATTTTAGACCTTGTAATTATCCATTTCTAATTTCTAACTTTTTTTAGGATTTTTTATTAATTTTATAAAATAATATTTTAATAAAATATCAATATTCTCAATTTTGACACTATTCATTTCATTAATTTTAAATAAAATCCACACAAGAATATAACATCAAAACAAAACATTTAATATAATCCAAATATGTCATAATTTCCAAAAATATTCATATAGAACCTTAATTAATATAGATTATATTTTATATTATATTTTTAAAATCATGTATTTTATATTTCGATAAATAAATAAATTTATGTGTCACTAGTGTGTCATACTTAATGGGAATTTTTTAAATAATAAAAATTATAAATAAATTTCGAAGATTGATTCAGGTTTTTTTTAATTTCTAGGGACTACCTATAGTTGATGTTATCTCATGGTTATCCCTATATTAGAATTAATATACTTATATTAAAAAAGAGTGACATTTTGTCACATTCATTGATTTTAATAAACTTAATGTCATATTCATGGGATATTGGCCATTAAGTGATTTAATTTCTAAATATAGATGATAAGGTTCAGATTAAGTCAAACAATAGGATTTTTACAAATGTTATGGAAATTTTATATTATTATGTTTACCTTTAATTACTCTATTTACCCTTATCTGCGGTAATAAAAAAATTTATAATGTTATTATTAATAATTTACAAAAAAAGTAACCTACTAACAAAATTTGGAAAAAATTATTCCAAATATGGAATCCATTTTTCAAAATTTAAAACACAAAATTTGTGTTGATTAAAATATTATTAATCCCATTGACGGAAATATAGAACTAGTTTTAAATTCTAAAATATTGAAAAAGATTGAATTGTTTTTATACCTGGATTAAATGTAAAATTAATGCTAATGATATACATTACATTGAATGATAAAAATATAATAAATTTATATATTAAAACCATTCAATAATATAATTTAACAATATAAACTATTTCAATGAAAAATGTTGTTTTCAAATAATATTTTCTATATTTTTACTATTCATCAAAACTTTAATGTTATTAGAAAAAGATCAGAAATTAATCCAAAGTAAATTTTTATATCTCTCATCAAAATAATATGGTTATTATGTCATATTGAAATTATTAATATGTCGAAATATTAATTTTAAATTGGTTCTCCATTCAAAGGGGTTAAAATAACCTTTTAAACAAAAATAGGTTTTTATACATAAAATAGGGTTTATTCATACCCTATGAATAAAATATCCACTGGATGAATATCAATAATATTTTCTTAAGTATATAACATATATATATTATTAATTTCATTAACCATTTTAATTCACTCAAAAATAAAATTTTGTAATTGATTTATATTTTTCAAAAATAATTGATTTCAATTAATTCACAATGCATTTTCATAAGTAAGTTAAAATTCTCCTCGCTAACATAATGGCTTAGTTATAATGGTAATTTTATATTAATGGAATCTATTGGCTTGTTTAAACACATGATTGCGTGAAATGCAAGAAACTGAAGAATAACAACATTTTAATGAAAATATATCATAATAAAATCTTAGTGTTACATTCTACCCCCTTCAAATAAATTTCACCATCAAAATTCATTACATGGAAAAACCCAGATAAGGATACCTATCCCTAATCATTTCCTTATGTTCCCATGTAGCTTCATAAAATTTTTGGTTCCACTAAAAAACATTAACCATGTGAGTGGTCTTTTTTTGTAGAACATTTTCTTTACGATCCAGAATCACTATATGTTGTTCTTCCTAAGTAATATCTTTCTCCAATGGTATGAATTCTATGTTTAGGACATGTGAAGGATCAAGAACATACATTCTCAAGCGAGATACATGGAACACATCATGATCTTGAGAGAGATTCGGTCGAAGCACCAATCCAAAATCTACCTTCCCATCACAATCTGGAATTTCAAAAGGACTAACATACCTAGGGGTCAGCTTGCCCTTATTCCCAAATCTCATTACTCTCTTCTAGGGAAATATTTATAAAAAAACCTTATCACCCACTTCATACTCTAGGATCTTTATTCGGTTTTCAAAATAAATTTTTTCTCGACTTAGAGCTGCTCTCAGTGTTGTTGAATTGATCAGACCTTTTGTGCCATTTCATCAAGATGATCAGGTCCTAATAGCTTTCCTTCCCCAACTTCATCCTAGTAATTTGGAGTTCTTAAATTCTTTCCATATAGGGATTCTAATAGTTCCATCTGAACACTATAGTTAAAGATATTATTGTATGAAAAATCTACCAAAGGTATTTTTTGATCTCAACCACCTTTTAAATCTATAGGGAATGATCTCAACATGTTTTATAGTGTTTGAAGTTTCCTCTCAGACTGACCTTCTATATGATGGATGAATGGAAATGTTGAAAATTACCTCTTTATCCAGATCACAATGAAGATTTTTCCAAAACAATAAGGTAAACCTCGATTCCCGATCATATATAATTTAAATAGGTACTCCATGTAATCTTACCACTTCCTTAATAAATATCCCAACCAGAAAATCAAGAGATAAATCTGCTCTAATGGAAATTAAGTGTGCTGAATTATTATGGTTATAATTTATAACCCGTATAGCATTATTTACTTTCTATGATTTGGTATGTCTAGTGAAAATGTCCATAGTTATGTTTTCCCAATTTCATTCTAATATGGGTGATGATTGTTACATCCCCTTATACTTTTGCCTCTCATCCTTAACCTGATGATAAACCAAGCATGAATAGACATATTTGGAGACATCTCTTTTCATTACATCCCACTAAAAATACTCTTTCAGGTCCATGTACATATTTTTACTTCTATAGTGAATATAGAATGAAGAACTACGATCCTCATCCAATAACTCCATTAATTCTAGTATGAGATGAATAAAAACCCGGTTGTTGAACCTTATTAAATCTAAATGAAGGTTGAGTTTAGGAACATTTCTCACATTCTTTTTTAGCTTAACATATTTAATCTATGCCTCAATAATATTCACTTGTATATATGTTTGAAAATTAATTTTAGAAAGATATGATTTATCTCTTTCCATTAAAATAACAAGATCCATCCTTTGAAAATCCATAAAATATTGGATCTTTTGTGATCCTCATCATATATAAGAAAGCATGGTCTTGACTACTGATAACATATTCTAACTTGTTTTCATTCCCATAGTGGTAATGAATTAAGAATTCTTAATCATTAATCAACTCTATCCGTCTTCATTTTCACATATTCAGCTCTCTTTTTTGTGAAAATATACTTTAATGTTTTATGATCAGTATAATTATCAACGCTTTCACCATAAAGATATTGCCTACATATCTTTATTGATAAGATTACCACAGCCTACTCCAAATCATGAGTTGAGTAATTTTGACCATGGATATTCAAATGTCGTGATGCCTAAGATATCACCATATAATTTTTCAAGAGAACACATACCAGCCCCTTCTTGGATGCATAACTGTAGATCACAAACCTTTCTCCACTACAAGTCAGTGTGAGCATAGGTGCACTGGCTATCCTTCTTTTTAGTGCTTTGAAATTTTATTCATATCCCTATGTACATACGAAAATTGCTCCTTCCGGAGTTAACTTGGTAAGTGGGTTAGATTACCATGATAAATAGTTCACAAAATGTCGATAATATCTATCCAAACCATGAAAAATTCAGATCTCAGTTACCATTTTTGGTTGCAAGCAACATTCAACAACTTTTTTTATGGATCCATAGATATTCGTTCTCTTGAAATTATGTGACCCAAAAATGAATCATTATAAAGTCAAATTTCCTATTTGGTAAATTCTTCATAAAGAAACTCATTTCTCAGGGTCTTTAGTACAATTCTCAATTGGTCTTCATGTTCTTCCTTTCTCATCGAATATACAAGAATGTTGTTTAAAACATGACCAAAAACTAATCATGATATTCTCTAAAGACTCTATTCATTAGATCCATGAAGATAAATGGGGAATTAGTAAGACAAAAATGCATCACTATAACTCCATAGTGTCCATACCTTTTACAGAATGCAATCTTTTGTATAAAATACTTCTTGAACCATTAATGGTGATATCCTAAATGATGATAAATATTGAAAAACTATTGAGCTCTATGTAGTTTGTCGAATATGTCATCAATGTGGGGAAGGTGATATTTTCTCTCGATAAATATCTTGTTATGTTATAAATAATCAATGTAGGGTATCATTGATCCTTATTTATTCTTAACAAATAGAACATGTTCTCCCCAAGGTGATGCACTAGATTGAATGAAACCTTTATCAAGAATATATTGGAGTTTCGTTTTCAATTCTTGCAACTCAATTGGGACAATTCAATAAGGTTTCTTTGAAAAGGGCATAACAGCTGGTATGAGTTCTATAGAAAACTCAATTTGATGCTTTGGTCGAAGACCTAGGAATTCCTCTAAAAAGATATCATCAAACTCTCATAAAATGGGTGTTTTCAATTTAATTAGTTTCTTCCCAACCATTTGAGAAAAATACCCTTCATTTATATAAATCAAGACTCATAAGATGGTAGAAATTTATACTAGAAACTTATATTCATAATTGCATCAATTAATGATCATAGATTGATCTGGAATATGAAATATGAATTCCCTTCCATGGAAAATGATATGATATCCATATAGAAAAGCCAATACATGCCAAGAATACCTTAAAATTCCACTATATGGAGGATCATGAGATATTCATGAAGTACATTACCACAATCTTCAAACTGAGAAGAATTATAAACATTTGATGCGACCGTGGTGTCATTTTGAGTTGTCAAAGCCTACTCAACATCTAATTGTTGAGGTAATATGGTGATACCCGTAGAAAATTCTTCATAAATAAATGTGTTTTAGGATATATAATCAAATAAATCATTTTCTACTTTATTGTGGATTTTAAGTGTTCGTTTCACCACTTCATTATCATACTCCACATCGCCAATAGGGATTTCTTGTGACTTTACATTATCATGGGCTACAAGATTCTACTGATGTCGATCATCATAAATAACCCCTATATTAGGTTATTGATTGTAATAATGACCCATTTCCATTCACATGTAGCACTGATATGATGGGAGTGAATTTTGTGCAGCCTTTTCTCTGTTGGTATCATCATACAGATTTTCCCATCACATCAGAAATCAACTTCCCAATGACCTTATTTTCCACACATAAAACATTTACTAGTCCTTTTAAGACAATATCCACCATGTTTCTTTCCACTCTTTGATCATAAGGTAAAACCCATCTTCTTTTCAGTGTGGTCTTAATATTTTCCATTGAATTCAAATTTTCTCTTCTTATCATACCCATATTACAGATGAGTTATTCAAATATCTATCTCAACCATAAGGGCACATCGAACGATTTCCTCATAGATATTAATGTCCCTTATAGCTAATTCCCTTTGGATGTTTGGTTTTGAGCAACTAAAGAATCGATAAATTTTAATCTCAGGTTGCATAATAATTCCAAAAGAGTACATTGAAAGTCCTATAAAATTATCTTCATAGGTACCAATAGACACATTATCTTTTTGTTATTTTGGAGGAAATCATTCTCTATATTTGTTCAAATAATATGAGGACTGTAATTATTGAAATATATTTTCTTCAACTCATTACATATGATGGACTCCATTTCATCTCATTGCCTTGTATTCTTGATAAGATACCACCATTGATCAGCTTCACTATCCAAATTGTTGACTGATAAGATGACTCTATCATTCTAGAAACATTGTAGAATTGAACATATCTTTTCATTGGTACTGGTCCATTGTCCATCCACTAATGGATCGAAAGAACTACTAAATGAAGGTGGTTGTTTCCTCATAAAGGATTCAACAAAAATTTTCTCTATCCCTTTATCATTTGGATGTCAAGCATCATTCATTGATTGATAAATTTTTGTGATCATAGATACATGATTTATTTATCTCCCATAACATTTGGTTACACTGGGAGAAAACTAGGACATTTCCTATCATATTTACTGTTAACTCGGTTCCTTTTGGTTCTAGCCATTAACTAAAACCAAGATGCATAGTGTGAGAAACTCTAATCATAATGGTGAAACCACATAATCAAGAATAAAATTTCAATTTATAAAACATTTGGTTTTATCCTATGCTATTCATGGTCATTTCTAAAACACTAGGATTGTAACATATACTTGGACCTATCCTTAGGGTTCTTACTAAGGATTTCTCGTCCTAGTTTCCAAAGGTAAACTATACTATTCCTCTAATACCACCTATAATGATGCATACATTAAATACATTGACATTACATAAAAATTGATGTATATTCATTACAAAAAATAATATATCTCTAACAAGACCGTATAGGTGTAGTGTCTTTATAAATAGGGAAACATAAAAAACTGGTCTATATAACATCTACACTGTCTCCCACTAATTTCTTCATAATTAGACTACTTTTTGACATATATTTTGTAATACCTTTATTCATGACATAGGGAATATAATAATGTTAAAGGTTGATCTCAAATGATCAGTAAGGGTATACATGGAAACCAACATACATATCACAATCATAAGTCATAAAAACATAATATTGGGAGGTCCTATCCTACATATGAAAGATCAGGATATAATGTCATGGGATAAAAGTACATAACAATTAATGAAAATAATACTTATAGTAAAAACATAAGAATTGAAGTTTTCTGTTATACACATATTAATTGAAAATAATATCATATTATTCAAGGCTCATTGTCCAGACCATCATAGCGGACAATGTCCATTCTTGAACAGGGTTTACTTTCCATTCGATCGCTGTATTACGAAACCATATTTACTTGATGCCATATTCATGTCTATATAATGAGATATAAATCTTTACCCACTACATTTGAGGTAGATATAGGTCCTGACCATTTCATAATGAAATTATTCTTACGTGTTCCATAAAAAAAATATTTCATCATGGCATAATATAAGGTATAAAATGGGTTTCTCAAACATCATTCCATCATAACATAATCCATGTAAAACAAAATGATTTCATAAATAGAATTCCAGAATAAAAACAATAAAATTATAGGAATAATAGGGATAGAAACATAACCCTATTTAATAAATGTCATCATAGATGGAAAATAATTTTTATAACATAGTTGAACATAATTCTTGAGGAAAATATCCTTTCTTCATCAAAAACATTTTATTTTCTCAAAAATGCCATGAATTTTTAAAAGAAAAAAAATTTACTTAAAAATAAAATTGAAATTTTTTAAATGAGGATTCATGTAAATATGGTGTTACGAATATGTAAAAATCCGTTCATTCTGTGTGAGTTAAAAAGAATTCTCCTTGTACTTTTGATGGAAAAGTCAAAAAGTACCTCATGTTGAAAAATGAAAAAATATTCCATTCAAACAATTTAATAAAAATTTATCAATGGGTAAAATTGTGTTTAAAAATTTTTAGAGGAATACAAATAATATTACATATTTAGGAATCATGGATATTGAAGATAAATATATCCTAGTAAATACTTGTGTATAAATAATCTCAAATAATAATGATATTGTGAAATGATCTCTTACATTAGGGATGATATCTTTAATAATATCCAAAACTCTTGTATAATTAATTAAATAATGTTATTGAATTATTCCAGATTAATAAATATTTTTATGACGTCATATATTATTATATAATCATCATTTTTTTTGTAACATTTCACTGTAACTCTTTATACAGACATTAACTACTTTATGTTCTTATAAATGTTTTGTCAGATAAGTTCATGATCCAATTATTAGGTTATATTTATATAATTATCAAGTTGATATTATTATAAGATATAACATATTTATTCATTCCACTCATGTAAATTATCATGGTTTAATGAAGATTATGTAGAATTAATCGTATCACATCGTGGAGATGTTTGGTCATATGTATGCACGAGCAACGATATCATTCACTTAATAGTTAAATGATATGAAATTGGAAGGTATATTAATTATAAATAATAATTATCAGGTAATATTTGTTATTTAAATCCATTATACTAATCATTATACATAGCAAAATAATGTAATATTGAATAAACATTATACTACAACATAGAGATGGTAAGCCGTGCATATGCATATATGGTGATATTGTTATACGTAGGATTGATAAAAGGCGGTATAATGTTTTACCATAATTATAATAACATATAAAAATGTATATGATACTGTATTTAGTACATTATTATAGAAACAACATAATATAGAGGATGTAGAAGATGAAAATAATTTTGAAAGAGGTGATAAAGAAATTACCTCTTTTTCTAGTATCTTCTTTTGATTTGCACAAAAGGCCTTCTTTGGATCGATTTCTACCAAAAGTGTGGTCTCTAGGATAAATTAGGAGAATTTTTTAGATGAAATTGGAAGGTTTTGTTCGATAAAAAGGACATTAGAGTTCTAATTAAAAGAGAAGTAGAGGATCCCTTTTACAAGAGAGTGGAGAGGCAACTTTGGAAAAACCAAAACTATTAAAATAATATACATTAAATTTTAAGATAAAAAGGTTCTATAGTTGAATATTTCAAAGATAAGACGAGTGTGGGTCAAAATACTCTCAACCAATAATCATTAGAAATATTTTGAATTAATTTTTATCTTTATTTTTTTTATTTGTCCTTTTTAAATATATTTAATTTTAATTGTTTAATATAATTTTATATATTTAATGTTTATAAAAATTTACATATATCATGTTAATTGACCATAAATGGATATTTTATGAAATATTAGATTTTATAAGTATCAATTTTTAATTTTTAAATAGATTTATTGATTTCAAATAATTTAATAAAATTTTATTTTTATAAAATATCAATATTGTCTATTTTGAAACTTTTCAATCATTGATTTTAAATAAACACAAAATAGAAGATAACATTGAAAAAATAGTTAATATACTAAAATATGTCATAATAACCAACACAATTAACAGAGAATCTTAATTAATTCAAATTATATTTATTTTAAAAATATTAAAATATTTATTTGATATTTATATTAATAAAATAATTTCTACGTCACTATTTTGTCATCCTTAATAGTAACTATTTAATATATAAAAATTATAAACAAATATCTATGATTTAGTTAATTATTTTATATTTTCAAAGACTACATATAGTTCACTTTCTCTCCTTCTTATCCTAGTATTAGAGTAAATATACTTATATAAAAAGAGAGTGTGATATTTTGTCACATTCAGTGGTTTTAATAAAATTAATTTCATATTCATTAGAAAATTGTAATTAAGTTATTATATTTAGAAAAATATATTATAAGGGTCTAATTTAGTCATTCAGTAGTATTTTTATAGGTGTTAAGTTAATTTTATTATATTATTTTAACCTTTAATTATCTGATTTACCATTAACTATGGTGATAAAAAAATTACTAACGTTACTATACATAATGTCCCAAAAAATAAAAGTAACCAATTAACATAATTTGGACCCACTAATTCCAAAAAAGGAATCCATTTTATAAAATTTAAAACATAGATTTTCTCATAATTAAATTAAAATTTATCCTATTGTCGGAATGAGAGAACGAGTTTTAAAAAATAAAGCAATGCAAAAGATTGAATTGTTTTTATATTTGGTAAGAACCTGGTTTTTTCTATAAAAGACTTTGAAATTTTCTTGATGTTATTACTGATCAGCGCCTTCAGACGATGTATGATTCCGAGCCCCGGTGTGGCCGGAATTATGTTTTCATTGCGTTCATACTGGGCATGAAAAATAAATGGGATAACCCCTAAACGGAGATCTGGATCATAAATCTGAGTGCATGGGTGGGTCCAAAATGGGGTGTTTACTATAGGAACGACATAAATCATGTCTGTGCGGGACGTTTGGACCCCTCGCCCATTAACAGAACATTAAACAGATAAATAAAATAATTAATTCATTTTTTAATGGTTAAACTCATGTATCTCTTAAACGATAGCTCGTATTGGAATACAGAGGGCATCGTTGAGTCCGGAGAGTGCCGTTTACCCAAGGAGGGGTGTAACATTCGCAGGTGTTCGCCCTCTGTGGAAAATGCCACCAGGGGCGTTTTTGTAATTAAGTGGTCTCGGACGTTAGATTTTATAACATTCGAACCGAGCCTCAGATTTAAATTCGGAGATCACCGTTGTGCTCGGGAGGTGATGTTTTCCCTAGGCGTCACCTAACTTTCACTGCGTTTGGGGTTTCGGGTGCAGATTTAAGTTGGGTTGAGTTTTTAATTAATTAAGGTTTAATTAATTTTCTTTATTTACACTCTTCTTCCCCCACTCCCCCCCCGAAAAACCCTTCTCCTATCCCAAGAAACTCCCTTCCTCCTAAGCCCTCTTCCTCCTTCACCTCCTCCTCCTCCCTTTGGCGGACGATGAAGACACATTGGATCGAGGTGTTCCGAAGCGCAACGAGTGCAGCGAATCTTTGGAAGCGTGTTCTTATTCTATGAAAGATCCAATTCGTGGTAGGATTCACCAATTTGTGGTTTTCATCCCTTTGATTTAAAATATTGATCATTGATTTCTATTTTCATTTGATTCATGATTATCATCCTTCGCATGATCCCACAATATATTAATTATTGTTATAACCATTCATCTAAGTTCATCATTTTAACAGCGATGAACTAATGTTCGTTCCTCAATTTGTTAATTGTGCTCTTGTTCTTCATTCTCCTCTTTTTCCTCACCGACTTTTCTTTTGATTGGCGGATCGATAAAATACCCGATGATAAATTGTCATGGGATCAATCCTTGATGAAATGGATCATTTATGCAGACATAGTTTTGCGTTGGAGACCGCGATTGAGGTACAAGAGGTAGGAAACATATCCAAGACCAGATTGAGGATTTATGTATGTGGTGTGCAGTGGGTTGCAGAGGCGAAGTCTAGTCGGCGTGGTGGTGTGCAGTGGGTCGTGGCAGTGGTCTTAGAAAATAGGCAGCAACGCAATCCAGCGGAGCAGGGTCAACGCACGGTGGGGTGCAGCTGGTGTGGCGTCAGGCTGGAGGATGAGGGAGTTGTCAGCGTTGATGTATGGTGGTGCACTGGTGACCTGGGATGGTGGGCATCCAGCAGCGAGGTGCCCGAGGCAGCGACCTGGGTGACTGGCATGGGGAAACAAGACCCGCATGGTGTGGGTCTTGTGTTTGACGGGAGAAAGGAGAGCTTTGTTTTTTACTGGAGAGAGAAAAAACAAGACGAATAATGCATAATAAAAGAGGGAAATATGGCATGAGGGGTGGTTCCACCCATGACGAACAAAAACGTGTGTGTTTGATTGAGTGAATTAATAATAAAAACAATAAATAATAATAGTAATATAAAAAATTATTATTATACTTTTGTTATCAAATATTGTTTTATGTCGTAACTCCCACGTGCGGCGTCCGATTGATGCACTGCCACCAGTGACGTGATCATGTTTTTGTGACTATCATTTTGAGTCAAATCGTGGATGCTTAATTCAAGCTCGTGGCATGGTTGCACGGAACACCCAAGTATAATAATAATAATATAATTATTATTATTTGAGGGAATTTTGTATCAGACTGTACATCTGCATACGACTTCTAATTGACGCATCATCATCGGCATCGTGACCCTGAAGTTGTGGCGAATATTTCAAGATGGATTTCGAGCACTTAAACCGAGATCGAGGCACGGACCCCACGGGGCCCGTTTTGGGCGTTGACGGTGAATTTCAACTACTTCACCGGGTGTCCGTTTTGGACAAGTGATTAGTCAATCTTGTGTAGTTTTCCGAGAGGATCGCAACGGTGTGATCCGTTCGTTTCACTTCGGGACAGAGATGCGAGACCCACGAAGCACCGCTCGTGCGCAGTTCAGCGAAATACATCTTTTTCTATGGATATCCATTGAACTCAAATGAGAAGTCATTTTTATGTGTCTTTCCGAGGAGATCGCAATGGTGCGATGCGCCCGACTGTTTTCGGGACCGAGGCTCGTGACCACGAGACGCAGTTCGGGCGTAAAGCGTTGTTGGCGACTTTTTCGTCAGATATCTGTTGGAGGTGAGTAAATTGTCTATCTCGCTTGTTTTTTCATGAGGATTACAACGGTATGATCCGTTTGGATGTGTGGAGTCTCTTTCGAGATTTCATTAAATGTGGAAGCATGAAAGGTGCTTCGGTGGCAGTTCTTCTTGTTGTGTTCATAAATGAACCCTTGGCTTGAGATGACCTTCACTATCGTGTGAGTGAAGATTATGTCTAATGAAATGTGGTTGTCCATGCTAGGTCCATGGAAGAAGAAGGTTGGAAAAATTACATTTTCACCCTTCAGGTTTATGTTCGGTGTCGTGAGTACGATATCCTTTTGGATGGAAATGTGGTATACTCTGGGAGTATTCTGGAATGATTGGAGGTACATGTTGTAGTTCCTGAGAATGTTTTTGTGCTTGGTTTCCAGATAGGGCCACATGTCGTGTGGGTCCCATGTGTGTGTCGTGTTCAAATTTACGTACCATTAACCTCTGGCGATGACGAGGGTCCTTCTATTCAAGGCAGTTTTGACCACCAGGGTTGAGTGGTTTCCCATGGGTCTGTTCTTGACGGTTTGGTTGGTGGAGTTGTTTGAGTTCCCTTCCTCCTTTAGCCGTGTGGGCTTTCAGTATCACGTCCCTTCGTCTTTCCCTAGGCAGAGATCTAGGTATCAGTGTGACCCACACTACAGGGGTGCTGAACCTCTACTATGCGAATTGTTCTGGAGTTGGGTGGTTGCGCGATACACACTCCATGTTCTATTGGCCAGTGTTGTACCATCAAGTAGGTATGACCAGAGTAGTTCCGGGTTTACCCTCCAGTAGAGACTGGGATGTGGGTTGCTCGTTGACTTCTTCGGGTTTACCCTCCAGCAGAGACTGGGTAGTGGGTTGCTCATCGACTTCTTCTAGGTCTACCCTCCAACAGGGCTAGGCAGTGGGTTGCCTGTCGACTTCTTCCAGGTCTACCCTTCAGCGGGGTTGGGCAGTGGGTCTCCTGTAAACTTCTTCTAGGTAAACCCTCAAGCGGGGATGGGAAGTGGGATGCATGTAGACTTCTTAGGGTCTACCCTCGAGGAGAGACAGGGCAGTGAGTTACCCGACGACCTTTTAGGGTTTACCCTCCAGCGGGGCTGGGCAGTGGGTTATCCGATGACTTCTCTCGGACTCAGTCCTTTCTACTAGGCTAGTATGTGGTTTGTTTCCATGAATAACGGAGTGGGACCCTTGGTTTTACGGGTCAGTGATGTGGCAACTTTGACTTTGAGAAGACCTCTCCACTGTGTGACAATGATGAGGTGTGGCTTAACGCTCCCACAAAACTCTCAAGTACGAGGGGAACTTTCCCCACTGAGATGCGTCCTTGTGACGCAACCTAAAACCGTGCGGGTGAGTCATTGCCACCCAAAGCGGATAGTGTCAAGATGCGGTTATTTGAGCCCCTTGACATGCATTTCAGGGCTGACGTGCAGATACTGGGCATCAATGGTGTTTACTTTTGAGACTGTTAGTGACTCACTTTCTTGGTCTATGCTGTGGGATGGAGATCCCCTTATGATATTGTTCAGGCTTCTTGATTGATCATATGGATATGTATATACCTTGTTCCAGTACCCACTTCTTGGGATTAGTTATCCTCCTTCGAGGAGACAATACTAGAAAACGGGCCTATACAGACAATTTTTCAACAAACCGTGGGTATAGGGTACCCCTATACCCACGGTTCTTGAAAACCATGGGTATATGGATAATATGGGGACCTATACACCCGGTTTTTTCAAAACCGTGGGTATAGTTTAATTTCAAAGACCAATACCCACGGTTTTGTCCAAACCGTGGGCATAGAGTTTTTTCGGATGACATATACCAACAGTTGTTCGAAACCGTGGATATAGGGGTATTTTTTTTGAAGACCTATACCCACGGTTTTAAAGAACCGTGGGTATAGCTTTCCCGCCATATGGCAGGGAAAACATTTATGTGGTACAATTAAATAATTTGGCGGGAATACATTTTTTCACAGATAATATTAATATATATACGCAGATGAATGTCTATATATAAATTAAAAAAAATTTCTCGGTTGGTTCCTCACTGAATAGCGGCACTGAGTTGTACTGTGAGACCGCAATTTGAATCCCCATGCCCACGAATTTTGAATTTAAATACCGCTTATATAAATTTATATACGAAGATATATGTTTTTATAACAAATTAATATAACAGATCGGTTCATCTGTCCTGGGGTGCGGGCGCGTAGCGCAGCTGTTGGTTTGAGTTCGAAACCCGGTGGATGCTTTTTTTGGAATATGTGACTTTGATTATATTAATATATATGAGCAGATATATCTATATATAATAAATAAAAATTGAAGCTCGGTTGGTGCTGTGGGTTGGAATGGGCATGAGGCGCAGTGGGAGGTGCGGTTTCAAAACCTGCTGGCCGCGTATTTTTTGAATTTCAATGCCCCACGGTTTTCAAACCGTGGGGTTTGTCGTGTGCCACGCTGGAACACATGGTGTGCCACATTTGACTCACCTATACCAACGGTTATCCAAAACCGTGGGTATAGGCTGAGACCCCTATACCAACACCTCTCCAGCCCACTGTTCCCAAAACAGTGGGTATAGGTCATTTTTCTAGTAGTGAGAGGCGAAGACGCGCGAGGTATGCCACGTGATTTCTATGTACAGATTCTCGTGGTTGGACTGGCCTACGCTCCGGATATAGGTAGCGAAGGCTCGATGGAATGTTCATCTTCTCAACGTTAATAGCTCCTTGTGTTAGGACGAGTCTACTTCATTTCTCTTGTTGGGTTGAGTTTTACTCTTTACAACACTCTCTGTTGTAATCCTTTTATATTCTATGTACGATCTACTACTCACCTATTCAGTACCTTATTTGTTGCTCCCTCGAGCCTTCGGGGCATCCTATTGAGTATTATTATACTCACCCTGGCTTGGGCATTGCCCGCACATGGTGTGCCCTTACAGGTGACAGACATGTTGGACGTTACTTCAGGAGAGCTTAGGAGTTCGGGAGCTTGGACCGCATAGGGTGGTCATAGTTGGGTTTCAGGTGGGACTCTCCCAGCTATTTACTTTTGTTTACCTATTGCGGGGTTGTGGCACTTTTCTAGTTGGGCATGTGTTTTTTCATTTTCTTTTCAGTTTACCTTCAGCACTTGGTTTGTACTTCTTAGAGGTCGATGCACCTTTGTGGTTGTATATAGCAGTTGTTACTTTACTTTCTCTTTTTTACTCTGCATTATTGCATTGAGTGGGATGCGTGTGTCTGTACAGGTACTAGGGCAAAGTCCTCCTCGAGTTGTTTATCCTTCGGTGCATATCGCCAGCCCCTGGCCTATGGGGGCGGGCTTGGGGTAGTTGCGGCTCGAGCCCAGGTAGGGTCGGGTCATGAAAAAGTAGTATCAGAGGTGGTTCATTCCTTGGGACATTCTTCGGATATTCCTAAAAAGGAATCGGTTGGGGTATAAGGCAATAGTGTCATTGTGTCTCGAGAGCGGCTCTCAGGCCAGGGAGTCCTGTGATGGTGCGGTGGCCAACGTATCCATTCACTATGACCCTAATAACCCACTTGTCGACTAAGCATGCTGAGACACTCATTGTAGGGAAATTGGTTTGTGCATCACATTAGATTGAGTCTTTGAATGTCCTTCTTAATTCAACTCCCATTGTTGTTATTGTTGTATATATATATTTTCATCTGACCGCGACACTCCTTGATAATATTCAAGATTTCTTTGCAAAAATAGCCAGCTAGGATACCAGCTTTGGTTCGTGACGATGAGCATGTGACTGACAAGGCCTCAGTCCAGGACCCATCAATTGAGTCCCTTTCTCCGGGTGGGCCGGTAGTAGCACCCCCACCTGTTGAGTAGCAGACAACTCTAGCAGAGAAGCCAGAGCTTGAGCATAGGTTGAGCACACTCCGTGAGTTCCATGAACAATTACCGCTGAGGTTCATTGGTGAGCCAGACCCTAAGGCATCAAAGGTTTGGCTCAAGACAGTGGTTTGCCTCTTCATGCATGTGCAGACATCGACAGATCATTGGGTGTCTTGTCCAGTCATCCTTTTTGACGGACTAGCTTGGCATTAGTAGAGTCTGGTGACTCCGTTTCTTGATATGTTGTCACTTTTGTGGGATGAATTTTAGCTGCTGTCTTGTGATGAGTTATAAACCTCCTTCTTACGCTCTATTTGGATCCAGGAGCCCCTATAGTTTCAGCAAGGAAGGATGACGGTGACTGGGTACACAACTAGTTTCGCAGACCGTGCACATTTCTACTCGATCTTTGTCCACGACGACAACTTCCGAGCGTAGAAGTTCAAGCAGGGTCTCCGCAGAGAGATTCGTGCTGTCATAGTAACCTTAGGCATTCCCAATTTTTATGAGATGCTGGAGAAGGCACTGGTGATAGAGAGCTTATTGTCACACTCTACAGTTTGTGGTGGCAGCATGCACGATGGAGCTGAGACGTCTCCCACAACTAGCGGGCGTTGGCAGATAAAACCTTAACGCTGGTGGCTTTCCGATAACCGGACTTGGTGGTGAGGTCGTACACCACAGTGGTGCCGGAGGGCACCAGTGCAGCCCGGAGAGAGTCGGTGTTATGATTGTGATGGGCGAGAAAACCTGGTGCGAGACAGTCCGACCAGGCACGCTGAGAATATCAGGCTGGCAGCGGGTGCACCACCACAACAGAGGCAGCACCGTGATTGGAGTAGTCCTCAGAGAGGTGGTGCTTGAAAGGAGTGGGAGGAGCTGAAAGTGTGGGAAAACTTTACGAGGTCCTCCAATCACCACTAGGCGGTCGACGACAGGCTCTTGGATCTGACAGTTGGGACCACAAATAGCTGCAATCTTGGATATCTATGATTCTGCAGTATATGAGGTGATAAGAGGAACTCTCTGCAACTCTTATACTTTTTTCAAGTAGAATTTTTAGACTCTGTAAGTGAAATGCTTTTCTCCCTGATCATTTTTTGAAGTGTTACCAGGGTGACGCAGGGAGTTACTGTAACCCTATGTTAGCAGAATGGAAGGTGTGGAATCTTTTTCTTTAGTCAATGGTGTCGACTCCTTCGCTCTTCAAATGGGTAAGAAAGTCTGGGTCATGGGACATCGTCCGTGAAATATTGCTTGACCATATATATTTGGGTGCTTCACCATATAAATATTCTGAACGACAGAATCACGGGGATTCGTCCCAGGTCCAAATGGTGAATCTAGTTGCGGCGTGGGACATAGGGGGTTCGGTTGGGGTGGTGAGCTACCCCTGAGGGTCTTCGGGCCGTTTGAGGTCATGCGAAGGGATGAAAAGGTTCTGTACCGCCTTTCCCTAACCCCAAAGGCTGGTTTGGGTGCATAGTATCTCTCATGTGACACACTCGAGAAGATGTGTGTGTGCTCATATGCACATCATCGAGAAGGTTATACCTCACATGAATAGATCAAACCCTTTGGTCTATGTGCGGTGACACGGGACTATGCAAGAGTTCTTCTGGGTACGGAAGAGCCATGTGTGGTCATAGTACCCTGAGTTGTTCCCGTAATTTGCTTTTTTGGGGATGAAAAGTTCGAAAGTGGGAATGATGTAAGATCCATCTTTCTTCTATAAATGACTTTGAAATTTTCGTGATGTTATTAGAGAGTAGCGCCTTCAGACAGCGTAGGATTCTGAGCCATGGTGTGGCTGAAATTACGTTTTCATTGCGTTCACATAGGGCACACAAAATAAATGGGATTACTCCTAAATGGAGATCCGAATCATAAATCGGAGTGCACGGATGGGTCCTAAATGGTGTGTTTACCCTAGGAACGACATAAATCATGTCGGCGCGGGATGTTTGGACCCCTCGCCCGTTAACGGAAAATTAAATGGATAAATAAAATAATTAATTTATTCGTTTAATGGTTAAACTAAAGTATCTCTTAAATGGAATCTCGGATTGAAAACTAAGGACACTGTTGAATCCGGAGCGTGCCGTTTACCCAAAGAGGGGTGTCACTTTCGCTAGTGCGGGCCCTCTGTGGAAAACGCCTCCAGGGGAATTTTCATAATTAAGTGGTCTCAGACGTTAGATTTTATATCTTTTGAATGAAGCCTCATATTTAAATTCTGGGACCACTATTGTGCTCAAGAGGTGATGTTTAACCTAGGCGTCACCTAACTTTCACTGTGTTTGGGGTTTCGGGCGTGGATTTAAATTGGGTTGAGTTTTTAATTAATTAAAGGTTTAATTAATTTTCATTATTTACTCTCTTCTTACCCCACCCTCTCTCTAGAAAAACCCTTATCCACTCCCAAGAAACTCTCCTCCTCCCATGCTCTCTTCCTCCTTCACCTCCTCCCCCTCCCTTTGGTGGAGGATGATGAAACTTTGGATCGAGGTGTTTCGAAGCACAACGAAGACAACGAATCTTTGGAAGCGTTTTCTTCTTCGATGAAAGATCCAATTCGAGGAATGATTTGTCAATTTGTGGTGTTCCTCCCTTTGATTTAAAAGATATTTCATTGATTTCTATTTTCATTTGATCCGCAATTATCATCCTTTGCATGATCCCACAGTTTATTAATTATTGTTTTAACCATTATTCGTAGTTCATCATTTTAACAGCGATGAACTAATGTTAGTTCCTCAATTTGTTAATTGTTCTATTGTTCTTCATTCTACTCTTGTTCATCGCTGACATTTCTTTTGATCGGCGGATCGATAAAATACCCGATGATAAATTGTCACAAGATCAATCCTTGATGAAATGGATCTTTTATGAAGATTTAGTTTTGGGTTGGAGACCGCGATTGAGGTAGGAGAGGTAGGAAACATATCCAAGACCAGATTGAGGGTTTCGGTATGTGGTGCATAGTGGGTCACAGATGCGAAGGCTGGCCGGCGTGGTGGTGTGCAGTGGGTCGTGGCGGTGGTCCTAAACAATAGGAAGAAAGGCAGTCCAGCGGAGCAGGGTCAATGCACGACGTGGTGCGGCTTGTGTGGCATCAGGGTGGAGGCTGAGGGAGTTGCCGACGTGGATGGACGACGGTGCACCGACGAGCCGGGATGGTGGACATCCTGGGTAAAGGTGCCCAATGCAGCGACCTGGGCGACCGGCGGGGGAAACAAGACCCGCGTTGTGCGGTTCTGGTGTTTTACGGGAGAAAGGAGTGATTTGTTTTTGATTGGAGAGATAAGAAAAAAACTAGAAGAATAAAGAATAAAAAAATATGGAAATATGGCATGAGGGGGGAACCACCCATGAGGAACAAACAATGAGTGTGTTTGATTTATTTAATTAATAATAAAAACAATAAATAATAATAATAATAATAACATAAATAATTATTATTATACCTTTGTTATAAAATATTGTTTTCGGTTGTAACTCCCCCATGCAGTGTCTGATTGATGCGCTGCCACCGGCGACGTGATTCTCTATGGTCATTTTGAGTCCAATCATGGATACTTAATTCAATCTCGTGGCACAGTTGCATGGAACACCCAAGTATAATAATAATAATATAATTATTATTATTTGAGGGAATTTTGTATCTGACCGTACGTCTGCATATGAATTACGTTTGACGCGTCGTCAGCGGCATAGTGACCCTAATGTTGAGGTTGACATTTCAAGAATGATTTTGAGCACTTAAACCGAGATCGATGCGTGGACTCCATGGGGCCCATTTTGGGCGTTGACGGTGAATTTCAGCTACTTCACAGGGTGTCGGTTTTGGACATGTGATTAGTCAATCTTGTGTACTTCTCCGAGAGGATCGCAATGGTGTCATCCGTTAATTGTGATTTAGGACCGAGATGTGGGTCCCATGAAGCACCACTCATGCGTGGTACAATGAAATACATCTTTTTCTCTGGATATCCATTGCACCCAAGTGATAGTAAATTTGACGTGTCTTTCCGAGGAGATCACAATGGTGTGATGCGCCCGACTGTTTTCGGGACCATGGCTCGGGACCACTGGACGTTGTTCCGGCGTAAAGCGGTGTTGGTGACTTTTCCATCAGATATTCATTGAAGGCAAGTAAATAGCCTATCTCGCATGTTTTTTCACAAGGATTACAACAGTACAGTCCGTTTGGATGTGCGGAGTCTCTTTCGAGATCACATTAAATGTGGAAGCCAGAAAGGTGCTTCGGTGGCAGTTCTTCTTGCTGTGTTCGTAAGCGAACCCTTGTCATGAGATCATGTTCACTCTCGTGTGAGTGAATTTGATGTCTAATGAAATTTGGTTGGCCAGGCTAGGGCCATGGATGAAGCAGGTTTGCGAAATTGCGTTTACACCCTTCGCGTTGATGTTGTATGTCGTGAGCATGATAGCCATTGGGCTAGAAATGTGGTATACTATGGGAGTATACAAAAATGATTGGGGGTACATGTTATAGTACCTGAGAATGTTTGTGTTCTTGGTTGGATATAGGTCCACACATCGTGTGGTCCCCATGTGTGTGTCTTGTTCTACCTTATGTACCTTTGAACTCTCGCGACGTCGAGGGTCCTTCTGTTCACGGTGGTTTAGACCACCAGGGTTGAGTGGTTTCCCCTAGGCCTATTTGAGATGGCTCGATCAGTGGAGGTTTTTGTGTTCCCCTTCCTCATTTAGTCGTGTGGACATTTAGTATCACAACACTTCATATTTCTCTAGGCAGAGCTCCAGGTATCGGCGTGACCCACACTACAGGGGCGTTGAACCTCTACTAGGTGAATTGTTCTAGAGTTGGGTGGTTTTGCGATTCCCACTCTGTTTTCTGTTGGCCAGTGTTATACCATCCAGTAGGGATGGCCAGAGAAGTTCTGGGTTGACCCTCCAGCATAGATTAGGTAGTGGGTTTCTCATCGACTTCTTCGGGTTTACCATCCAGCAGAGACTGGGCAGTGGGTTGTTCATCGACTTCTTCCAGGTCTACCCTCTAGCAGTGTTGGGTAGTGGGTCGTTTGTCTACTTCTTCTAGGTCTACCCTTCAGCGGGGCTGGGCAGGGGGTGGCCTGTCAACTTCTTCTAGGTCTACCCTCCAGTGGGGTTGGGCAGTGGGTTGCCTGTCGACCTCTTAGGGTCTACCCTCTTGTAGAGACTGGGAGGTGGGTTACCCGATAACCACTTTGGGTTTACCCTCCTGCGGGTCTGGGCAGTGGGTAACCCAATGACTTCTCTCAGACATAGTCCTTTCATCTAGCCTAGTCTGTGGTTTCTTTTCGTGACTACCGAAGTGGGACCCTTGGTTGTACGAGTCAGTGATGTGACAACTCTGACTTCGAGATTACCTATCTACTGTGTGATAGTGACGAGGTGTTGCTTTACGCTCCCCCAGAACTCTCAAGTATGAGGGGAACTTTCCCCACCGAGACACGTCCTTGTGACGTGACCTAAAACCATGCGGGAGAGTTGGTTCCACCCAAAGGGGATACTGTCAAGGTGCGGTGATTTGATCCCCTTGACTTGCAGTTCGGGGAGGATGTGCAGATACTGGGGATTAATGTTGTTTACATCTGAGACTATTGGCGACTCACTTTCTTGGGGTGAGCTATGTGATGGAAATACCCTTACGATCTTGTTTCAGATACTTGATTGAGCATATGTATATGTATATACATTGTTCTAGTACTCACTTCTTGGGTTTGGTTACCCTCCTTCCAGGAGAGGAAAAGATGTGCGGGGTATGCCACATGCTTTCTGTGTCTAGTTTCTCGTGCTTAGACAAGCCTAATCTCCTTCTACAGGTAGCGAAGGCTCAACGGGAATTTGATCTTCTCATCATTTTTAGATCCTTGTGTTAGGACGATTCTACTTCCTTACTATTGTTGGGTTGAGTTGTACTCATTACTTCACTCTATGTTGTACTCAATTACTATTCTCAATTAGATCTACTACTCACCTCTTCAGTACCTCCTTTTTTTTCTCCCTAGAACCTTTGGGGCATCCTACTGAGTATTTTTATAATCACCCCTGCTTGGGATTTTCCCACACTTGGTGTGCCCTTGCAGGCGACAACCCGGTTGGCCGTGACTTCAGCAGATCTTTGGAGTTCGGGATCTTGGACCGCATACGGTGGCTGTAGTCGGGTTCCAGGTGTGGGATTCTCCCAGCTGTTTACTTTTGTTTACCTGTTGCTGGTTTGTGGAACTTTTCTGGTTGAGTGTTTGTTTTTCCATTTTCTTTTCAGTTTACCTTCTGCACTTGCTTTATATTGTTTTGAGGTCGATGCACCTTTGTGGTTTTATATAGCAGTTTGTACTTTACTTTCACTTTTTACTCTAAAATATTACATTGAGTGGGATACCTGTGTGTGTACATGTACTTAGGAAAAGGACTCCCCAAGTTGTTTAGCCTTCAGCGCTTATCGCCATCCCCTGGCCTATGGATGCGGGCTTGGGGTAGATACGGCTCGAGCCCGCGTAGGGTCGGGTCGTGACAAAGTGGTATCAGTGGTGGTTTATTCCTTGGGACATTGTACAGAGGTCCATAAAAAGGAATTGGTTGGGGTCTAGAGAAAAAAATTCAATGTGTCTCGAGAGTGGCTCTCAGGCCAGGGAGTCTAGTGATGGTGTGACGGCTGATGTATCCATTCACAAGGACCCTGATAACCCGCTTGTCGACTCGGTATGCTGAGACACTTGTTGCAGGTAAATTGGTTTTTGAATCACATAGGATTGAGTCTTTGACTGTCCTTCTTGATTCAACTCCCCATTTTTGTTATTGTTGTATATATATATATGCTCATCTGACCGTGGAAGTCCTTGATAATATTCAGGATGTCTCCGCGAAGACAGACATCCAGGATACCAACTTTGGTTCGTGACGACGACCCTATGAGCGATGAGGCCTCAGTCCGGGACCCATCATGGGAGTACCTTTATCCGGGTGGGCCGATAGTAGCACTCCCACCTGGTGAGCAGCAGACAGCTCCAGCAGGGCAGGCGGAGCTTGAGCATAGGTTGACTGCACTCCATGAGTTCCAGCAACAGAGACCGATGAGGTTCAGTGGTGAGATAGGCCCTCAGGAAGCAAGGGTTTGGCTCGAGACAATGGTTTTCCACTTCACGCATGCACAGACACCGACAGATCAGAGGGTGTCTTGGCCAGCCATCCTTTTCTACGGACTATCCGGGCGTTGGTGGAGTCTGGTGACTCGGTTTCATGATAAGTTGTCTCTTTCGTAGGATGACTTTCAGCTGCTGTTCCATGAGGAGTTTTACCCCTCCTTTTTATGCTCTGTTTGGATCCAAGTTCCCCTACAGTTTCAATAGGGAAGGATGATGAAGACTGTGTATGAAACTAGTTTCGCAGACCGTGCACATTTTTACCAAAACTTGGTCCACGATGGCAACTTCCGAGCGTGGAAGTTCGAGCAGGGTATCCTCAGGGAGATTCGTGCTGTCATAGTGCCTTTGGGCATTCCCACGTATGTCGAGGTGCTAGAGCATGCACTAGTGATAGAGAGCTTCCTGTCACGCTTTACAGTTGGTTGTGGCAGCAGGCACGATTGAGCTGAGACATCTGTCGCAACTAGTGGGCGTTGGCAGATAGAACCTCAACGCAAGTGGCTTTCCGATAACCGGACTTTGGGGAGTGGTCGTACACCACAGTGACACTGGAGGGACCCAGTGCACCCCGAATAGAGTCAGTGTTATGCTTGCGATGGGCGAGGTCAGCTGGCACGAGATTACCCGACTAAGCATGCTGAGAATTTTGGGTAGTCAGCGGGTGCACCACCACGATAGAGGCACCACCATGATCGGGGTAGTCCGCAGATAGGTGGTGCTAGAAGAGGAGCGGGAGGAGCTGAAATTGGGCAACAACATTACAATATCTTCCCATCACTACTAGGGAGTCTATGTCAGGCTCCTAGAGCCGACAGTTGGGACCACAGACAGCCGTAATATTTGGATATCTATGATCATGCAGTACATGAGGTGATAATAGGAATGATCTACAACTCTTCAACTTTTTGCAAGTAGAATTGTTAGACTCTATGTGGGAAACACTTTTCTCCCTTATCATTGTTTGAGGTGTTACTAGGGTGACGCGGGGCGTCAGTGTACCCCTATGTTAGCAGAAAGAATGTGTGGAACCATTTTCTTTAGTCAATGGTGTCGTCTCCTTCCCTCTTCGAACGTGTAAGAGAGTCTGGGTCATGGGACATCATCTATGAAATCTTTTGTGAGCATATATCCTTCAGTGTTTTACCATATGGATATTCTGAAGGATGGAATCACCAAGCTTCGTCCCAGGTCCAAACGGTGATTCTAGTCATGGCGTGGGACATAGGGGGTTCGGTCGGGGAGGTGAGATACCCCTGAGGGCCTTCGGGCCGATTGAGGTCATGTGAAGGGATGGCGAGGTTCACTATCACGTTGCCCTAACACCAAAGTCTGGTTTGGGTGCATAGCATCTCTCACATGACTCACCTGAGAAGAAGTGTGCATTCTTCTATTCATGTCATCGGCAAGGGTAGACCTCGTGTGAATAGATCAAACCCTTTGGTCTATGTGCGGTGACGTGGGATTGTGCAAGAGTTCTTCTGGGTAAGGAAGAGCCAGCTGTGAGGTGAGAACCCAGAGTTGTTCTTTGGTTTTTCCTTTCGGGGGAGAAAGTTTTAATTGAGGGGATGATGTAAGAACTCGGTTTTTGCTATAAAAGACTTTGAATTTTTCTTGATGTAATTCCAAAGCAGCGCCTTCATACGGCATACGATTCTGAGCCCCGGTGTGGCCGGAATTAAGTTTTCATTGCATTCACACTGGACACACAAAATAAATTGGATAACTCCTAAACAGAGATCTGGATCCGAAATATGAGTGCACGGATGGGTCCGAAATGAGCTGTTTACCCTTAGAACGAAATAAAGCATGTCGGCACGGGATGTTTGGACCCCTCTCCCATTAACAGAACATTAAACAGATAAATAAAATAAATAATTTATTTTTTTAATGGTTAAATTGAAGTATCACTTAAAGGGTAGTCCGGATTGGAAAACTGAGGTCACCGTTGAGTCCGAAGCATGCCGTTTACTCGAGGAGGGGTGTAACTTTCGCGGGCGCGGGCCCTCTATGGAAAACACCACCATGGGATTTTTCGTAATTAAGTGGTCTTGGACGTTAGATTTTATATATTTCGAACGGAGCCTCATATTTAAATTCTGAGACCACCGTTGTGCCCAGGAGGTAATGTTTACCCTAGGTGCGACCTAACTTTCAAAGAGTTTGGGGTTTCGGGCGCAGATTTAAATTGGGTTGAGTTTTTAATTAATTAAAGGTTTAATTAATTTTCATTATTTAATCTCTTATTCCCCCACCCTCTCCCTCATGAAGCCCTTCTCCTCCCCCAAGAAACTCCCCTCTTTCCATGCTCTCTTCCTCCTTCACCTCCTCCTCGTCCCTTTGGCGGACAACAATGAATCTTTGGATCGAGGTGTTCCGAAGCGCAACAAACGCAACAAATATTTTCAAGGATATTATTCTTCGATGAAAGATCCAATTTGAGGTAGGATTCATCAATTAGTAGTTTTCATTCCTTTTATTTAAAATATTGATCATTGATTTATATTTTCATTTTTTCCGCGATTATCATCCTTTGCATGATACCACAGTTTATTAATTATTGTTATAACCATTAATCTTAGTTATTCATTTTAATAGCGATGAACGAATGTTTGTTCCTCAATTTGTTAATTGTGCTCTTGTTCATCATTCGTCTCTTGTTCATCGCCAACTTTTCTTTTGATCTACTGATCGATAATATACCCGATGATAAATTGTCACATGATCAATCCTTGAAGAAATGGATCATTTATGCGGACATAGTTTTGCGTTGGAGACCACGATTGAGGTAAAAGAGGAAGGAAACATATCCAAGACCAGATTGAGGATTTCGGTATGTGGTGAGCAGTGGGTCATAGAGGTGAAGTCATGCCGGCGTGGTGGTGTGCAGCGGGTCGTGGCGGTGGTCCGAGACAATAGGCAGCAAGGCAGTTTGGCGGAGCAGGGTAAATGCACGACGGGGTGCGGCTGGTGTGGTGTTAGGCTGGAGGCTGAGGGATTTGCCAGCGTGGCTGGACGGCGGTGCACCGGTGATCCAGGATGGTGGGAATCTAGTGGTGAGGTGCCTGAGGCAGCGACCTGGGTGACCGGCTGGGAAAACAAGACCCCCGTGGTGCGGGTCTGGTGTTTGATGAGTGAAAGGAGAGCTTTGTTTTTTATTTGAGAGAGATGAAAAAAACAAGAATAATAATGAATAAAAAAAGAGAGAAATATGGAATTAGGGGGGGCACCACCCATGAGGAACAAACAAATATTGTGTTTGATTGAGTGAATTAATAATAAAAACAACAAATATTAATAATAATAACAATATAAAATATTATTATTATTCTTTTGTTATCAAATATTGTTTTCGGTCGTAACTCCCCCGTGCGATGTCCAATTGATGCGCTGACACCGGCGATGTGGTCCAATTTTTGTGATGTTCATTATGAGTCCAATATTGGATGCTTAATTCATGCTCATGGAACGGTTGCACGGAACACCCAAGTATAATAATAATAATATAATTATTATTTGAGGGAATTTTGTATCGAACCATATGTCGTCATACAAATTCCAATTGAGGCGTTGTCAGTGGCATCGCGACCCTAAAGTTGAGGTGGAAATTTTAAGACTGATTTGGATCACTTAAACTGAGATCAAGGCGTGGACCCCACGGGGCCTATTTTGGGCATTAACGGTGAATTTCAGCTACTTCACCGTGTGTCCGTTTTGGACAAGTGATTAGTCAATCTTGTGTACTTTTCCAAGAGGATCAAAACTATGTGATCCGTTCGTTGCACCTCGGGAATGATATGAGGGTCCCACGAAGCACCGCTCATGTGTGGTACAGAAAAATACATCTTTTTCTCTGGATATCTGTTGCACTCATGTGAGCAGTCAATTTGACGTGTCTTTCCGAGGAGATCGAAATGGTGTGATGCGCCCGACTGTTTTGGGGACTGAGGCTCGAGACCACGAGACGATGTTCGGGCTTAAATCAGTGTTGGAAACTTTTCTATCGGATATCCATTGGAGGCTAGTAAATAGTATATCTCAAATATTTTTCTGAGGATTACAACAGTACAATCCGTTTGGATCTGCAGAGTCTTTTTTGAGATCTCATTAAATGTGGAAGCATGGAAGGTGCTTCAGTGGCAGTTCTTCTTGCTGTGTTTGGAAGCGAACCCATGGAGTGAGATCGTGTTCACTCCCATCTGAGTGAAGTTTATATCTAAAGAAATGTGGTTGTCCATGCAAGGGCCATGAAGGAACCAGGTTGGTGAAATTACATTTTCTCCCTTCGGGATGATGTTGTGTGTCGTGAGCACGATAGCCTTTGTGCTAGAAATGTGGTATACTCTGGGAGTATTCGGGAATGATTGGAGTTTCATGTTTTAGTACCTGAGAACATTTTTGTGCTTGGTTTGGATATAGGTCCACATGTTGTGTGGGCCCCATGTGCATTCATTGTTCTACTTTATGTACATTTTACCTCTCATGATGATGAAGGTCCTTCTGTTCATGGTGGTTTAGACCAGCAGGGTTGAGGGGTTTCCCCTAGGTCGATTCCAGACGGTTCGATTAGCGTATTTGTTTGAGTTCCCCTTCATCCTTTAGTCAAGTGGGATTTCAGTATCACGTCCCTTCATATTTCCCTAGGTAGAGATCCAGCTATCGGTGTGACCCACACTACAAGGGTGATGAACCTCTACTAGGTTAATTGTTCTTGAGTTGGGAGGTTGCGCAATACCCACTCTGTGTTCTATTGGACAGTTTTGTACCATCCAGTAGGGATGGCCATAGCAGTTCCGGGATTACCCTCCAACAGAGACTGGGCAGTGGGTTTCTCATCGTCTTCTTCCAGGTCTACCCTCCAACAGGGCTGGGCAGTTGGTCGCCTGTCGACTTCTTCTAGGTCTACCCTCTAGTGGGGCTGGGCAGTGGGTCGCCTATCCACTTCTTCCCGGTCTACCCTCCAGCCGAGCTGGGCAGTGGCTCGCATGTCGACCTCTTAGGGTCTACCCATCAGCAGAGACTGGACAGTGGGTTACCCGATAACCTTTTAGGGTTTATCTCAAGCAGGGCTGGGAAGTTGTTAACCCGACGACTTCTCTCAGATGCATTCTTTTCTACTAGGCTATTCTGTGGTTTTTTTTTCATGACATCTGGAGCGGGACCCTTGGTGTTACGGGTAAGTGATGTGACAACTTTGACTTTGAGAAGACCTCTCAACTGTGTGACAGTGATGAGGTGTGTCCTGACGCTCCCCTATAACTCTCATGTACGAGGGGCACTTTCCCCACGAGGACACGTCCTTGTGATGCGACCTAAAACCATGCAGATAGGTCAGTTCCAACCAATGAAGATTGTGTCAAGGTGTGGTGATTTGATCTCATTGACATGCAGTTCAGGGAAGACATGCAGATACTGGGCATCGATGGTGTTTACTTCTGGGACTATTGGAGACTCACTTTCTTGGGCTGAGCTACGGGATGGAGATCCCCTTACGATCTTGTTCAGGCTTCTTGATTGAGCATATGGATATGTATATACCATGTTCCAGCACCCACTTCTTGGGTTTGGTTACCCTCCTTCCAGGAGAGGCGAAGACGCGCGGGGTATGCCACGTGCTTTCCATGTCTAGCATCTTGTTGTTGGATATGACTACTCTCCTGCTATAGGTAGTGAAGGCTCTATGGGAAGTTCATATTCTCACCATTTCTATATCCTTGTGTTAGGATGATTCTACTTCCTTCCTCTTGTTGGGTTGAGTTGTACTCTTTACTACACTCTCTGTTGTACTCCTTTTCTATTCTGTATTCGATCTACTGCTCACCTCTTCAGTACCACTCTTGTTGCTCCCTTGAGCCTTCAGGTCATCCTACTAAGTATATTTAAACTCACCCATGCTTGATATTTTCACGCACTTGGTGCGCCCTTGCAGGCAACAAACAGGTTGGTCGTGACTTCAACGGAGCTTACGAGTTCGGGAGCTTGAACCGCGTACGGTGGCCGTAGTCCGGATCTAGGTGCGGGACTCTCCCAGTTATTTAATTTTATTTTTTTGTTTCTGGTTTGTGGCACTTTTCTCACTAGGCGTGTGTTTTTTCCTTTTCTTTTTAGTTTACCTTCAGCACTTGCTTTGTACTGTTTAGAGGTCGACGCACCTTTGTGGTTGTATATAGCAGATGGTACTTTACTTTCTCTATTCTACTGCACTATTGCATTGAGTGAGCTATGTATGTTATTATAGGTACTTAGGCAAATGCCTCCCTATGTTTTTGAGCCTTTGGCGCTTATCGCCAGCCCCTGGCCTATGGAGTCGGGCTTGGGGTAGTTGCGGGTCGAGCTCGGGTAGGGTAGGGTCGTGACATATTTGGATTCAATGTATAATCAAGTTTAATTAAATAAATTATATTAAATGTTAAAATTATATAATATTTATAGTTTAATACTAGTCAATATTATTATTTTTCCATATAAATTATTTTTATGAAAAAAAAAATTTCACATAAAATTTATTTTATTTTTACTATTCATCAAAACATGAAAGTTATCAGAAAAATATCATAAATTAATCCAAAGTAAATTTTTAAAATTACATCAAAATAAAATGTTTTTTTTTTGTTTTATAATAATTTTTAATGTGTCAAAATATTAATTTAACAGGGTTTTTTTCATTCAAAGGGGTAAAATTAACCTTTAATAAATATGTTTTTATACATTCAGTAGAGTTTATTCAATCCCTATGACTAAAATATCCATTAGATGAATATAAAAAATATTTTATTAATTATGTAAAAAATATTTATCTCATTTTTTTACCAGTATTAATTCACTCAAAGATACTAATTTCTAATTTATTAATATTTTTCATAAATAATTAATAGCCAATGAATTCACAATGCATTTCCAAAAGATAGTTATACTTATTCCCACTAACCTAACACATTGGTTATAATGGTAATTTTATAAAAAGGTAATCTCATAGTTCTTTGAAACTCATTATTGCAATCAATCCAAGCTACTAAAGAAAAAAAATTATTTAAAGAAAATATTCCAGAAAAAAATTAGGGGTGCTATAGTTTAGTTTCATAACAACTTATCTAAGGGACGTTGAAAATATGCTTGGTCAAAAAATAAAAAATATCTAACAAATTAATATAACATTGTTTACAAATATCCAAGAGGAGAATTATCTTGGGAAACATGTGATAAGGAACCATGCTTCCACATTAAGAACACCAAAACAAAATGTAGTAGATGAGAGAAGAAATCAAATTGTCAACAAAATGGACAGAAACATTCTCATTTAGAAAGCATTTCTGGATATTTTTTTGAATTTAGTTGTGATGAAATCAGTATATAAATAAAATATAGAGTTATAATGGTTAAAATATTTTAATTCTCCCTATAAAATAGAGTATGGATGTAATCCAACGTTGAAGTACTTTCGAGTCATTAAAATTAATTGTTTCATTCTCAATAGGAAGAAATGTAGGAAGTTTGAATAATATGAAGATGAAGTTATATTCTAGGGATACTAAAGAAAAAGGAAGGAATATAAATGTTTCAATAAGTGGATGATAATGGTAGTTGAATGTTATGATGTAACTATAGTAAAGAATGTGATTAATCTTTAAAAAGTACAAGATCAATCTGAAGAGGATAGTGATGAAGAGATAAGAAAATTAAGGGATGTTCTAGTTCAAGAGGCTAATTTAGAAGATTATTAAGATAATTAAAATTATTATCATAAACCATTTTATTCACAAATACCAAATATTAGAGCCCAAGTTTATACACGAATCATTACTAGTAATCATAAAGTGTCAGTGCCGACAAGGAGGATGAAGACTCTACAGAAAAAATCAATCTTATCATAGATAGAGACTAAATGTTTTGAGTAAATAGCTGGTGATGGTGACTGGATTTAGTGTATTAATGATGAGAATGACCTTTTTTAGAAGAATGAGGCTTGGGATATTGTTTCTAGGCCAATAGATAATAATTTCACTAGGACAAAATTGGTTTAGTCACAATAAGATGAATTAATATGGAACAATGATTTGAATAAAATATTGAATTGTGTGAAAAGGGAACTCCTAGATTGAGTGAATTAGTGATGATGAAACATTTTCACTCATTATATGATTATATACAATCATATTATTCTTGGGGATAATAGTGAAAAGAAAGATTGTTGTTTTTAAGATGGAATTCATGTCATCATTTCTAAATGTTGTTCTAGAAGAATAATTTTATATTGAAAAGGCAGATGGTTTTCTCACTCCTAAACATGAGGAAATTTTTGTTTGGCTGATAATGGTACTATATGGGTTGAAACAAACACCAATATAATACTATTCAAGGCTCGATTAGTTTTGGAAAAAGCATGATTTTCAATGTTGTGGAGTTGATTACAATCAATGTGTGAGCAATATCATTATCCAAAGGACGATGTTGCTAGTGTATGTTGATGAAATAATAATTTTTGGATTAGATGATGATTAGTTCAAGTAGTTCGTATACATTATTAAAAGTTATTTTGAAATTTCATTGATTAGTCAACTGACTTTTTTACTTGGTTTACAGGTTGCACAGGGGGATAATGGAACATTCATTTATCATTTAATATGTTCCAAGGAGGTTATAATATGATTTGGAATGGATAATTCCAAGGATATGATGACCCAAGTTTCTTCTCGGAAGAAAATGTCAAAAGATTATGAAGGAAATAAAGTTAATTTCCCAAAATATAGTCAAATCATTGGCAGTATATTGTAAATGATAGTGAAAAGACATGATATAGTTTTTTTGATGTTCCAAGAATCACAGTATCAAAGTAATCCTAAGGAAATTCACTTGCTGGTAGTGAAAAGAATACATTGGTATATCAAGTGATTGATGGATTTTTGTTTCATGTTCATTTAAAAATCTCATCATGATTTATTGGGCTATATAGATATAGATTGAGCAGGGCTATCAGATGGTAGAAAATAAATGTTAGGTGGTGCACTCTATGTTAGGGATTGTATATTTATTTAATAATAAATAAAGAGTATTACAGTTATTTCAGCACTACAGAAGATGAATATATTTAATCCAACCATGATTTCATAAACTTATTATGGATCAAGCTGCAGCTTGATGAAATGGTAGTTCTAGTGAAGTCTTTGATCAGAATCCATTGCAATAATTCAAGTGTGGTAATTCTCAAACAAAATCCATTCCATCAACCAAGGATGAAGCACATTGAAATTAAGTATCATTTTATCAAGGAGATATTGGATCTGGTGATTTTAAATTTGGATTATATGCCTACATAATTAAAAGTCGTAGAAATTCTAACAAAGGACTTTCCCAAAGAGTTATTGGAGCATTATCCATTTAATCATAGTGTTCATTTGAATCCAAAAATATGAAATGGGTGGTAGTGGGACCCCCTCTCCAAGAGTTATGTTGTATCTTTCCATAAGGTGTTGATTTGTGTTCTTTACCCTATTTCAGATCAAAATGAGGAGACCTTCGGGTTCATTGACAAATGGGGATAGATTGTGACTAAGAAAGGGATACAATGTATTATTCAATACATGGGAGATTTTTATTGGGGTTTAGTGATGTATATGGAATTTTTAAATATGGTGATCCTACATATGGTTAATCAATGGAATTATAGCATGAAAAATTGAGTTATTATGAAATCAGTAAGTGGTTTTGGAGTGAAGTGATTCATTGATGAAAATTTCATGCTACACTTGTTTTCCACACCGATCATAGCTCATGTGGGATTTGAGTGTGTGTTGAGGAAATCCTTGATCTTTATCTGAATCACAAGAAGTGAATTATGGAAGAAGATGGAAGAATCATTAATGAGGTATCAAAATGTGAAGAGTCGTCTGGAAACCTACTAAGGAGTGTGTAAGGAATAATCCCTCAGGGTATTATTTTAGTGTTTTTTATTGATTGTATTTATTTAGAAATAAAGTGTCCAATGTATATTGTGGATATCCAAATATTTTGTTAACATGTTATTTTGAAAAGTATTCATGAGAGGGGAATGTATTCCCTTGAAGTGGTATACAAAATTGCATACACAAGGTGGCACTACTTCCATGTGATTTCCAAATTTTTGGTGTCTAAAATTTTGAGGTTGGTTGTATCATCGTGAGACTCACAATTATATGAATTCCTTATAAAAATATGGAAATGGAATGAGCCTCACAAAGAATTCGAATTTTGAAGGGGGTTTCATGATGCTGTGGGTCATCAAAAATTAGCATTATGAATGTGTGATGGTTTGACAATACTCTTTATGGATAATAAAATCTTCGTGGATGGGAAATATCCCAGGAACATCATAAAATGGGGAGCTTCATGAAATTTTTTCAGAGATTCATTAATCTTTTATAAAATGGATAGAAGCTTCTTGAATGTGTGGAACACCTATAAATATGTCTCTAACCCCTCAAAAAATAGAGGAAGACTTAAAAAATATTATAAGACTTCCGATTCTAAAAGTTTATTTGTGATGGTTTTTATTGTGAAAAAATTCCCAATGAATGTTAGATTTTAAAGATTATGAAAAACAACAAAAAATTATAATCATCTCCAATGTATTAAAGTTTTCAACGTCAATAAAAAAACTAACTGAACGTCGCATGAATCGCAAAGGCTAAGTGTGCTTTGATAAAGTGTTTGAGTTTCAAGGAAGAAGTTTGTTTCACAAAGGTTTTTTGATCATCACACAAGAGGTTATATTTTTGAATGTTTTTGGGTTCTTGAAGGTAGTATATTCTTGAGAATAATTAGGGTTATTTTTCGAACCTGATGTGTGCTATGCATATGCAGTGAGAATCATAAAATTTTTTAAAATGGATTTCCTAATAAATAAGTGGTAGATTATTATTCAACAAGTGGATGAAAGTGGATCTTCAATAGAGCATCATTCTATAAAAAAGGATGTATTAAATATTGATAATTATGTGACTAACAAGACCATAAAAAATGTGTGAATCCTTTCCAGTTTAGTGTTCATGAATGTGGAATACGGTGATCCTTCAAACTAGTTAGGAGCCATCAAAAAGAGTCAGGGAGTGACCCTTAGGAAGTAGTGATCCTATGCATAGAAGTGATCTAACACAAACATTAGATTTTTTAAGTGAGGCTTGGTGGATTTTTTTACTTCCACACAATTCTATTGTATTTATTTGGAAATAACTCAACCAGGGTGATCCATGTAAAATTTCTATGTCTCTTACTAGATTTCATTTCTTTTCATACATTTCTATGGGAAATGGATAGAAGAGTTATTTTTTAATGATGAAATAAGATCTGAAGGGGGTGTAATTTGAATCTAAAATACCATGTTTCCCCTTAGTATATTTTACATAGTGAGCTAACAATTGGTATGAGAGAAAAAGTTTTAAAGTTATTGGTTCTCTCTTAGAAGAAGAAATGAATTTTTTCATTCAGAAATGGATTATGATATTTTAGGAAATAATTTTAAATTATAGAATAATCAGATGTAGTACTACATCAAATAGTTTTCTAATGGATGTCTTTATAGAATAAATTCATGGAATTTTTCAAAATATTAATAGTGGTTCGCCATCAGAATTTGGCCG
Source organism: Viscum album (assembly GCA_963277665.1). Classification (NCBI taxonomy): domain Eukaryota; kingdom Viridiplantae; phylum Streptophyta; class Magnoliopsida; order Santalales; family Viscaceae; genus Viscum; species Viscum album. The sequence goes on along the minus strand of OY728155.1, from coordinate 1,135,736,821 downwards.
AATGGAATTGGTTGTTGAAGATAAAGGAATCAATTCTTTAGTGGATCCCTATGCAATGAAATATATAGGAACATGACGTCATTTTCATCCTAGAATGCTGTGTTGAAAATGTTTTTGAATATTAATTAGGGTGACACAAATTTCAATGAAGAAAAAATAATGTTTCTATTGAATAAGGATGATGGTCTCATAATGTAACCAAATGAGTCTATGGATTCATTATTTGATCAGGTGAATAGTGTTGTGGAATACATGCATGGTAATGGATAAATTTTTGAAGATATAATGACCTCTAAGAACATCTTAAGAATACATCCACCTCAGTTTAATCTAATTGCTTCTCTATTGGAAGATAAATATCCAAAGGAGATTACATTGGATAGCTTTGATAGTACTCTTGTCACATACGAGATTTCAAATGATGATAATGAGCCTGTGTAAAAATGGAATTACAAAAAAGTGCAATTCAAGGAAACGAATAATCCTAATATTATATATTGGGAAGAATAAGAATATATGTATGAAGTCCTATCGTTTATTTCATTAAATTTACAAATATTAAAAGGATAGTTCAAAGAGAAACTCCCACTTACATGCTTTCGATGTGGAAATGATAGAAATATTGCAGTGATGTTCCCTAATTATTTTAAAGTTGACGATGGGGATTAAGTATAAATTCTCAAGAATAAGTCTTCAATCTATGTGAAAGGTAAACAAATTAAGAAAAATTTCTTCAAAATGAAGAGAATCCTTTCAAAAGAATATGGTAGTTTAGAAGAATCTCATGTAGAAGAGATTGAGTACTTCAAGGATCATGTAGAAAATTATAATGGTTGAAGCTTTCAAAAATTCTCAAATAGGGGAATAATAAACAATGAACAATGAAATTTTTATGGAAGATTTTACCATCATGTCAAATTAGAAGTTTCACATGAAGAGATAGAAATTTGGAGAGACAAAAAAAATCCAATAGGGTAGTTTATGATGATAAGATCTTTATGAAAGAGTGGTATGAATAGAAGTCTGAGCTCATAGATGAAATTTAAAAGCTTAATTCATCAAATCTAAAGAACTCATATCCTATAGGTGAGTACAAGAACAATGTTGGAGAACATAAAAGGGTGATCAATGGTTTTGATAATACAGTGAATGAGTAATAAAAACTAATCAAAAAGATTGAGAAGGAGGTTTTAAACCAATGAAGGAAAATAAATGACCAGGAAAAGATGTTGACTCCAAAAAAGTAGGTTGTAAATGAAATAGAAAATGTAGGAGAATAATTCATCATAAAAATATATTGTAGGCATTAATTTTTCAAATATTGGGTTTCGTGAAGTGGTTTTTGAAAAGGTGTGGGTCATCATGGGTGAGCATCACAAATGTGTGATGGTTCGATGGTAGTCTCCATGACTATGAGAAGCTTCCCAAATGGTAATTTCCAGGGAGCCTTGAAAACATGGGATCTTTATGAAAGAAGTTTGGGAAATTCATGAATATTTTATTATGTGAATTAAATCTTCTAGATTTGGTGGAAATTCCTATAATTAGGCCTCTACGCCCCTTATAAAAGAGATAAAGACATAATAAAGATTATAAGGTTTGTGATTCATGAAGGTGATTCATGAAGAAAGGTAGTCCATGAAGGCTATGAAAGATAACTGAAAATTATAAGCCTTGAAAAAGTATTAAAGATTCTAAAAGCCATAAAAAGATAGCCAAAAGTTGTGAAATTTTTTAAGGTTAAGTGAGCTTCAGGAAATATAGGTGTAAGTCAGCTATCTAATACCATAGGTGCACACCTCACATTTATGTTCACTCTAAGAACCACCTGGACCTGGTTCACCTAGAACTCCATCAATTCATCAATCTACTTTACAAGACACACCAAAAATGGGAAAATCCTATGCAAGGGTGAGTAAAAAAATACTCAGCAGGACACCCCGAAACCATAATGTAGTGCCACTAAGAAATACACAAAGTAAACCACAAAGGGAACACATAATTTATATCAAAAGGAAACTAAAAAAGTATATCATAAGGAAAGGACATGAAGTACAGTTAGCTCACACAGGTATAAGTATAATGCACAAAAAAAGTATTATCAATTGTTTTCCAAATAACAACCAATGTCTATAACACATGGAGTATCAACAATAGACAGAGAGTTGATAACACAGGGAGTGTCGATAACACATGGAGTTTTGATAACACCTATAGTGTCGATAAAAAAAGCAGTGTCGAGGAGTTAGAAACCCCCGAGCCACAATATCAACAAGTCACATAGTCACCAAGATGCATACAACCACAGGATTCCACACATAGCATCTCATTCTAGGCGAATCAACCCCTCAATCCATTAGTTCATATGTTAAATTTCAACAAAAACTCACTTAGAGTATCCCAAAATGGTCGTTTCATCATAAAGGTCCAAACACCTCATAAAAATCATGAAACAGACACACAGTTTCAATGATATGGACATTTTGTAAAATGGTCTGACCTAACCTTCCGAACCTATCCGGCCGACCCAACTTGGTCCAGTCCGGTACGGCCTGAACTTACCTTGCTAGCTGGGCTGGTGGGACTAGCATACCGGGCCCCCAGAGTGGCCTGACCACCGTAGTCAGACCCAATGAACATGGTATGGTTTGTTCCACCAAATGTGGACCACCATGGTTATGCCCCCTAGTCCACACAGTCCGCCCCAACTGTGTGGCTCCACCCATGTTTCCCAGCCAATGAATCGTTGTGTCTCATTTCACACCGTCAGCCCACCTCCTCCACATTCCTCGCAACCTTGTTTCCATAGGTTACTCCTACACATATTCGAGCCACATCCCATATTGCCATCACACCCTCCCGTTGGAGCCCCCGGTCATCGCATGTGGCCTCCACCACCGCAGTCTCCTATGTGGTCCATTTGAGATCACAACCTTCTTCTACGATCAACAGTATGTTGTCGCCTCACACACAACTTGGACCGACCCTACCGACGACATCCTACCCTTTCTACCACCCACCTCACCAGCATCATGCCTTACACTTTGGCCATATGTCATAATAAGCTTTTGCTCTCCTAAACCATACCATACTTCTGTCATGGGGTAAAATCCTCTAATATTGGATTGTTCAACCATGGATCGATGTTAAATGTTCAATTGTTGGCATAGGGTTTAAAGGGTGAATACTTCACAAAGAATGCGATAGATTGAGGGGTAAAGATAAATCACACAAATAGGAAAAGAAAGGATCATGGACTTTTTCATTTCAGTCTTGATCTATTCACGTATTTATTTGTGTCCCCATGTAATGTTTAACAAAATAAACTTTATTTATTTTATTTCTTTTAACGTATGAAAAATACATATAATATTCAACCCGCACCAGTCACTATTAGGCCCCGCATAAGGTAAATTAACTACTCTTGATGCGATGATTCCCCAAAAATTCTTATCCAAGCACCCCTTTAGGATTTATTCTACTTTATCAAATAACCTTCCCATGCGTTCTATTAAAATTGTTAAAAAATTTCAATGAACTATTTCGGGAACACTATGCCTCGGAATCACATTCTTTATTAGTGCATGGTCTCATAATTTTCCCAATTAACATAGAAAAATAAAACTAGAGAAATATGTGTCATAAATTGACCCACCCTTCGATATTTACATCCCCAAAATTCAGAAACAATGATATAAAAACAAATGGGGGTAATGAGAACAAATCCAAACATCTATCTCTTATGTGATCTCTTTGATATTATCGTGCTTCCACCGAATGTGCACCAAAGGAATCAACCACCCACAAAGTATCATCTCCTATCAATCCTCAATCTTCACCAGTTACTCTGTGAATGTCAAACCATCATCAATGTCCAACTCACCCCTATCAAGGATGTGTGATTGATCATGTATGTAACTCTTCATATATGACATGTGGAAGACATCAGACACCCAATTTAACTACGGAGGTAGATCGAAGTGGTATGACACCTCGCTTACTCTATGTAGTGTCTTGAAAGTCCTGAGGAACCTCGAATATAACTTGTCTCTCTGTCTGAATAATTGCATCCTACATCGAGGAGATACCTGAAGGACCATATGTTCCCCCTCCATGAACCTCAAAAGCCTCTGTGGCTGGTCATCATTAGATTTATAATGGCTCTCTGCAGTCTTCATCCACTCCTTGATGACCAACACCTTCTTTATATTCTCCTGCACTAACTCTGCCCCATAAGGGATGACTCTCCATGGTCTATCCATCAATGTGGCGACCTATAGGGTTACCCGTACAAGGCCTCAAATGGTGCCATATTGAGAGTGGAGTGGTATTTTTTGTTGTTTGAAAACTCTAGTTGGGGAAATTTATACTCCCAACTATTGCCAAAATCTTTGATGAAATCACGTAACATGTCCTCCAGAACATATATGGTCTTCTCGGTCTAGTCACTCATCTATGGGTGAAACGATGTGCTCAATCGCAGCTGAGTCCCAAACATGTGCTACAATACTTCCATAACCAGGATGTAATGTGATCATAAAAATTTGTGACTATCGTCGACAGGACTCCATGGAGTTGAACTATTTTATGTACATAGAGTCATCCCAATATCTCTTCAGAAGACTTCTCTTGAATTGCTGGGGAGTGGGATGAATTGGTGAGTTGGGAAATGATCACCTATATGGTATCGTTCCCCCTAGACGTACATGGTAAATTCATCACAAAGACTATATATATCCCATCCCACTTATACTATGTAACCTCTAGGTGTTGATTGAAACCCACTGGAACATGGTGATCAACCTTCACTTGCAAGAAATTGAGTGATATAGAAACAAACTCTTCCAATCCCTTCTTCAGCCATGAACACTATAACTAATGTCAGAGGTTCAATTACAACTTCTCCACATCTGAATGTAATGCCAAAGGGGATGCATCAAACCCCCCAAGAACTCCTCCCACAATGTCACTGGTACTACTGTGCATCCTCTAAAGATAACTATGTTCTCCCTACCATTCAAATATCTATTAGGTGTATTCCTTATTGTCATCTATGAAGATAATCTCTCACAGTCATTATCCCCAAGTTGTGCATCCTATACTCTTTGTAAGATTGGAGGGGTGAAAACCATCAACTGAAGCTAAGATACTACATCTCCATCCCCAATAGATATTTATAATGAGTCCAACTACTATGATTCCTCACTCAACAACTATATGATGAATCTCTTGATAAGAGCATCTGCCACCGTGTTCTCGTTCCTTGGATTATAAATAATATCAAAATCATAGGCCTGGAGGAAATCTAACCATCACCGTTTTCTCAAGTTCAAATCCTTCGGAGAAAATATATTCTTGAGAATTTTCTATTCATAGTAGATGTTAAACAGCTCACCCATAAGGTAGTGATGCCCCATCATCAATGAGAAGACTACTGCTGGAAACTCAAGGTCATGGATCTCGTAGTTCTTCTCATGTGGTCTCGACTATCTTGAACCATAGACAGTCACCCCTTTCCCATGCATCAGGACACACCCAATCCTAGTCCCTAATGTATCACAGAACACTACATACTCAACACCATCCTCCAACATTCATAAGATATGAGTGATCATCAATCTCGGCCTCATCTGTTAAAAACTCTCCACACACTTCTTTGTGGAAACAAATTGTTTACCCTTTCACATAAAATCTGTCAAGTATTCTTATACCGCTAAAAAAATAGGCAAAACCTCCTATAGCACCCATCCAATCCATTTAAAACTCTACACATCGATTGAACTCTAGTGTGTCTCTAATGAAAGCTCCACCTCTATCTTTTATTTATCCTCTACAACTCCAGCCTATGAAATTAAGTGTCCTAGAAAGTGGACCTCTCATATCTAGAACTCACACTTTAAGAGCATATTGTAAAGCTGGTGCTCTCAGAGTATGTCCAGGACCATCCTCAAGTATATCACATGCTCCTCCTCAGACACCGAGTGCACTATGTTTTCATCAATCGAGACCATGATGAACCAGTCTATGTAGTGCTAGAAGATCCAATTCTTGAGTCCCAAAACCACAACTGTGGTGTTCGTCACCCAAAACAATAGCACCAAGTGTTCATACTACCCATACAGACATCTGAAGTCCATCTTTGGGATGTCCAAATTCTGTACTCGAAGATGGTGATAACCAGATTTGAGGTCTATCTTCAAGAACCACCTTGATCCCTTTATCTGATCAAAGAGGTCATCAATCCACTATAGTGGATACATATTCTTCACAATTACCAGGTTCATGTACTAGAAGTCCTCACATAATCTCAATATCCGATCTTCTTTCTTGGAAAACAAAACTATGGTCCCCCAGTGTGAAACATTGGGTCTCATGATGCCCTTCCTCTATATGTTCTCTAGTTGTACCCTTAACTCCAGATGATCCATGAGAGCCATCTGATATGTTGGTTTATATATCAGATCTATCCCGGGTTATATATAAATTCATACGTAAACCTCTCAACGGGGTGGTAATCTACAGATATCCTCAAGAAATACATCGTCATACTCTTCCACCACCACAAGAAACTGGGGATTCATATCATCCAGTGCACTGAGGGTGAGACTATCCAACTGATGCCTATGTGTGAGTTTTTTCTGAACTGCATGTTTTTTCTTTTCACTGATAAATGAAAACCTATTATCATCACTGCAGACACATAGAACTATGTGGCAAAGACAATCAATCTGGGAATGGACTGCAAATAACCAGTCCATACTAAGAATGGTGTCGTAAGGCCACGATGCTGCCACCAAGAGATCCCAACCGAAACACTCAACCCATAGAATAAGGTAATATTGTCATCATTAGTGTGTGATAGTAAAATCATCCCCCATAGGAGTTTCCAATCATTGGTATCTAGTTAGTGGGTCCACTGGAATCTCCAAGTCTCAAACAAGGGTCGTGGTGAGAGAAGAGTAAAAGGATGCTATATCTATCAACACAGTATCTATGGTAGAATATACATATATTATAACACTAATCATCCTGGGAGCCTCTAGGTCAAATCCCACTATTGTTTGAAGCCATCCTCTTCCCTTTACACCAGATCCCAAACCCCATGGTGGACTACCTGGGGGTGGTGGTGGTAGTAACCCAAACCTCATCCCACCTCCTCCTGCCCGACCTACTCCTCTTCCATGCCCACTACCCTGCAGACCACACAACTCCAGTCTCCACCTCTATCTCATTGGTCCCTCAACTGTCTCCTGATTGGATGTAAGATAGGTCCGGAAATCTCTAGCTTGATGCTCATGACTGCTGCACAACTAACACAACATTTCCTTCACCTAACTCTCTCTTCCATGGCAGCCTCACACCACTGATCTTGTTTCATGAGGTGGTCACATATAGTGAATGAACCACTTGGGTCCTTGCTTCTATTTTCGGGTACCTACCACTGGCGACTCAGTTGCCTAGTGCCTGTTCGTAGCTCCCAATACAAGTATATGCTCCACCAGAATGATCTCTACATATAGAGCAGGATCAAGTACCCCAAAATAACTCAGGATGTTATGGGATATCATCAATTCTATGATCTACCTGCATATCCCCTGCTCGATGGTTTGGGACATGAAGAATTGGTCTCACACCATATCTATAGAGTTGCGAGAAAGATCTTCAAATCTCACTGATTACTCCGCTATTGTCTAAGTGTCCTACTATTGATGTAGGAGGTCCTATTTGAGCACTGAGCATAATTTCACCTAAATGAACCCCTCCATGAAGAGGTTCTCAACTTATTCCTATGATAGAGTTGAATAGTCATTCATATGGATCACTAAGCTCCACAATCTCCCCGTTGAGCCCTGAAGAAGGCTCAGGGATAAAAATTACATCTTTTTGAAAGGCGTCCTCAAAATGAGGAATAAAAATGTAACTGCCTCCATATAATCCTCAGCTACCAGTTGGTCTTTACCACCCCGAAATATGGGAGGTCGCAACCTATGGAACTCATTCAACACACTCAACCTACATGCATCCTCAATCAGTAGTGCTGGTAGTAACTATTTCTCCACGGGTGGTGGTATTGTTGGTACACTACCCAGATGTGCTATATACGATACTAGTCCCAATACTGACACCTCATAGCTAGTCAGATCATCCTTGTGATCATTCATATGAATCTTAACTGGTTCTATGTGTGGCGGAATCCTAAAAAAGATGAAGATGAACCATGGATAATAGAGTATACTTGGTGAGCTGACTCAAGAAGGACATGAGATCACAACCAAATGCCAAATGATTCATGTACCATTAATTTCCATGCAAGTAGTGTTATCATGTACCAACTCAAAAAGTACAATTCAGAGTCCTAGTGTATGGATACGTCAGCTGCCTCTCCAATACGGGATTCCCTATCCTAAAAGATGAACTCAAAACATTTATCATTGTTCCCCCCCTAACTAGCCTCATAGACACCTGGTCCATAAGTAGAACTAACCACCTCTGATACAATTTTTTCATGACCAGTCTTAGAGGGGCCCTTTCCATGACTACCCCAATTCCAACTCTGATAGACTAGGGGCTGGAGACAAGCACTGAGTAGGCATATTCCATAAACAGAAGGAACTTTCCTATGTACCTTCACACACATACACATCTCCAAGCCCAAAATGATGAAATGTAAAAACACTATGTAAAAAATGCATGCAGACACAAAGATATCAATCCTAGAGTATTTTAGTAAGATGATAGAAAGTAAATAGTTTTAGAATACAATCCCACCAAATGAAAGAGTTTTCCAAAGTGAATGCATAATTTCTTGAAACCCATCCACAGAAAACCCTAGGAATATGATAGATGTATGTAATTTGAGAAAATCCATATGAAGAAACCTCATCTGTCTTATCACTCTAATCACCACCTAGACCAGGTCCACCTGGAACTCCATCAAAGTGTCAGTTGTCTACACAACACATGGCACATTTGGAAATATATCATGCAACGGTGAGTAAAACAATACTCAGTAGGATACCCCAAAAAAATGAATACCAGTAAGAAATACACTATGTATACCACAAAGGAAACACATGAAGTATTCCACAAAGGAAACACAATAGGTATACCACAAAAGAAAACACATGAAGTAAAATTAGATCAAAAATATATAATTCTAAATTACGAAAGTAGTATTATCTGCCGAAACCCACCGAACACCCAAAGTTGATAACACATGGAGTGTCGATAAAACATGCAGTGTCGATAAAACACGTGAATTTAGATAATACATGGATTTTCAATAACAAAATGATTTTTTATAACACACTGAGTATCGATGACCCATGGGGTTTTGAGGTGTTGGGAATATCTCAAGTCAAATAGTCACCAAGTCAAATACAACTATAGGATTCCATACATACCACACTCGTTCTGAGAGAGTATACACATCAATACAAAAGATCATATTACTACATCAACAAAAAATCACTATGAATATGCCAAAAGTTCCTAATCATCCTAAGGGTTCCAATGCCACAAATTGATCATCAAACGGATAGACTGTTTGAATGATATGGTCAATTTTTGTAAGACAGTCTGTCTCGGGTTCGGTCCGGGTCCGACCTGATATATCGGACCCAATCCAAACTGGCCTGATGACCCGACTTGACGTAGTCCAGTCTGGTTCAGCCACAACCGGCCAAGCTACCCTAGTGCAGCTGGCTACATGTGGGCTGGTTTTCTTCGACGGACGCGGCGCACCCTACATGTTCCCCTGGTCCATGTGGTCTTCCCTGATGATGTGGCTCCCATCGTTTCACTAGGCCAATGAGGTCTACCCACTTTCTCCACATTCCCCCATTTCCTTTCCACCATAGGTTACTCTTACACAACTTTGAGTCACTTTTTAGCTTTCCACTATACCCTCGGTCACCAACCTTTAACTTCACTGATGTGTGATCCCACATGGTCTTACTAGGACCACAACCTACTACCTCCACTGGCTTCTATGTCAGTGGCCCATCACAACCTCATGCTCTCCCTAGACTAGCCATATAAAGACCCATACTAGATGTACTTAGACATTAAATTACTTTTTCGGAATATGTAATACATAAAAAAAACAGACACCGAAGGACCGTAATAGTTTAGTGTCTTTGGAAACTCAGAATATAATCTTCTAATCCTGGTGAAAGATCTTCAACATCTCCCATAAAGATCTTTCCTTTTTTTCTTACATAAAACCTTCCTTTATACCCAGGGGAAAAGAAAACATATAAAGGGTGAGCTCAAATGCTCAGTAAGGGTATGAATGGAGAAAATAAAACTAACCATATACATTTGAACTTCAAAACATGAACATAAAGATTAAACAACAAAATCATGAGTTGTGAAAAAAATCATGGTAGTACGTAAGGAATAGATCACAAAATAACATCAATCATGATAAAATAGCATGGAAATAGAAAATTTAATTGTGGAAAACTATTAAGCACATGATATGATTTCCATAGTAGCCAAGGCATTGCTGCCAAGACCATCTTAGTGGAAAAAGTCCCTTTCTGAATCGAGTTCACTCCTCGTTCTAGTCTTGTATCACTGAACTGGATTAACTTACCATTCCATCCATGTCTATATCATGAGATATAAATCATTACCCAATGCATTTTAGGGAGTTATAGGTCCCACCCATCTCATATTGAAATCATTCTTACTTGTTCCACAAAATAAACATAAATAATTCATTATAACCCAAATAATAAAAATGGGTTTCATAAACATCCTCACATCTTAACGTAATCCATATAAAACAAATGGATATTATATCATCTAAAATAGAATAAAACCATGTAAATAATATAGACAATATACATGAAATATAAACATATTAAATATTTTCATCTTAGATGGAAAATGGTTTTGATAACACACTTGAAATGAAGTTTTGAGGAAAATATCCTTTCTTCTTCAAAATCATTTGATTTTCTCAAAATTAAATGCAATTTTAAAAGAAAAATATTTTGTTGAAAATATTCATGAAATCTTGTACATGAAACTTCATGAAAATAGGGCGTTATGAAACTGTAAAAATCCATTCATGTCGTATAAGTTGAAAAAACATTCTTCTCGTACTTTTGTCCGAAAAGTACCTCGTATGGTAAACAGAAGAAAAATTTCATACATACGATGTAGTAAAAGTCAAAAAATGGGTAAAAATGACAATAAACATATATGAAACCATTTTTTAGAGAACAGGGGCATGGATGATAAATATAACCCTAGTAAATACTTACGAATAAACAATCTCGAATAAAAACAAGATTGGAAAAGTTATCCCTTACCTTAGGTCCATTAAACATCGTACGTATCCGAACCTCCTGTATAATGATTTAAATAATTCCTTTGACTTATTACAGAATCATATTCATTGTTATGATATCATATATGGTTCATTTATGAACTTTATATTATCCTTTTTTTTGTAAATTCCATGTTAAAGCTGTGTTTTGTTTTATTTATCGTACGTGTTTGGACTTGTTGTTCTTGATATTATTATTACTTATTTCATGATTTACTTACTTCTAGAATGTAAATAGTGATTTATATATCAAATATGTTCAGTATATATATATATATAATAGATAAATAAATGAAATGAAATACACCATTCATGGAGACAGTAGGCCGTACATACGGATGAATGCTGTTTTCCTTTCCTTATTGACTTGAAAAGGAGTAAGTAAATGTCATATATATATATATATACATAAATCCAGAAGATTTATCCTGTAATATATTTATTTATTATTCATTATATATATATTATAATTATTCTTGAATGGTTAACATGGAGAATGAATCTTATCGCCTCATGGAGACAGTAATCCGTACGTATGCACGAGTGATGATATTGTTCAAAAAATTATTGAATTAAATTTGAGTGGATGATATAGTATCTCAGAATCAGTATTATGTTATAATAACTCTATATAGTTATTAGTTACGCCATTATACCCATCCAATTAAGGTGGTGGTAGAAAAACAGATTACACAACGGCGTGGAAACGGTATTCCGTACGTACGCACACGCGGTGATTTCGATTTCCGTAGGATGGATAAAAGGTGAAATGTGATTGTTTCATATTTATAATAACATATTAGTAAATTAGTGATGATTATGTTATTAAATTATATTGAAACAACTAATTAAGAATAAGTTGAATAAGAAATAAACTTGATAGAATGGGTAGAAGAGATTACAACTTCTTTGACGCACATCATTTAAGCTTCCTCTTAAGGCACTAGAGTTGTTCTTTTGAAGAGACCGGAACCTCCAAAATGTTTCTATGGAAGTTGATAAGGGAAATGGGCAGGGATGTCCAAGCTTGACGGCTCAAAATTGTGTAAAGAGAAGAGGTAGGAGGTTCCCTTTTATAAGGGAGGAGAGGGGCACTTTAGGAAAAAACATAAAATATTATTTTATAATAAAGACATATTCAGTTTATAATGGCTCAAAAGTGACTTATTTCGAAGATAATGTGGGGATGGATCGAAATCATTTCAACAAATAGGTTTTAGACAAGTTTAGGTTATTATTTTAATCTTATCATTTAGATTTAACTCTAATTTAAATAATTTAAATTTTACCGTGTCTTCTTGTTTTGTTACACTATATGGTTAGTAAACATACTATAACAAGATAAAAGAACCTCAAGAGTTTCATTAATTATATATATAATTTTATCTAAGTCATTTTTCTGAACCTTATATTTTTAGGAATATAATAACAATTAATAATATAATATTTGTTTTAAAAACAATTTTATGTCAATTTTGAAACTATTTGGTAATTTATTTTTGTGAAAATCATAACAGCATTATTAGTTCTAAAAAAGTTAATTGAATCATTAATAATATGTAATATTAACCTAAAAAATTAGTGAATTTATAAAAAGTCTCAATTTACATTTATTTGGGTATTTATAACATCATTTATGTTAATAATTAATTAATAAGGTAATTACTGCATTATCAGTGTGTCATAAAGGAATTAAATTATTTAATGTCTAAAAAATATGAATAAAATACAATTATGTACTAAATAGTTTTATCTTTATAATGAATATTTATAGTGGAATTTATCTTATGTATGACCCTACATTAAAAATGATTTAGTTGTTAAACTTCGATTTTAACTATTTTAACTTTTCTTTAATTAAAATAAGAATAAATGTAGTTATCTAATCCAAGTAGCCCTAAATGGTCATATTTTATTCCTAAGGTTTTTTTGGGTCGAATTAAATTTATCCAATAGAATTAGGACATGAGTTAGGGTAATAATAATATCATTCTTACCCTTTATTACCCTATTTACTATTAACTATGGTACATAAAAGTAAAATGTTACTATTCACCAAAAAATTATTTTTATCTTATTGAACCACATTCTTATCCTTGATATTAACCATTTTTATCATATTTTCGAAATTCCACTCACAGAAATGATAAAATTATGTTTTATGTAAATTTTCAAATTCTCCTAGGAGGTGGGTAAAAGACGATGAAAAGTTCAATAAAAGTTCTATATTTCTAAAATTATTATAAAATTACTCTAATGAATTCAATTGAACTTATATAGGTATTATGTATCAATTTTGACCTAAAATAAATTTAGATGAAATAAATAATTATTTATATAAAAAGTCGGTTTTTAAATAGTAACCTAATGTTTTCACTATTCAACTAAAATTGAATGTTTTCAAGAAAATACCAAAAATTCACCCTAGGCTAATTTTTATATTCTAAATCAAAAAATGGAGAACATTTTGTAAGATAAAATTTATAAAATTTTAAAAAATGGGTATTACTATTCATAACTGCTAGTTTATATAATATTTTAATAACATATCGTTGTTTAGTGAATCTCGGTATTGCATACTACACCCTATATCGAAGAAGGTCTTGATTGCGTGTAATGTAAGCCATGTCAGGGTTACGTGTAGTGAAAGCTCTTTTTGGTGTTGCATATAAAATAATCAAAACTTATTTCATTTATACATTAAAAAAAATCTATACTTAATGCTGCAGAGAATAATTTCAACAAAACAATCTTGAAATTTTGTGTAATACGAGCCAAGAATATTGCTGCGTATACTGCAAGATAATACAGTGTTGCGTATAGTACAAGCTAATCTTGGTGTAGTGTATAATAAAATACGTCAATGAAATTAAAAATAATATATCTCATAAAATCTCGGGGTGTTACATTCTACCGCCCTTAAAATGAGTTTTGTCCTCAAAATTCATCAGGGATATAAATGGTTTACTACTTGAAAGTGTCTTTCATAGAATCCCACATCATAAAAAGGAATACTAAAACTTCATTTTAAAAATGGAAGTTAGAATTATAACGGTCACCCAAATTAACTCAGCACTAGGTTTTGACATAAGAAAACATTGGTGAAAATATGGATATGGAAGAGAAATCTAACCATCATGTTCTGATGGAGAGTGGAAGAGAACATGGCTATGAAAAAGAAAACAATCATAAAGCCATAAATTTGTGATGATCTAAGGAACCATCTGATTAATCAGATATGAGGTCACTAGGACAACATTTTTGGTTTTCATGATCATTTCCCTAATATTGAATAATTTTTTAATTAAAATAAATACTTACTTAATTTTGGTACAATCTTACTTTTGTTTGTGCCTTGACCAATTTCCACTTCATCTCTTAATGAAATGAAGTTGAATTTGTCTTCCGTGAAGTATTAGTAGATCATGCGATATAATGATAGGTCATTCCATATATCTCAAACATAAGGTTAGAAAAAGTTATAAGTTCGTATTATAGTGAGATTAATCATATATGGATCCAAAAAACGGACTTATACTTCATCTATCATAGCACTTAATAAAATAAAACTAGTTTCTACTATCCATGAACTTCCTGTAGGCCGTGGTAGGTGATAAAGGCCTGTCGCACTTCAGTTGTGGGATCGATTCCAGCATCCTTATCCAACGCGATGGGTTGTCGCTCGTCCTACGGGGTGTCCTTTTTCTAAAACTATACTATTATAACATAACAAAAAGTTCTAGCCTTAAACAATAGTGTCTAATTTCTAACATAATCTATTCCAATCTTTATGTTTATCCAAAATACTTCTGTCCTATCTCATAGTATAAATAAAACTAATACTAGAAAGGTCATCTACCAAGCATTGAATACAATAATTTATCTCCCCTATATCATAAGATATATATATTTTTTGGTCACATTCCAAACATGTTAATTGTTTAATCATGCATTCCCTTGAAAAATGAATACCCATTGAAACTTAGTGAAAACATGAATGCAGTTAAAAGCTAACTCTTTCCACATACCAAAATCCCAAAATTTCGTATACTAAAACCATGATATCAATTTGTCCTTATACCAGTAATGAGCTCATTAATACTATCAAACATCTCATTATCTCCTTATCCTTTCATTATGCACATATCATATACCTTCCACAAATATTTGAATAACCTTTCATGGTTACTTGTACCATTTATCATATACTTTCAAAAACTCAAGGAAAGACAACAGTGTAACAATCCTTAGATTTTTCTTTATTCCATAGTACCGTACATTATTCTTGATAAACATACATATATTCCACTACCTTCTCAAACCACTGACTGAGCGTCATCATTTCTTTCATCTCATATATCATTTGTAGTCTCTTCATCATCATCCACATAAAAAGAACCCATATGACCTTTCAAATTCTCTTTATGAGATTTTACCTTAGGTAATTGGTTTGTATAATGCTTGTACAATTGACATTTAAAACATTTTACCATTGTTAAAGTCTTATCAATACCATTGTCCTTCTCCATGGTGTTAACAGAACCTTTTCCTTTACATTTAATGGCTTTGTTTCCTCTTCCACACCCAAAGAATCTTCCAGTTCCTTTGAAACATTCTCCCTGATGCCTCTTCCCACATGATCTACATAAGATAAATTGAACTTTATTTCCTCTATGATCATCATGAAACTCCATCTTTCTCTTATTAGCTGAGTCTAGAAACTTACCAATGTTGATAGTATTGATCATATTATGAGATTGCTTATTAGGCATAATAACGATATATGGACTTCCAGATCCAATTTCATTTGGTTTCACATGAATAATATCATTCCATTGTCCATTATATCATCCATTATTGTGAATCTTCATGTTTTCGGCCATTTTATAAAACCCAAAAGGAATAGTGTGAGATGCAAAAATCATAATCAAGGGGGAGTACCTTTAGTATCTAACATCTTAGGTTTAATTCTAATATTCTTTACTTAATTCAAGGACTATAAACTATACTTATACTTAACATTAAGGACAACCCTAGACATACCTTAGAAATATCTCTAGGGATCTTCCTATAGTTTCCACATCCTAGTTTCCAAAGGTTAACTAAACCTTTCCTCTGATACCAAATGTAACGACCCATACATTACATACATTGTTATTACTTCAAAATTAAAGCACACCTATTACAACATATAACAAAACCATGAAAGGATCATGGAGACCCATAATTTATGTACATAAAAATTACATTACTTCTTCGGAATATCTAATATATAACAAAAATAGACACCAATGGACCCTAATAGTATAGTGTCTTTGGAATCTTGGAATATAATCTTCTACTATTTTTGAAAGATCTTCAACATCACCCATAAATATCTTCCATTTTTTTCTTACCAAAAACCATCCTTTATATCCTGGGGAAAAGAAAACATAAAATGGGCGAGCTCAAATGCTCAGTAAGGGTAATAATGGAGAAAATAAAACGAACCATATACATTTGAACTTCAAAACTTGAACATAAAATTTAAACATCAAAATCTTGAGTTGTGAAATAAATCATGGCAGTACGTAAGGAATAGATCATAAAGGAACATCAATCATAATAAAATATCATGGGATTAAATAATTAAATTATTTCAAACCATTAAGCACATGAAATGATTTCCATAGTAGCCAAGGCATTGGTGCCAAGACCATCTTAGTGGACAAAGTCCCTTTCTGAATCGAGTTCACTCCTCCTTCAAGTCCTGTATCACTGACCAGATTAACGTAACGTTCCATCCATGTCTATCTCATGAGATATAAATCTTTACCCAATGTTTTGGAGGGGGATATAGGTCCCACCCATCTCATATTGAAATCATTCTTACGTGTTCCACAAAATAAACATAAATCTTTCATCATAACCCAAAGAATAAAAATGGGTTTCATAAACATAATCCCATATTAATGTAATCCATATAACAAAAATGGATATTATTTAATCTTAAGAAGAATCAAACCTTGTAAATAATAGAGACATTATACTTAAAATAGAAACATATTAAATAATTTAATCTTATATGGAAAATGGTTTTCATAAAACACTTGAAATGAATTATTGAGAAAAATAAACTTTCTTCTTCAAAATCATTTTATTTTCTGGAAATTCCATGCAATTTTAAATGAAAAGTATATTTTTGAAAATAATAATGAAATCTTGTATAGGAAACTTCATTAAAATAAGGTGTTATGAAACCGTAAAAATCCATTCATGCTGTATAAGTTAAAAAAACATTATTCTCGTACTTTTGTCGGAAAAGACAAAAAGTACCTCGTATGTTAAACAAAAGAAATATTCCTTAAATACCATTTAGTAAAAGTAAAAAATGGTTAAAAGGACTTTAAACATACATGAAACCATTTTGTAGATAATAGGGATATGGATGATAAACATAACTCTAGTAAATACTTACGAATAAACAATCTCAGATGAAAACGAGATTGGGAAAGTTATCCCTTAACTTAGGTCTGATATACTTCGTACCTATCCAAAACTATTGTATAATGATTTAAATAATGTCATTGACTTATTACATAATCATATTCATTGTTATAATATTGTATATGGTTCATTTAAGACTTTATATTACCCGTTCTTTTGTAAATTTAATGTTAAAGCAGTGTTTTGTTTTATTTATCGTACGTGTTTGGACTTTTTGTTCTTGATATTGTTATTACTTATATCATGATTTACATATTTCCAAACTGTAAATAATTATATATATATCATATATATTCAGTAAATATATACATATATATAATATATAGATAAATGAAATGAAATACACCGTTCATGGAGACGGTAGTCCGTACGTACGCATGAACGCTGTTTTCCTTTCCTTACGTACATGAATGGAAGTAAGTAGATGTCATATATATATATATATATATATATATATTCATTTGATTTATCATGTCATAAATTTCATTATTAGTCATTATATATACTTTATAATCATTCTTGAATGTTTATCATGAGGAATGAATCTCATCGTGTCGTGGAGACGGTAATCCGTACGTACGCACGAGCGATTATATTGTTCCCATTATTATTGAATTGAATTAGAGTGGATGATATAAAATCTCAGAATCATTATGATGTTATAATAACTATATAGAGTTATTCTTTACACCATTATTCCCATCCAAGTTAGGTGGTGGTGGAAAACAATATTACACCACGGCATGGAGACAATATTCCATACGTATGCACCTGCGGTGATTTCATTTTCTGTAGGATGGATAGAAGGTGAAATGGGGTTGTTTAATATTTATAATAACATATACGTATATTATTGATACTGATGTTATTACTTTATAATGAAAAAACTAAAGAAGATTAAGTTGAAGAAGAAAGAAACTAGAAAGAATCGGTAGAAGAGATTACCTCTTCATTGACACACCTCTTTTAAGGTTCCTCTTAAGGGACAAGAGTTGGTCTATTGAGGAGACCAAAACCTCTATATTGTTTTAGGGAAGGTGAGAAGGGAAATGGGCATGGGTTTGCCGAGCGTTAAGGCTCAAATTTTTTTAAATAGAAGATGGAGGAGGTGCCCTTTTATAAGGGAGGAGAGAGGCACTTTAGGAAAAAACTTAAAATATTATTTTATAATAAATTCTTATTCGTTTTATAATGCCTCCAAAGTGACTTATTTAAAAGATAAAGTGTGGAGAGATCAAAATCCTCTAAACCAATAGGTTTTAGACACGTTTATGTTACTATTTCAACCTTATCATTTAGATTTAACTATAAGTTAAATAATTTAACTTTTACTCTGTCTTCTTGTTTTCTTACACTATATGGTTAATAATCTTATATAACAAGCCAAACTAACCCAAAGTGGTTCATTATTAATATATATAAATTTATCTATTTCATTTGAAAAAATATATATTTTTAGGAATAGAATAACAATTAATAATATAATATTTGTTTTAAAAACTATTTTATGTCAATTTTGACACTATTTGGTAATTGAATTTTATGAAAACCATAACAACATGATTAGTTCAAAAAAGGTTAATTTAATCAATACTAACATGTCATATTAACCTAAAAAATTATTTTAATTTATAAAAAGTCTCAAATTTTATTTATTTGGGTTTTTAGAACATCAATTATGTTAATATTTCACTAATAAGGTAATTACTGAATCATCATTGTGTGATAAATAAATTAAATTATTTAATGTCTAAAAATTATAAATAAAATACAATTATGTAGGAAATCCTTTTATATTTCTAATTAATGTTTATATTCGAATTTATCTTATGTATAACCCTATATTAAAAATGTTTTACTTATTAAACTTTGATTTTATCTATTTTAACTCTTCTTTATATAAATTAATAATAAATGTCCTAATCTAATCCAAGTTTATATAAATGGTCATATATTATTCCTAAGGTTGTTTTGGGTCGAATTAAACTTATCCAATAGAATTAGAACATGTGTTAGGGTAATAATAATATCATTTATACCCTTAATTACCATATTTACTTTGAACCGTGGTAAATAAAATTAAAAAGTTACTATTCACCAATCATTTTTTTTATCTTATTGAACCACATATTACTCCATTATATTAACAATATTCCTCTTATATTCAAAATTTCACTCACAAAAGCAGTAAAATTAAGTTTTATGTAAATTTTAAAATTCTCATAGGATGTGGGTAAAAGACGGTGAAAAGTCCAATAAAATTTTAATATTTCTAAAATTATTATAAAATAACTCTAATTAATTACATTGAAATTATATAGGTATTATGTATCAATTTTGACCTACAATAAATCTAAATGAAATAAATAATTATTTAAATAAAATGACGGTTTTTAAATAGTAACCTACTGTTTTCACTATTCATAAAAAAAATGAATTTTCTCAGAAAAATACCAAAAATTCATCCTAGGAAAATTTCGATATTCCGAATCCAAAAATGAAGACCATTTTGAAAGCTAAAATTTATAAAATTTTAAAAAGTGGGTATTACAATTCATAACGGCTAGTTTATATAATATTTTAATAACATATCGTTGATTAGCGAACCCCAGTATTGCGTACTACACACTCTATTGAAGAAGGTCTTAATTGCGTGTAACACAAGCAATGTCAGAGATGCATGTAGTGAAAGCTCTGTTTTGTGTTGCGTATAACATAATCAAAACTTATCCCATTTATACATTAAATAAAATCTATACGTAATGTTATATAGAATAATTTCCACAAAACGAACCTGAAATTATGTGTAACATGAGCCATGAATAGTGTTGCATATACTGCATGTTAATACGTTGTTGAGTATAGTACAAGATAATCTTGTTGTATTTTATAATAGAATACATCAAAGAAATTAAAAATAACATTTCTCATAAAATCTCGGGGTGTTACAGGCCCCGCCGGTCATGTCCTTCCCCCGGTGTCAGCCTCCCTACTAGCAGCCTTCTTTGCACCTCTGTAAGATGTCACCTCTCATAAACCATACCATGCTTCCATCTCACATTCGCTATGCCATTGTGGTTACAAATCCTTCGATATATGATCATTTCTCCATAGATTGGGGGAACAATGGTTGAATGTTTTCATAAGGTTTCTAGGGAGAAGGATGCACAATGAACATGATAGATTTAAGAGGAATGATAAAGCACAGGAACACCCAAATAACCAAACATGTCCCTCTTCATGTTTACCTTGGTATTTTCATGTTATAATGTTTTACCAAGAACAGCAAAGGATAATCACAAAGATCTATCTCTTCATTTTAAACCCCATAATCACTTTTATCTCGATATAATGGTTAAACCAAGGATCAACCTATTTGTTGGTTGGTCTGTGTTCATCACTAAATCTAAGAGGGGCATACAGAATCACATAGTGAAAAGCATTATATCATGTGGTTGGATTAGTCTTTATGATGAACAGATGCCCGTTTCATCATCAATATTCATTCTAATGACATTTGTCATCATTTTTCGAGGAGTTCTACGTTTCCTTTCCTCAAAGGAATTCTAGGGTTATGAATAAAACATTGAATTTCTCTGACAAGGCTTATTAAAAATGGAATCCATCGCTTAGTCTTTAAGTAACATAAAATAAAATAAAATTTATTTGTTTTATTTCATTTAACACCTGAAGACAACTTTTCACAGTCGACCATCATTGGTCATTGTTAGGCCCCACCTAAGATAAATTCACTACTATTGAAGAAATAGTGCCCTCATATTTATAATTAGAGCACCCATTTATGAGTTATTCCACTTTTTAAAGAATCCATCCCACACAATCTATTAAAACACTGAAAATTTATCAACAAAAATTTCATGGCACACGGAGTATCGTAATTTCACGTCTTCTAATAACCTAGTCCCATAATTTTCATAATTAATTTATAAGAAAAACTGGTGAAATCAAACTCATTATATGCATTGATAAGGTCAGTTGTGCTTTGTAAAATAGGTGAGCTTCATGAAAGTTGGGGTGTTCCTGAAGTCATTATATGCTTGAGAATAATTAATTTGTTCCTCAAAGTTTTTTTTATATTAAATTAGGCAATGAGTGTCACGAAAGTGTTGAGAATGGATTTCCCAGTAAATATGTTGTTATGTGTTATTCATCAAGTAGGTGAAACAGGAACAAAAATAAATAATCCATCTATAACTAAGGTTATATTCATTGTTGATAGTGAAGGGACATACATTTCCACAAATCGACTATGAATGCTCTCAAGATCAGTAAGAAAAAGAAGAAGAAGAAGGTGAGCATTTCCACTGGCTGTAAACCATCAAAATATATTTAAGGAGTGACCCTTGGGAAGCTATGAGTTGCCTAAACATTACAAAGGCAATGAGCCTATGCATTTAGTGATCTAGCAAAAACATTGAATTTTAGTACTGAGGCTCAGTAAATTTGGTACATTATCATATTATTGATTTATTCTCATTATACATATCCAAATAGGGGTGAACCAAGTAATGTTTTTTGATTCTCCTTTTTGGTTTCATTTCATTTCATACATTTTTATGTAAAAGGGAGAGAATAGTGTTTCATTTATCGATTACACAATATATAAGGATGATGTTTTTTTTAATTTTTTATACTCTTATTTAACCCCCCTAGTGGTATTTTAACCCAGAAGGATAGTAAATCATAAAACCCCTTAAATAATTTTAGCACAGATGAAGATAAAATTTATAAAAGAACTAAAACATTTCTTTGAAAAATAAGAGGAAATGTCTTTTTCCTTTTGTAACTCTTTAAAATAACATTTAATATGATAATATAAAGATATAGGTAAAACTATGGATACTTAGAAAGGAAACATGAAAAAAAATTATCATCCTGATAACAGGAAAATCTATTCATGCCATCATCATAAAAAAACAATCATTTCACACTTTGGTGAAGAATTTCAAAAGCTAAACATTATGAAAAAAATTGAAAATATTTTTTTAATAATGTGTAAATGTAAATGGAATTATAAATATCATTATTAAATATTTATTTATATATGAAAACATTTCTAAAACAATTTAAATGAAATAGATTTTGAAAAAAAAATATTCTCGACCTAATGAAATAAATAAGGTAGGATTTACGTGAAAACATTAATTCACTTATTTTAAATAGTAAAGGCTGGGAAATTGGTACTAATAATTGAATAAATCAAGAATAAATAGATGAAAAGAAAAATTATTATGTTTAACAAATAAATAAAATACAATTTTTCATAACCATATTTGAAACATATACAACCCTGATAAAACATGTGATTGGAACATAATCCCTTACAAATTTGGTAATATTTGAATAAAAAATCATGAATGATATAAAATTATATGTATTTATAAATAACCATAGTTTTTAGGAAAACCATTAAAAAAATACAATCATTTTTATTATATACACCAAATAAATGAAATAAGGTGGTGAATTAGAACATATCTTGATGAAGGGAAGTTGATACGGGGAAACCCTTACCACAAGTCCCAACATGCTTCATACAAAATGTATGCTACGGTATAAAAAAATTATAATTTTTATAAATATTTTATATAAATATATTTATACTTACCTTACTATATATCATTCCCTTATAATTTCAAACTATACATTTATTAACAATTCATCACAAAAATCAATATTCGGGGTGTAAACTATTCTATTTTCCATTTATTTTTCAGATCAGTGATTATATTTCTTTCACCATGGTCTTGGATTTATTATATATATATATAATATTATTCATGTCATAAATATTATTTTTATTAATTATATAAACTGTTAGAAACAATCATATATAAGGTGGATATGAAATGTAAAGTCCATCACTTCGTGGAAATTTAGTTCATGCATATGTATGGGTGATGTTTTAATTTTTATAATAAATGAAAAGGAAACAAAGAAGATAAAGATTTATATTTAATAAAAATTTAAAAATATAATATTAATTGATTAAATCTATTCCTATATCCATCCATTTGAGACTATAATAATAAGATATTGTGTCATTCATGTAGAGAGTATCCTGCATATATAGATGAGTGACATTTTCATTTTCAATAAGATGGTAGGGTAGAAAGGTATAAAATGGAATATCCTTAAATAATCATAATTATTGAAGTACATGGGTCATTGTAGATGATGGTGGGTCTGGGATTTCAAAAAAAATTACATCATTAGAGCAACGAGACTTGTTATCTTTGATGATATGAGCCGTGATACGGTTATGAGGATCTTGTGTAAATTAAAGGAACAAATAAACCTAAACAAAATAATCAATTTTTCAATCTGAATTATTTCTCGACATCGCCTTTTTATCAGTGATCGTTTCTTAAAGGATCCAAATAAGGATCCTCTAGGTTATCCACATGCACTTCAAAAATATGTTGGGGGTATTTTTCGTCAATTTCTAGGTGCTAGCATGGAGATCTGATGATGCTTTTGACTACCTAAGTATCATACCATCATCGATCTTGCAATGAATGAGTGAGAACTAAATCTGATATCCTGGATCCAAAGTACCACTCTCTAAAAAGTGGGATAAGAGAGAGAGGCTTTTGTAAATTCTCTATTAATAGTATCTAGCGAGGGACTCTCTTCTCCTTTATATAGTGGATGTTCAAAATACCCAGAAGGTTTCCTACACCCCAGAAATTTAATGTACACTATATATATAATTGTGATGATATAATTGCATCATTAATAATTTATATTATTTTATCACATACCTATAATATATACTAAATATATTAAGTGGTAAAACCGAGTCCTTAACTCAACTCATATTTCTCGCTAATATGAAACGAACCAAGAATATTATAATAATATTCATTAGATTAATATTATATCTCATATTTAAATAACATTTAAATAAATTTAATGAATACATTCCACCTGATTATTCTTTACTATAATAGTAATGAATTTATTTATGTAATAGTGATTGATACCATGGAAAACACTTGAACCCCAAATTAGGGCCCGCCAGGTCCAATATATCTATTCTACTGAATAAGGATGATTATTGAATACATTATTATGTGTGACCCTCTAGTCCATTCTCACTATATTAGTGAATATTATTCACAGACCATGATCTGTTTCTATAAACCCATCAAGGCCCCTAATGAGATAAGGATATCCATATAAATGCTAACCAACCCACGAACATGTACCATGTAAAATAATCTCATTATATTTAAATATATCATAAAGAATGATTCCCACTTGTGTCATTTTCTATTATTTCATTATTATTTATTGATATAACAGGATATATTTATCTTTCACCTACCATTTCTATGGATTTATGAATGTACTAGTATCTTGACTAACAAGCCCGAGATATATTATTTCCTCACCCCATAATGGAACATCCTTTCTTGACAATTCAAAAAAATTTATACCACCAATGACAAACCCAACACAAAAAAACTCACCATAATTTCATTGTCATAGTTATTTCAATGCATCAAAGTACGTGATCAAATGGAACACATCGGTAATAATATCTAGTTAGTAGACCAATACACAAGTCTATAGATATGAATAACCAATGACACCCAATACATGTGGTGTTCTTATTGGTAGGTTTTCCTCATGATCTCTGTACTAGAGGTCACCTAGTGTGAACTTCATGAGAATAAGTATCAATACATTTTTGCCCCCATCACCTAATAATCAAACATCAACTATGTCATGTCAGTATGGCATATCTAGACCATATTACCATTGTTTACGATTAATTTCACAGTATATCAAGGATCTGATTATAGAATGAGGTCTACTATAACCATTTAATACAACAATTTATCTATTGAAATTACCATTAAATAGTATACATGTATATATCTACACTATAATTGAAAGTATACGTCACGTAAATCTAATAGTATTCACAATATTGTAATCAAAATTATAGTACTTCTTTAGTCTACAGAACCCACTATTACAATATTCCCACATAACCTAAAGCCAACTTTCTATTGAACCTTTTTAGATCTCACATGACAACGATTATGTTTTTGCATAGTAACTCCATTAGCTTCTAGGTATTTCATATTTTCACTATGAGGCTATTCTAATATATGAGACATCATATCCTTAAGAAAAAATTATCAACACATAGTATCCATAGTTATATCCCCCTTTTGTCCACTATTTGAAGATGAATTCTTGGGAAGTACCTGGAACATAATCATCATTATTATGAAACATTTTATGGTATGTGTGATTCCAAGAACTGGGAAAAATATTTTAATTTAATAATTACTTCTTAGCTTCCTCAGAAGCTATAATATTATTGGTTTTTTAGTATGGATACTAATAGATTATATGGGATTGAATCACCCATCACCTCATCATAACTATGATAAAATATCAAATTGATCCAATGTAAGACTAGTTTGTGTACCACCATAACTAGTATCCCTTCTTCTCCATAAACCTTGTGTATATCATTTTTAATATCCCAAGAACATTAAGATAGTTATGACTACTTCACATTCCAGTTCTCCTAGATATAACATACATTTTATTATTAAATGTTGGATATATCATATCTTTTAAATATCATGGCCTGCGTGATTGATCCATCACTAAATCATATGGAAGGAAACTCACCACTTAATTTTTGTGTATTCCATTGTATTTCAGTATGGATGGATTTATTCCTCACTACATTGGTATGAATTATCTCTTGAATTGTTATATATTATATTTTTCAATACCCTATCTAAATATGTATGACTGACTAGGTCTAAGGAACTATTAAATCTATCTCAGTATATATTATTCTCTAAAACACAGTTTTAGACATTAATTAAATCATGAGTGAATTAATTTTGTCCTAGTAATAACTAACTGTATAACCGATTTTTGTTTTCTATATATTTCCGAACATATTTTACTTGGAAAAAATAGAGCTTCTAGTAACATATGATAGACACATGGATAAAAATCATTTAAAATTAGTATTTTTTGATCGATATGATTACATCAATCCTAAAATATATTTAAGTAACTCTCACCCTTATTTTCAATCTATGATATCACTATCCCTTTCTGGTTTCATCATATAGACACCTTCCATGATAGTTGGCATAGACATCAAGTTACCAATAAAATGATCGTAGAAAGTAGCTATGATAAGTAAAATTCTAATGGAATTAGGCTTGAGGACTTGGATTAACCAATAGATCATTATTTTAACTATTCTTGTATCATACATGTATTATCTCACTTGAATACCCACCCTAATGACCAAAATAGTAACACTTTAGATTTTTGATACATGGAATCCATTATTAAATTTTAGTTGACCTTGTCAACCATAGGTGATTACTAAATAATACCTACCTATAGGAATTATTATTCATAATGAATAATATATCCCCATCCATGTTTAAAAAAACCATCACAATAGTTTTAACCATTATACGCAATATGTCACATTGAAAAAATATTCTACATACACTTGTGGAACATTTTCCCATAACAACTACTTGTGAATATATGAAATTGACTAAATACAATTCAATCTTGATATCACTATCTCAAGTATATATGTGCACCCATATACACAAATATAGTCTATAACTTTACAATATCCTTTCTAACATAAGGATTTATGTAATATCCTATGAAACTATTAGGATATTTACATAGATGCACAATGTGTTTAGATTGATGCATGTTTTGTTATTTCATTATGTAACATCCCAGGTAAATAATGAATATTAGATTTTCATATTTAATAATATTTAAGAACTAAATATTATATTTACTTTAATGGGGACGCCATGTTTTATAGCGTACCTGATACACAACAACAGGTTTATTGGAAATCTTATGTTGCACACTAACAATATAATATTATTAGTAGTAGTTAACGCCTAGCTGTTGTAATGGCAGGAATGAACAAAACATACTAAAAAATGATTATATAAGTTTTTAATTTTTTTTACATTTATCCAATAAATGTTAGAGGCTTAAAATGTGAATGAATCCAATTTTAAGCATAAATATTCTAATATTGTTTAAAAGGTAAATTAACCTCCTTTTGATGGAAATCCCTTTTTTTATCTACTTTTTTTCACGGTTATATGTTATATTTGAAAAAATTAAATCCTTATTTAGAATCAATTCATCAAAATTTACTTTGTGTAAATTTTTGGTATTTTTCCGATAAAGTTCATTTTTTTAATGAATAGTGAAAAATACTGTATTTTAATTCAAAACCTCCTTTTAATATAATTTATTTCTATGGTTTGATTATATTTTTAATTGGTTTCAAATTGTAATTAGAATATATTTTTACCATTTAATCTAATTGTGGTCATTATAATTAGTTTCACTTTGAAAATGGACAGAAACAAGTGTCAATCTTTTGATAGATATTGTTTCCTAAAAACACGCTATTTGTTTTGACAACGAGAATTAACTATATAATTTATTCATGAAAATTATATGTTTTGAATTTGGTAAAATGGAAATCATTTATGAATTTTGAATATCAAATATAGCTTACGGTGAATGTTTGCTATTTTTCTGATATTGTTCATTTTTAATAAATAGTAAAAAATACAGCATTTTAATTCAAAACTGACTTTTCATCCAATTTATTTATAAAGTTATATTTTCATTTTAATTTATTTTAAGGTGTAATTTAATTATTTTTACATCATTTAATACAATTTTGGTCATTATATGTAATTTACTTTTAAATTGGATGTAAAAACAAATAAATCTTTTGATAGATTTTACTTTATAAAAACCCGTTTTTGTTTTGACAACGAGAATTATTTTTAAATAAATTACTGCAATTTCTATGTTTGTAATTTGATAAAATTGATTCCACATTTGAAATCATAATTCCCAAATTATGTAATGAAGACTCTTTTGTTTTTGGACATTATGAATAGTAATGACGGTAATTATCTTTAATTATCCTGATTAATGAGTAATCAGGTAGTTATGGGTAATAAAATATTATCATAATAATATAAAATGACCAAAAAATGTGTTCAAATACTAGTTTTTGAGTCATTTCCTACCATGGGACGATTTTTTCCATACTTTAGGACCCATGGAGTCACATGGGTGTGATAGTGACTTATATGACATTATTTTTTTAAAAAGAAGAGAAATATAACAAAGGTTTGTATATCCTAAGTAAAAAAATTTTAATTTTGTTTACATAGATTATATATTAGAATATATATATTCATTGGAAATATAATAATATTTCCTACATCATGGTAATTCTTTTATAATTTTTATACATCAAATAAATAAAACTATTTATGACACCATAATGATGCAGTGATTACCTAAATAATGAACGATTTAAATAAAATGAAAAGATAAGGTAAAATATAAGACATACACTTGTCAAAGACCTATTTGGTGGGTGGATTCCGAACCCTTATCACCTTATCCTCAAAATATATCATTGTGACACCTTTAAAATATGAAAATCATTTTATAATAAAGTAACATTTCAAGAATTTCCAAAAGTGACCCCTACCTCTTATAAAAGTCCCCCACCTCTACCCCCTTACCCACACCTCTCTAGCCCCGGGATCATCCATCTTCTACTCGTATTATCTCTCCCCATATCTCTATCAATCCTAGAAGCCTCACTTTGTGCATAAGTCTTTCCAAGGAAGCCTTTGTCTCAAATCAAAAAGAGTTACCCGATTTAGAGGTAATGTCTTCTCTCGAGTTTCTTTATTTTATTTTACTTATTATCAAACCAATATATTCTTATTATTTGTTACCATAATATAAAACTTATCCTCAATATACTAGGATGTTCTTATGATAAGGAATTTAATTACACTTACACAAATCTCTGTCTAATGGTTAAAGAATATACTGTTTCTGTGGGTGGCGAATAACTAACTCACAAAACGATGATTGTTCAATCTTCATTCAACCCCTTTCATGGTGGCCATTAAGATGTTACTATAATTATATATGATATATATTATGTTTATGTTTTCCTTAAGCTTCTTTATTTTTCATTTATGTCATACATTTATGGTTTCCATAATGGGTAAATGTGATAATTTCATTTTAGGAAGTACGAATTACCGCCCCCTCAAAGTGATATGACTCGTTCATTCCATAGGTGGAACGTATAAAAAAAATAATTTATGAACTTATGTAACATATATAACATATATATTATACTATAACTATAATATACCTATGTATAATTATGTTTTCATTCCGTTAAAGTATGAAATAAAAATTAAAGTCGCATTCATGCGTACGTACGGCTTACCGTCTCCATGAACAGTGAATTCCATTTCTTATCTTCTAATGTTATGAACTATTATAAGTACATATATATAATAGATATATGTGATATATATTACATCTAAATGATGAATATAATTCTGGATACAATGGACTCTTGACCACATGGACAATTTATAATTATAACAAGTTTATTTTTGACTCAAGTACCGAACATAGTCAAAATGTCCATTATGAACTAAAATAAATAAATAATTGTGATAGAAATGTAATAAGTGATATAAAAGTAATAATAAAATTTAGAAATATGATTAATCAAGTAGAAATTAATTTATTTTTATCATTCAAGAAGAACAAGGAACTTACAAGCGAGTCAAGTCGGGCACATGGTAAATGATCCTACCTCTCTCTTTCTTTTTAAGTACTCTATTTTATGTTATTCCTTTTAAGATCCACTTTCTTATGTTGGGGGATGTTATTTTATATTCCCCTTACTGTAATTTTTATTTTCATATGATGATAAACCCTATTTGATCTGATCAATCCATTTTTGGATTTTTTAAGTGGTGTCGTTAGGCTGCCGAATTCTCGTAAGGGATCCAACCTCTCTCTTTCTTTTTAAGAACTCTATTTTATGTCATTTATTTTATGTACCTCTTTCTTATGTTGGGGGATGTCATTTTATATTCCTCTTACCATAATTTTTATGTTTATATGATGAGAGTCCTTATTTGATATCATCAATCCATTTTTGGAATTTTTAAGTTTCACCGTTAGGCTGCCGAATTTTTGTAAGGGATCCTACCTCTTTTTTTTAAGTACTCTATTTTATGTCATTTCTTTTAATCTCATCTTTTTTATGTTGGGGGATGTTATTTTATAATCCTCTTACTATAATTTGTTTTGTTAATATAAAGAGAGACCCCATTTAATCTCATCAATCTATTTTTGGATGTTTTAAGTGGCGTCGTTAAGCTGCCAAATTTTCGTAATAGATCCTCACTTTTCACTCCTCCTTTCAAATTAAATCATATTATTTGAAAGGAGTTATTGTATTTGAAAATTTTCATAATGTCATTATTTTATAATCAAATAATTACTGTCCATTATATCTTATTTCAATGAGGGATCATTTATCCTCCCTCATTTGGGCCATTACCTAAGCCGTTACCACTCCAAAAGTTTGTAAGGGAATCTCATCTCAATTTACATTCCATTGAGATTTATTTATCATTATGCACCAATTCAATTTTATTTATTGTGTATACTTCCTCTTTCATATTATATCATGAATCCAATTATTATCATGATATTATATGTTTTTTTTAAATTCATACCTTTCTAGACTTATGATTAAAATGTTCAATGTTGTAAGGGAACTTCTTAACCCGATTTCCACTCTTAGGGTTAAGATTTTACTTACTTGATTTTATTATGCCAAGATTATGTGTGGAATCTATATGTTGTAATTTCCACTTCCCTTTGTGTGGATATACTATTGCTATAAATAATCATCACATTGGTAAATTCTTACATCATTTATACGAACTTGTATGGGAAATCATAACTCAATATCATTTCATTGAGTTAAATATCCATGTCATTGGTTTTATTTTTCCAAGAATATGTGTGAATTACCTCTACTTTTTTTACACTGAATATTTACTTATATTTGGTTTATTTTTATTTGTCACAAATAATTATGTCATTTCTTTATCCTTGAACTAATAGCATGATCTTGTATTGGGATTACATATCAATTTCTTCTCATTGAGACATTTCATGATGATATGAACTGGTATTCTTTTATAAAGTGTATATACATCCACTTTGACATTCTATATCCATATTATGTCTATACTCAAGTAATTTAAATGTTTTGAAAATGGTTTAATTTTATGTGGCTTATAATTTAAATGTTAAAAATGGAAAATGACTCTTTTATTAAAACATTGTTTTAAATGGTTTTAAATATTTATTCTTTTAAACATTTATCATCCATGTTGATGCTTTAAAAATAGTTTTAAGGGTTTATTTATATGGACATGAATGTTTTAAAAACACTTTCAAATGTTTCGAGGTGGTATGGGACACTTTGATTCTAAAATCTCTTTTAAATGTCTTCTTTTAATATTTTCAAAGTATAAAGGGATATTTCTCTCATAGAGTTTTAATGATTTTATTAGATGTTTTAATTTATGTAAATATCATGATGTGATCTCTTATGATTGAAATGTGGAAAATTTTATGTTTCTTTTATGAATGTTGTTATGATTATGATATGTTTATTTTGAAATTTTTATGAAATCAGTTGGTTTCATGATAAACTATGGGAGGGTGAGCCTGAGATAACTCTCCAATGCATTGGGTAATACGAAGGAGTTAAACGCTAAGGTTTATTTGAAGTGATTTAGGGAATATACTGTGATGTATATTCCAAACGTAACCCTGAGGGTTACTCCCTATGTAAGGATGTTATGAATTCCTCAAGTTAACTTTATGTCTTATTATTTCTATGAGTTATTCATAAATCTTCTGATTTCATGAGGTATGTCAAAGTGCTTATGTTTTATGAGTAAATTATGATTGAAATAGTTTATATGTATACATGGATGAATGCTTTCTTTCCATATTTTTATAACCCTTACTGTGCTTTTTATTATCATCCAATTTTTTTTAAATGTTTTCCACAGGACTTAAAGATGAATATGGTCAAGGATGGGATCATAGAAAGACATGTTATCTAAAACATGGAACTAAACATGTTTCTTTTTAAGAGTTTTATTTTATGAAAAAAAAGGAAACTGAGTAGAATCGTCTACATTGTAATCTTTTGAGATGTAATAGTTATGTCATAATTCTCTAAAACTCTAAAACTGAAAAGATATTCAAGGTGAATTATTCATTTAATTGAATATTATTTATTGCTTTAAGGTTGTGTCCTTATAGTTGGTATCAGAGGTCGGTTTAGATAACATTAGAGGTTAGAGTGTTATTTGGGTGAATGTAAAGGATCCCATATAACCAAGAGGGTTATTAACATGTGGAATCTTCTAGAGGGTTGTGGTAAAATAGGTTGTTTGGATAAAAAAACCTAAAAAATGGAGGTTGATAGATTAGAGTAATTAAAATGTTTTTATGTTATCTATAAAGGATTCCTTTTTTAATTATAATTTTATTATTTCATGTTTACGTGTTGATTATTTTCGACAGATTAAGGATCAATTTTCAAGATGGAAGGAAAGAGATATTTCACAACATTATTATCCCTCATCGATGTTTTGATCATCACTATTATGGGAAAAGCCTGTTCAAATGATTTTGATAGCTTCTTGAGTATTCAAATCACCAGCAAGAAATTGTTTGAGCTATCCAACACCTACTCTTTTCTAAAACAATTTTATGGGTCATGGTATCTTTTTCATATCATTTCAAGATATCAAATTTTACATTCATATTGAAAAGTTAAAATAACGAAGTGTAGTGAACGTTTACTTTTTGAAAGTATGACCACATTCCAAAAGAGAAAGAGAAAATCCTAAAAATCATGGTATCTGGATTCAAGGTATGATTTATTTTTCCTAGCCTTAATGAATGAAGCATCATTGGATTGATATTTATAAATAATGAGGATATTTGATCTGTAGGAATGTTTTATTAAGAAATAAGGTAGAAATGCATAGTTAATGGATCATGAAGAACGTTTAATGAGTCAGAAGTCAACATAAAAGGGATTCAAGATTTATAATAGATTTTAGGATGGTGAAATTCTTAAAAGTATTAATGCTCTTTTGAAGGTGTGATTACATTATAAGACTTTTTATAGTATGTTTAACATTGATGTATCATATATGAATATTTTATTAAATGAATAATTATCTTTTATTTTGTGGATATAGTTATAAAGAACCATTTTGGTTTATATGATCTTTGAATTTGAGGCAATAACTGGTTAATACATTTGGGGATGCAAAACGGCAGTTATTAGATAACCTTCATCGTTAAATTATGTTTTGGTTATTTTTGATGAATTTATCTCTTTTTTGGAATGTTATTAAATTATATAGTTTTGAAAAAGGAAAACATGTAGACCGTGTGACAACCCGTCACGTCGGGTGAAGCTGTGGGAATCGAACCCACAACCACAAGGTGACGGGTATTTATCCTCTACCCTTGGAATACATGAAGTATGTGGTTAGTTTGATTAATTATTTTTAGTTAGACGATTTTATGAATCAAGAATATGTTTTTTTACCGTTATTTAGGAAAATGATTAACCTATCATGGATGATATGTAATTAGGTTAATTACTTTTCGATATGAGACATTAAGAGAAACTGATGTTATTTGGAGATAAAAGTTAAGATTTATCACGGAAGAATAGGTGATTAAATCATTTGGAGATTTAGGTATAAATCATAGTTTTGATTACATTGAAGAATTTTATGGACAACTCTTTATTTAATGGTATTTGATGAACTTTGGGTTTTGTTGGACAAATTTTGGAGATTAAGAGTAGTGTTTCTTTTTGTAAAAGATTATCCTTTTGGGGGATTATTTTATCTTGAACTAACCATTTTGGTTTTGGTTAAGGTCTAATTACATGGTAAATATATAGTTCATCTTTTTTGGATTATGTGATTCTCTCGAAGTTGATTATAGCACTCTTAATGTGAACAATTCATCCTGAATACTCATTGTTTGGAGGAAATATGAGTTTTTGTTAGAAATCTAGTAAAAGATGACGGCTATATGAAAATTATGTATGTTTCCTTATGTTTTAGTCAAGACCATAAATAAATTCCTCAATGAAAATTAACTTAAACCAAAAGTTGTATATGTTAAATTTTCTTAATGGGGAATCAAATACCATTTAACCCATCACAAGTTTGTAAATTTCTGGTGGTTAACTTTCTCCTAAACATGTTTTCTATCTCTATCCATCAGAATATTATGGTTTGTTTTCTCCTCCATATCCATGTTTTCATGGAATCCTAGTATCTGTTATATCGGGTGACCTTTGTACATCTCTTTCTTTCTTTTAAAGTGATTGTTTAATTGACTACTTTTCTGATGTGGGGCTTTTGAAAATGTTTCTGAGCCCAATTTTAAAATTGTGAGGACACAATTCCCAAAATGTGGGAAGGATGTAACATCCCAGGTAAATAATGAATATGAAATTTTCATATTTTTTAATATTTTAGAAATAATTTTTTTACTTTAAAGAGGACGTTATGTTTGATAGCATACCTGATACGCAGCAACAAGTTTCTTTGAAATCTTATGTTGCACACTAACAATATAGTATTATTATTTGTAGTTAATGCCTAACCGTTGTAATGGCAGGAATGGACATAACTTACTACAGAATGATTATATATGTTTGTTAAATATTTTTACATTTATCCAATAAATGTTAGAGGCTTAAAATACGAATTAATCCAATTTTAAGCCTAAATATTCTAATCTTCTTTAAAAGGATGATTAACCACCTTTTGATGGAAAACCCTTTTTTTATCCTACTTTTTATCACTTATATATTTTATCCTAATTTTTGTCACTTATATATTTTATATTTGAAAAAATAAAATCCTTATTTTGAATAAAGACATCAAAATTTACTTTGTGTAATGTTTTGGTATTTTTCTGATAAAGTTCATTTATTAATGAATAGTGAAAAATGCTATATTTTAATTCAAATCCTCATTTTTAATATAATATATTTATATGGTTAATTTTTTTATTGGTTTTAAATTTTTATTAGAATATAGTTTTACCATTTAATAAAATTATGGTCATTATTATTAATTACACTTTGAAAATGGACATAAACAAGCGTCAATATTTTGATCGATATTGTTTCTTAAAAACACGCAATTTATTTTGACAGCTGGAAATAACTCTATAATTTATTAATGAAACTTATATGTTTTGAATTTGGTAAAATGGAGTTCATTTTTGAATTTGGAATATCAAATATAGATTAGGGTTATTTTTTGGTATTTTTTTGATAATGTTCATTTTTAATGAATAGTGAAAAATTCAGCATTTTAGTTCAAAACTACATTTTCATCCAATTTATATATATACTTAGACTGTAATTTTAATTTTTTAATGTGTAATTTAATTATTATTTTATCATTTAATACAATTTTGGTCATTGGATGTAATTTCACTTTTAAATTGTATGTAAAAACAAATCAATCTTTTGATAGATTTTACTTCTTAAAAACTCGTCTTTGGTATTGACAACGGGAATTATTTTTAAATTAATTACTACAATTTCTGTTTTTGTAATTTGATAAAATGGATTCCATATTTTGAATCATATGTTCCAAATTATGTAATTAATACTCTTTTGTTTTTTGGATATTATGAATAGTAACGACTATAATTATTTTCAGTTATCGTGATTAATTATTAATCGGGTAGTTAAGGGTAATAAAACAATATCATAATAATATAAAAATGACCCCAAACTGTGTCAAAATCCTCTTTATTGAGTCATGGACGACCATGGGAAGGTTTTTACCAAACTTTAGGGCCCATGGAGTCACATGGGTGTGATAGTGACATTTATGAAATTATTTTATTAAAAAAGAAGAGAAATATGAAAAAGGTTTGTATATCCTAAGTAAAACCATTTTAATTTTGTTTACATAAATTATATTTTAGACTATAAATATTCATGGAAATATAATACTAATTCCTAAATCATGGTGATTTTTTTTATAATTTTTAGACACCAAATAAATAAAATTATTTATGACACCATGATGATGTAGTGATTACCTCATTAATGAACGATTTAAATAGAATGAAACAATAAGGTAAAATATCAAACATACACTTGTCTAAATCCTATTGTATGGGTGGATTCAGAACCCTTATCACCCTATCCTCAAAATATATCATTATGGGACCTTTAAAATACGAAAATCATTTTATAATAAAGTAACATTTCAAGACCTTCGAAAAGTGACCCTCCTCCCTCTTATAAAAGGCCCCCACCTCTACCCCCTTACAAACACCTCTAAAGCCCTTGGATCATCCAAAAACTGCTCAAATTATCTCTCCACATCCCTCTCTTACTCTTATAAGCCTCACATTAGGCATAATTCTTTCCATGGAAGCCTTTGGATCAAATCAAAAAGAGTTACCTGATTTATAGGTAATGTCTTCTCTCGAGTTTCATTCTTTTATTTTCCTTCTTCACTCACCAATATATTCTTATTATTTGATCCCAAAAAAACATTGGTATCCTCAATATACTAGTATTTTGTTAAGATAAGGATTCTAAATACACTTACACACACCACCATCTAATGGTTAAAGGACATAGTGTTTCTGTGGGTGGGAAATTACTACCTCACGAAATAATGATTGTTCAATCATCTTTTAACAACTTTCATGGTGGCCATTAAGATTTCACTGTATTTATATATGATTTATATTATGTTTATTTTTTCCTTATTCTTCTGTATTTTTAATTTATGTCATACCTTTGTGGTTTCTATAATGGGTAAATGAGATAATTTCATTGTAGGAAGTGTAGACTACCGCCCCCTCAAAGTGATAAGACTCGTTCAAGATATACATGGAATGTATAAATGATAGAATTTATGAAACTATGTAACAGTTATAACACATATACTATACTATAATTATAATATACCTATGTATCATTATGTTTTTATTACATTAATGTATGAAATAAAAAAGAAAGTAGCGTTCATCCGTACGTACGACTTACCGTCTCCATGAACGGTGCATTTCATTTCTAATCTTCAAATGTAATGTACTATTATAAGTACATATATATAATGGATATATATGATATATATTACATCTAAATGATGAATATAATTTTGGATATAATGTACTCTTGACCACATGGACAATTTATAATTATAACAAGTTTATTTTTGACTCAAGTTCCGAACATCGACCAAATGTCCATTATGAAATCAAATAATTCAACATTTGTGATAGAAAGGTAATAATTGATATAAAAAGAATAATAAACATGAAAAATATTATTAATCAAGTAGAAATTAATTTATGTTTATAATTCGGGATGAACAAGGAACATACGAGCGAGTCTCGTCGGACACGTGGTAAGGGATCCTACCTATCTCTTTCTTTTTAAGTACTCTCTTTTATGTCATTTATTCTAAGCTTCTCTTTATTATGATGGGGGATGTTATTTTATATTCCTATTAATAAATTTTTTATGTTCATATGATTGAGGTCCTTATTTGATCTCATCAATCCATTTTTGGATGTTTTAAGTGGCACTGTTAGGCTTCTGAAGTTTCTTTAGGGATCCTACCTCTCAATTTCTTTTTATGTACTCTCTTTTATGTAATTTCTTTTACGCTCCTATTTATTATGATGGGGGATGTTATTTTATATTCCTCATACATTAATTTTTCTGTTAATATGATGAAATACCCTATTTGATGTCATCAATACATTTTTATAAGTTTTATGTGGCGCCTTTAGGCTGCCGAATTTTCGTATGGGATCCCACCTCTCTATTTATTTTTAAGTACTATCTTTTATGTCATTTCTTTTAAGCTCATCTTTCATACGATTGGGGATGTTATTTTATATTCCCATTATTGTACTTTTTATTTTTATAATATGAGAGACCCTATTTGAGCTCATCAATCCAGTTTTGTAAGTATTAAGTGGCGTCGTTAGGCTGCTGAATTTTCGTAAGGGATCCTCACTTTTACCTCCTTTCAAATTCAAGCATCATATTTGAAATGAGTTCTTGTATTTTCAAATGGTCATAATGTCATTCTTTTATAATGAAATAATTACTATCGATTATATGTTATTTCAATGAGGGATTGTTTATCCTCCCTCATTTGGGCCATTACCTAAGCCATTACCACACTGAAATTTTGTAGGGGAATCTCGTCTCAATTTACATTCCATTAAACTTATTTATCATTATGCACAAATCCAATATTATTCGGTGTGTATACTACCTCTATTATATTATATCATGAATCCCCTTATTATAATTATATTATATGTTTTGTTTAATGTCATACCTTTCTAAAGTTATGATTCAAATGTTCAAAGTGGAAAGGGAACTTATTAACCAGATTTACATTCTTTGGGTTAATCTTATACTTCATTGATTCTATTATGCCAAGATTATGTATGGAATCACTATGTTTTAATTTACACATCCCTTTGTGTGGTTATACTATTGCTACATAGAATCGTATCATTGGTAAATAATTACGTCATTTATATGAACTTGTATGGGAAATCATAACTCAATCTCATTTCATTGAGTAAAATATCCATGTAATTGGTTTCGTTTTTCCTATAATATGTCTGAATTACCTATAATTGTTTTACACTGAATACCCACTTATATTTTTTGTATTTCTATTTGTCACACATAATTATTTCATTTCTTTATCCTTGCTCTAATGGAATGATCTTTGATTGTGATTACATCTCAATTTCTTCTCATTGACACATTTCATGATGATATACACTTTTATTATTTTATAAAGTGTATATATAGCCCCTTTGACATTCCATATCCATATTATGACTATACTAAAGTCATTTAAATGTTTTAAAAAATGTCTAATTTCATTAGGATTATAATTTAAATGTTCAACATTGAAAAAGACACTTTTATTAAAACATTCTTTTAAATGGTTTTAAAGATTTATTTTTTAAACATTTATCATCCATGTTGATGCTTTAAAATGGTTTTAACGATTTATTTATACGGACATGAATGTTTTAAAAACCCATTCAAATGTTTTGAAGTCATATGGGACACTTTGATTATAAAATCTCTTTTTAATTTTTCTTTTAATATTTTCAAAGTATAAATGGATATTTCTCTCAGATAGTTTTAATGATTTTATTAGATGTTATATTTGTGTTAATATCATGATGTGATCTCTTGTGATTGAAATGTGGAAATTTTATGTTTATTTTATGCATGTTGTTATGATTATGTTATGTTTCTTGGGAAATGTCTATGAAATCGGGTAGTTCCGTGATAAACTAAGGGCGGGTGAGCCCGAGATAGATCTCCAATGCATTGGGTAACACAAAGGAGTTAAATGCTAATGTTTATCTGAATAGATTTAGGGAATATACTGTGATGGGTATTCTAAATGTAACCATGAGGGTTACTCCCTACATAATAATGTTATGAATTCATCAAGTTACCTTTATGTCTTTTGATTTCTATGAGTTATTCATAAATCTTCTAATTTCAGGAGATATGTTAAAGTGATAATATTTTAGGAGTAAATTATGATTTCATTGGTTTGTATGTATACAAGAACTAATGTTTTCTTTCTGTATTTTCATAACCCTTACTGAGCATTTTATGCTCATTTCATGTTTTTGATATTCTTTTCATATGACATAATTATGAATAGGGTCAAGGATGGGATCATGGAAGGACATGATATCTGAAACATGGAACTAAACATGTTTCTTTTTAAGAGTTTTTATTTTATGAAAAAATGGAAACTGAGTAGAAGAAACTATTTTGTAATCTTTTGAGATGTAATATTTTTTCCTAATTCTCTAAAATTCTAAACCTGAAAAGATACTTAATGTGAATTATTCATTTAATTCAAGATTATATAGTGTTTTAAGGTCGTGTCCTAATACCTTAACAAACTCTTTGCATTTAAACAAAATTCCTATGATATAATGGATTTCCATTAGAATTTGAATCATATGATATCAATATTTCATTATAGTTGGATTATGGTTATGGGATATCTCCATTATTTTCAAAGAATGTCGTGAAAAATAATGGAGGTTTTTGAATGTGGAATGAACAATACCATTTACCTCATGACTTTAATGTATAAAATGT
This sequence comes from Viscum album, assembly GCA_963277665.1. NCBI lineage: Eukaryota > Viridiplantae > Streptophyta > Magnoliopsida > Santalales > Viscaceae > Viscum > Viscum album. The sequence goes on along the minus strand of OY728155.1, from coordinate 1,135,695,791 downwards.
GCTTTTAAGGATTTCTCCACAATAATTTTTTTTATAAATGTTATCATTTAACACTTCTCATCAATCCACCTTACTAGAATCAGTTTCATGATACTGATAATGTAATGTGGTTTTAGAAATTAATATATGCAACGTTATATTGATCGATGAATTCTTGGTCAAGATATTCTTCCACATGTTGGCCCGAAGAAACACATATCTTTTGACCATGAATATATCATACTTCACTTTATCATTCTTTAATCACTAAAAATAACTTTATGAATTATATTTACAACTAGTTTACCCTTGTAATAATTCACAATCACTTCTTGATCTAATTCAGAAATAATTGTGTAAAACCTTTATTTTTAATTGTTCCATTGCCCAAAAATATGTATATAAGTATATAATAATTAATATTTTTATCTCCAATGAGTCTAAATACAGTAATAGGTATAACCTGAATGTGTACTTTTAGTTTTTTTTATGACAATGTATTTACATACAAAATATGGTATGTATATTTTACATTTTATATTCTTCATGTATTTCCCATCATTCAGGTATCATTGTACAATTTGTTATGCATGAGACGCCACAAACAACATTTATTCCTGAACCTAGAATAATGTCTCATAGTTTCCAATAGAAACATGAGATAACTGTTTTAGTTATACAAATTGATATTTTGACATAAATTATTAAAATGGAAATTAAATGGTGTGTGTTTCTCACTGCTGACTTAGGAATCTCCCTTTCTCAGCCACTTAGAGAATACAACTTACATGTTAAAATGTTTATATTAATTACTTGGTTACTATATTTCAATACATATATGTTAATTTTATATCGTATTTGATACCCAATAAGTATGACTAAAACATTACTATTGATGAATATACATGAATAATAAGAAATATATTTCTTATTTAATTCAGTTGAAGGAGATTAATCTTCCGTATATTTATTTCAAGATATGCAAATAAAATACCATATTTTTTAATAATTAACCTCATTTAAAAGAATGATGTTGTGATTCTTACTTTTGCGTTACAGTTTCCATTGTCCTTTTCACGTTTCCTTTCAACTTCTTCTCCGTAAGATATAAATATTAATCATTCTGTATTGTTATTATTTACTTGGAAAACCTTAACCAAAGGGTAATGAAATGTTTAATCAACAATTGTTCTTTTAGTAACCTAAAATATTACATGAGTAAATGCATTAAATGGTATTAAAATATTATGTATTGAAATATCATAGAATTTCATTCATATTTACAAGTATCGAGTCTAATATCATCCATCTATATCCTATTTCACTCTCTACTCGAAAACCTCCCTATGATTAGATGACATGTAAAATCATAGATGAATCAATGTGGTAATTTAATCTAACATTGGACGTTGATTATAAAATAATTACATTACTCTCATATACTACCTACATGAGTCATATATAATAATTTTTACACCCTCCCTTCGTGATGTAGTTTAAAAGGTATTGAGGCACCAGCACTTTGAGTTTCGTATATCATAGTATTGTGCGTAAGTGCCTATAATATTCATAGAAATTCATTTTAGTGATGGAATTTACTTTTTCAATTATTTATCATAGTATTCATTGAGATATAAATTTCCATTTTCTATAAAAAAATAATGTCTATATGATTTTACTTTTTTCTTGATTATTGAATTAGACATTATTAATTAATTATATCATTAAATCACTCTCACTATTTTATCGAATTATAAGAACCCTCTATATTAGAATCAGTAGACTATATCACTTTATTATTCTAGTCGAAAGGATCCTTGGACATCCCCCATATTATACAGGCTATTGCTATCCTACTACTCAGATTGTCCAAGGTAGGCTTCTGACTAGACTACCAAAATAACTCACAGATCCTTAATATATTGGGTGAGGTCCCATCTTATAAAATAAGAAAATTGGTTTTCTAAAAACCTACCTATAAATATATAACAAGTTATATATAGATAATACTTGCTAATATTTTAGTTAATTCATCTCATCATTCTCATAATAACCCCCCACTAGTAAGAGGCGCCCTTAACTATGGCCGATCGAGCACCCCAAACACTTGGTAGTGAGGAACCCTCTGTACTTGAATAAGAATACACTATTTATTATATATTATATTTTAAAGTATCCTTGAACTTCCCCTCGTAATCTAAAATATATGTCTATTTCACTACTCATAGATCTAATGTTAGTCTTTTCAATGTCCAACCATATTAACTCACAACTTCTTCATATGCTGAGGGATGTCCCAATATCTAATATCATAAAAATGATTTTATAAATGGTTATGTCTAAAGTGATAGGAAGTTATATATGGATAAAAATTACTAATAATTTAGTTAATTCAACCCATAGTTATCATAAGAACTCTCTAATATTAAGAGGTACCTTCAGCTATGGCTGACTGAACTCCCCAAACACTAGGTTGTGTTCAAATTCAAATGATGGATTATATTTTCGACATAATATTTCTCTAAGTGTTTTTTTGTATTTATCTTAATGAATTTAATATATTTACATTAAACCTAGTCTTATATGTTGTCGCACTAAAAACTAAATATTAATTGAAAAAACATTCAATGCTTCTTTATTCATTTTATTATTTTATATTTTAATTATTTTTATGCTAAAATAAAATGAATAAAATTATAAATGAATGCTTAAAAAATTTACTACCCAATCAATTTAGTGAATTTTTTATTGGTTGATCTATTTAAATTGAATGGAACAACCATGACCTAGGGGAATCATAACCGAGTGATTTCTTGACTCGTGACATAGTTCTCCCCCATACAGTATGTCTGATACTCATCCAGAGTAACACCTCATCATGGTAGGATCCACATATCATCTCTTGTATCACCGCTTCTTGGTATTGTCTACATCTAACACTATCCTCATCATGGAACACCACCTCATCTTAGTTGGGTCCATTCCATACTACATTTTCATCCAATATATAAAAATACTCGAGCATAGGTGTCGGGGCTATGTGTGAAAAGTATATAAGATAAACATTGATGCACATGACCTTATAAAAATTGACTAAAAAGTAAAAGGTGATGTGTAGATTGTCTTAATTATTTAAAATCATTACACACATTTAAAATAATTAATTAAATACATCCAGACAAAACATTTCAGGTCAATGTTCATGACCCGTCAAGGGTAAAATAAATGTGAGATAAAAATTGAATCAATAAATAAATTAAACATTGTGGGAGTATTAAATGAATTAAATCAATTAAAATTCAAATAATTAATGTAATTCACATTCATTCCCATAATTAATATAATTTAAATTCCAAAAATAATTTAATTAATTAATTTAATTTATAACCAAAATTAAGTAATTATTTTTTACAAGTGTATTAAAAGTATTATTTTAATCCAAAATTAATATTTTACTTATTTTAATTTAATTCTAAAATTAAACTATTTAATTTAATTATACCATAACCTGAAACCCAGAGTGGGGCCTGTGCGGGTTGGGTCGAACCTATGTAGAACTATTCGAGGCCATGCAAAGCTTGTGCAGGGTTATTCTAGGTCTAGAAGGACCACCCAAACCTATTCTAGGATGAGAAGATCTTCCCATTCCCATTTTGAGACAAATTTAGTCTATAAGGGAGTTACATGAGTTGGTCAACACACTGGTTGGAATCTGATTTTTTCATGATGATGGTGTGATTATGATCTTCTATATGGTGACTCATCTAACCTAATATATAATGGTGTTACATAATACTTAAAAAATAACAAAAATAGATTCTTAATAAATGTTTTAGTTTAGTGGCTTTGGAAACATAGAATACATTATTCTAATTTGGTGAAAGATCATAAAAAATATACCATATAGATTTTCCCATTTTGTATTACTACCTGAAAATTTCACTATATATTGAGGAAAAGAGACATATGAAATGCGTGAGCTCATATTCTTAGTATGGGTGATCAGGGAAAATATGAAGAAAAAAAGTGCATAACAATATAAAAAAATTAACATAACTTTTTAATGTAATAACCTGTAAAACATATATCAAAAAAATGATTCATGGGATCATTATTTGCAGCACATATGACATAAATCTTAAATTTATCAAGAGTATAATCCAAGAATAATAACATGGAATAATACATGTAATATTTGGCAGACATAGAAGCATATAAAATGATTTTTATAGTAGTCATGACATCATTTCCATGTCCATATTAGTAATATAGGTTCACCAACCATAGTAGATTGGTAATCATGGTTTACTCCCATAACCATCTTGGTAGTCATAATTGACTCGCATAATCATCACGGTATTCAAGGCTCACTCCCATAACCATATTAGTAGTCAATGATCACTCCCAAGACTATCTTACTGGAAAAGGGCTTTTATGTGTCTACTATTAAATATAAATATTTACACAATGCATTAGAGTGAGATGAGGGTACACCCCATCAAATAATATCCACCATGTATATGTGTTTCAAAAGAACAAAAATAATTCATCATATCAAAACCCATGGAATGAAATGGGTTTCACAAACATCATTCAATCATAACACAAACTATGGAGGGGAAATGGTTTCTATAAATATAATTCCATCACAAATAGAAATAATTATTAGAAAGATTAATATTGGTAGAATTGAATCATATCCCAATTAAAACATTAGTTATATCATATAATGTTATCTTATATGGAAAATAAGTTTGAGATATTACAAGAAAACAATTCTTGAAGAAAATATCATTTCTTATTTGAAAACACTTTCTTTTCTTGAAATGCCACACAATATTAAAGATACTATTTTACTTAAAGATAAACATTAAAGACTATAAAGGATTATTCATATCAATAAGGCATAATGAATATGTAAAAATTCATTCCTTTCGTATATGATAAAAAACTTTCTTTTCTTACTTTTGCGGGAAACGTTATTATGTACCTTGTTTGGAAAATGAAAAATATATCCCTTTGAGAACATTTATTAAATGTAAACCCAAGGTTAAAAATAATTTCAATTTTCTATAGGATAATAGTAAAAAAATTATGAAAACATTTTTAGAAAACATAGTCATGTATGATAAATATTCTCTATAAGATAGTTAAAACAAAACAATCTGAAATGTAAAAGATATTGTGAAATAAAAACTCATCTCTTTCTAATAAGAAGAATTATATGCCTCATTCAAGAAATAAAATTATAATAATATAAAAATATCCTAATTTTATGGATAAAAATCATAAAAATAAAAACATGTGTAGTATATACACCACATAAAAAAATGAGTGGTGAATATAGTGTATGTCTCGCAGAAATAAAAGTTAGACTAAAAATCCACTTACTACTTGAGTAACATTAGAATAATGAACCCCATGAAAATTAAACATAAATTTATGATTTAATATCATAAAATAATATAATTTAATTTTATAAAATGTCATAGTTCATTATATAAACCAAGAAAAAGTAGCGAGTGGTGAACATGGCTTGTATCTCATGGAAATAAAAAGTGAGATAAAATTCCTTTATCTTAAGTCTTCAATTCATTCATACACATTAAAAAATATTTTATAATAAATATTAGTTTATTATACATATAAAATATAATAATAGTCATATATATATATAATATTATTTACTTATGACTTAATATTAACCATTTATTAATAATTCTTTATTTATGTTATGATTCTGGGTAACATCTAAATTGTTTTTCATGCATGTTTTGACATTTTATCATTTTTCCTATTATATAGACCATGAATTAATTAACTTCATAATGATAACAATGATATTTATATCATATAAATTCAGTATAAATTTATATATAACAATTTATAAATGATATAAATAGAAAATGAAATACACATTTCATGGAGACGGTAGGTCGTATGTATGTAGGAACACTATTTTCATTTTCTTGTCATATTAAAATAAAATAAATAATGTAATATACTATCATTCCAGAATCATGTTTTTATCAAATTTATATCATATGATTAAATTTAATTCATCCTTACTACCCAAATATTATATATATATATATATATATATATGAGAAAAGAATCACGTCGCATTTTAGAGATGGTATGTCATATGTACGCACGGGTAACGTAATCATTTTCAAAAAATATTAGATATAGGGTAAAAAGGAAAACATGATATTATCATTGAAAAAGTATAAATATATCTTATATATAATATATATCATATAATAATTGAGTTTTCATCTTTTTTCCATCATGAGAGGTGGTAAAGGAAAAAAAAACGAAAACATTGTTTCGTGAGGCGGTAGTTCGTCGTACACCAGAACGGTAAGTTCATTAACCATTAGATGGAAGTGTGGATAAGTGTAGGTCCAAAACATAATATAAATTCTATTTTTTATATTCTGGATATTCATTAAATATTTATTTTTTAATGAATTTAAAAATGAATCAAAACAAAAAAGATTGTTGATCAATGTTACCTCTTCGTTGGTTACCTCATTTTCATTTGTACAAAAGGACTCCATTGGATGGAATTATAAGCTAATTAAGGCTCTGAGTAAGAAGGGATTGAATTTTTTATGATACATGGGAAGATTATGGAAAATCCAAAGGGATTTAGTAGTTTCAATAAATGAAAAGGAGAGGTTCCCATTTATAATAGAGGGGAGGATCACTTTTGGAAAATATCAAAATATTAATTTAATATAAATATATTTACAATTTTAAATACTTATAAAGTGAGTTATTTAAAAGATAAGATGATTATGTGTATAAATAATCTAAACCAATGATTCTTTATATGTTAAGGTTATAATGTTAACCTTATCGTTTGGATTCAACCCTTAGATAAACCATTTAACTCTAACTCTGACAACAAGTGTTTTTTGTCTTTAGGGTTAATATAGTTAATATAAAATAGAAAAAGAACCCCAAATGGATCATTGATGAAATATTTAACCATATAATCTTTCTTTTAATAAATTTTTTTTATATTATTTTTATATCATTTAAAAAAATATTATTTATTTTAAAGTATCATTTGTGTCAATTTATATACTATTTAGTATTTTCCTTTTTAAAAATATCCTAACAGAATGATAACTTTGAAAACACCCTTCTAATATATCTATAAGATAACACATATTTAGATAATTTTTTATGTCTTTTATTATGATAAATTATATTATTTTTATTATTTTTATTATCATCATTTTATATATCCATTAAATAAATAATTAATGCATCATCATAATGCAAGGCTTTAATTAAATTACTTATTTGCTGAAAATTAAAAATAAATTTTCATGATGAATAAAAACAAATTATATTTATAATTACTATTTATAGTTTAATTTACATAATGTATAACCCTATATTAAAAATTATTTGTTTATTAAAAAAAATGAGTTTGAAAGTTTTTACGTATATTTAAATAAAATTTGATAAATGTCATATTCTTAACCATGTGGAATAAAAAATATATTATTTTGGATTAATATTGATTTTGGTCATAAAAAAATTATCCTATGAAATTGGGATAAGTTTTAGGGATATTTTATTATTTTATAATATTTTTTTACCTTTAATTACCAGATTTATCCTTAAATGTGGTTAATAAATTTTACTAAAATTAATATTCATAATGTAAAAAAATTAAGTTGATCTTATTATAATCTAAATATTATACTTATTAAAAAAATTATTTCCTTCTTTCCAAATTAAATTCACAAATGTGGCTAAATTAAATTTAATGCTAATCTCGTAGTCGTGGCAAGACAGTGGGTTTTTAAAAGAGTTCAAAATTTCAACATGTTTCTATTTCCAAGATGATAATAGTGACATACATTGGATTAATATATATGTAATTTTAAAGAAAGTGGTGACATGAATTGGTTTCCCAATTCATGCCCCCGAAGGAATTTATTAAAATCAAAATGGTACGTTACAAACTTGTGGTGCAAAGAGCTTTCACCAACATAGGATTATTGGGGGTACATGAAAAAGACTCAAAATAAGACCAAGACCAGAATACGAAGCCCTCGACAATGAGGTCACCATAAAAGAGGATGAAACAACCTCCAAGTGAGTCCAAAATCATTCTTCACAAACTTCAAATCTGAAATCGGAAGAGGATTATCCATCATGACAGTTAAAAATCACTGCAACATGGAACTCATCCATTATAGAAATCACCAAGATGAAAATGAAATTTTTATCTAAAATTCAGTACGTATCACTATTAATCAAAAAATGAATCTTATAAAAAAAGGCAAAATAAAAAAAAATTAATTTTTCGTATCCTTATTTAAAATAATAAGTTTATTTTGTCATATAAAAATTATAAAAGAGTCAAAAATTATATTTAAAATGAATGCTCAACTAAAAGGCAGTAAAATAACCCTTTTGAAGAATATAATGTTCTATGAATAAAATTTGGTATGTTCTTATCTGATGCCTATAAAATATATTGGATGAATATAAAAAATATTTGATAATTCACTAATTGTAATTAATTCAATTTATTAAGGCAAAATGGATTTGGGAGAATAAAAATAAAATTATTTCCATTATAATCAAATGGTATATACTTTCATTTCTAATTAATTGGTAACAAATAAATCCATTTTATAATACTTATATTTTCATAAGTTAGTTAATTCTATTCATAGCTACTAATTTAACTATGAGGTTATATCTTATTCTATTAAATAGTATTATTTTAATCATATACAATTATTCAGTAAGACTCATTCTTGCATGTAATGAAAATTATCAATAGAACTCAACATTGTGTATAACACAAGCTTATAATACTCTTGAAAATACCACTTGATAATCTAAGTGTTGGATGTAGCACAATATCGACTAGGGGTTTCACATAACGCATTCCAAACATAGTGTTTTGAATATAGAACAAACTATATTCAATATCGTGTGATATTCAATATATCAAAAATATTACATTAATTAAAAATAATATTTCACGAAATCTAGGGGTGTTACATTCCTCCCCCTTAAAATAAATTTCTCCCTCGATTCTCATATGGGTTATAAATGGTTTAATACTTGAAATTTCTTTTCAAATAAACCCACATTGTAAAAATAAATACAAAAATATGCTTAAAAAATAAATATGGAACTGTAATGGTTACCCATGGTAACTAATAACTACATTTACACATAAGAGAACATAGGTGGAGAGTGAACACTTGGAAAAGTAATACAAATATAACTATCATGTTATGAAAGATAATGATAGGGAACATGATTATGAGAAATTTAACAATCACAAGGATTTAAATTTGCGATTATATAATGGTCCATTTGATTCATCAGAATCGAACATACTACGATAACATACTTGAAATTTCTTTTCATATAAACCCACATTGTAAAAATAAATACAAAAATATAATTAAAAAATAAATATGGAACTGTAATGGTTACCCATGGTAACTAATAAATACATTTCCACATAGTAGAACATAGGTGGAAAGTGAACACTTGGAAAATTAATATAAATATAACTATCATGTTATAAAGGATAATGATAGGGAACATGATTATGAGAAATTTAACAATCACAAGGATTTAAATTTGCAATTATATAATTGTCCATTTGATTCATCAGAATCGAACATACTACGATAACATTTTTTTAGGATCATTTTTTCCAAAAGACGAACCATTTTGTCAAAAAATACTTAATCAGTCCCATGGTAATCAGTACTATCCAAAATATCTTTATCCAAACATCATTGTCTCAAAATATGGAATATATTAAGGGTTACCATCCCTTAATAAAAATTTCACCTTTATTGAAATAACTTTTCAAGTATATTAGAACCATTCAATATATTCATGTAAATACTGAACAAAACATAAAATGGACAATCCTTATATAGTTCATCATTCAATATTTTTGAATACAAATACATAGTCTTTTATTATTCTACTTCATCTGTAATTCATTAACAATAATTCCACATCCTTCTACTTAATTACACTTCCCCTTTACATTTCATCTGTAGTGTC